>LR738710.1:502608325-502618890 GCA_902687465.1 Secale cereale
GGGAAGGAGATGGAGGCATGAACCAAGTACTATTCAAGAAAGAGAAGCCTTGTCGGGGAGCAAACAATCTATGAAAGCTAAGTTACCAAAGTTTGAGTAATTCAATTTTTTCAATTTTTTTAGTTGTCTTCCTTGAACAACCACACTTTGTATGGAAAACCTGTGCGCGGAGGAACCTACCCGTGGCTAGCCGCACCCTTACTTTGTTTCCAGCACGCTCAACGACTTAAGTGAGCTACGAGAAGTGTCGCGCCCTTACTTCGTTTTCGAGTTCGCTCAGCAATCTAAGTGTGCTGCGGCTAGCTGCGGCAAGGTTTCTTGCCGGCAAAGGTATTTCCAGCAGGCTGCTAAGAGTCCAGCACTCAGCGCTCGCGGCAAGGGTCCTCTGCTGGCGAGTTCCCTAAAAACGTAGGGAGGAATGCATACAAAGTGAAGGGACCAAAGCAAGGGAGATAACACTGCATTGGTTGCTCAAAATAAGATTGTATATTACAAAGATGACTTGCCTCAATACTAACAGATTCTTGTCCGTAACATGCTTTGCAGCGGCAAAGGAAGCAGAAAGAAAGGAATCTAATCTACGCGGTCGCCTTCACGCCTCGTGATCTTGCCCACCTTGGCGACGATGTGGGCAACTTGCGCCTTCAACGCCTCCTGGTCAGCTTCGGGCGGCAAGGAGCGGAGGACATTGACGAGGTTGATGCCGGGGTTGCGGTAGACGATCTTCGATAAGACCCGCTCCATGGTGCCCATGTAGAGCCGACGCGCCTCGTCGGCCAGCTGCACGAGGATCTTCTCCCGCAGCCGCGCAAGCGCCGGCGCAATTCCCCTGAAGAACAGACTCAACTTGGCGCTGTGGGGGAGACTCTCGTCCGGGGAGTACACGAGATGCTCCGCCCTCAGCGCCATCATCTCCATGTCAATATTGGCAGCGGAGGTGACCAGCTCATCAGTCCACTGCTCCACTGCCCGGTTGAAGTTGTTCTGCGAGATGACGGCGCTCTCCACCAAGGCCCTTACCTTGCGGAGTTCGTCCTTCTGCTTCGTCTCGCGGTCCCGGGCGGCATCGAGCGAGTCAGTCAAGGTGGAAACCTTCAGCTCTAAGTCAGCAATGGAGTTCCTGGCGTCAGTGAGCTCTTTGCCCTTCTCGGAGAGACGTACCTGCATCTCAGAGTTGGTGTGGACATCTTTCTCCCGCTCCACGTTGAGCGCAGTGACCCTCTCCTCGCTCGCCTTCGGGAACAGCTCCGTCTGCGCCACCTTGGCCTCCAGGTCCTTCTTGGCGGTCTCTGCGGCGGCTGCGGCGTTCCTTGCCTCCTTCAGAGCCCCGCCAATGGCCTGCTCCCGGGCAGCGAGGTCGTCCTCGTGGGTGTCGAGGTCGACCTTGCGCTGGTTGAGTACTCCTTCCCGCCGAGACAGCTCCTCGGCGGCCAATCGTTGCTGCTCCTCGGCCTCAGCTTTTTCAAGGATAAATGCTTGCTGCGCCCCGGCAAGCTCTTCACGCTCCTCCGCCAAGCTCCGGAGGGCCGCCTGATTGGCGGCGCGGAGCTCCGTGGCGCGCTTCTCCAGATCCGCTCCAGCCTTGGCAGCCAGAGCCTCCCGAGACTCCAACTTCGCCTGCCTGGCCCGATACAAGGCCAGGAGCCGACGAAGGAGTTTCTCCTCTTCGGGCTCGTCGCTGCTGCCGGGCGCTTCAACAACCTTCAATCCGGCGGAGGCGAGGACCTCTCCGTCAAAGTTCTCTCCCTCCGCGGGTGCCCGAGACGAGGACGCCCACGGGACTTGAATAAAGACCCCGTTGGCGGCCTCCAAGTAGACGCCCGACCGGTCCGCGGAGGCGGAGGGGTCGGCGGCCGGTGCAGCGTCCGGCGCTCCCGCAGCCTCCGGGCCAGCGGTATGGTCGCCGGTCCCTTCCCCAGCCGCAGCATCGGCGGTTGGGGCGGTCTCCTCGACGGCCGGCTCGTCAGCTCCAGCCACCTCCTCGGCGGTAGTGGCGTTGCCGCCGTCGCCATGCACGCCCTCCTCGCCGGTGGTCTCCGTTTCCATCCGCTCCGGTGCAGGAGGATCTAGCAGAAGAAAAAGAAAAGAAAGAATCAAGCAAATATCCAAAAAAGACGAATTCGAGAAGAAGAAGTCACAAGGGTTACCTTCGCGGACTTCTTCGACGACGGGGTCCCTCGCCGGGGAATTCTCCCTTGGCGGCGGAGTAGTGGCCCCTGCTGGCGGAGGGCCGCCTGCGCCCTCCCTTTGCGGGCTGCTCACCCTTGTCGGGCTGCTCACCCTTGGCGGGGTACTCGCCCTTGGCGGAGTGCCCGTCCTTGGCGGAGCGTTCTCCCTTGCCGGGGAGTTCATCCTTGGCGGGGAGGGTGGAGCAAGTGGCTCGTCGGGGGCGACCTCCTGGTGCTCCTGCGGCTGCGGCTCCACTTCTGCACAACACAACAAGACATCAACCAAGATGATAACCTCTAGCGCACCCGTCAAGCAGAAAGATAAATACCAGACTTACGCTGGGGGCTGCGCTGGGGGCTGCTCCTCGGAGCAGCAGACTGATCCGGCAAGCTCGTCGCCGGCGCGTCGCTTGTCGCCGCGACGGGCTCGTCGTCCTCGATATTGACCACAGGGATCTTGGCCCTCTTCGCCATCCGCTGGGTCAAGGTCCTGCGAAGCAAAACAAAAGCAAGATCAGAACCAAGCAAGGAAAATCAAAACAAAATCAAAGAAACTAAAAGAATTGCAAGTACTTACTCCTCTTCCTCTTCGTCGGAGCTGAGGGCGGAGAAGTCAAACTCCGCCTGGTGTGCTCCCGCGCGAGGAGCTAGAGGAGAAGACTCCCTCGGGCGCTTGACGGGCTCCGGGGCTGTGGGCTGTGAAGACCCGGCCCCCGTCGTCGCCGAGGACCGAGGGGCAGAAGGAGCGCCCGTTCCGCTCCGGGAAGATCCCCCTCCGCTTGGCGCTCGAGCACGGGGCGCCTCCTTGACGACTTCACTCGTCTTGGTGGCGCGCGTCGCACGGCGCGTCGGCTGCTGCCGAGGCGCCTGTGGCCTCGCCGTCTCAGCTGCCTTGCGGAGGCGCTTCTTCGGTTGCTGCGGAGGGCTTGGCGGAGGCGGAGAGTTCTCCGAGGATGAGGAGGCATCGTCGTCAAGATTCAGAGATCCACCAGAGTCTTCATCAGAATCTCCAGACTCAGCGTCCTCCTCCTCCTCGGCAGGCCCGCTGGACTCAGTGCCATGCCCGGCGGCCTCGCTCCCCCCGGCAACCTCGCTCGTCCCGGCAAGCTTCACGGAAGGCTCCCCGGCAAACTCCTCGGGCGCAATCTTCAGCAGCTTGAGGATTTCCGCCTCCTCTGCTTGACTCACTGCGTCGGCGGCCTGTGCCTCGTCCACAGTGTATCCAAATTCGCCCGCAGCCGCAGCTGCAGCGGCCTCCTCCATTCTGGAGGCAATGTAAGCTACATCCCGGTCAGTAGTATCCCGGGTGAGGCCCTTCTTCTCCTCGGCGTTGCGGGGCTTCTCGACCAAGTTGTCGAAGAAGGTCTGCACGGTCTCCGCTGGAGGCTCCAGCCAAGTGGGGACGACGCCATGGGAGTCGCACTCGGGCATCATCGCGCGTATGGAATCGCGGGCAGTGCTGTTGCACAGCGGCACCACTCCCCGGGAAGGTTTGAACCACTCCGGGTGGGCGGGGTCATGCTTGAAGAGCTCCCGGACCATCCCCTTCAACTCCAAGACGGTGAAATTGTAGTTCAATCCAGGGCGCAGCCTCATGCAATCTGCCGCATTGCCGAATTCCCAGGCGGGCCTCTTCCTTTCTTGTAGAGGGGCGATGCGGCGGCGGAGGAAATCTGCTCCAACTTCTCCAACAGTCAGATTGGCGGCTCGGAGACGAAGGATCCTAATGAGGGCGATCTGAAGCTTGCTGTCCTCCGGGGCCAATTCACTCCAATCCTTGCCGCGCACTATGGCAGTCTTGCGCGGCGAGGTAAAGGGCTCAGGCTCAACTTCCAGCACCCAGCACCAATCGGCTCTCCACTCCTCCCACTTGCCGCGGAGCTCTCCCTTCAAGTACGCCTCCTTCTTGTTCAGCCTGAAGATCCAGGAGATGCCGTCGGAGAGGGGAGAACCGGACTCTACTCTAGGCGTGAAGAAGTGGCGGAAAAGAGCTACATTTCGATGAACCCCAACATAGTTTTCGCACAGATGTGCGAAAACGGCCATCGTAAGGATGGCGTTGGGGGTGAAATCTAGGAGGTGGAGGCCATACGTATACATTACATCACAAAAGAACTCCGAGTACGGAGGGCACAGACCACAATGGAAGAATGCAGCAAAGTAAAAGTACCCGCCGGGGAACATGTCGGCGGCGACGGCGGGGAGGAATCTGGTGCGGGGATGAGCTTTGGTCTCCCTCGCCCAGAACAAATAGTATTTTTCCCGCAGCTCCCTCGCGCCAAGCCTCGGCGCGAAGACCACGCACTTCCTTCGCAGGGCTGCCAGCTTCGCCAACTGCTCGGACTTCTCCTTCTTGTCCTTGTCACTCTTCGCCTTGTCACTCTTCGGAGCCATGGCGGGGGCGGCGAGGAAAGAGGCGAGGAGTTAGACGGTGCCGCGGATGCGGGAGATGGCGGAGGAAGGGAGGGGCTGGGCTCTCTGTTGACCTTTGGGAGGCAGAGGGCGACGGGGGTTTCTGGAGAATCAAGGCGCAATGAAAACGATGGAGGGAACCGCCCCTGCTTCCTCTGCTTTTAAGGGGGGAGTGGGGGACGTTCCGCATTTCCCATTAAAGAACAGGCCACGATCTCTCCCACGACGCCGCAATCGACGCGTGCCGTTAGGGAGGGATGCGGCGGATACGGAAGGGGATACGGCTTGCCGTGGGCCGCGTGTGCCCGTGCACTGTCTTGGGCCTGGCCCAACAGCGCTCGGCACCGTGTGTGGCCCAGGCCCGGGGGCTCCTGTCGGTGTACTAAGATAGGGGTACCTTAGTACCCCAACTTGTGCACGGGCAGTAGCAGTTTCCCGTGGCAGGGCTTACCACGTGCTCGCCAAGAACCGTTCTGGTCCCTATGAAGCCATTCAAGAACAAAGTATACAAGTCAGAAGATCAAGGCCCCGGCAAGAGGAGCTTGCCGGGAAGGCCACACCAGGCTCAAGGTTATCACTTTAGCACAAGACCCTGGCAAGAGGAGCTTGCCAGGAAGGCCAAGGAACACATACCTCAAGAGATGTCTCAGCGCATCATGCGCCCCGGCAGGACCCGGAGAGCGACAAGCTTCCGGGCCCGACAAGATCACGACCCCGGCAAGGTGCTTGCCGGGGAAACCTACGCCATGTGCCCGCGCTCCAGCTCATCTGCCCACGCGTCGCCCTGGGGCCCTTCCAGGGGCACGTGGCAGACGGCTGTGCAGCCTGGGGGACACGGTGATGAGGCTACCGCCGTGGCGAACGGAGACGCCTGGACAGACGCTTTTGGGGGCTACGGCGACGGGCATTTAATGCCCTTGTCCCCCACTGTCAAAGTTAGGTGAAGACCACTGTTCATATACTGTTCATGCACTGTTGCAACTACCACCAAATTTACACTTTTACCCTCCTCTACGTTGACACCTGTCGGTGACCCCTTTGAGCTATAAAAGGAGGCCCATGCACAACGTAGAGGGGGTTCGAAACCTAGACAACTCTCTCGCTCGGTGTAGCTAGTACTGTAGATCTTCAAGCTCCCGAGCTCAAGAACTCAATACAACCTAAGCAGGAGTAGGGTTTTACGCGTCCGCGCGACCCGAACCTGGGTAAAACTGCCCGCGTGTGTTCCTCGATCTGCTCTCCGTGCTCCCTCCGCTCCCTTACCGCAACGTAGAAGGGGCTCCGGTCCCATAGGTGTTCGTGGGCGGACAGTTTCCCCCGACATTGCGCGCTAGATTATGGATCTGGTTGGGATGACAACTTGCCCTACGTGGAGTTCTCGTACAACAATAGTTATCAGGCTAGTTTGAAGATGGCACCGTTCAAAGCATTGTACGGGAGGAGGTGCCGAACGCCATTGACGTGGGATGAAGTCCGAGACCGTCAGTTATTTGGACCAGATCTAATCGAAGAGTCAGAAGAGAAGGTTAAGCTGATTCGAGATAGATTGAAGGTAGCACAGTCCAGGCAGAAGAGTTATGCACACTCAAAATGGAAGGAGGTAGTCTATGAAATCGGAGACAGAGCGTACCTGAGAGTGTCACCTCTGCGAGGTGTTAAACGTTTCAGAATTAAAGGAAAGTTAGCCCCGAGATTTGTAGGGCCATACCATGTTTTGGAACACATGGGAGAGGTTGCCTACAAGTTAGAGTTACCCGAAGGATTGTCAGGAGTACATGACGTGTTTCACGTTTCCCAGCTTAAGAAGTTCCATGCTAAGATGGCCGATATTCCTCTGAGAGACACCGTGCCCCTCGAAGCAACTCAGCTGGATAGTGATCTAACTTACGAGGAGAAGCCAGTTAAGACCGTCGAGTTTGCAAGCAGAGTCACCCGCAGCAAGGTTATTAAGTTTTGCAAAATTCAGTGGAGTCACCATCCCGAAGATGAAGCCACCTGGGAACGAGAGGATGATCTACGAAAGGACCACCCACACCTATTTTCTAGCCAACCCGAATATCGAGGACGAGATTCATCTTAAGGGGGGCAGGTTTGTAACATCCCAAATTTTCAATTTGGAATGTTATACATAGGTCATATTGCATATCATATTTTATTGCATTCATGTGTTGTGATCCTCGAAATTCTAAGCAACTCAAGGACCCACGGAGAGAGTTGGGGATTTTACCGTTTTCGTATTTGAGTTTTCTCAAATACCGGTACGAGGATCACTTTGGTTTTAATTTTTTTCTATCCAAAAATATTTCATAGTAAAATATATGAGCGTAGATAATATGACTTCTCGAAAACAAAAGAAATATTGGAGGAAAAATATTAAAATCAAATTTTGCATTTTATTTGGATTTTTTTTTGCAATTTTATTTGCATAGGAAAAAATACGCGTTTTCAAAGTTGCATTTAGGTCCGGGAAAAATGTTCACTTTGTCCTAAATATTATTAGAGGATGGTGAAAATTTATTTCGGAATTTTATGTGTCCGTTTAGTATTTTTTCGTCCGTTTTGTTGCGTGAGGACTGGTTAAAAAAACGAACCGACCTATCGAGCCGTGTCCGGTTAGGACACTACGCCCGGGGCCTTTAAAGCCCGCCCGAGCCGGTCGCCCCAGCCCACCCCGAGCCGCCGCCCGAACCCTAGCCGCCCGAGCCACCGGCCGCCGCCGCCGGAAGCCGCCTGCGCCGCCCCCCGCCTTGCGCCGCCGCTCCCCGCCGCTGCGCGCGCCGCCGCCTGCCGCGACGCCACCGCTGCCCGTGCCGCCGCCTCGCCGGAGCCCCGCCACCGGAGAAGTCACCGCCGCCGATCCCGCCGCCGCCGAGGTAGTCGCCGCCGCCGCCGTCGGTTTTTCTCGGAAAACCGATCGTTTTTTTTTAAGAACCCTAGATCTCGTTTTTTTCGATTTTGTTTCGGTTTTTCGTCGGTTTAGTTAAATAGCGGGCGTTCGTCCATACGTTCATTTTAACGAACGTTGTTCGCCCGTTAGTCACAGACAACGAAGATTCGTTCGTTAGCCTGTTCGTCAGTTTTTCTTTTTCAGGGTTTTTCCGCGATTATTTTCGATCACGATTTCTGCCCTGATCTTCGTTTTAGTTTATCTTTTCGCTCGTAAGTCGGAATCAGGCGATTCAAGCGCCAAGATCTGCGTCTCGAAGCCCTCTTTCCGTTTAACCAACTTGAACAAAGTTTTGGTACTGCAAAATTTTGAGTTTAGTTCAATGTAGTAAACGGATCTTGTTTCTTTCGTAGTTTGAGTTTCGTTGCTCCGTTTGATTTGATTCTTTCTGCAAACTGGAGTTCTTCAGTTGAAATTTCTGGTTAAATCCTTTTATTTGAGTTTTACTTGTGCATCTTTGGTTGGTTGCTTATGTATGCTACTGTTTGCTTGCGACAGAATTCCCGGAGTGCGAAGCATGTTACTACGAGTCCCTAGGTTTTGCAAATCATCAGGAAGGCAAGTAACACTTTGATCATACCCTTTATTACCCAGTTTGTTTTATGCATTATATCAAAACCCTCTGTGGGGACCCCGACTTAGAAGTCGAGATCACCGAATGCACGTGTACAGTGATCCCTGAGATCAATGCTCACTGAACACATAGAAGCTGAATAACAAGAGTCTTACATTCATACATACCGTCTTACACAAATTATGGCCATTATGGCCAAGTCTTACATAGATAAAGCCTCACGGG
This sequence comes from Secale cereale, assembly GCA_902687465.1. Taxonomy (NCBI): domain Eukaryota; kingdom Viridiplantae; phylum Streptophyta; class Magnoliopsida; order Poales; family Poaceae; genus Secale; species Secale cereale. The sequence continues at coordinate 502,616,652 of LR738710.1, forward strand.
CTGAATAGCAAATAACTCAAATAGCGGAAGTCTTCGATAATAGGTAGAACCCATGCCATCTGCCTTAACCCTACAGGCATTCTGACTGGGATAGCGTCCTAGTTCACATGTTCGTCTCCAAAGAACTCTTCACCATATTCCTGTTCCTCCATGCCTGGCCAATTAAATAACCAGTGGCAAGCCAATGAGTACTTTGAATGTACTCGCAAGCAACCCATGATGTGGTTTAAAGTAACAGTGCAATTGAACAATAATGAACAATCTAGCAAAGGGCTAGAATAAATATTCTACCATCAAGTTTATGCATCAATAAACTCGCGTAACCTCGAAGGCAGGTTACCGATATCAACATGGATATGATTCAACTCCTCGAGTCAAGTCTCCACCTTGACTCTCATACACACACATGGTTTCACAAACATTGGACGTAGCCCAAGAGCGGTTACCCAACTGTCCATGACCGTGGACACGGCTATTCGAATAGTTTTACACTCTGCAGAGGTTGTACACTTTACCCACAAGATCCGGGAAGCTTTCGAGTCATCCACGATCCCGCAGTACCTCAAGTACTCGGGGGAAGCACCCGGTCATTATCTTTCCTTAGACGACACTAACATAGAGTCCACTCCTTGGTACACGGCCCTCGAGTACACACAATAGATCACGGGACTTGCCCTAATTTCAATGTCACGCGTACCCGAAGGGACCAACGGTGTGTCCGGTGCCCTGTGAAAACAGTCATGGTCGTCTATCCAAGCACGACCCCGTCTCGGGAAAGACCTCAAGTCTTCCCGTCACTAGTAATGCGGGCACCATGCTAGTATCGGCCTAAGTAATCAATAACGCCCCGTCCCATAAGGGGTAGAGTGGTTGCACATGTATGGTTGGAATAACGGTCGCAACTTAAACCAATCCGTTTGAAAAAACACACACTTGTCTCGGTACACCACTTCGTCATCAAGTGGTTACCCAACTCATCATCTCCCTCGGGCATGAATGGCACCCGACGGGGTTTTATGCAAAGATTTCAACAACGAGGGTTCATGTCACACATGCATCACTACTCATTACTACTAACCATATGCATTGCATCTAGCACATGGCAAGATCAAAAGTAAAGCATGCATCATGTGGTGGTTTCAACTAGGTCACCACCGTAACCCTATCATCAAGCATCGGAAACAAACGGGTTCCGAAGAACAAGTGTATCATGGTCAAAGGGCTGCTTGCCTGGATTGGCTTGGTCTTCAAAGTCTTTAAATCCTTCTCCTTCTCCTTCTTCAGCAACTTCGTCAAATACGGTCTCTATACGTCGCATAATAACAACGGAAAAATAAGACCACATATAAAACAGAAAAATCAAAGTGCTCAGAAAAATGTCAACTTATTTTTGTTAAATACTAGAGGGATTTCTAAGATGGGGAAAATTCTTAGTTGGAGTTTTGGAGTAACAGAATGGAATCTAATGATTTTAGAACAGGAGTTTTATTGCTCAAATTTGAATTTAAATTTGAACAGAACAGAAAAGTTTCATGGATATGCGTGAAAGTGACACCATTAAATAGGTTGGAATATTACAAGAATTTCGGAGTTGGAATTATTTCATTTGGACCAATATTCATTTCTGTAAAAATGTTTGAAGTATTTACAGAAAAGAAAAGGAGAAAATGCCCTGTGCAACTGGGCCAGAGGGGCCATAGTGCACAGCCCAGGGCATCCAGCCCAGCCGCACGGGCGCCAACGCGCGCACGTCAGGTTTTCAAACCTGACGGGCGGGGCCCGGCGGTCAGCGGCTGTGAGGAGAGGGAGAGAGGGGTGAGGATGACAGGCGGGGCCCGCCTGTCATCTCCAACCTCACGGCCACGGCGACGGTGAGCTCACCGGCGTTGATTCCGGCCACGGCGACGGCAACGGAGGGCAGGAACGGACTCAACGTCGTGTTGCGGAGGTAGGGGTGGTGGTGCGGCACGCCGGGGGGGTCGGGTTCACCGGCGGCGAGGTGGGACGGCGGAGGAGCTTCGGGAGGTCGTCGCTCCGGCCGATTCCAACTGCCACAGAGAGGGGAAAGTGAGGGGAAAGAGTCAGTGGTGTGTGGTGGTTCCAAATCGGGCAAGAAGAAGGGCGGAGGAGGCCTGTACTACGAGATCACCGGCGGCCCGACGCGACGGAACTCCGGTCGATCCCGAGCACAGAAGCTCTTTGGGGATGAACTGGTGGTGCTGGGGTGAAGCTGGGGATG
>LR738710.1:502619043-502728648 GCA_902687465.1 Secale cereale
GGAACAGCGGAGCCCCGTGGACCAGTGCGCCAGCGAGCTGCTGCTCGACGCTACAGCGCACGGGAGGCGATGGGAACAAGTCTATGGCGTTGCTGGACGATCCCTACGTCCATTAGAGGAGAGAGGAGGAGCGGGGAAGCTTCCAGGCCGTGCGCGCGTGTGAGGCCGAGGAGTGGGTGTTGCGGGCGGCTGGTGCGCGTGCGGCGACGGCCACTGGAGGGCGCAGGAGGAGGGGGGACAGCGCCGGGGAGGTTGCGGACGTCGAGGGGCATCGACGGGCGCGAGGGGGGAGCCTGAGGCTGTCGGGTGCAGATGATTGGCCGAGGCTACAGTGCGTGGGTGCACTGTTGCGCGCTTTGGAGCGCCCTTATCGCATGCCATGGCATGCCATTGGGCCTCTGGACACGTCCACCGTGTCTGGGGGGTCCAGGGTGATGCAAGAAATTCGTCTGTAGCCTTGGATGCTCTGGAGAGTCAAGGAGAGAGAGAGGAAGCTGGTGACTTGGTAAGAAATGGCTGTCTAGCAGGGTGAACTAGGGGTTTTACCCCTCAATCATGGAGCTGGAGTCCTGGGGAAGTTACTGGAGGTAGCTAGTAACTTGATGAACGTGTGGTAAAAAGTTGAGGCCAAGGTAAAAGGTGAAAGAGATCAGGAAGAGGGTTTTAGTAATAAGACAGAAGGTGTTTGATCAGTGTTTGGTCAAGAAAATGATCACCACTTGCCATGACACTTAACATGATTGAATGACATGTGAAAATAGGGTGCTTCACCAAATTTGGGCTCATTTGAAGAAACTAGCCAATGTAACTTTGGTGAACCCTAGAAATCAACAGAAATGGCTTCATCTTGTTTGAGTCAAGCTAATCATCTCTCCTTGATGCACCTCTTGGTGTAGTTTCATCATTTGGGGTATTGATCATGCCCACAAAGTTTGAAGCTCCAGATAAAAAGTTGGTAATGTAAAGTTGTTCAAATTTGCATTTGAACATAAAGGGTTTTGGGGTGTTCTGATCAAGTTGCTCTATTCCAAATCTTGTGCCATTTGGTCTAGATGCCTTATTAGGCATTTCTAGCATGTGCACCAAGTTTGAGAGCATTTGGACAAGTTTGGCAATGTAGAGTTGCTCAAACTTCAAATATGGGCAGAAGGTTATGGAGGGTTTTGATGATGTTTTCTTGCTTCCCAAGGCATGGGACTTGGCAAGATCATCAAATATGTCATATGTGACATGATAGAATTTCCCTAGAATTTTTGGAGAATATTTCCTTTGTAAATATTTCAAAAGCTTGATATAAACCAGAAAGGGTTTTAGAGGGATTAGCCCATTATTTTGAACATGACCAAGTGCTGAAACTCTTATATATGGACAATATATGTCCTCTGAGTTTCCCTGAATTTTGGCAAACATTTTTGAAATAGTTAAATAATTTTTCCCTATTAAAGACCATTTCTGGCCTTAAGAAAAAGCTTTTAAATAAAATAGGAAAATAACTTTTAAAATTATACTTTTGTGGTTTCTGGGAGTCCTATGTCTACTAGGTTTCAAATGTTCCCTTTGAAATAATTTCCTCACCTTAAATCAAGTACTTGCTGTGCAAATCTCAATTCAGGGGTTTTTGGAAAACTAAATTTATAAAATATATTTTGGCCAAATTAATTTTGTAAGAAAATACTATACTGATATATAACACCTGGCATGATCATTGGGCAGAAGTTTGGGTATGGGGATGAATTCTACAAGAGTTAATAGTTGACTTTATTGAGCACATGAAAAAGCACATGAAGAAAAACTGAACTCCAAATAAAAGCCAAATGATGCCAAAAAAATTTGTTGGTCCAAATTTTCATGCTTCATTAATGCAAATAACATGTTACGAAATGCAGGGTGTGACAGACCTACCCCCCTTACAAGAATCTCGTCCCCGAGATTCCTAAACTAGGTCTTAAAAGAGATCGAGAAACTCGGATCTAAGATAGTCTTCACGTTCCCAGGTTGCTTCTGCTTCGGTGTGGTTGCTCCACTGGACCTTGAAGTACTTGATGGTACGGCTTCGCGTCCGTCGTTCTGCTTCGTCCAGAATGCGAATGGGCTTCTCGTGGTAGGTCAAATCAGGCTGCAGATCAATGGCTTGGTGATCAACATCCTTGTAGAGATTAGGCTTGTCTGGAACTTGGAGACATTTCCGGAGTTGTGACACGTGGAACACATTGTGCACATCGGATAGCTCAGGTGGTAGTTCCAACTGGTAAGCCACTTCTCCTCGTCGGTCGGTGATCTTGAAAGGGCAAATGAACCTTGGTGCAAGCTTCCCCTTGACGTGGAAATGCTTGGTTCCCTTTAGAGGGGTTACCCGCAGGTACACATGATCCCCGACACGGAAACTCATGTCTCGGCGTCGAGTGTCAGCATAACTCTTCTGCCTTGACTTGGCTGCCTTCAAACGTTCTCTGACTAGTTGGACTTGCTCTTCTGCTTCGCGGAGAATATCCGGTCCAAAGACTAGTCCTTCTCCAGTCTCTGACCAGTTGAGGGGTGTGCGGCACCTGCGTCCGTACAACACCTCAAATGGTGCCATCTGAAGGCTTGACTGGTAACTGTTGTTATAGGAGAACTCGGCAAAAGGGGGACAATCTTCCCACTTGGTTCCATACACCAGGACACAGGCTCGGAGCATATCTTCGAGAATTTGATTGACTCGCTCTGTCTGACCTGCGGTCTGTGGGTGGAAAGCTGAGCTGAAAGATAATTTGGTTCCCAAGGCTTCTTGAAATCTTTTCCAGAACCTTGAAGTAAACTGGGTGCCTCGATCTGACACAATCTCCTTGGGAATGACGTGAAGACTCACGATTTGGTTGATATAGAGAGTTGCCAGCTGGTTGCCTGAGTAGGTAGTCTTGACAGGAATGAAATGGGCCACCTTGGTCAAATGGTCGACTATGACCCAGATGGAGTCATGTCCCCTATTCGACCTTGGTAAACCAGTGATGAAGTCCATTCCGACTTTATCCCACTTCCACTCAGGAACCTTGAGTGGTTGGAGCAATCCAGCAGGTCGCTGATATTCAGCCTTGACCCTTTGGCACACATCACATTTTGCAACATAGGTTGCAATCTCTCATTTCATCCCGTGCCACCAGAATCGTGCCTTCAAGTCTTGGTACATCTTGGTTCCTCTGGGGTGGATGGAATACGGAGTGTCGTGCGCTTCTTGCAGAATCAGGTTCTTCAGCTCTGTGTTGTTTGGTACGCAGATGCGGCCTTTGTACCAAACGATCCCGTGCTCGTCTCCAGAGAATCCTGGGGCCTTGCCTAGCTTCATCTTCTTCTTGATACCTTCAATGCTTGCGTGTCCATCTTGTGCCTTCTTGACTTCGTCCGTCAGGGTCGGTCTGACTTCCAAATGATCCAGATATCCAGGGGTGACCAATTCCAAACTGAATTGTTCGAGCTCCTTAAACAAGGCTGGCTGCCTTTCTTGAATAACATCATTCAAGGAGCAAGCCTTCCTGCTTAAGGCATCGGCCACCACGTTAGCCTTCCCGGGGTGATATTGAACACTAAGGTCATAGTCTTTGATGAGTTCCAACCATCTTCGCTGCCTCATGTTCAATTCCTTTTGGGTGAAAGTGTACTTCATACTTTTGTGGTCTGTGTAGATCTCACACCGCTTCCCTAGGAGGTAATGCCGCCATGTCTTCAAGGCATGAACTACTGCCGCTAACTCAAGACCGTGAGTAGCGTAGTTCTCCTCATGAGGTCGTAGCTGCCTGGAGAGGTATGCTATGACTCGGCCTTCTTGCATCAGAACGCTTCCCGATCCGGTTCGAGAGGCATCACAACATATCACGAACTCCTTGTGAATATCAGGTGTTGCCAGAACTGGGGCGGTGGTCAATCTCTTCTTGAGCTCTTGGAAGCTCTCTTCGCATTTTGGCGTCCACTCGAACTTCTTGTCCTTCTTGAGGAGCCGAGTCATTGGCCGTGCAATGCTAGAGAATCCTTCCACGAATTTGCGGTAATAGCCCGCATGTCCGAGGAAGCTTCTAACTTCCTTGACGGTCGTTGGAGATTGCCACTGGGTCACAGCTTCGATCTTTGCGGGATCAACAGATAATCCTTCCCCGGTCAAGACATGACCTAAGAATCCAACTTTATGCAGCCAGAACTCACACTTGCTGAATTTGGCATACAGTTGGTGCTCCCGAAGCTTGTCTAGGACCATCCTCAGATGCTACTCGTGCTCTTCCTCCGACTTCGAGAAGACAAGAATGTCATCAATGAAGACAACAACGAACTTGTCCAAATATTCCATGAAGACTTTATTCATGAGATACATGGAGTAAGCTGGGGCATTGGTTAACCCAAAGGACATGACCGTGCACTCGTACATGCCATATCTGGTTACGAATGCCGTCTTCGGAATATCTTGGGGTCTGATCTTCAGCTGGTAGTACCCAGATCTGAGGTCGATCTTGGAGAACACCTTGGCTCCGTTGAGCTGATCAAACAGATCTTCGATCTTGGGAAGTGGATATTTGTTCTTGATTGTAACTTCATTGAGGGAACGATAGTCAATGCATAAGCGGATGATACCGTCCCTCTTTGCCACAAACAGAACAGGAGATCCCCAAGGGGAGGCACTTGGGCGGATAAATCCATTCCTCCGCTGCTCTTCCAGCTGCTTCTTCAACTCAGCTAGTTCTTCCGTCCCCATTCTATAAGGCTTCTTATAGATGGGTCCTGCTCCAGGCACGAGCTCGATGATGAACTCAATGTCACGGTCAGGGGGCATTCCCGGTAGTTCATCCGGAAACACATCAGGATACTCACATACCACCGGTACTTGCTCTAGCCCAACTTGAGACAGACAGTTGACTTGAGCGGCTTGAGGGAAGAGGAATTGGAAGCAAACTTGACTTCAACTCCCTGGTCATTGGTCACAGTGACTGTCCGATTGGCACAGTCTAACAAGCCTTGGTGCTTACTGAGCCAATCCATCCCTAAGATCACATCCAAGCCTTGCGATCTTAGGATGATGAGGTCTGCTAGGAAGTCTACACCGTTAATGGTAATACCGACTCCTTTGCAGCCTATCTTGGCTCTCATCTCGGCTCCGGGGGTTTGTACCACCATAGGGTTATTCAGGGGTGTAGGGGTCATGCCACTATTTAATGCAAATCTTTGAGTGACAAATGAATGCGTTGCTCCAGAATCAAACAAGACAGTTGCAGGTGCTGAGTTGACAAGGAACATACCCAGCACGACGTCCGGGTCTTCCTGGGCTTCTTCAGCAGTGACGTGATTCACATGCCCTTTCCCATGGTTAGGTGGATTGCGAGGAGCTGGGTTCCTTGGTGGCATCCCGCGGCCTTGTCCCTGGTTCTGCGCATTGGGGCGCGGGGCATCAGGCTTCTTGTTGGGGCACACCCTTGAGATGTGTCCGGACTGACCACATCCAAAGCAAGTGACTTGGTTTGGATTGTTGATCTTGTTGCCACCACTGGTATTGGGGTTGAAAGCTGGCCTTGGGTTGGAATACTGCTGAGGCTGAGGGTTGGTGCGAGGTGCAGGAGCTCTTGGTTGCTGATAGGTTGGCTTGGCCGGGGCTGACTGCCACGGGCGAGGCTTCTGGTTGCTGGAACTTCCCTTACTGACCATCTTGCGCTTGCGAGTGTCTTCCAAAGCACGCCGCTTGTCTTCAAGCATAAGTGCTTTGTTCACCAGGTCAGGGAAGGATGGGCAGTCGCACACGACAAGCGAGTATTGCAGGGTCTGATTGAGGCCTTCCATGAAGCGCTCCCTTTTTGCAGCATCAGTGCTGACATCTTCAGGGGCATACCTTGACAGAACACTGAACTTCTGCATGTACTCCTTGACAGTGCCACTTCCTTGCTTCAGGGCTCGGAACTCATGCTTTTGATAGCCATGATTCCGGAAGGAATGTGGGCCTTGCGGAATTCTGCCTTGAAGTTAACCCAAGTGATGTCTTGTTCAGCATGCATGACCTTGAATCCATCCCACCAAGCTCTAGCAGTCCCCCGAGGCAGTGGGCTGCATAATCCACCTTCTCGCGGTCTTCGGTGCATCCGACTAGTTCCAGTATTTCCTCAATGGAGCGGATCCAGTCGTCTGCATCCAGGGGTTCAGCAGTCTCGACAAAGGTTGGCGGTGCATGCTTCTTGAACTCTGCCAACGTGGAACGTCCATTGCCATTCCCCGCCGGCTGGCGGTTGTTGGTGACAGCTTGAGCAATCAGCCGAAGGGCTGCTGTGTTGGCTTGGTGTTCCTCTTGGAAAGCTTGGAGAAGCTGAGCCATGTCCATGTTCGGAGGAGCTGGTGGTGGAGCTTGGTTGTTGGTTTGGTCGTGGCCTGCCTCTGGCTGAGCGGATGCTCCGGCTTCAGGCTGCTGGGTAGAGGTACCAGTACGAGTTACAATAGGCATCCTGTTGGAGCGGTAAAAGGTCTCATGACTCGGAAGAGGGAAAGCAAGATAGATGGGTGCCTAGTAAGGGGGTGGGTATGACACTAATCAAATCATGCAAGGGCCGAAAGGCCAAAACACATTCATTAAAATCCAAATGGGTGATGTAGTCGTTTACACATTCCCGAAGGAAGAATACGACATACATCCTGACACAACAAAAGCAAACACTAGATGGTTTCATATGAACCATACAAGGACTCGACTGCGCATAGGGGTTACACGACCTATCCTACCGTAGGGGTCACAACTGGCATATCCGAGTAGCGAATAATGCCTAGGCGGCAGAATGCTCGGTCGCGTATTCCGGCTCTTCTGGGTCTTCCTCCTTGTCTTCATCTGTCTGGGCCCCCTTATCACTAGAGGGTGTGGGGGAGTGGAGGAGTTGGATACGACGGTGCTTCGTCGGTGGTGCAGGGAAAAGCTTGCGATATTCCCTTGCCGTCATCCGACGTCGCCGAGGTGGTTCTTCATTCTTGGAGAATACATCCTCGGAGAGCCTTCCGCCTCGATACGCGATAGCGGACTGTCTAGAAGGTGCTTCTTCCTTCTTGATCCTATTTGTCTTCTCTTGAGCTCGACGAAGAAGTGCCTTGGTCTTGTGAAGTTCTTCTCGAAGCTTCATTGATTCCGAGGCCAAGTCTTGTGCCAAGCTGTCGGCACATAGACTGAAGTAGGTCTGGAACCGAAGCGAGAGTCCTTCCTTCAGTGGAGGGGCTAGTGCGCTGCTTTCTTCTTCACCTTCCTTCCGGTAAGGTAAGAAGCGAGTTGTCATCATGGCTGCCATCTCCGGAAGAAGCTCGCGGAGGCGGGTTAGTGCCTTGAGTGCAGCAGCCTCGACAGCGAGAGGTAGTGTTGCCATCTGGGGTCCCTCGAAGAACCAACTTGTGGGAGGATCGTTTGCTTTTACGATCACTTCCACATGGTACTCCACCTCAGTGTCGCTAACCCAATGCTCAAGGTAAGTGAGGATGGGCGCTCGGTGGAACTGACACTCCTGGAGGCTATCCTCGAGAAGCAAGGGAAGCCCAGTGGTCAGGTGCTCTTCGGGTACAGCGGCCATCTACAAAGGTGGAATTGGACGGGTTAATAAGCTGATGAAATCTCAGGTTTAGAACAGAAGAGAGGTTCAGAAGGTTTTTGAAAAAGGGGTCTCATCTAACTAACGCCCATGCTAACTAAGGCTTCCTACAGTCAGGATGGCTCTGATACCAGCTCTGTGGGGACCCCGACATAGAAGTCGAGATCACCGAATGCACGTGTACAGTGATCCCAGAGATCAATGCTCACTGAACACACAGAAGTTGAATAACAAGAGTCTTACATCCATACATACCGTCTTACACAAATTATGGCCATTATGGCCAAGTCTTACATAGATAAAGCCTCACGGGCTGAATAGCAAATAACTCAAATAGCGGAAGTCTTCGATAATAGGTAGAACCCATGCCATCTGCCTTAACCCTACAGGCATTCTGACTGGGATAGCGTCCTAGTTCGCATGTTCGTCTCCAAAGAACTCTTCACCATATTCCTGTTCCTCCATGCCTGGCCAATTAAATAACCAATGGCAAGCCAATGAGTACTTTGAATGTACTCGCAAGCAACCCATGATGTGGTTCAAAGTAACAGTGCAATTGAACAATAATGAACAATCTAGCAAAGGGCTAGAATAAATATTCTACCATCAAGTTTATGCATCAATAAACTCGCGTAACCTCGAAGGCAGGTTACCGATATCAACATGGATATGATTCAACTCCTTGAGTCAAGTCTCCACCTTGACTCTCATACACACACATGGTTTCACAAACATTGGACGTAGCCCAAGAGCGGTTACCCAACTGTCCATGACCATGGACACGGCTATTCGAATAGTTTTACACTCTGCAGAGGTTGTACACTTTACCCACAAGATCCGGGAAGCTTTCGTGTCATCCACGATCCCGCAATACCTCAAGTACTCGGGGGAAGCACCCGGTCATTATCTTTCCTTAGACGACACTAACATAGATTCCACTCGTTGGTACACGGCCCTCGAGTACACACAATAGATCATGGGACTTGCCCTAATTTCAATGTCACACGTACCCGAAGGGACCAACGGTGTGTCCGGTGCCCTGTGAAAACAGTCATGGTCGTCTATCCAAGCACGACCCCGTCCCGGGAAAGACCTCAAGTCTTCCCGTCACTAGTAATGCGGGCACCATGCTAGTATCGGCCTAAGTAATCAATAACGCCCCGTCCCATAAGGGGTAGAGTGGTTGCACATGTATGGTTGGAATAACGGTCGCAACTTAAACCAATCCGTTTGAAAAAACACACACTTGTCTCGGTACACCACTTCGTCATCAAGTGGTTACCCAACTCATCATCTCCCTCGGGCATGAATGGCACCCGACGGGGTTTTATGCAAAGATTTCAACCACGAGGGTTCATGTCACACATGCATCACTACTCATTACTACTAACCATATGCATTGCATCTAGCACATGGCAAGATCAAAAGTAAAGCATGCATCATGTGGTGGTTTCAACTAGGTCACCACCGTAACCCTATCATCAAGCATCGGAAACAAACGGGTTCCGAAGAACAAGTGTATCATGGTCAAAGGGCTGCTTGCCTGGATTGGCTTGGTCTTCAAAGTCTTCAAATCCTTCTCCTTCTCCTTCTTCAACAACTTCGTCAAATACGGTCTCTATACGTCGCATAATAACAACGGAAAAATAAGACCACAAATAAAACAGAAAAATCAAAGTGCTCAGAAAAATGTCAACTTATTTTTGTTAAATACTAGAGGGATTTCTAAGATGGGGAAAATTCTTAGCTGGAGTTTTGGAGTAACAGAATGGAATCTAATGATTTTAGAACAGGACTTTTATTGCTCAAATTTGAATTTAAATTTGAACAGAACAGAAAAGTTCCATGGATATGTGTGAAAGTGACACCATTAAATAGGTTGGAATATTACAAGAATTTAGGAGTTGGAATTATTTCATTTGGACCAATATTCATTTCTGTAAAAATGTTTGAAGTATTTACAGAAAAGAAAAGGAGAAAATGCCCTGTGCAACTGGGCCAGAGGAGCCACAGTGCACGGCCCAGGGCATCCAGCCCAGCCGCACGGGCGCCAGCGCGCGCACGTCAGGTTTTCAAACTTGATGGGCGGGGCCCGGCGGTCAGCGGCTGTGAGGAGAGGGAGAGAGGGGTGAGGATGACAGGCGGGGCCCGCCTGTCATCTCCAACCTCACGGCCACGACGACTGCGAGCTCACCGGTGTTGATTCCGGCCATGGCGACGGCAACGGAGGGCAGGAACGGACTCAGCGTCGTGTTGCGGAGGTAGGGGTGGTGGTGCGGCATGCCGGGGGGGTCGGGTTCGCCGACGGCAAGGTGGGAAGGCGGAGGAGCTTCGGGAGGTCGTCGCTCCGGCCGATTCCAACTGCCACAGAGAGGGGAAAGTGAGGGGAAAGAGTCAATGGTGTGTGGTGGTTCCAAATCGGGCAAGAAGAAGGGTGGAGGAGGCCTATACTACGAGATCACCGGCGGCCCGACGCGGCGGAGCTCCGGTCGATCCCGAGCACAGAAGCTCTTTGGGGATGAACTGGTGGTGCTGGGGTGATGCTGGGGATGAGGAGAAGCTGCTGGTGCTGTTGGAGAGGCTCGGGGGGGGGGTCCTATTTATAGGGGAATGGCGGAGCCCCATGGACCAGTGCGCCGGCGAGCTGCTGCTCGACGCTACAGCGCACGGGAGGCGATGGGAACAAGTCTACGGCGTTGCTGGACGATCCCTACGTCCATTAGAGGAGAGAGGAGGAGCTGGGAAGCTTCCAGGCCGTGCGCGCGTGTGAGGCCGATGAGTGGGTTGCTAGGTGGCTTCTCACCCCTCGTTGGTTACCCCAAGTGGAAGGTTTGAGATGCAGTGTAGCAGAAGTTTTCCCTTGGTAATACCAAGGATCGATTTCCCAGAGAGGAGAGAGGAGGAGCGGGGAAGCTTCCAGGCCGTGCGTGCGTGTGAGGCCGAGGAGTGGGTGTTGCGGGCAGCCGGTGCGCGTGCGGCGACGGCCACTGGAGGGCGCAGGAGGAGGGGGGACATCGCCGGGGAAGTTGCGGACGTCGAGGGGCATCGACTGGCGCGAGGGGGGAGCCCGAGGCTGTCGGGTGCAGATGATTGGCCGAGGCTACAGTGCGTGGGTGCACTGTTGCGCGCTCTGGAGTGCCCTTATCGCATGCCACGGCATGCCATTGGGCCTCTGGACGCGTCCACCGTGTCTGGGGGGTCCAGGGTGATGCAAGAAGTTCGTCTTTATCCTTGGATGCTCTGGAGAGTCAAGGAGAGAGAGAGGAAGCTGGTGACTTGGTAAGAAATGGCTGTCCAGCAGGGTGAACTAGGGTTTTTACCCCTCAATCATGGAGCTGGAGTCCTGGGGAAGTTATTGGAGGTAGCTAGTAACTTGATGAACGTGTGGTAGAAAGTTGAGGCCAAGGTAAAAGGTGAAAGTGATCAGGAAGAGGGTTTTAGTAATAAACCAGAATGTGTTTGATCAGTGTTTGGTCAAGCAAATGATCTCCACTTGCCATGACACTTAACAGGATTGAATGACATGTGAAAATAGGATGCTTCACCAAATTTGGGCTCATTTGAAGAAACTAGCCAATGTAACTTTGGTGAACCCTAGAAATCAACAGAAATGGCTTCATCTTGTTTGAGTCAAGCTAATCATCTCCCCTTGATGCACCACTTGGTGTAGTTTCATCATTTGGGGTATTGATCATGCCCACAAAGTTTGAAGCTCCAGATAAAAAGTTGGTAATGTAAAGTTGTTCAAATTTGCATTTGAACAGAAAGGGTTTTGGGGTGTTCTGATCAAGTTGCTCTATTCCAAATCTTGTGCCATTTGGTCTAGATGCCTTATTAGGCATTTCTAGCATGTGCACCAAGTTTGAGAGCATTTGGACAAGTTTGGCAATGTAGAGTTGCTCAAACTTCAAATATGGACAGAATGGTTATGGAGGGTTTTGATGATGTTTTCTTGCTTCCCAAGGAAGGGGACTTGGCAAGATCATCAAATATGTCAGATGTCACATGATAGAATTTCCCTGAAATTTTTGGAGAATATTTCCTTTGTAAATATTTCAAAAGCTTGAAATATCCAGAAAGGGTTTTAGAGGGATTAGCCCATTATTTTGAACATGACCAAGTGCTGAAACTCTTATATATGGACAATATATGTCCTCTGAGTCTCCCTGAATTTTGGCAAACATTTTTGAAATAGTTAAATAATTTTTCCCTATTAAAGACCATTTCTGGCCTTAAGAAAAAGCTTTTAAATAAAATAGGAAAATAACTTTTAAAATTATACTTTTGTGGTTTCTGGGAGTCCTATGTCTACTAGGTTTCAAATGTTCCCTTTGAAATAATTTCCTCACCTTAAATCAAGTACTTGTTGTGCAAATCTCAATTCAGGGGTTTTTGGAAAACTAAATTTATAAAATATATTTTGGCCAAATTAATTTTGTAAGAAAATACTATACTGATATATAACACCTGGCATGATCATTGGGCAGAAGTTTGGATATGGGGATGAATTCTACAAGAGTTAATAGTTGACTTTATTGAGCACATGAAAAAGCACATGAAGAAAAACTCAACTCCAAATAAAAGCCAAATGATGCCAAAAAAATTTGCTGGTCCAAATTTTCATGCTTCATTAATGCAAATAACATGTTACAAAATGCAGGGTATGACAGACCTACCCACCTTACAAGAATCTCGTCCCCGAGATTCCTAAACTAGGTCTTAAAAGAGATCGGGAAACTCGGATCTAAGATAGTCTTCACGTTCCCAGGTTGCTTCTACTTCGGTGTGGTTGCTCCACTGGACCTTGAAGTACTTGATGGTACGGCTTCGCGTCCGTCGTTCTGCTTCGTCCAGAATGCGAATCGGCTTCTCGCGGTAGGTCAAATCAGGCTGCAGATCAATGGCTTGGTGATCAACATCCTTGTAGAGATTAGGCTTGTCTGGAACTTGGAGACATTTCCGGAGTTGTGACACGTGGAACACATTGTGCACATCGGATAGCTCAGGTGGTAGTTCCAACTGGTAAGCCACTTCTCCTCGTCGGTCGGTGATCTTGAAAGGACTAATGAACCTTGGTGCAAGCTTCCCCTTGACGTGGACACGCTTGGTTCCCTTTAGAGGGGTTACCCGCAGGTACACATGATCCCCGACACGGAAACTCATGTCTCGGCGTCGAGTATCAGCATAACTCTTCTGCCTTGACTTGGCTGCCTTCAAACATTCTCTGACTAGTTGGACTTGCTCTTCTGTTTCGCGGAGAATATCCGGTCCAAAGACTAGTCCTTCTCCAGTCTCTGACCAGTTGAGGGGTGTGCGGCACCTGCGTCCGTACAACACCTCAAATGGTGCCATCTGAAGGCTTGACTGGTAACTCTTGTTATAGGAGAACTCGGCAAAAGGGGGACAATCTTCCCACTTGGTTCCATACGCCAGGACACAGGCTCGGAGCATATCTTCGAGAATTTGATTGACTCGCTCTGTCTGACCTCCGGTCTGTGGGTGGAAAGCTGTGCTGAAAGATAATTCGGTTCCCAAGGCTTCTTGAAATCTTTTCCAGAACCTTGAAGTAAACTGGGTGCCTCGATCTGACACAATCTCCTTGGGAATGCCGTGAAGACTCACGATTCGGTTGATATAGAGAGTTGCCAGCTGGTTGCCTGAGTAGGTAGTCTTACAGGAATGAAATGGGCCACCTTGGTCAAATGGTCAACTATGACCCAGATGGAGTCATCTCCCCTATTCGACCTTGGTAAACCAGTGATGAAGTCCATTCCGACTTTATCCCACTTCCACTCGGAAACCTTGAGTGGTTGGAGCAATCCAGCAGGTCGCTGATATTCAGCCTTGACCCTTTGGCACACATCACATTTTGCAACATAGGTTGCAATCTCTCTTTTCATCCCGTGCCACCAGAATAGTGCCTTCAAGTCTTGGTACATCTTGGTTCCTCCGGGGTGGATGGAATACGGAGTGTCGTGGGCTTCTTGCAGAATCAGGTTCTTCAGCTCTGTGTTGTTTGGTACGCAGATGCGGCCTTTGTACCAAACGATCCCGTGCTCGTCTCCAGAGAATCCTGGGGCCTTGCCTAGCTTCATTTTCTTCTTGATGCCTTCAATGCTTGCGTGTCCATCTTGTGCCTTCTTGACTTCGTCCGTAAGGGTCGGTCTGACTTCCAAATTATCCAGATATCCAGGGGTGACCAATTCCAAACTGAATTGTTCGAGCTCCTTAAACAAGGCTGGCTGCCTTTCTTGAATAACATCATTCAAGGAGCAAGCCTTCCTGCTTAAGGCATCGGCCACCACGTTAGCCTTCCCGGGGTGATATTGAACACCGAGGTCATAGTCTTTGATGAGTTCCAACCAACTTCACTGCCTCATGTTCAATTCCTTTTGGGTGAAAATGTACTTCAGACTTTTGTGGTCTGTGTAGATCTCACACCATTTCCCTAGGAGGTAATGCCGCCATGTCTTCAAGGCATGAACTATTGCCGCTAACTCAAGATCATGAGTAGCGTAGTTCCCCTCATGAGGTCGTAGCTGCCTGGAGAGGTATGCTATGACTCGGCCTTCTTGCATCATAACGCTTCCCAATCCGGTTCGAGAGGCATCACAATATATCACGAACTCCTTGTGAATATCAGGTGTTGCCAGAACTGGGGCGGTGGTCAATCTCTTCTTGAGCTCTTGGAAGCTCTCTTCGCATTTTGGCGTCCACTCGAACTTCTTGTCCTTCTTGAGGAGCTGAGTCATTTGCCGTGCAATGCTAGAGAATCCTTCCACGAATTTGCGGTAATAGCCGGCAAGTCCGAGGAAGCTTCTGACTTCCTTGACGGTCGTTGGAGATTGCCATTGGGTCACAGCTTCGATCTTCACGGGATCAACAGATAATCCTTCCTCGGTCAAGACATGACCTAAGAATCTAACTTTATGCAGCCAGAACTCATACTTGCTGAATTTGGCATACAGTTGGTGCTCCCGAAGCTTGTCTAGGACCATCCTCAGATGCTGCTCGTGCTCTTCCTCCGACTTCGAGAAGACAAGAATGTCATCAATGAAGACAACAACGAACTTGTCCAAATATTCCATGAAGACTTTATTCATGAGATACATGAAGTAAGCTGGGGCATTGGTTAACCCAAAGGACATGACCGTGCACTCGTACAGGCCATATTTGGTTACGAATGCCGTCTTCGGAATATCTTGGGGGTCTGATCTTCAGCTGGTAGTACCCAGATCTGAGGTCGATCTTGGAGAACACCTTGGCTCCGTTGAGCTGATCAAACAGATCTTCGATCCTGGGAAGTGGATATTTGTTCTTGATTGTAACTTCATTGAGGGAACAATAGTCAATGCATAAGCGGATGGTACCGTCACTCTTTGCCACAAACAGAACAGGAGATCCCCAAGGGGAGGCACTTGGGCGGATAAATCCCTTCCTCAGCTGCTCTTCCAGCTGCTTCTTCAACTCAGCTAGTTCTTCCGTCCCCATTCTATAAGGCTTCTTATAGATGGGTCCTGCTCCGGGCACGAGCTCGATGATGAACTCAATGTCACGGTCAGGGGGCATTCCCGGTAGTTCATCCGGATACTCACATACCACCGGTACT
This sequence comes from Secale cereale, assembly GCA_902687465.1. Classification (NCBI taxonomy): domain Eukaryota; kingdom Viridiplantae; phylum Streptophyta; class Magnoliopsida; order Poales; family Poaceae; genus Secale; species Secale cereale. The sequence continues at coordinate 502,634,218 of LR738710.1, forward strand.
TGCTCTAGCCCAACTTCAGATAGACAGTTGACTTGAGCGGCTTGAGCGGAAGAGGAGTTGGAAGCAAACTTGACTTCAACTCCCTGGTCATTGGTCACAGTGACTGTCCGATTGGCACAGTCTAACAAGCCTTGGTGCTTACTGAGCCAATCCATCCCTAAGATCACATGCAAGCCTTGCGATCTTAGGATGATGAGGTCTGCTAGGAAGTCTACACCGTTAATGGTAATACCGACTCCTTTGCAGCCTATCTTGGCTCATCTCGGCTCCGGGGGTATGTACCACCATAGGGTTATTCAGGGGTGTAGGGGTCATGCCACTTTTTAATGCAAATCTTTGAGTGACAAATGAATGCGTTGCTCCAGAATCAAACAAGACAGTTGCAGGTGCTGAGTTGACAAGGAACGTACCCAGCACAACGTCCGGGTCTTCCTGGGCTTCTTCAGCAGTGACGTGATTCACACGCCCTTTCCCATGGTTAGGTGGATTGCGAGGAGCTGGGTTCCTTGGTGGCATCCCGCGGCCTTGTCCCTGGTTCTGCGCATTGGGGCGCGGGGCATCAGGCTTCTTATTGGGGCACACCCTTGAGATGTGGCCGGACTGACCACATCCAAAGCAAGTGACTTGGTTTGGATTGTTGATCTTGTTGCCACCACTGGTATTGGGGTTGAAAGCTGGCCTTGGGTTGGCATACTGCTGAGGCTGAGGGTTGGTGCGAGGTGTAGGAGCTCTTGGTTGCTGATAGGTTGGCTTGGACGGGGCTGACTGCCACGGACGAGGCTTCTGGTTGCTGGAACTTCCCTTACTGACCATCTTGCGCTTGCGAGTGTCTTCCAAAGCACACCGCTTGTCTTCAAGCATAAGTGCTTTGTTCACCAGGTCAGGGAAGGATGGGCAGTCGCACACGACAAGCGAGTATTGCAGGGTCTGATTGAGGCCTTCCATGAAGCGGTCCCTTTTTGCAGCATCAGTGCTGACATCTTGAGGGGCATACCTTGACAGAACACTGAACTTCTGCATGTACTCCTTGACAGTGCCACTTCCTTGCTTCAGGGCTCGGAACTCACGCTTTTTGATAGCCATGATTCCGGAAGGAATGTGGGCCTTGCGGAATTCTGCCTTGAAGTTAACCCAAGTGATGTCTTGTTCAGCATGCATGACCTTGAATCCATCCCACCAAGCTCTAGCAGTCCCCCCGAGGCAGTGGGCTGCATAAGCCACCTTCTCGCGGTCTTCGGTGCATCCGACTAGTTCCAGTATTTCCTCAATGGAGCGGATCCAGTCGTCTGCATCCAGGGGTTCAGCAGTCTCGACAAAGGTTGGCGGTGCATGCTTCTTGAACTCTGCCAACGTGGAACGTCCATTGCCATTCCCCGCCGGCTGGCGGTTGTTGGTGACAGCTTGAGCAATCAGCTGAAGGGCTGCAGTGTTGGCTTGGCGTTCCTCTCGGAAAGCTTGGAGAAGCTGAGCCATGTCCATGTTCGGAGGAGGTGGTGGTGGAGCGTGGTCGTTGGTTTGGTCGTGGCCTGCCTCTGGCTGAGCGGATGCTCCGGCTTCAGGCTGCTGGGTAGAGGTACCAGTACGAGTTACAATAGGCATCCTGTTGGAGCGGTAAAAGGTCTCATGACTCGGAAAAGGGAAAGAAAGATAGATGGGTGCCTAGTAAGGGGGTGGGTATGACACTAATCAAATCATGCAAGGGCCGAAAGGCCAAAACACATTCATTAAAATCCAAATGGGTGATGTAGTCGTTTACACATTACCGAAGGAAGAATACGACATACATCCTGACACAACAAAAGCAAACACTAGATGGTTTCATATGAACCATACAAGGACTCGACTGCGCATAGGGGTTACACGACCTATCCTACCGTAGGGGTCACAACTGGCATATCCGAGTAGCGAATAATGCCTAGGCGGCAGAATGCTCGGTCGCGTATTCCGGCTCTTCTGGGTCTTCCTCCTTGTCTTCATCTGTCTGGGCCCCCTTATCACTAGAGGGTGTGGGGGAGTGGAGGAGTTGGATACGACGGTGCTTCGTCGGTGGTGCAGGGAAAAGCTTGCGATATTCCCTTGCTGTCATCCGGCGTCGCCGAGGTGGTTCTTCATTCTTGGAGAATACATCCTCGGAGAGCCTTCCGCCTCGATATGCGATAGCGGACTGTCCAAAAGGTGCTCCTTCCTTCTTGATCCTATTTGTCTTCTCTTGAGCTCGATGAAGAAGTGCCTTGGTCTTGTGAAGTTCTTCTCGAAGCTTCATTGATTCCGAGGCCAAGTCTTGTGCCAAGCTGTCGGCACATAGACTGAAGTAGGTCTCGAACCGAAGCGAGAGTCCTTCCTTCAGTGGAGGGGCTAGTGCGTTGCTTTCTTCTTCACCTTCCTTCCGGTAAGGTAAGATGCGAGTTGTCATCTTGGCTGCCATCTCTGGAAGAAGCTCGCGGAGACGGGTTAGTGCCTTGAGTGCAGCAGCCTCGACAGCGAGAGGTAGTGTTGCCATCTGGGGTCCCTCGAAGAACCAACTTTTGGGAGGATCGTTTGCTTTTACGATCACTTCCACATGGTACTCCACCTCAGTGTCGCTAACCCAATGCTCAAGGTAAGTGAGGATGGGCGCTCGGTGGAACTGACACTCCTGGAGGCTATCCTCGAGAAGCAAGGGAAACCCAGTGGTCAGGTGCTCTTCGGGTACAGCGGCCATCTACAAAGGTGGAATAGGAGGGGTTAATAAGCTGATGAAATCTCAGGTTTAGAAAAGAAGAGAGGTTCATAAGGTTTAGGAAAAAGGGGTCTCATCTAACTAACGCCCATGCTAACTAAGGCTTCCTACAGTCAGGATGGCTCTGATGCCAGCTCTGTGGGGACCCCGACTTAGAAGTCGAGATCACCGAATGCACGTGTACAGTGATCCCAGAGATCAATGCTCACTGAACACACAGAAGCTGAATAACAAGAGTCTTACATCCATACATACCGTCTTACACAAATTATGGCCATTATGGCCAAGTCTTACATAGATAAAGCCTCACGGGCTGAATAGCGAATAACTCAAATAGCGGAAGTCTTCGATAATAGGTAGAACCCATGCCATCTGCCTTAACCCTACAGGCATTCTGACTGGGATAGCGTCCTAGTTCGCATGTTCGTCTCCAAAGAACTCTTCACCATATTCCTGTTCCTCCATGCCTGGCCAATTAAATAACCAGTGGCAAGCCAATGAGTACTTTGAATGTACTCGCAAGCAACCCATGATGTGGTTCAAAGTAACAGTGCAATTGAACAATAATGAACAATCTAGCAAAGGGCTAGAATAAATATTCTACCATCAAGTTTATGCATCAATAAACTCGCGTAACCTCGAAGGCAGGTTACCGATATCATCATGGATATAATTCAACTCCTCGAGTCAAGTCTCCACCTTGACTCTCATACACACACATGGTTTCACAAACATTGGACGTAGCCCAAGAGCGGCTACCCAACTGTCCATGACCGTGGACACGGCTATTCGAATAGTTTTACACTCTGCAGAGGTTGTACACTTTACCCACAAGATCCGGGAAGCTTTCGTGTCATCCACGATCCCGCAGTACCTCAAGTACTCGGGGGTAGCACCCGGTCATTATCTTTCCTTAGACGACACTAACATAGAGTCCACTCCTTGGTACACGGCCCTCGAGTACAAACAATAGATCACGGGACTTGCCCTAATTTTAATGTCACGCATACCCGAAGGGACCAACGGTGTGTCCGGTGCCCTGTGAAAACAGTCATGGTCGTCTATCCAAGCACGACCCCGTCCCGGGAAAGACCTCAAGTCTTCCCGTCACTAGTAATGCGGGCACCATGCTAGTATCGGCCTAAGTAATCAATAATGCCCCGTCCCATAAGGGGTAGAGTGGTTGCACATGTATGGTTGAAATAACGGTCGCAACTTAAACCAATCCGTTTGAAAAAACACACACTTGTCTCGGTACACCACTTCGTCATCAAGTGGTTACCCAACTCATCATCTCCCTCGGGCATGAATGGCACCCGACGGGGTTTTATGCAAAGATTTCAACCACGAGGGTTCATGTCACACATGCATCACTACTCATTACTACTAACCATATGCATTGCATCTAGCACATGGCAAGATCAAAAGTAAAGCATGCATCATGTGGTGGTTTCAACTAGGTCACCACCGTAACCCTATCATCAAGCATCGAAAACAAACGGGTTCCGAAGAACATGTGTATCATGGTCAAAGGGATGCTTGCCTGGATTGGCTTGGTCTTCAAAGTCTTCAAATCCTTCTCCTTCTCCTTCTTCAGCAACTTCGTCAAAAACGGTCTCTATACGTCGCATAATAACAACGGAAAAATAAGACCACAAATAAAACAGAAAAATCAAAGTGCTCAGAAAATGTCAACTTATTTTTGTTAAATACGAGATGGATTTCTAAGATGGGGAAAATTCTTAGTTGGAGTTTTGGAGTAACAGAATGGAATCTAATGATTTTAGAACATGAGTTTTATTGCTCAAATTTAAATTTAAATTTGAACAGAACAGAAAAGTTTCATGGATATGTGTGAAAGTGACACCATTAAATAGGTTGGAATATTACAAGAATTTAGGAGTTGGAATTATTTCATTTGGACCAATATTCATTTCTGTAAAAATGTTTGAAATATTTACAGAACAGAAAAGGAGAAAATGCCCTGTGCAACTGGGCCAGAGGGGCCACAGTGCACGGCCCAGGGCATCCAGCCCAGCCGCACGGGCGCCAGCGCGCGCACGTCAGGTTTTCAAACCTGACGGGCGGGGCCCGGCGGTCAGCGGCTGTGAGGAGAGGGAGAGAGGGGTGAGGATGACAGGCGGGGCCCGCCTGTCATCTCCAACCTCACGGCCACGGCGACGGCGAGCTCACCGGCGTTGATTCCGTCCACGGCGACGGCAATGGAGGGCAGGAACGGACTCAGCGTCGTGTTGCGGAGGTAGGGGTGGTGGTGCGGCACGCCGGGGGGGTTGGGTTCGCAGGCGGCGAGGTGGGACGGCGGAGGAGCTTCGGGAGGTCGTCGCTCCAGCCGATTCCAACTGCCACAGAGAGGGGAAAGTGAGGGGAAAGAGTCAGTGGTGTGTGGTGGTTCCAAATCGGCCAAGAAGAAGGGCGGAGGAGGCCTGTACTACGAGATCACCGGCGGCCCGACGCGGCGGACCTCCGGTTGATCCCGAGCACGGAAGCTCTTTGGGGATGAACTGGTGGTGCTGGGGTGATGCTGGGGATGAGGAGAAGCTGCTGGTGCTGTTGGAGAGGCTCGGGGGTCCTATTTATAGGGGAACGGCGGAGCCCCGTGGACCAGTGCGCCGGCGAGCTGCTGCTCGACGCTACAGCGCACGGGAGGCGATGGGAACAAGTCTACGGCGTTGCTGGACGATCCCTACGTCCATTAGAGGAGAGAGGAGGAGCGGGGAAGCTTCCAGGCCGTGCGCGCGTGTGAGGCCGAGGAGTGGGTTGCTAGGTGGCTTCTCACCCCTCGTTGGTTACCCCAAGTGGAAGGTTTGAGATGCAGTGTAGCAGAAGTTTTCCCTTGGTAATACCAAGGATCGATTTCCCAGAGACTCCTAGTTTCAACAAGAAGGTGTCAACTGCTAACGGCACCGGATATTAGCAATCAACGTAGACCTGCACACAGATACAAATAACTTTGCTCCCAACGAGTACAGAGAGGTTGTCAATCCCTCCGGCCTTGTAGTTTACAAAGGATCGAACGCAAGTGATAATAGTGATAGGTATAATTGCAATAGTAAGTAAATAGCGGAAAAGTAAATAGCGGATGTGATCAATGATGGTGATATGGACTGGAGTCTCATGATGTTCACTAGTGATGTCTCTCTCCCAAAAGACGATAAAACAGCTATGTGAGGTAAATGAATTATAGCTGGGCAATTGACAGGACCATGTGCGCAAACCAATGCTGACTACATTGCAAGAAAGGTTGAGGTTCAAAGCATGGGCGGTACGCCAAAGTAAGTAGACCGAAATCCATCAATATCTACTACTAAGCATCCACCTTGAGATATCTATCCAGAACATCTCGCTGGTATTAAGTTGCGAGTCCCACCCATAGTGTAAACTCAATGCAACAGACAACTGCATTAAAAGAACTTTGCGTAAAGTAAACAATCCTTGCACCGGCGGGCACAAGCATCGTTGTTTTCCCCCTTGTGGCAACAGCACATCCCCTAGACTCATGTTTCTGTCACTCAAACTAGTCATCGAGGGGCATGAACCCACAATCAAGCATAACGTTCCCACTTGGAGTCACTACCTACTACTTGGCCAAAGCAATAAATAACAACGGAGAACATGCAAGAATTACTTACGAACATAAACATAAAAGAGGTGAATCAAATATATTACTCAAACACAATCTGAACATAATCTCATAATCCATCGGATCCCAGCAAACTCATCATAGCAACAGCATAAGGATTACATATGTGCCTCGATCATGTAGGGCAGCTCACAAGGACTAATTAGTGAAGCACAAGAACGGGAGGAGAACATCACATAGCTACTGGTCATGGACTCATGGTCCAAGGGAGACTACTCACAACTCATCCGGGAGGCGTCCATGGTGGTGGAGAAGCTCCCGGTGGTGATCCTCCCCTCCGGCAGGGTGCCGGGAAGAGTTCTCCTGGTTCTCCCGATCTTGGAAGCGGCGGCGGCGGCGGAACAGAGATGGGATCGCGAAAAGAGTTCTTGTTTCGACGATTTCGGGAGACGCTTTAAATATATGCCAAAGGGGGGCATAGGAGGAGCCTCGGGGGGCCCAGGCGCCCCCCCGGCGCGGCCCAGGGGGGGGGGGCGCCGCCAGGGCGCCTGGAGCCCTGGTGGCCCCCCCGGCTGTCCTTCGGGCGCACGGTAGGTTCTGGAACGCTGATTTTTTATATAATTTTTCTGGATTTTTCCTGGCAGTTCTCGTAATGTGAAAACCTGAAATACAAAAACAACCAAAAACAGAAACTGGCACTGGGGTGCACTGAGTTAATAGGTTAGTCCAAATATGATCAAAAGTGCATGGAAGTGTATAAATATCATAGCAATATCACCCAAAAGAGGCATGGAGCAAGCAGAAATTATAGATACGTTTTGGATGTATCAACATCCCCAAGCTTAATTCCTGCTCGTCCTCGAGTAGGTAAATGATAACAAGAATAATTTCTGTGGTGACATGCTATTAACCATATAGGACTTTTTCATAGTCATATGACAAAAGCTTACTGAGACAATGAATCTGTAGTAATTAAGTTGCCTCATGAGAAAATCACAAAGGACTGAAAGTTTTACAATATGATACTGAAATATCAAATAGATTTGCAATGAACATGATGTGCAAATATGATAAAGTGATATCTAGCTTGCCCCCTTTAGTGAAGCAAAACATAAATGCAGGGGCACCTCCAAGGTTTAAGTGATGACTAGATACAATGATTTCAAAATAAACGATATCACAATCATGCAAAAGACAATGCTACTTTGGGACAATGCACATTACACTCAGAATGACAATCATGCTCTCAGTAGTTGGTGCTTTTAAAAGAAGGTGGAGACTCAACATAAAAGTAAAAGAATGGCCCTTCGCAGAGGGAAGTAGGGATTACTCATGTGCTAGAGCTTTTTATTTTGAAAACATAGAAACAATTTTGTCAACGGTAGTAGTACTTCATATGTGCTATGCATAAGACATCCTATAAGTTGCAAGCCTCATGCATCGAATACCAATAGTGCTCGCGCCTTGTCCTAATTAGCTCGGATTTCCATGGATTGTCATTGCATTACATATGTTTCAACCAAGTGTCACAAAGGGATACCTCTATATCACCTGTACAAAGGTCCAAGGAGATAGATCGCATTTGATTTCTCGTTTTTGATAGATCTCAACTTGAGGACATCCATACCGGGACAACATAGAAAATAGATAATGGACTCCTCTTAAATGCTTAAGCATATTCTCATAAGAGACTGAGGATTAATGTCCAAGCTAAAACTTCCACCATGATACATGGCTTTGGTTGGCGGCCCAATGTTCTTCTCTAACAATATGCATACTCAAACCATTCAACTCATGGCAAATCACCCTTACTTTAGACAAGACGAGCATGCATAGCAACTCACATGATATTCAACAAAAGTGTAACAGTTGATGGCGTCCCCAGAAACATGGTTACCGCTCAGCAAGCAACTTATAAGAAAATAAGATACATAAGCAACATATTCTTTACCACAATAGTTTTTAAGCTACTTTGCCATGAGCTATATATTGCAACTGAAGGTTTTATAGGTAGCACATGTAAATTTACTTGGAATGGCGGTGAAATACCACATATAGGTAGGTATGGTGGACTCATATGGCATAACTGGTTTAAAAGGATGTGGATGCACAAGCAGTCAGTCCGCTTAGTACAGGTGGAGGTTAGCAAAAGACTGGGAGTGACCAAGTAAGAGAGCAATGACGATCATAATCATGCAGAGCGACAAAGCAACATTGAATCAGGCATGGTAGTTATATCGCTACTCAGAAACAAAAGATCATCAAGGCTTGACAGACTTTCTTTACAGTCTTAAATATGCGTGAGCATACGCCAAGTCAATCAAAATAAATTCTCGAGGGAAGATATTACTAAACCATACCACATCATTGGAAAACAAATCATGTTGGTGCTCCAATAACACATTGGGAATCCCCCAGCTATTTGAGACTAACCATTAGAAAACCTAAACTACTAAGCGCCATTATGCACGCAACATCTTTATCATAGACATATTAACCAATGCAACGGAAGCAAACTCTCTTAATAAGATAAGCATGATAATTAAAGAGAGTTCAAGCAACCAACTAAACAAAAGCTCTTTAAAAAGATAAGCATGAATACTAAGAGCAGAGCATGATAGTAGCTATTAAAAGACAAAGAGCACACACAGCAAGGATAAACATGAAAATTCTATGTTATGTTCTAGGTAGAAGTGGAGCGTGTTTCTCTCCCACATAAAGAACGCTGAGTTCCGACTCGTTATGAAAAACTAAAAAGGAAACTAAAAGCAAGACGCTCCAAGCATAGCACATAACACATGAAGCGATTAAAATATAGTGGAACAAAAGACGAACTGATAACGTTGATGGAGAAGGGGATGCACGGGGGCATCCCCAAGCTTAGACACTCGAGTCTCCTTGAATATTTCTTGGGGGTGCACGGGGGCATCCCCAAGCTTGAGCGCTTGACACTCCTGAATCTTTTTATCATCTTCCCTCGCACACTTGAAAACTCCCTTCATACATAACTCATCATAATCTGATTAGCGAGGTTATTACCCATAATAAAATAATTATAACTTGCTGGAAATAAAGATATTCTTGAAGGTATACTGTTTCTCAAGATTGCCAAAAGGTTTTTGCAAAGAAAAAGCAAGCTCTTGGTTTGCAAAATGAAGGAAAAGCAAAACAGGACAGAATCTGTGAAAAATAGAACAGCAGGTAGTAATTGATTTGTTCGGGGCACTTCTACAACTCAAATCAGAAAACTCAGAACAGAAGCACGAAAGACAATTATATAGAGAACGCTGTCGAAAAAATTCAGACCAAAAAGATGATCTGGTGATTTTATACGAAATTTTGTATCCAAGGACAGAATCTGTTTCCTGGACAGCACCTCACAACTTTTGAACTTTCTAGCAATCAGAGGCTATACTTGGCACAAATATGAAAAGCAAAGATACAATGATGATGCTACAGTAGTAACAACATCAAGACACAACAAAAGAAAAATAAATTTATTCATTGGGCTGCCTCCCAAAAGCGCTTTCTTTTATGCCTTTAAGCTAGGCATAATGCGTAGAGATCAAGTTTTATCAAGAGTAAAAGAATAGCTAGCCCGTACAACGGACTCAAAAGGTAACTTGACCTTCTTTCGAGGGAAGTGTTCCATCCCTTTCTTGAGAGAAAACTGAAAATTTTATATTACCCTCTTTCATGTCAATGATAGCACCAACGATGCGTAAAAAGGGGCGTCCCAAAATAATTGGACAAGAAGGATCACATTCAATATCCATAATAGTAAAATCAACGGGAACATAATTATCATTGACAATGATAAGAACATCGTCGATCCTCCCCAAAGGTTTCTTTATGGAAGAATCAACGAGACGAACACCAAAAGAACAAGAATCAAAAGGTTTCAATTTAAGCATCTCATATATTCTTTTGGGCATAACAGAGGTACTAGCTCCAACATCACATAATGCATAGCAAGAGAAGTCATTCAATTTAATTTTTATCATAGGATCCCAACCATCTTCTAGCTTTCTAGGTATGGAGGCTTCTACTCTAAGTTTCTCCTCCCTAGCTTTGATAAGAGCATTAGTGATATGCTCTGTGAAGGCAAGGTTAATTGTGCTAGTGCGGGGGTCTCTAGACATCTTGTGAAGGAAATCAATAACTTCGGTAAGAGTGCAACTATCAAAATCAAGGTCACTAGCATCAAGTAAAGTGGTAGTGGTGTCCTTTAGGTTCACATGTTTGGTAGTTTCTATAGTCATAGCATCACCATTAATAGGTCCATCGGGACCAGGAGTACATTGGGTGCTAAGAGTTTGGATATCCTCAACAACTTGGATAGTAGCAACAGTGTGGTGGGTAGGAAGGCTCTTAATTCTATCCTCTTCCTCCCTTTCTCTAGCCCATCTCTCTTTAAGTTTAGCCATCATCCTAATATTTTCATTAATTTGTACTTGAATAGCATTCATAGGAGTGACCTTCCTCTCCTCAAGAGGAGAAGTTCTAATTTTAAGCAATTCTACCTCATTGGCTAAATTGTCTACCTTTGAAGAGAGATCACCTAGTTTGTTTAGTTTTTCTTCTACACTATTATTAAAAGCTTTTTGGGTAGTAATGAAATCTTTAAGCATAATCTCTAGTTCAGTAGTGGAGTTCCTGGTGCTAGGATAAGCATTGTTGTTCCCATAAGAATTAGAGGGGAACGGTCTAGGATTGCTACCAAAATTACTCCTATAAGCATTGTTGTTAAAATTGTTTCTAGAGATAAAGTTCACATCTACTTGTTCCTGAGCAATCAAAGAATTTAAAGGAACATCACGAGGATCAACAGAGGATTGCTTCGAAAGTAGAGACATGATCAAGTCAACTTTTTCATTTAAGGAGGAAATCTCCTCGACAGAGTTTACCTTCCTACCTGTTGGAGCGCGTTCGGTGTGCCATTGGGAATAGTTGGTCATCATCTCATCGAGAAGCTGTGTGGCAGCACCAAGTGTAGTTGACATAAAAGTTCCTCCCGCGGCCGAATCTAACAAGTTCCGCGAGGTAAAGTTCAAGCCAGCATAAAAAGTTTGGATAACCATCCAAGTAGGCAAACCATGAGTAGGGCAGTTCTTGATAAGAGATTTCATACGTTCCCAAGCTTGGGCAACGTGTTCATTATCCAATTGTTTAAAATTCATTATGTTACTTCTCAGTTGGATAATTTTAGCAGGTGGATAGTATTTTCCGATAAAAGTATCTTTGCACTTGTCCCATGAATCTATGCTATTTCTAGGCAAAGACTGAAACCAAATTTTAGCTCCTCCTCTCAAGGAGAAAGGAAAAAGCTTAAGCTTAACAATATTACCATATATTTCTTGGTACTTTGGCATATCACAAAGTTCAACAAAGTTGTTCAAGTGTAAAGCAGCATCATCTCCAGCACCGGAGAATTGATCTTTCATGACTAAGTTCAGTAAAGCAGGTTTAATTTCATATGAAGGTGCTGAAGTGGCAGGTGTAGTGATAGGTGTGTTGATAAAGTCATCGTTGTTGTGACTAGTGAAGTCACACAACTTGGTGTTCTCGGTGGAACCCATTGTAGCAAGCAAGCAAGATAACTATTTTTGTGATTTTCGATAAAAGATACTAAAGCAAAACTGAAAAGTAAACTAACAAGACTAAAAGCAAAGGTAAAAGATAGCGTGCAACTCCCCTATCCTGAAGAGTGGAGTCCCCGGCAACGGCGCCAGAAATTGCTTTGCTAGGTGGCTTCTCACCCCTCGTTGGTTACCCCAAGTGGAAGGTTTGAGATGCAGTGTAGCAGAAGTTTTCCCTTGGTAATACCAAGGATCGATTTCCCAGAGACTCCTAGTTTCAACAAGAAGGTGTCAACTGCTAACGGCACCGGATATTAGCAATCAACGTGGACCTGCACACAGATACAAATAACTTTGCTCCCAACGCGTACAGAGAGGTTGTCAATCCCTCCGGCCTTGTAGTTTACAAAGGATCAAACGCAAGTGATAATAGTGATAGGTATAATTGCAATAGTAAGTAAATAGCGGAAAAGTAAATAGCGGATGTGATCAATGATGGTGATATGGACCAGAGTCTCATGATGTTCACTAGTGATGTCTCTCTCCCAAAAGACGATAAAACAGCTATGTGAGGTAAACGAATTACAGCTGGGCAATTGACAGGACCATGTGCGCAAACCAATGCTGACTACATTGCAAGAAAGGTTGAGGTTCAAAGCATGGGCGGTACGCCAAAGTAAGTAGACCGAAATCCATCAATATCTACTACTAATCATCCACCTTGAGATATCTATTCCGAACATCTCGCTGGTATTAAGTTGCGAGTCCCACCCATAGTGTAAACTCAATGCAACAGACAACTGCATTAAAAGAACTTTGCGTAAAGTAAACAATCCTTGCACCGGCGGGCACAAGCACCGTTGTTTTTCCCCTTGTGGCAACAACACATCCCCTAGACTCATGTTTCTGTCACTCAAGCTAGTCATCGAGGGGCATGAACCCACAATCAAGCATAACGTTCCCTCTTGGAGTCACTACCTACTACTTGGCCAAAGCAATAAATAACAACGGAGAACATGCAAGAATTACTTACGAACATAAACATAAAAGAGGTGAATCAAATATATTACTCAAACACAATCTGAACATAATCTCATAATCCATCGGATCCCAGCAAACTCATCATAGCAACAGCATAAGGATTATATGTGCCTCGATCATGTAGGGCAGCTCACGAGAACTAATTAGTGAAGCACAAGAACGGGAGGAGAACATCACATAGCTACTGGTCATGGACTCATGGTCCAAGGGAGACTACTCACAACTCATCCGGGAGGCGTCCATGGTGGTGGAGAAGTTCCCGGTGGTGATCCTCCCCTCCGGTAGGGTGCCGGGAAGAGTTCTCCTGGTGCTCCCGATCTTGGAAGCGGCGGCGGCGGCGGAACAGAGATGGGATCGCGAAAAGAGTTCCTGTTTCGAGGGTTTCGGGAGACGCTTTAAATATATGCCAAAGGGGGGCATCGGAGGAGCCTCGGGGGGCCCAGGCGCCCCCCGGCGCGGCCCAGGGGGGGGGGCGCCGCCAGGGAGCCTGGAGCCCTGGTGCCCCCCCCCCTCCCCGGCTGTCCTTCGGGCGCACGATAGGTTCTGGAATGCTGATTTTTTATATAATTTTTCTGGATTTTTCCTGGCAGTTCTCGTAATGTGAAAACCTGAAATACAAAAACAGCCGAAAACAGAAACTGGCACTGGGGTGCATTGAGTTAATAGGTTAGTCCAAATATGATCAAAAGTGTATGGAAGTGTATAAATATCATAGCAATATCACCCAAAAGAGGCATGGAGCAAGCAGAAATTATACATATGTTTTGGACGTATCATGGGTGTTACGGGCGGCCGGTGCGCGTGCGGCGACGGCCACTGGAGGGCGCAGGAGGAGGGGGGACAGCGCCGGGGAGGTTGCGGATGTCGAGGGGCATCGACTGGCGCGAGGGGGGAGCCCGAGGCTGTCGGGTGCAGATGATTGGCCGAGGCTACAGTGCGTGGGTGCACTGTTGCACACTCTGGAGTGCCCTTATCGCATGCCACGGCATGCCATTGGGCCTCTGGACGCGTCCACCGTGTCTGGGGGGTCCAGGGTGATGCAAGAAGTTCGTCTGTAGCCTTGGATGCTCTGGAGAGTCAAGGAGAGAGAGAGAGGAAGCTGGTGACTTGGTAAGAAATGGCTGTCCAGCAGGGTGAACTAGGGTTTTTACCCCTCAATCATGGAGCTGGAGTCCTGGGGAAGTTACTGGAGGTAGCTAGTAACTTGATGAACGTGTGGTAAAAAGTTGAGGCCAAGGTAAAAGGTGAAAGTGATTAGGAAGAGGGTTTTAGTAATCAGCCAGAAGGTGTTTGATCAGTGTTTGGTCAAGCAAATGATCTCCACTTGCCATGACACTTAACAGGATTGAATGACATGTGCAAATAGGGTGCTTCACCAAATTTGGGCTCATTTGAAGAAACTAGCCAAGGTAACTTTGGTGAACCCTAGAAATCAACAGAAATGGCTTCATCTTGTTTGAGTCAAGCTAATCACCTCCCCTTGATGCACCACTTGGTGTAGTTTCATCATTTGGGGTATTTATCATGCCCACAAAGTTTGAAGCTCCAGATAAAAAGTTGGTAATGTAAAGTTGTTCAAATTTGCATTTGAACAGAAAGGGTTTTGGGGTGTTCTGATCAAGTTTCTCTATTCCAAATCTTGTGCCATTTGGTCTAGATGCCTTATTAGGCATTTCTAGCATGTGCACCAAGTTTGAGAGCATTTGGACAAGTTTGGCAATGTAGAGTTGCTCAAACTTCAAATATGGACAGAATGGTTATGGAGGGTTTTGATGATGTTTTCTTGCTTCCCAAGGCATGGGACTTGGCAAGATCATCAAATATGTCATATGTGACATGATAGAATTTCCCTGGAAGTTTTGGAGAATATTTTCTTTGTAAATATTTCAAAAGCTTGAAATATCCAGAAAGGGTTTTAGAGGGATTAGCCCATTATTTTGAACATGACCAAGTGCTGACACTCTTATATATGGACAATATATGTCCTCTGAGTCTGTAATGCCCAGGATGGAGTTATACCTCCTACGTGTCGAGGCACGACTTAAAGGCATAAGTCCATCCTAGAATGATCTCAAGTTTGGTAATCTTTGCACATCTCATGTAAAAGAGGGGATTGTAAACATAAATAGTTGGCTTACACTCGCCACGTCACACAATTACATGACATGTCTCAATCATCATACATTAAGAATATCACAACCCTCTAAGGGCAAAATCCAAATGTCAAGATACCAAACTTAGATAAATAAACCACAGGCGGATCGAATCCTAGTAGATGTCTCCACTACTGATCATCCGGATATCGAACATAGTACCGACTACGCTCCTCGTCGTACTCCCAATCCAGCTCGGTGCCATCACCTGGATAGCTCACAACTGGACCTGCATCTGGTGTGGTGAAGTAACTGTGAGCCACAGAGGACTCAGCAATCCCGTTCCTGGGTAACAAGACTATTTAAGCCTTGGGAAAGGATAAGGCTGAAGAAAAGAGTAAGTGTCTGCAGCAGCAACTAGCAACTAGCTTACGTGAGTGAGAGCGAGAAGAGAAAGCCTCGGTCGAGAAGTGATCACGAAGTGATCCTAGCTACAAGCTCAACAAACATAACCCCTCCGTGTTCAACTCCCGAATCCCTATTCGGAAATTGACAGTCACGGAACACACGCTGGTAGTGTATTAGAAACATTGTGTCAAGTTATCTACAACCGGATATTAACAAGCTCCCATCTGCCACATAACCGCGGGCACGGCTTTCGAAAGTTCAAACCCTGCAGGGGTGTTCCAACTTGACCCATTACAAGCCCACGATCCGCGGAGTCGCAACTCCAAAGTGGGAAGACCCGAGTATTCTCGGAATCCCGTGCTCAAGATATACCAAACTAAGGTAAGGCTAATCCAGCAAATCCTCCCGGCGTGTCGACACCCTGATAGTAGCCGCGCGTATCTAAGTCTCAGGACACGACCGGATGGGCGATTCTACAGGTGTGTGCCAGATACCTCGGGTTGCCCCAAGGCGGCCCCGCAGAACCCCCGTTTCGGACCAACACTCATGTGGAGCACTGGCCCGGGTTGTTGATTAAGAAAAGGGTTAATTACTCCCTATGCAAGTTTAGTTTGTTATTAGGAAAATAGTACCAATGTTGGGACTTGCTGGAAAAGACTTAGCACTTAGCGGTTTATCGAGGGGGTCTCATACACCCCAACCGTGTTAGGAACGCATAATCAAGGAATATAACACCGGTTTATACGGTTCCTAACGGCATGAGTGGAACAAATCACCAAGCAAAAGGCTTAGCCTTCCACCCTTGCCAATATATAGATGATTTCATTTTAAGCATTTATATAGTGTGATATAACCCAACAAAACTTCAACATGAAGCAAGCATCTTCGATCTTCACCTGCAACTAGCAATGCTATAAGAAGGGCTGAGCGAAGCGTACTTAGCCAAGCAACGGTTTGCATAGGTAGGGTGGTTAAACATGGAAATGGTTACAAGTAGGAAGCTGACAAGAATATCATGGGCATCGAGGCAAAACTATAGAGCGGAACTACTAGCAATAGGCAAAGATAGTAATGTTATCGAGGTTCGGTCATCTTGCCTGAAGAGAAGTCGTTCGGATCGTAAGAAGGGTCCTCGTGCTCAACCTCGTTGGTAACCTCGTTCTCGTACTCATACTCGGTCTCGGCTTCCGGCTCTAAACAAAACAATCACACCAAGCACAAATCAACAAGATGCAATGCGCACTCGAAAATGATGGATGCATGATGGATGCACTAAGGATGCACACGGAGCACGTAAAATAGCACTCAAGCAAAACACCTCAAAACATGATAGCAACAAGATATTATGAATCTACACAGAAAATCAATCAAGTTTCATATAAGATTCGCTGAAATCGGAGTTACGGGCTAAAAGTTATGCCCGAAACAAGAAATGAGCGAAAGCTGAAAATTACAGCAACATAGCAACTTCGGAGCACAAAATAATTAAGCTACAGCACTCAAACAACATGGCAAAGACCTAGAACACAAACTATACATATACTACAGAAATTAAGTCCAAAGGTGCACCCCCAAAGGAGCCACGGATCAATAGCAATGAATTTGGACATATTGAACTTGACAATAAAATTCTGGCAGCAGAATTTTATTGAAACTTTGGAGCAAAAGATAAACATGCTACAGCCACTTAAATAAGCATGTGAGAACATGAATGGAAAGCCAACAATATCTACTACAAGGAACAATCAAGATCCACTCCAAAACTATCATGCTTTGTCCTAGAACATCAAGCAAACATGGCATCGGAACGTTACAGATTTCAGACTTGGTGAAAATCCACTAAGTCCTAAAACAGCAATTCATCATGGCATCTAAAAGAGCAAGTTTAAGTCACCTAGAAACTAAACATGGCAAGTGATAAGCACCTCATCAAAGTACACATGATGGTGATTCCGAAACACACAAGCATGCATCTAGGGGATAAACACAACGATAGCAACGAGCTCAACAAGATAGCATTTCATAACAAGTGAAACAACAACACAGCCACATGGCACTTTGCAACGATGATAAACATGGCAAGAATAAATCTAACATGCAACCTATCACATACAACATGTAGAGCATGGCAAGACAAACACGTGGACATGTCATTTGCATCATTCGGACAAACGAGCTAAAAGATATCACATGGCAAAGATGACATAAAAACATCACATAACAGCAGTTTATATCATGATGCACTCTTGCAACAGCAAAACAAGCACCTAGATGATCTCTAACATGCATGACACCAAAAGATAAAACATAGTGCACGATCCCACGAACGTCTGGACATGCTATTTGCGCGAATCGGACAAACACACACAAAGTTATCCTTAGTTGAAAATAGCATCAGACAGGTAAACAAACAGGGACTTAGGATATTTTGAATCAACCTTCAGATCTGAACAGTCTCGGGCCGGATCTGCAGATCTGCGGACGGGAGCCTCGGCCCGCGGTGGCTGGAAGGAGAGGCCCGCGTGGCTGGCGACGGCCCGCGCGGCGGGTGTGGCAGACGGGCCGGCCCGACGCGGCGGCGAGGCGAGGCGGCCTGGAGGAGGGACGCTCAGGCCTTGGCGGCGGGGAGCCCAGGCGGCTGGCGCGCGATGGGAGCGGCCCGTGAAGGCGAGCCCGCGAGGCTGGCGGCAGGCGGTGGTGTCGTCCAGGGAGGGAGGCGCCCAAGGCCCAGAAGGGGAGGCACCCGGCCTGGTCGCTGGCTCGGAGGGGCTCGCCGATCTGGCCCGATCAGGGCGGTCTGCGAGAGCGAGGCGGCCTGGAGCCCAGCTGGATCGGGCGCCCAGGCGGTGATGTGGTCCACGCGGTGGGAACTGGCGACGAGGGAGGAATCGATCGGGCTGAGGGAGGTGGCCCGATCGGCGAAGTGGTCCAGGCGACCGAAGGATCCAACAAAGAGGCTCGGCTGCGGTTGGCTCCCTTCGACGAAAACAGCGGCGGCTCGGTCGTTGGCTGGTTCCCTCAGGAACTGGCCAAGTGGCAGTTTAGCTGTCCAGATCCAAAAAAATGAGGGGGAAGAAGTGGGGAAGAGGGGGCTAGAGGTTAGGGATGCCAAAATAGACTAGGGTCTATAAATAGCAGATTTTAGGGTTTGAGGATTTAGGGGTGTTAGGAGCCCTCCGATCGCGATTTGACGGATCCGATCGCGGGGGAGTTTAGATGGGCCTAGAAGAGGGTAGTGGGCTGCTGTAGGGGTGTTTCTGGGCCACAAGTGGAGGCACTTTGGACCCACACGAATAACTGATGGGATAGCAAACGGAGTCCAAACGCGACGAGATTTGAGAGGCGGGTTGCACACAACAAAACAACAACACACACAACAACCTCGCGACACACCGGTAACGTTACACGCCCAAACACCAAAGTAGGTCTACGGGACATCACGGACACGTGAGGGAGCTCCGGAACGCGAAACAGACAACGGGAAGGAACGCGTGGAACCGGATGCAACCGACAACACAAATGCAATGCGATGCACATGTCTACATGATATGAATGAATGCCACACACTCACACAACAAAACGACGAAAACCCGAAAGACAAAGAACCCGGAATGGAAATAGATGAAGCCGGAGATATATTATATACCCAAAAGGGAAAGTATTACATCCGGGGCATTACAGAGTCTCCCTGAATTTTGGCAAACATTTTTGAAATAGTTAAATAATTTTTCCCTATTAAAGACCATTTCTGGCCTTAAGAAAAAGCTTTTAAATAAAATAGGAAAATAACTTTTAAAATTATAATTTTGTGGTTTCTGGGAGTCCTATGTCTACTAGGTTTCAAATGTTCCCTTTGAAATAATTTCCTCACCTTAAATCAAGTACTTGATGTGCAAATCTCAATTCAGGGGTTTTTGGAAAACTAAATTTATAAAATATATTTTGGCCAAATTAATTTTGTAAGAAAATACTATACTGATATATAACACCTGGCATGATCATTGGGCAGAAGTTTGGGTATGGGGATGAATTCTACAAGAGTTAATAGTTGACTTTATTGAGCACATGAAAAAGCACATGAAGAAAAACACAACTCCAAATAAAAGCCAAATGATGCCAAAAAAATTTGCTGGTCCAAATTTTCATGCTTCATTAATGCAAATAACATGTTACAAAATGCAGGGTGTGACACCCTCACACATTGCATGAGTAGGATCTCTTAACTTGTTGGTCTGGGAAGTAGATTGAGGTAGAACCTATTACCTGCATTGTTTTCAAACCCCTGGGAGTTGCTTCTACATTATGCTTAGGTTGACATGCTATCCTCGTAGACGTGGTTTGGATTTGAGAGAATCCATGACAAATGTGAGATGTTAATTAATGGTTCAACTTAAGGTGGCTACTTTAATACACATCTGGGTGGATTGGTTGCAGGGCACCTGGAGAATCCAATGTTGTCCTAGGAAATCCCGGAGGAACCGTGTGATTATCCTATGGAATGCCACTCAAGCTCAAAGGGATCATAAGACTATTCATGCTAGAAACTTCCGTCTGCAGCACAATGCAATTATGGGCTCTGGCATAGTTGAGTATGTTGTGTGAGCTCTTTCAGTGGTGGACTAGCAGATGTAGGGGAAAGTAGGTGTACCGGTCCTCCTGGGGTAAAGAGTAAATACTTCTGAAAGACTGTGTCTCGGTCATCCGTTTCTCAAACACCATGCAATGCGAGAAATCTAACGGAGGAGATCGAGTCTTGTGGGGAAAAGTGCGCAAACCTCTGCAGAGTGTACAAACTAATCATGATTAGCCGTGTCCCCGGTTATGGACATCTTGATTATCTGGTACTTGAATTATTGGTTGATCTCATCACTCTAAAGCTAATTTTGTGGGTTAATAATGAGTACTTTAATTGGGATTGAGTTGGAGGAACCTTCTCAATGATGTCTCAACTACCATGATAGTTAAAATAAAAGTTATTCCTTTGTTGTAGGGAAAAATTGGCTTTATGCAGAAACTTTAACCTTAGAGCCTCCACCAGCCATATATGCATGTAGTGTTAGCCTTTATTCTGTTACTTGCTCTACTGTGTTATCTTGCCAGCATATTCCATGTGCTGACCCGTTTCGAGCTGCAACATGTCATGTTGCAGACTTTTCAGAAGAAGAGTAAGGTGCGCTAGGTCGTTTGTCATGCACTCAGCTATGCCGTTGGAGTTGATGGACTCACATATCTTCCAAGCTTTCCGTTGTTATCGTGTTAGATGGCCTTATGCCATATTATTTTGTAATAAGTTCTCTCTTGAGACATTCGATGTAATAAGTGTGTGATTGCCACTCTGTTATAAATCCT
This sequence comes from Secale cereale, assembly GCA_902687465.1. Taxonomy (NCBI): domain Eukaryota; kingdom Viridiplantae; phylum Streptophyta; class Magnoliopsida; order Poales; family Poaceae; genus Secale; species Secale cereale. The sequence continues at coordinate 502,655,008 of LR738710.1, forward strand.
TCAAGTACTGTGTGTGTCAGCATTACCGATCTAGGGATGACACAGAACACAGAGACTTCGGTCCATTCAGATCGCAGTCGCTACACTATACAAAAAAGAAATTACATCATATTACATCCACTTGGCATCATAGTTCGCCACCAGTGACAATAAAGTGTACACAAACATCAAATTACATACACTAGGCAAATAAAGCTCATACATCATGGACGCACATCAACCGAACTTACCATTTGAACTATAATCTCTTCAGAAAATAGGATTGGCCGGATTCAGGTAGCACAAATTTCAGTCTGCAAAAGCTCCAACTTCTTTGTGGTTACCTAAGTGTCTTGTTCATTTTCCGGACTCGTGCATCAGATATCTACAACTCTAGTCTCAACTTGTTGATTACATGTTGAGACTCATATGTGTTGGCGCCGCTTATTCTCGCAGCACCGCTCTTTTTATTCCTCAAGCTGCATCATACAACTCTCTCTTCTCTCTCTCTCTCTCTCTCTCACACACACACACACACACAAACACAGACACACAAACACACAAGAAACTATACACACACGCACCAAGGAAGAAGCCCAACTAGATTTGACGTGACGTACTTCCTTAGTGGCACACCGTGACTACATTTTGCTCCGCCGTCTTGGCCTCTCTTCATTCATTACTCAAAGCACTATATATACACAAAGTTTAGGCACTTCTGCCATGCTACTCAGGCCACTACCCAGCCACGATGCAGGGCTCCTAATCCACCTAATTACATGCACTAACCCACTAAGCCACATGCATGACCAAGTCCAGCCCGTTTGCAGCGCTCCCTCAACGACACACGCCAGGTCAGCAACTAGCATGCAGCTAACAAACTAACTAACTCGCATATTCTTCTCTAGTTGATTTTGTCTAGCCATTCCAGCCGTCAAGCGTCTTGCCGTTTCACATGGCGTGCTGCACCACATGGCTTCGCGCTGATGTCGGCATCTTATCATGCTCGCCGCATCGCCCGGCAGCCCGACATCTCGCCTTCTTCGTGCCTTCACTGCAACTTTGCCGGACAATTACACCCTAACCTATGCTACATGCATAACAAAAAAACAATGCAGATACATGAATCAAGATTAAATCTAACATTTTTCCTCCTAATCTTGATTCTCCAATCTACGACACGGATCACTCACAATCACTTGTTGTGGATGACGTTATCATCGGTGCAACACATAGACGGCTGCCAATGCCATCTTGTCACGCCGATTGCTATTGTCGCTGCTCGCCTTGATGAGAGGGACACCTCCCATGACTTCACATCGAGTGCACCGCCACGGTACACTCGCTGCCGCATGTTCGCCACCGGAGCCGCACGTCACCGGTGAATCGACTCCATGTTGTCGCGGATGACACAACTTCTCGATGACTTCTACATGGAACTCCTCATAGCAACGATCTCCCCTCCATGGCTATCACCTCTTTGCTATCGGTGTCGCAACTCACTGATGACTCGCCTCCATGTTTGTCACCGGTGACGTAACTCGCCAGTGACCCACCTCCATGTTGCCGACAATGACGCACCTTGTCCCCGACTCGGATATGGACAATGAACTCCTCATGGAAATGGCATCCGCTCCCTAGACATCATCTTCTTGCCACCAGTGCCGCAACTTACCAGACAAGATACCTTTCTCCATCACTCGTGATGCAGCTTGATGACGATGAAGACACGTAGCGGCCCCTAGAAGTATAGCACCGCCGGAGCCCCCCTCACATCGAGTCCTCTGCGCCGCCACCACCACCTCGGATCGACAAGGCTGTGATGTCAATTGTTGGCGCCGCTTCTTCTCGCAGCGCCGCTCTTCTTATTCCTCGAGCTGCCTCGCACAACTCTCTCTTTTCTCAAAAACACAAGAACACACACACACACACATGAAATTCTACACACACGCATCAAGGAAGAAGCCCAACTAGCTTTGCCGTGAGGCACTTCTTAGTAGCACAGGGTGACTAGATTTTGCTCAGCCCTCTTGGCCTCTCTTCATTCATTACTCAAAGCACTATATATACACAAAGTTTAGGCACTTTTGCCATGCTACTTGATACGTCTCCAACATATCTACTTTTCCAAACACTTTTGCCCTTGCTTTGGACTCTAACTTGCATGATTTGAATGGAACTAACCCGGACTGACACTGTTTTCAGCAGAACTGCCATGGTGTTGTTTTTTGTGCAGAAATAAAAAGTTCTTAGAATCGCCTGAAAATCAACGGAGATTTATTTCAGAAAATATAAAAAATACCTGTCAGAAGATCCACACCTGGGGGCGCACGGGCTGTCCTCGAGGGTGGGGGGCGCGCCCCCTTCCCAGGGCGCGCCCCCCTGCCTCGAGGGCACCCCGATGCCCCACCGACGTATCCCCAGGTCCTATATATTCCGTTTCGTGGAGAAAAATATCAAGGAGAAAGAATTATCGCGTTTCACGAGATGGAGCCGCCGCCAAACCCTAATCTCTCTCGGGAGGGCTGATCTGGAGTCCGTTCGGGGCTCCGGAGAGTGGAGATCGTCGCCATCATCATCATCAACCTTCCTCCATCACCAATTCCATATGCTCACCGCCGTGTGTGAGTAATTCCATCGTAGGCTTGCTGGACGGTGATGGGTTGGATGGGATCTATCATGTAATCGTGTTAGTTTTGTTAGGGTTTGATCCCTAGTATCCACTATGTTCTGAGATTGATGTTGCTATGACTTTGCTATGCTTAATGCTTGTCACTAGGGCCCGAGTGCCATGATTTAAGATCTGAACCTATTATGTTTCCATGAATATATGTGTGTTCTTGATCCTATGTTGCAAGTCTACAGTCACCTACTATGTGTTATGATCCGGCAACCCTGAAGTTACAATAATCGAGACCACTCCCGGTGATGACCATAGTTTGAAGAGTTCGTGTATTCACTATGTGTTAATGCTTTGGTTCGGTACTCTATTAAAAGGAGGCCTTAATATCCCTTAGTTTCCAATAGGACCCCACTGCCATGGGAGGATAGGACAAAAGATGTCATGCAAGTTCTTTTGCATAAGCACGTATGACTATATTCGGAATACATGCCTACATTGCATTGATGAACTGGAGCTTGTTCTGTGTCACCCTAGGTTATAACTTCTACATGATGAATTGCATCCAACGTAATTTCCCATCACCGATCCAATGCCTACGAGCTTTACCTATATTGCTTGTCACTTATTTACTTTTCCCTTGCTACTATCACAAAATCTACAAAAACACTATCTTTACTTTTATTGCTGCTACCACCACTATCATATTACTGTGCTACTAAACTATCTTGTTGTAGATACTAAATTTCCAGGTGTGGTTGAATTGACAACTCAGCTGCTAATACTTAGAGTATTCTTTGGCTCCCCTTGTGTCGAATCAACAAATTTTGGTTTAATACTTTACCCTCGAAATCTGTTGCGATCCCCTACACTTGTGGGTTATCAAGACTATTTTCTGGCGCCGTTGCCTGGGAGCATAGCTCTATTCTTTAAGTCATTTGGGATTTATATATGTTTATCACTATGAAGAATTTGAAGGACTCAAAAACCAAGATCTTACCCTCAACTACGAGGGGAGGTAAGGAACTGCCATCTAGCTCTGCACTAGATTCTCCTTCTGTTATGAGTAAACTTGCGACACCTACTCGTGCTATTGAATCTGATTTGTCGTATGTTCTTGATGATGCTACTTCTGCTATGTATGATGAAACTACCTCTATGCCTGATACTGTGCCACTAGGTGAATTTCTAGATGAACAAATTGCTAAGGTTAGGGAGAGTGCAAATGTTGATGATATTTATAAAAGTGATGATGAAACTACTCCCAATAGATATGAATTGCCTGTTGTGCCTGAGGGTTATGTTATGGATGAAGAAACTGCTAGAGACTTTCTTGCTTGCAATGATAGATATGATCTTAAGAAGTTATTAGCTAAGTTGAAAGAAAAGTCCTTGAATGCTAGAATGAAACATGACACTGCTTTTGCTACTTCACCTATATGTGTCACTGATAAGGATTATGAATTCTTTGTTGATCCTGAGTTAATTACTTTGGTTGAATCTGATCCTTTCCATGGCTATGAGTCTGAAACTGTTGTGGCACATCTTACCAAGTTGAATGATATAGCCACCCTGTTTACCAATGATGAAAAGATTCGCTATTACTATATCCTTAAGCTATTTCCGTTCTCGTTAAAGGGTGATGCTAAGACTTAGTTTAATTCTCTTGATCCTGGTTGTGTGCGTAGTCCCTAGGATATGATGTATTACTTTTCTGCTAAATATTTTCCCGCTCATAAGAAACAAGCTGCCTTACGAGAAATATATAACTTTGCTCAAACTGAAGAAGAGAGTCTCCCACAAGCTTGGGGGAGGCTTCTCCAGTTACTTAATGCTTTGCCTGGTCATCCTCTTGAAATGCATGATATACTTGATGTCTTTTATAATGGACTAACCGATGCTTCCAGAGACCACTTGGATAGTTGTGCTGGTTGTGTTTTTAGGGAAAGAACAGTGGAACAAGCTGAACTATTATTGAATAATATGCTAGCCAATGAAAATAATTGTACACTTCCTGAACCAGCCCCTAAGCCAACTCCCAAGAAAAGAGGTGTTCTATTTCTCAGTCCTGAAGATATGCAAGAGGCAAAGAAATCCATGAAAGAAAAAGGTATTAAAGCTGAAGATGTAAAGAATTTACCGCCTATTGAAGAAATACATGGTCTTGATAACCCGACACAGGTAGTAAAGGTAAATTCTCTTTATAGATTTGATGAAAGTGATATTCCTTGTTATAAGTCTGCTAGCCAATGCTTAGATGAGTTTGACAATTTCATCGTGAAACAAGAAAACTTCAATGCTTATGTTGGTAGACAACTACAACACAATGCTCATATGATTGAACGCTTGAGTGATTATCTGTCTAGTGCTAAAGATGAACTGAAACTCATTAGCATACATGCTTCTATGGTCACCACTCAAGTAGAACAAGTACTTAAAGCTCAGAATGATTTGCTCAATGAATTAAATAGTAAGAATAATGACAATGCCATTTGAGTTGTGACTAGAGGTGGTAGAATGACTCAGGAACCTCTGTATCCTGAAGGCCACCCTAAGAGAATTGAGAAAGATTCTCATAGAGCTAATATAGATGCCCCTAGTTCTTCTAAAAAGAAGAAAAAGAAAAATGATAAGAATTTGCATGCTTCTAGTAAACTTGTAGCTCACCCACCTGAGAATCCCAATGATATATCTGTTTCTGATGCTGAGACACAATCTGGTAATGAAGATGAACCTAGTGATAATGTTAATGATGATGTTCATGTTGATTCTCAACCTAGCAATGATAATGATGTAGAGATTGAACCTGCTATTGATCTTGATAACCCACAATCAAAGAATCAACGTTATGATAAGAGAGACTTTGTTGCTAGGAAGCACGGTAGGGAAAGAGAATCATGGGTTCAGAAACCCATGCCTTTTCCTCCGAAACCATCCAAGAAAAAGGATGATGAAGATTTTGAGCGCTTTGCTGAAATGATTAGACCTATCTTTTTGCGTATGCATTTGATTGATGTGCTTAAAACAAATCCTTATGCCAAGTATATGAAAGATATTATTACCAACAAAAGAAAGATAGCCGATGTAGAAATCTCCACCATGCTTGCCAATTACACCTTTGAGGGTGGAATGCCTAAGAAATTAGGAAATCCACGAGTACCTACTATACCTTGCTCCATTATGAGAATCTATGTTAGAACTGCTTTGTGTGATCTTGGAGCCGGTGTTAGTGTTATGCCTCTCTCTTTATATCGTAAACTTCACTTGAGTAAGTTGACACCTACTGAAATATCCTTGCAAATGGCTGATAAATCAATTGCTATACCTGTCGGTATTTGTGATGATGTGCATGTTGTAGTTGCAAACGTTACTATTCTAACGGACTTTGTTATACTTGATATTCCCGAGGACGATAGTATGTCTATTATTCTTGGAAGACCTTTTTTGAATACTGCAGGGGCTGTTATTGATTGCAACAAAGGCAATGTCACTTTTCATGTCAACGGTAATGAGCATACGGTACACTTTCGGAGGAAACAACCTTCGGTTCATAGTATCAATTATATTGGAAAAACTTCAACCATTACAATTGGAGGTTTTGAGTTTCCTATTCCTACTATCAAGAAGGCATATGACATACTTATTTTTGGGGACATACATATCCCCATTGAGGTAACATAGTGTTATTCGAAAATTCTCCGGTTTCATGTTACTCGGAAAGAGTTTATTAACAAGACCTGATCAACCTTGTTAATGGATTCCTTTTGATGACCATGGGATAGGTGAATATAGATAGCACAAACCTTCTGTACGCTCCTTTTACTTTCTGTTAATTAGGTTAAATAAAATAAAAATAGCATTATCTGTCTGTTTCCAGACTTATCCGTGCAATAAAAAATATCCCGAAAATAAAAGTTCTCCAAATGCCATGAAAATGAAATATGATTTTTTTTTTTCTAGAATATTTAAGAAAATATGGCACTGAACACACAACGAGGGGAGCCAGCAACTGGTCTCGAGGGCACAGGGCGCGCCCCCCTTCATAGGGCGTGCTCCACTACCTCGAGGGCCCCACGTGGCCCCCCTCAACTTATCCTTTCACCCATACTCTTCTTCTTCCTCCCAAAAAATATCCAACCAGCTCAAACCCGAGTTCTAGCTCATTTTGCTGCCATTTTCGGTCTCCTTGCTCTAAGCACCATTCACCAAACTGTTTGGGGAGATTGTTCCTTGGTATGTGACTCCTCCATCGGTCCAATTAGTTATTGTTCTAGTTCTTTATTAGTTGCAAATTTGTGCTGCTGTGGTGACCTTGTTGTTGAGCTTGCATGATAATTTTTCTTGGTCCCAAGTAGTTCTAATACATGATATAGTCTCTAGGCACTTATGGGAGTTGTTGCTATCAATCTTGTTGAGTTTGGTTAACTTTTATTGTGAGTTACTAAAAATTTCAGAAATTTTCAGAAAAGGAAAATGTTAAAAAGAATATTAAGGGGCTCTTCCAGCAAGAGCTCAGAGGAGAAGAAGAAAGAAGAAAATAAGAAGCCCAAGTATCATCTTCCTCGCATGGCGGAAGTTCGACCGTGCGAATGGCCTTGTAATAATTTCATGATGTCCGCTGGTATTTATGAAGACTTTTATTGGATGGCGAATAATGCATGCCTCACCGACTTCATCAACGACCAAAAAGAACAGTATCTCTTACTCACCAATATTTTTACGCAAATCTTTCATTTTCATTCTAGGAAAACACCACCTACGGTGGAGTTTCGCTTATATGATGTGGTTAAGGAGATATCATTGTTAGATTTTTGTGAAATATGCAAAGTGCCCTTTGAAGGTAGACTAGATGAACCACGTCATGAAGACGTCAAAGGGTTTATTGATATGATAGCCGTAGGTGAAACTAGACAGGTTTTAGGGGCAAGAATCACTAGTATACACTTCCTTGTTCTGCGCTACTTTGCTTTATTTTCTAGTACGTGTTTAATTGGTTGCGGGAACAGTGGAAATCTTAGTGCAACTGATATTATCATTTTACGCCATGCTTTGTTTCGCGACACAACTTTTAGCTTGGGCGCCGTCGTTGCCAAACAATTGAGTCTGAACCGCTCAAAGGGGCCCGTCTTGGGAGGCATCTTTGCTTCTCGCCTTTCTGAACATTTTAATATACCTATTAGGCATCATGAGAAGGAAGAAAAAATGTTTGCCCCTGTTTATCTAGACTACAAGAGCATGGTAGCTCACGACTTTATTGTTAAAGACAAAAATATGCAGCTACTTTATAAATTGAGGTTTGATAAAATATACTGTGAAATTGTTACCTTGCCTGCACCATCTCTGTTTGATCTGTCCACAGGCAAGTACCTCATTACATCAAACGCCTTCTACCAGTACCAAGGCCAGGCACAAGCTTCAGAGCCTGAGCCAGAACCACCATTTGATCCTTCTCGTCAATCTGTTTATGGGTGGGATCTGGACGAGCTCGCCAACTAGTGGCATCTAGAGGACACATCTCAGTACACTGGAGGGAGTGGCTTCGATCCCTGGACATAGACCAACTTAGGCCAAAAGCCTAAGCTTGGGGGAGTACGTGTTTCTCACCGACTTTACTTTCATGTTCACACACTTATTCTAGTTGTCGGTGCTCACACTCTTTCACTGTACCATCCATGCTTAGTTTCAATTTGTTTTTCTTAATCTTTTTCTTCTGTCCTAGAAAAACCCAAAAAAACAAAAAATTATATTAGTTGTAGCTTCTAGCTAGTTTACTTTCTTTGCTTGTAGTAGTAACTAAAAATAAAAACCTAAAAAGATTTCCCGTTCTTCTTTTGCTTGTTGGGAGCTTTCCCGTGTAAATAGTTTCTTTTCTTTTCTTTAGGGGTTAAGAGTAGAAGACCGTGATTAAAATGCTTAGTGGCTCTCATATGCTTTATTGTTGATTTAATCTTGAGCCACATTACCTTGTCTTCTCTCTTGCATTAAAATGTCTGCAGATTCCAGCTTAGTCCAATGCATGTGCACTATTATTATTATCCACACCGTTTGGTCGTGCGAGTGAAAGGCAATAAGGATGACATATGATGAACTAATTGAGATGAGAAAAGCTGGTATGAACTCGACCTCTCTTGTTTTTGTAAATATGATAGCTCGTCGTTCTTGATTCAGCTTGTTATGAATGAAACATGTTTGCTATGACAATTAGAGATCATAGCTGCTTATGTCATTGCTTAATTAGCTGAGAGTTTATAATGGTATATCTTGCGTGCCAACACGATATTAAAATGGTTGTGATGTGGTATGATGGGTGGTATCCTCCTCTGAACGATTTAAGCGACTTGACTTGGCACATGTTCACGCATGTAGTTGAAACAAATCAACATAGCCTTCACGATATTTATGTTCATGGTGATTTATATCCTACTCATGCTTGCATTCATCGTTGATTAATTTTAATGCATGTTCATGACCGTTGTTGCTCTCTAGCTGGTCGCTTCCAAGTCTCTTTCTAGCCTTCACCAGTACTAAGCGGGAATACTGCTTGTGCATCCACTTCCATAAACCCCAAAGTTGTTCCACATGAGTCCACCATACCTTCCTATATGCGGTATTTACCCGCCGTTCCAAGTAAATTTGTATGTGCCAAACTCTAAACCTTCAAATGAAATTCTGTTTTGTATGCTCGAACAGCTCATGTATCAACTAGGGCTGTCTATATCTTCCATGCTAGGTGGGTTATTCTCACAATGAGTGGACTCCGCTCATCATTCACGAGAAAATGGCTGGTAACTGAGATGCCCAGTCCCATGCTCAAAATCATAATAATTAAACAAAACTCCCCCAGTGTTGTTGCTTGTTTGGACGGTAACCCGTGGATTCGCCTGGTCGTGGAGTGTGCTTATTGGTGGTTGGGGGAGTATAAACTTTTACCATTCTATTTGGGAACCCCCTATAATGTGCATAGCATGGAAGATATCGAGATTCTTGGTTTTTATGTTGACAATGAAAGTATACCGCTCAAAATGTTATTCAATCTCTATTTAAAGATCGAGCTCTGGCACCTCTACAAATCCCTACTTCCCTCTGCGAAGGGCCTATCTATTTACTTTTATGCAGAGTCATCATCCTCTTATCAAAAAGCACCAGTAGGAGAACACCTCTATCGTTGCATGTATTACTATTAATTTGCATTGAGAATGATCATGACTGGATCTCTTTTACCATGAATTACAATGTCTAGTCAGTCCTTGATCTTTAAAGGTGCTCTGCATTTATGTTTTGCGGTCTCAGAAAGGGCTAGTGAGATACCATCCTGTTATATCATATCATGATTGTTTTGAGAAGTGTTGTCATCTGAGGTTTATTATTATTGCTTGCTGGTTGATTATGCCATTGATGTGAGTAGTCTTGGGACCTGAAAGTTATTGTGAATGTGGTTAGTTCATGATCTTGTTGAAAACCTGAATGCTAGCTTAAATATTTACAACAACAAGAGCAAACAGAGTTTGTCAAAGTTTTTCTTTATCACTTTCAGTTTATCAACTGAATTGCGTGAGGACAAGCAAAGGTTTAAGCTTCGGGGAGTTGATACGTCTCCAACGTATCTACTTTTCCAAACACTTTTGCCCTTGCTTTGGACACTAACTTGCATGATTTGAATCGAACTAACCCGGACTGACGCTGTTTTCAGGAGAACTGCCATGGTGTTGTTTTTGTGCAGAAATAAAAAGTTCTCAGAATCGCCTGAAAATCAATGGAGATTTATTCAGAAAATATACAAAATACCTGTCAGAAGATCCACACCTGGGGGCCCACGGGCTGTCCTCGAGGGTGGGGGTCGCGCCCCCCTTCCCAGGGCATGCCCCCCTGCCTCGAGGGCACCCCGATGCCCCACCGACGTATCCCCAGGTCCTATATATTCCATTTCGTGGAGAAAAAAATCAAGGAGAAATAATTATCGCGTTTTACGAGACGGAGCCGCCGCCAAGCCCTAATCTCTCTTAGGAGGGCTGATCTGGAGTCCGTCCGGGGCTCCGGAGAGTGGAGCTCGTCGCCATCGTCATCATCAACCTTCCTCCATCACCAATTCCATGATGCTCACCGCCGTGTGTGAGTAATTCCATCGTAGGCTTGCTGGACGGTGATGGGTTGGATGGGATCTATCATGTAATCGAGTTAGTTTTGTTAGGGTTTGATCCCTAGTATCCACTATGTTCTGAGATTGATGTTGCTATGACTTTGCTATGCTTATTGCTTGTCACTAGGGCCCGAGTGCCATGATTTCAGATCTGAACCTATTATGTTTCCATGAATATATGTGTGTTCTTGATCCTATCTTGCAAGTCTATAGTCACCTTCTATTTGTTATGATCCCGCAACCCTGAAGTGACAATAATCGGGACCACTCCCGGTGATGACCATAGTTTGAAGAGTTCATGTATTCACTATGTGTTAATGCTTTGGTCCGGTACTCTATTAAAAGGAGGCCTTAATATCCCTTAGTTTCCAATAGGACCCCGCTGCCACGGGAGGGTAGGACAAAAGATGTCATGCAAGTTCTTTTCCATAAGCACCTATGACTATATTCGGAATACATGCCTACATTGCATTGATGAACTGGAGCTAGTTCTGTGTCACCCTAGGTTATAACTTCTACATGATGAATTACATCCAACGTAATTTCCCATCACCGATCCAATGGCTACGAGCTTTACCTATATTGCTTGTCGCTTATTTAATTTTCCGTTGCTACTATCACAAAAACTACAAAAACACTATCTTTACTTTTATTGCTGCTACCACCACTATCATATTACTGTGCTACTAAACTATCTTGCTGCAGATACTAAGTTTCCACGTGTGGTTGAATTGACAACTCAGCTGCTAATACTTAAGAGTATTCTTTGGCTCCCCTTGTGTCGAATCAACAAATTTGGGTTTAATACTTTACCCTCGAAAACTGTTGCGATCCCCTACACTTGTGGGTTGTCACTACTCAGGCCACTACCCAGCCACGAGGCTCGGCCACTAACCCACCTAATTACATGCACTAACCCACTAAGCCAAATGCACGTCCAAGTCAAGCCCGTTCGCAACGCTCCCTCAACGGCCACACACCTAGTCAGCAGCTCGCATGCAGCTAACAAACTAACTAACTCACATATTCTTGTCTAGATAATTTTGTCTAGTCGTTCCAGCCGTCAAGGGTCTTGCCATTTCACACGGCGTGCTGCACCACATGGCTTCGCGCCGTTGTCGGCATCTTATCATGCTCGATGCATCGCCCGGCAGCCCGGCATCTCGCCTTCTTCGTGGCTTCGCTGAAACTTTGTCGAACAATTACACCCTAACCTATGCTACATGCATAACAAAAAAACTATGCAAATACATGAATCTAGATTAAAGCTAACAATATGCATTTTGTCTTGCCACCTCTATTTGATGCTCTAGAACATCACCATGTTCCAACTCCAATCCATAATCAATTGGTAACGGCCATGCCGCACTGCTCGAAGATCTTTGTGTTGATTTCACTTCACCTTGAAATGTTTCTATAAGTACACATGACCAGGGCAAAAATATAGTTACAACACTGAAGCGAGCATGACAGACTATCTTGTACTCCGTCCGTCCCATAATATAAGAGTATTTTTGACACTATGGAGGGAGTACATGGCAAAACAACATTAACAATAATGTACACGTCATGAAGCTTAAGCAGGTGATATATAAAAATGGTAGTTTGTCCAGCATGCATACAGAGATCTCTCTTAGCTCACCAAAGGATCATGATGTTGGGGCCAAATCCAAAACAGACGGCACGCGTACATAGATCTCTCTAAGTGTATAAGTAAGCTAGAGGTTAGCCATTATGTAGCTTGTATTAACTAGCTGGAACATTGTATGCCATGTTCCAAAACAGCCTTAGGGAGCATAATGAACTACAGAGGGATTCAACCTACTACAGCAAGCAAACTATGCAATCATTAGCCTCTTGTAAACTAGATTGTAAGCCTCAGGCAGTAATAGTTGGTTAATGGACTTCAAAAGCTTCAGGCACACTTTGCGAGAGTAATGAAATGGTAAGTGTCGTGGTTTTGTCATGGCAGATGTCCTAGCAAAAGGACTTAGTCGTGAGGCCATCGCTACGGGTTAGCTTAAAGGGGTTAAAGCGGACAAAGGACACAGGGATTTTATACTAGTTCGGCCCCTTTGATGAAGGTAAAAGCCTACGTCTAGTTTGGTGTGTATTGCTAGAGTTTCGATGACCAGGGAGTGAATCCGCTTTTCCTGTGTCTCGATCTGTGGTTGTCTGTCCTTGAACCGTCGCCGGGCCATCCCTTTATATAAGAGGTGACTCCCGGTCCGGTTTACAGAGTCCCAAGGCCGGCTCATAAACGTGTCCGCCTCGGTCTCTACTCTTTCTATCTTACATCCCAAGTTACATAGTATGAAGGTTTACAAATCATGGGCCCCAACACTTGGGCTCTAAACCTCTTGGGCTGAAATGTCCTACTTCATGCTCCACTGGGCCTTGGATAAAATAATCTTTGATAACGTAAACCGGCCCCTCCTGGGCGGTTTATACCTGGTAGTAATATCCCTGACATTAGGCCCCAGATTGATTTGAACCTGTTCATGTCAATCTTCAAAATCTTGTACGGATCTTCCTTTCCGCAGATTCAACATGCTTTGTAAACCGGCGTGATGTCATCTCCTCAGATCACCTTAAACCGTTGTGACGCCATCCGCGCATTTAATACTTGTACACGTTTTTACCTTTATCCATTAAAGGTCCAAAGATCGAGGCGACAGCATCGTCCATATCCGCTTTTTGGCTCCTCGATTCCCGTGCCTGCCGTTTTATCCCTTCGGCTTATAAATAGGGCCGAGGGGCGCCTCCTTTACCCCCCTTGCCTCTTCTTCTTCCTCTGTCTCCTTGCGCTTCGAGCTTCGCCGCCGTCCGTCGAGTTCTGCGTCTTCGTCGAGCCCGACCGCTGCATCAACCTGAACACGTCCAGAAACATGCCAGTGCCTCTCCACTTCCATTGCCTCAAGTACGTCCACTTCTTTCCTTCCCGTAGATTTCAGTTCTAGGGTTTCATGCGAGCTCGTAGATGAGTCCTTGTTTGTCGCGGTTCTTCGCATAGATAGTGTTGAGCCATAGATCTCAAATTTTAGGTCAACCCCCGTTAGCATGACTCCGCTCCATTATTGTAATCTGTCCTTTCCAATATGATTAGTTTAGACTGATTCTACTAAAGACCTTCACTGTTTTCGCTGAATATAACTTGAATTATTTTTGAGGTTTCCATATGTTGTAGATCCATATCTTACTACTGCTTGCGTAAAAGCTGTTTCTCCATACTTTAGACCTGCATCTTATCTGCCTGTGTTGGCGGTTTAACTTTAGCTCTGCGCCTTACCTACCTGTGTTTGGCGGTTTAACTTTTCCTTTCAAACTTCATAATTTGGTAGACGTCATGCTTATAGTTGTTCCTAATATTTAATTCGGTAGATACCATTAGGCCCCTGCTTAAACCACCATTTAGATCAGTACCTTCATAGAGCATACCGGTTTAAATATGTGTAGATCACAAACCGAATTTTCATTGTATTTTCAGCCTTCCCTTTTGAAATGATGACTTCCGCAGCCAAACAGTTTGTCTTCTGCAACTGGGTCCCATCCCGGATCACTGAGGACGATTTAGAGAAGATGGCCTCCATTGGCGCTTTAGGTCCAAAGGACGTCCTTCACTGGAGAGCCCCCGGAAAAGAGTGTCCTCCTGAGCCCAAGGAGGGAGAGATTGTTGTCTTTTTCGATCACTTGGCCCGAGGATTTAACCCTCCAGGGTCAAAGTTTTTTCGCGACGTGTTGGCAAATTTTCAGCTCCATCCCCAAGACATAGGTCCCAACTCTGTATCAAATATGTGCAACTTCCAAGTCTTCTGTGAAGCCTATCTGCAAGAGGAGCCGACAGTGGAGCTATTCCGGGACTTCTTCCATTTAAACCGTCGGACTGAGTTTCATGATGGCCCAAATACTGAACTTGGCGGAATGAGTATTCAGAAGAGGAAAGATGTTAGTTTTCCTCACGCTACTCTCCACGGCCATCCAAAGGAATGGAATCAAACTTGGTTCTATTGCGTAGACACTTCACCAGAAGGGGAAAATCCACTGCCGGGTTATCGCCCCCACCGTCTTCTAAAGAGCCATCCTTTTCCATAGCGCTTAAGTGCCCAGGAGCGAGCTCAATATGCCCCTCAGCTTTCAAAGCTCAGGGCCTTTGTAGCCAATGGACTGACAGGAGTTGATTTCGTCCGCTGCTGGCTTTCTTGGAGCATTCTCCCGTTAAGCCAGCGTTCCGGTTTAATGTGTGAGTATACTGGGAACCCCAAGGACCCTTTGTGCCACACAGATACAGTGCTATCAGAAACTGAGGTTAACGAATCTGTCAAGAAATTGCTGAATATACCTCTAGAAGAGTGCAGCCAGACCGGATTGGCACCCTTATGCGTGACCAATAAACCGTCGTCGGTAAGAAATTCTTCCGTCCCTTTGCTTTGTTTTAATCCGTCTATAGTGTTTTGGTTTAGTAATATGCTTTTATTCCTTTGAACAGGGAAATGATCGTTTTTGGAAGAGGAAAACCCAAGACAAACCCGGCGAAGCCAGCCCGCAAAAAGACCCTGGCTGTGAAGAAGCACAAGAAGAAACCCGCTGCCGCATCCGGGTCAAATGCGGAGGAAGATGATCCGGCCTCTGAGGTGCCACCTAGTCCTTATGACTTTTTAGTCTTTCCTTTGCCTGCATTTTTATTAACAATGACTGTTCCCAGGGTCTGGCTGAAGGCAGTAAAGCGGGCGATGTTGAGGTGATCTCTCTTTCCTCCGACTCAGAACCACCACCACCAAAAATTCGTCGGGTAGTCCAAAAATTTCAGTTTTCTCATCCTTATGCTAAACTGATCCAAACTTTCTTTTGAAGAAGCAGCAACATGAAGCTCGCCGCACTACTCGCCATAGTGGTCATGTGGTTGAATCCACCGGATTACCGCATACTCCGGCTCGAAGGCGTCGTTCTGAGGTTTTACTTAGTCCAACTGCTCTTTTCCCCAAAGCAGGTCTTATTCGTCAACCCCTTAATCCGTCTGACTCGAATTATCAGGAAACTCCTCTCTCCTCTTCTGGCGAATCAACCGCCACACAAGTCCCTGTCCTCAAGACTGTTCACGGGTAAGCTGTCATTCACTCCGTCCTGGTTAATTTTTCCTCTTTAACTTTTGATTTTCATTGTCTCTTTACTCCTTTCATAGTATGCCCAAGCCTAGCAAAAAGGCCAAATTGAGTAAACCGGCAGTTGACAATACCACTCCTGGACCGGCAGACGATCCTGAGCTTGCCGCCCCCTTGGAAGATAATGTTGCAATTCCTCATGGATCGAGAAGACCTTGCTGCTCCGGGGGACGACCCCACGGAGCATGCTGCTGAACCGGCCAGCCCTGCCCGGGCTAGCCCTGCTCGGACTAGTCCGGCTCCTGCTAGTCCCGCTCACGTCACTCCCACTGCTGTCAATCCTTCTAGGCCAACTGCTGCTTCAAATGATGACGTTGAGATTACTGGGACCGGTTTTACCACCCTAGGAGAGCCTGTCGCTTTGGCCAAACACACTGCCAAAGAAGAGTTTCTCCACGAAGACAAGGGCAAGTGGAACACCGACTTATCCAGTTATGCTCAGCTTAGTGCTCAGGAGCTTCATTCCGGATACTTAAACCGGCTGCATACCAGCCGTGACTATGAAGCCGGCGTGGGTTCCTGACTTTGATCCGGCTGATGCAATGAACGGTTATCCAAGCATGAAGGAGGACAGATCAGCCTTCTCCAGTGATGATCTTCACGCTTTAACCAAGGATATGCGGCCTCTTGCCAGTAAACTTGCTGATGAAGTGGACTTATCGAGATATCATCCGGGCTATGATATGGAGAACATACGGGTGTAGCGTCCGTCCTATGATATTGAGAATCTTATTCCACCCATCCGTAAGCACACCTTTGCTCCTGACATTGATCCGTCAGAACTTATAAATGACGAAGTTTATTTCCGAGCCCTTGCCAAGATTGACTGGAGCACCACTGATTTCCAATAGCTGGAAGAAGCCACCGAAGACCCGGAGCAGGCTGACCCTCAATCGTCACGACGGGCTGATGCGGAGTCTTAAACCAGCGCCGGTCTAACCTTATATCCCAGTAGTTTGCGAAAAACTGATATTCTTTTAGGCCATCCAGCGCCTTGTAATAGGATAGCTGAGATACTATATTTGTGAGATTGCTTTGATTGGCAACTTCTGAAATATATCCTGCTTGCAATGCTTCGACGGATTATTTTACATGTTTCTGCATAAGACAATGTTCAAAATGTCATGACGGTTTACCGCCGGACGGGTCATACTACACAAGCACATGATCTAAGTTGATAACTTGAACTATGAATAAAATATAAGTATGTACCATACCTGCGATTAAGTGTATCTTAATAAACCTTAATCCGGCAGGAACGGTCCAAGGTGTAACTGCTGATGCCTCCCTTGATTATTTGTCGGCTCATCACGAAGGCCGAACCGAGTTACGATGAACTCCGGTTTAACTGTAGTTTAGTACTGGTGTTTATAACCCAGACTATAACTCTGTAAGTACAGATGTAGTGGCAACTTTGTAGTCATCCACTCTTGAATCAATGGACTTGATTGAAAAACCAATGACCTTGAAGATTAAAGATTTGAGAAAACATAAAAAAAAAGTTTTTGGCAAATAAGATCATGTAGTCGAGGCTTTTTACGAGCTGCCAGGATCTAAATTCGTGGCTTTTTATGAGCTGCCAGGCTACTGCCATTAACCATTTTTGCAAAGCCTGTTAAGATGGTCCGCAATTCTTAACCAAATCATCAATGTCAAATGCTACCAAGTTCAAAATCCCATAAAGATTTGACTTGTGTAATTACTTGATGATTGTCAATTTAACGTTACCAAGTTCAGGGTCCATAAGGATTGACTTGTGTGTACGTTCGACGGGTCGTACCAGGTTTACCTGGGCAGCGTGACTTACTTGATGCAGGCAGGTTAATCCGGGGTTTTAGGTGTATACACCAAGCTTCCAAGCCGTGTTTACTACAAGAATTTTCAACTCGCTGATGTCTTGCATCAGGAGCCCCCAGGTAGCATTTAAGCATGGCTCGTCAGGGCCTATGTTTGAGTTGTGTGAAGCATCAAAACTCTCTTTTGCCCCTCATCATCATGTGGAAATTGCTGAAGCAACCAGAGTTGTGCTCTTATGATGGCCTTGATGCGGTCGCCAGTTTAAGAGGCCATAGGAACTCCCTTGCCCATAGAAGCCCCCATGTGATACTCTTATGAAAAATGCGGCTGATACCCCGGTTTACCGGGGGCGCCGGTTTATTATATTGATCATAGTGTATACAAAAGATATGTACATAAAGCGGAGCCTATGGCTCAAGTATAGTAAGGTCGAAGAAGAACAATGTTCCACGGCCGCTTGGACTCCTCCTCTGCCGTACATGAGTCCTTATGTTCTCGAACGTCGATGAGGTAGTATGATCCGTTGTGCAGGTTCTTGCTGACCACAAAGGGTCCCTCCCAAGGTGGGGATAGCTTGTGCATGTCTGTCTGGCCTTGGATGAGCCGGAGCACCAGATCTCCTTCTTCAAACGTCATGGTTCTAACCCGGCAACTGTGATACCGGCGCAGATCTTGCTGATAAATCGCCGATCGAGCTGGTGTCGTGTCCCGTTCTTCATCCAGCCGGTCCAGCGCACCTTTCCTTGCATTTTCATTGTCCGCTTCAACATAAGCCGCCACCCGCGGTGAGTCATGACGGATATCACTAGGGAGGACCGCTTCAGCTCCATATACCATGAAGAAAGGCGTGTACCCTGTGGATCTGTTAGGTGTAGTGTTGATGCTCCATAGTACAGAAGGCAACTCCTCCACCCAACAACCCGGTGTTCTCTGCAGAGGAACCATAAGCCGGGCTTTGATGCCTCTCAAGATCTCTTGATTGGCTCTTTCTGCTTGGCCATTAGACTGACGGTGAGCTACTGATGACACATCAAGGCGGATGTGCTCTCGTTGGCAGAACTCCTCCATAGCCCCCTTGGATAGATTGGTGCCATTATCAGTTATAATGTTGTGTGGAAAGCCAAACCGGAAATCACCTTTTTGATGAATTGAACCGATGTTGCTGCATCACACTTACTGAAAGGCTCCGCTTCAACCCATTTGGTAAAGTTGTCCACCGCCACCAAAAGGTGGGTCTTCTTATCTTGGGATCTCTTGAAGGGTCCAACCATGTCAATCCCCCAGGTCACAAACGGCCAAGTAATTGGAATCATCCTTAACTCCTGTGCCGGTATGTGAGCACGCCGTGAGAATCTCTGGCAAGCATCACATTTTACGACCAAGTCCTCTGCATCGGCATGAGCCGTCAACCAGTAGAACCCATGACGAAAAGCTTTAGCCACCAAAGATTTTGAACCGGCATGATGACCACAATCCCCTTCATGAATCTCTCTAGGAATATCACAGCCTTCCTCTGGTGATACACACCGCTGAAACGCTCCAGAAACGCTGCGATGATGAAGTTCTCCATTGACAATAGTCATTGACTTAGACCGTTGGATTATCTGCCGAGCCAAGACTTCGTCCTCTGGTAATTCACCTCGGTTCATGTATGCTAGGTAAGGAAGCGTCTAATCTGGAATGACATGAAGTGCTGCGACCAATTGCGCCTCCGGATCAGGAACAGCCAAATCCTCCTCTAAAGGTAACTGCACCGACGGATTGTGAAACTCATCCAGGAAGGTATTGGGTGGAACCGGTTTACGCTGAGAACCCAGCCGACTTAACGCATCAGCTGCTTCATTCTTTCGCCGGTCTATATGATCCACCTGATAACCCTTGAAGTCTCGAGCAAGAGCGTCCACCTCTCTTCGATACGCTGCCATGAGTGGATCCTTGGAATCCCACTTGCCAGATACTTGCTGTGCCACCAGGTCTGAATCGCCAAAGCATTTAACCCGGCCTAAGTTCACCTCCTTGGCCATCCGCAAACCATGGAGGAGAGCCTCATACTCAGCAACATTGTTAGTGCAAGGGAACATTAAACGGAGGACATAACAGAACTTATCACCTCGTGGGGAAGTTAACACGACTCCAGCCCCCGAGCCCACCAATTGCCTTGATCCGTCAAAGTGAATAGTCCAATATGTGTGATCCGGCTTCTCCTCCGGTGCTTGCAACTCTGTCCAATCGTTGATGAAATCCACCAATGCCTGAGATTTTATCGCAGTACGGGGCACATACTTCAATCAGTGCTCTGTGGTTGGTTTCTTCAGCGGAGACATATCTGCTGGATCAACATTGTCCTTATAAAACTTCAGCTCCTCTGTTGCACAAACCGCTTCAGCATAAGCTGCGTCACCTTCCTCGCATTCCAATGCAATCTTGCGACTCCCATGGACCGTAACGGTTCCCTTGTGGCCTGGCATCTTGAGCTGTAGATAAACATAACACGGCCTAGCCATGAATTTGGCGTAAACCGGCCGCCCAAACAAGGCGTGGTATGGGCTCTTGATCTTTACCACCTCAAAGGTCACGGTCTCTGACCTAGAGTCGTGTTCATCTCCAAAGGTAACCTCTAGATCGATCTTGCCAACTGGATAGGCCAATTTACCGGGCACCACCCCATGAAACACTGTATTGGACCGTCGAAGCTTCTTATCTGTCAGTCCCATACGCCGGAAAGTCTTGTAATACAGAATGTTGATGCTGCTGCCTCCGTCCATAAGCACTTTGGTGAACTTGTAGCCACCCACCTGTGGTGCTACAACTAGAGCCAGCTGACCCGGATTATCAACCCGGGGCGGATGATCCTCTCTGCTCCACACAATGGGCAGCTCCAACCAACGCAGGAAACATGGTACTGCCGGTTCAACAGAATGTATCGCCCTCTTTAGAACTTTCTGGTCACGCTTGCATAAGCTTGTGGTGAAGACATCATACTGCCCACTGCTCAGCTCCATCGGATTATTCTGATATCCAGATTGCTGCTGCTGTTGACGCTGTTGATTTCCCTGATTGTTATATCCGCCCTGACCATGCTGCTGGTTATGCTGATTGTGCCCATTGTGGTTGCTGTTATTACCTTGGTATCCTGAACCGGATCCACCACCTTGATAACCCGGACCATGGAAGCCAGGGCCTGATTCGCCGGGGGGCCCGTGATCGTACCTAGTCCGGTTCATGAATTCCTGCATAATAAAGAAGTCTTTCCAAAGATGTGTAGCCGGCTTTTCTGGTGTACCGTCCTTTGGGCAAGGCACGTTTAACTAGCATTCCAGATTAATAGGTGGCCTCCCATTACGTGGATGCGGTCTACCCTTGCGGCGCTGCCCATCCCCTTGAGCGTTGGTGTTGGCCACAAAGTCCGAATTACCATCCACCTTGCGCTTACCGTTGTATCGTTGATTTGCCGGGTTGGGCTGCGGCGGTTTACCATTCTTGCTCGCCTTCCCTGACTTGTCTCCATCAACGTCTGTATGTTTGGTGTTATCAGAGTCTCCATACTTCACTAAAGCGCCCATGAGTGTCCCCATGTCATTGCAGTCGCGTTTAAGCCGTCCCAACTTTAATCGCAAGGGTTCAAACCGGCAATTGCCCTCCAATGCTACCACGGTTGTGCTTGGGTTGATGCTATTGGAGGAATGCAAGATCTATGACACTCGACGCACCCAACTGCTTGTGGACTCCTGCTCTCCTTGAATGCAGGCAGCTAAATCGACAACAGACATTGGCTGCTTGCATGTGTCCTTGAAGTTATTGATAAACCGGCGCCGCAACTCGGCCCATGATCCGATGGAATTAGGTAGTAAACCCTTCAGCCAAGTATGAGTCGTGCCTTCGAGCATCATTGTGAAAAACATAGCGCATGCTGCATCATCCACATCCAACATCTCCATTGCCATCTCATAACTCTCAACCCATGCCTCTGGAGCCAGATCCGCCGTGTAATTGGGTACTTTGCACGGTCCTTTGAAATCCATGGGCAGTTTCACATTCCGTAAAGCGGGGATAAGACAAGGCAGGCCCAGGGAACTGGACATGACCCCCCGTTCAACTGTGGTGGTGGGACGAATCGGCGTCGCCTGACGGGCTTCGTACTGTGCAGTTACCTCGGCCTGCCGGCGCTGCTTGGCCTGATCCACCACATCCTGAGCGTTCGCCTCTCCTCCTGCCGGATTATCCCGTCTCGGCAGATTACGTCTCCGTGCACTGCTTGATACGTCCGGTTCATCCATACGTCCAGTATAGCTCCGGCTTGGGAGGGGAGTCGAATGAATCCTCTACCGGCTGTGAGAGTAAGCTTGCTGTTGAGTTAACGCCGTGTCCAACAACTCCCTGGCCCGTCGCGCCTCCACTGCTATAGGGGACGTTCCTTCAATGGGAAGAGCGGCCAGTCGTGAAGCGGCAGCGAGTATGTTATCCAGCAGATTAGAATAATGACCAGGTGGGGTGGGAACATGTTGGGATGGTACAACCTGGCGGGTTGGCTCTACGACCAGCGGCTGAACCGACGCTCCCGTGCCCGGCGCTCCTCCCCGGTTCATCCCCGGCTGGTTACTAGTTCCTGCTCCTGGCGTGCTAAAGAGATTCCTCGCCTCATAAACCGGTGGCAAGCGAGATCGCTGCCTTCTCATCATTACCTCATGTGAAGCGGTCTGATCCAACATAAGTCGATAGGCTTGAGAATCAAGCTCCGCCTTCTTTGTAGCCATCCTAGCTTTCTTAGCAGCCAGGTCCAACTTGGCTTGTTCAACCCGGCCTTTCACCTGAGCAACTTCCGCATCATGCTGCTCCTTGTTGGCCTAGGCTACCTCTGCTGTCAATAACGCTGTCAAAGTATCGACCAAAACGGATAAAGGGTCAGACGGCGACGGGGGAGGATCTCCAGCTCTAGCTCCCATTGCGTCTGATGTTAACGCCGCTGTTGTTGAGGACTGATGCATAGGTTGTGATCCGGACATGAAAACATCAACCCGGTTTGGCGGAACGAGGGGGTCCGGAATACTGTCACCATCGGAACAGCCCTCAGATCGGCCGTCCTACAGCAGATATAAAGACTCTGTCTCTCCGGAAGAAGATTCATCGCCGGAATAGACAACAGTCTCACCGCCACAGTCCGATCCGTCCTCGGTTTGTACTACACGCACTGCTCCAACGAAGACGTGCTTCACGGCGGGCTGAATCCAGGCAGGTCTCGCACGCTGAGCCGGCTCCACGATATTGGGGAAGATGTCCGGCTCAGGGCCCGATTCGCCGATCTTGCCGATGAAGACGTGGATGCCACCGAAGGGGACCCGGTACCCGTATTCGATTGAATCGGCCTCGGGGCCCCAGCCTACATCATCGATGTAGATCTCGCCGCGACGACTCTTAGTCATCCGGCCCACTGCATAGCCCTTGAGTTCTTCAAAGCTGCCCTTCAAGAACTCGAAACCATCATGCGATAGCCCCACGATGGGCGCCAACTGTCGTGGTTTTTTCACGGCAGATGTCCTAGCAAAAGGACTTAGTCATGAGGCCATCGCTACGGGTTAGCTTAAAGGGGTTAAAGCGGACAGAGGACACAGGGATTTTATACTAGTTCGGCCCCTTCGATAAAGGCAAAAGCCTACGTCTAGTTTGGTGTGTATTGCTAGAGTTTCGATGACCAGGGAGCGAATCCGCTTTGCATGTGTCTCGATCTGTAGTTGTCTGTCCTTGAACCGTCGCAGGTCGTCCCTTTATATAAGAGGTGACGCCCGGTCCGGTTTACAGAGTCCCGAGGCCGGCTCATAAACGTGTCCGCCTCGGTCTCTACTCTTTCTATCTTACATCCCAAGTTACATAGTATGACGGTTTACAAATCATGGGCCCTAACACTTGGGCTCTAAACCTCTTGGGCAGAAATCTCCTACTTCATGCTCCACTGGGCCTTGGATAAAATAATCTTTGATAACGTAAACCGGCCCCTCCTGGGCTGTTTATACCTGGTAGTAATATCCCTGACTGTGAGGCATTTAATTATGTCAACTAATAGTTATAACCTTGCATTAGGCATTATTATTTGGGTATCTCATTTACTGAGGACACATAAAACAATTGAAAATAGGAATGCAACTATGCCTGGAGTAAACAAGCAATTGAACTCTTGAGTTGGTAGCATGCATACATGCACACCTCAATAACATCCTTGGCCTATCTACATTTGAATCAACTCATGAATCATCTATATAATGGAACAAGTAATGTAACATTGCTTCCCCCCTATGAAGTATCTCGACTACTATGTAATCAAGCTCCTAGTAATGATGGGGAGGCTGATGATGTGGACATGCATTTGGTTATGACATTTATGACATCAAGAACTCTCCCATAATAGTAAGGGGTTTATCATTGTTCACCAATATAAGATGTTTTAGATATTTAAATGTAGACTATATTCATATTGAAATGGGTGAACATACACATTATAATGTGTATATACATATGATTTACAAAAAGTTAGAAAATCTTATAGTACTAAGCAGAGGGAATATTAATCAATGGCCCAATAACTAGGTTACAGGCGAAGAACCTTACGCAAGAACAATGTCAGACAAGTAGGATGTCCTGGTAATTGTAATACAGTGACTTTCCATAGCTGGTTGCACATGCTCAGTGCTCCTCCTTCTCTTGCAAGGCTCCTTCCTAACATCTTGTACTTGGAAATCTTGAATCTTTGCTTCATTGCACCCCATCTGCAAGGTGACACAAACTAGTTACTAGTCTCCTTACATGGGAGATAAAGATGCATACTTTCTAGTGTTTGAACAACACCAAAGCATGGGTTTATAACAAAAGGACACGATGATTCTTGCTAGCACTATACCGGTATTTCCCCAAAGAGGAAGGGATGATGTAGCACATTAACGGTAGGTATTTCCCTCAGTGTTAATGTCAAGGTTATCGAACCAGCAGGAGAACCATGCAACACTACGTGAATGACACCTGCACACAAATAACAAATACTCGCAACCCGACGTATTAAAGGGGTTGCCAATCCCTTTCGGGTAACGCTGCCAAAAATTGGCAAAACAGACGTGAGAAAGTTGTATAAGTTGATAGACCGCACGCCAAATAAAATAAAGTGCAGCAAAGTATTTTTGTATTTTTGGTTTAATAGATCTGAAAACAAAAGCAAATAAAATAGATCATGAAGGCAAATATATTAAAGAAGAGACCCGGGGGCCGTAGGTTTCACTAGTGGCTTCTCTCGAGAAAAATAGCAAATAGTGGGTCAACGAATTACTGTTGGGCAATTGATAGAACTTCAAATAATCATGAAGATATCTAGGAAATGATCATTATATAGGCATCACGTCCAAGATTAGTAAACCGACTCCTGCCTGCATCTACTACTATTACTCCACACATCGACCGCTATCCAACATGCATCCAATGTATTAAGTTCATGGAAAAATAGAGTAATGCAATAAGAACGATGACATGATGTAGACAAGATCTATTTATGTAGAAATAGACCCCATCTAATCCTTAATAGCAATGATACATACGTGTCAGTTCCTCTTCTATCACTGGGATCAAGCACCATAAGATCAAACCCATTACAAAGCACCTCTTCCCATTGCAAGATAAATAGATCAAGTTGGCCAAACAAAACCCAAATATCGGAGAAGAAATACGAGTCTATAAGAAATCATGCATATAAGAGATCAAAGAAGACTCAAATAACTTTCATGGATATAAAAAGATAGATCTGATCTTAAACTGAAAGTTCATCGGATCCCAACAAACACACCACAAAAAGAGTTACATCATGTGGATCCCCAAGAGACCATTGTATTCATAATAAAAAGAGAGAGAGGGGAAGCCATCTAGCTACTAACTACGAACCCGTAGGACTACAAAGAACTACTCACGCACCATCGGAGAGGCACCATTGGACTTGATGAACCCCTCCGTGATGGTGTCTAGATTGGATCTGGTGGTTCTGGAACTTGTGGTGGCTGGAATTTATTTTCATCGACTCCCCTAGGGTTTCTAGAATATTGGGGTGTTTATAGAGCGAAGAGGCAATGCGGGAGGACACCGAGGTGGGCACAACCCACCTAGGGACGCCTGGGGGCCCAGGCGCGCTCTGGTGGGTTGTGCCCCCCTCGGGGCACCCCCAGGTGCTTCTCTGGCCCAACAGGTGTCTTCTGGTAAAAAAATCCACCAAAAACAAGCAAAAAACAACAACTGGCACTTGGCACTATATCAATAGGTTAGTACCAAAAAATGATATAATATGATTTTAAAATGATTGTAAAACATCCAAGAATGATAATATAACAACATGGAACAATAAAAAATTATAGATACGTTGGAGACATATCAGCATCCCCAAGCTTAATTCCTGCTCGTCCTCGAGTAGCTAAATGATAAAACAGAATTTTTGATGTGGAATGCTGCCTATCATGTTCATCTCTTATTCTTTTTTTATATCATGGACAATTGGACTTTTATGTGGTTCAAAGGAATAGTCTAGTTTTAACATGAGGGCTTCAATATTCAAGCATAGCAACAAACAACCATGTCCTTCAAAATATCAATACTAAAGCAAGTTCTCCCTAGCCCATCATGTTCAACCATTGATCCATTCATGCCACACATCCAAATGTCAATTTCATCCAATGCTCAGGTATGATAATAGTGTTCCGTAGTTGGTGCTTTGTAAGAGAAGATGGAGACTCAATTTTTTCGCATAAAGTAAAAGATAGGCGTAGGGATTTGTAGAGGTGCCAGAGCTCAAAGCTTAAATTGAGAGGAATTTTTTTGGGTGGCATGCTTTTCTCACCAACAAGAACGACTTACAGTTCCCAACACTTTCCATGCTAGATGTATCATAGGCGGTTCCCAAACATAAAATAAAGTTTATTCCTTTTTCCACAAAACTTTCACAAGCCATGACTAACCGTATCCACAAGTGCCCTCCATACCAACACTTTCAAGGTATTTATTCAACATAAAGTAAAAAAAACATTTTCATTACGGGACTGGGAATCCCTATTACCGCCATACTCTCGTGCAATGACAAGTGAATAAACACTCATCTTGCACATCTAGAATGAAAAATATTAGCCACCCTTCCCCGCTTCGCGAGCTGTACGGGCACACAAAAGAGAAATTTATTTTGAAAACTAGAGTTGGCACATACAGATTTCCTTAGAACGGCTTGGAAATACCGCATATAGGTAGGTATGGTGGACTCATTTGGCATCACTTGGGTTTTAGGATTTGGATGCACAAGTAGTATTTCTACTTAGAACAAAGTGGAGGCTGGCAATAGATTGAGAAGCGACCAACCAAGGAACAAAAACCATCATAAGGGAGCATTAAACATAACCAACACAAAATAATACAACACAAGTAGGATATAATTTCATTGTATAACTATTTACTTTCGTGCTTACATAGGCAATCACGAACCTTAACATCAATATTCTTAAAAAACATAATTACTCATCAACATAGCTCACATACAACTATCATCATATGTCAAAACTATTACAAAGATTCAAGTTTATTTTGTCCAATGATCTTCATGAAAGCTTTTATTATATCCTTCTTGGATATCTATCACTTTGGAACTAATTTCATATGTTGCTTTCGATAAGCTCAAACAAATATAAGTGAAGATCATGAGCATCATATTTCTTTCTCTCAAATTAATCCAAGTGAAGCAGGAAAGAATTTCTAAAAAAATTGCTAACTCTCAAATAAATATAAGTGAAGAAGATAGCATTTCTTCAAAAATAACAAAGCACACCGTGCTCAAAAAGATATAAGTGAAGCACTAGAGCAATTCCATAGCTCATAAAGATATAAGTGAAGCATAGAGAGCAATTCTAACAAGTCATGGCATAATTTTGGCTCTCTCAAATGGGTTTGTCCAGCAAGGATATTTATTGAAAATTAAAGAGAAAACCAATCAAAGACTCATATCATACAAGACGCTCCAAGCAAAACTCATAATATGTGACGAATAAAAATATAGCTTAGAGTAAAATACCGATGGTCGTTAGAAGAAAGTGGGGATGCCACTCAGGCATCCCCAAGCTTAGTTGCTAGCTTCTCTTTGGATAATAGCTTGGGATGCCATGGGCATCCCCAATCTTAGGCTCTTCTTACTCCTTATTCCTTCATCCATCCTAACATCACCCAAAACATGAAAACTTCAATCACACAAAACACAACAAAACTTCGTGAGATCCGTTAGTATAACAAAACCAATCTTTAATCCAAGTACTGAGCAAACCAATTCTTATTTTGTAATTGTATTATATGCACTATATTCTAACTTTTCTATGGAAAAAACTCATCAAAGGAAACCATAAAATCATCGAAACAAGCACATAACACAATAAAAACAGAATCTGTCAAAAACAGAACAGTCTATAAAGATGCGAATTTTGACCATACTTCTGCACCTCTTAAAATTATGAAAAATTAGGATAACGTGGAGAATTTGTATATTCACAACCCCCAAAAATTCAAGAGTTTATCACATTCCAGTAATCGTCAGTAATTTTAACTCTGGACGCAAAAGTTTCTGAATTTTTCAACGCGATCACATCAACTATCAACCAAATCATCCCAAAGGCTTTGCTTGGCACAAACATTTATTCAAACCACAAAAACACATCTAAACAGAGGTATTATTTGGTATTTTATTGAAAATAGCAAGAAAACCAAGAAGCAAAAATATACAAGGTGGGTTGCCACCCAACGAGCGCTATCGTTGTACGCCCTTAGCTAGGCATAATTCAAAGATCTCAACTTTTGTAAGGGTTTTCTCAAACCCGGGAGGCTCTTTGCGATTCCCTAAATTCTCAGGAAAATAAACCATGTTCAATCTAAAATATCCAATCGCCTATTACAGAGAGTAATCAAGGTGTTCATGCGATTGATACTACCATTAAGGTGTTTGAGGTGTTTGTTATATTTTTGCAATTCAACCATATGTTTATACAAATCACTGATAACCCACAAGTGTAGGGGATCGCAACAGTTTTCGAGGGTAAAGTATTCAACCCAAATTTATTGATTCGACACAAGGGGAGCCAAAGAATACTCTTAAGTAATAGCCGCCGAGTTGTCCATTCAACCATACCTGGAAAGTTAGTATCTACAGCAAGGTAATTTAGTAGCAAGGTAATATGGAAATAGTGGTAACAGTAATAAAAGTAACGGTAGTGTTTTTGTAGTTTTTGTAACAGTAGCAGCGGACAAGTGAATAAGCAACAAGCAATATATGAAATGCTCGTAGGCATTGGATCGGTGATGGAGAATTATGTCGGATGCGATTCCTCAAGTAAAAGTTATAACCTAGGGTGACACAGAACTAGCTCCAGTTCGTCAATGTAATGTAGGCATGTATTCAAAATATAGTCATACGTGCTTACGGAAAATAATTTGCATGATATCTTTTGTCCTACCCTCCCGTGGCAGCG
Source organism: Secale cereale (assembly GCA_902687465.1). Lineage (NCBI taxonomy): Eukaryota > Viridiplantae > Streptophyta > Magnoliopsida > Poales > Poaceae > Secale > Secale cereale. The sequence goes on from LR738710.1 coordinate 502,684,213, forward strand.
GGGTCCTAGTGGAAACTATGGGATATTAAGGCCTCCTTTTAATAGAGTACCGGACCAAAGCATTAACACATTGTGAATACATGAACTCCTAAAACTACGGTCATCACGGGGAGTGGTCCCGATTGTTGTCACTTCGGGGTTGCCGGATCATAACACATAGTAGGTGACTATTGACTTGGAAGATCGTATCAAGAACACACATATATTCATGAAAACATAATAGGTTCAGATCTGAAATCATGGCACTCGGGCCCTAGTGACAAGCATTAAGCATGGCAAAGTCATAGCAACATCAATCTCAGAACATGGTGGATACTAGGGATCAAACCCTAACAAAACTAACTCGATTACATGGTAAATCTCATCCAACCCATCACCGTCCAGCAAGTATACGATGGGATTACTCAAGTTTTCATGTCTACTTATATCAATGGAATAATCAATGGAATAATCAACTAGCAAGTATACATTGTGAATGTGGTTAATTCCAGCAATCTCATTCAAGTTTTCAGGTCTCATGTCTACTTATATCAATGGAATAATCAACTAGCGAGCAATAATAATAAACCTCGGATGATAACACTTTCTCAAAACAATCATAATATGATATAACAAGATGGTATCTCAATAGCCCTTTCTTAGACCGCAAAACATAAATGCAGAGCACCTTTAAAGATCAAGGACTGACTAGACATTGTAATTCATGGTAAAAGAGATCTAGTCATAATCATACTCAATGCAAATTAATAGCAATACATGCAAATGACAGCGGTGCTCTCCAACTGGTGCTCTTTAATAAGAGGATGATGACTCAACATAAAAAGTAAATAGATAGGCCCTTCGCAGAGGGAAGCAAGGATTTGTAGAGGTGCCACAGCTCGATTTTTAAATGGAGATGAATACTATTTTGAGTGGTATACTCTCATTGTCAACATAACAACCAAGAATCTCGATATCTTCCATGCTAAACACACTATAGGCGGGTCCCAAACAGAATGGTAAAGTTTATACTCCCCCAAGCACCAACAAGCACACTCCACGGCTAGCCCGAAACAACGGTCCAAACCTGCAACAACCCTGGGGGAGTTTTTTTTAATTATTATGATTTGAGCATGGGACTGGGCATCCCGATTACCAGCCATTTTCTCATGAATGATGAGCGGAGTCCACTCATCGTGCGAATAACCCACCTAGGATGGAAGATATAGACAACCCTAGTTGATACATGAGTTGTTTGAGCATACAAAACAGAATTTTATTTGAAGGTTTAGAGTTTGACACATACAAATTTACTGCACGGATAAGTCTGGAAACATACAGAAAATACTATTTTTGCTTTATTTAAGCTAATTAACAGAAAGTAAAAGGGGGATACAAAAAGTTGTGCTATCTAGATTCACCCATCTCATGCTCATCAAAAGGAATCCATTAACAAGGTTGATCAAGTCCTGTTAATAAAATCATTCTGAATAACGTGAAATCGGAAATTTTTCGAATAACACTAGGTTACCTCAATGGGGATATGTATGTCCGCAATAATAAGAATATCATATGTCTTCATGACAGTAGGAAGAGGAAATTCAAAACCTCCAATAGTAATAGTTGAATTTTTTCCAATAGAATTGATACTGTGGACCTGAGGTTGTTTCCTCGGAAAGTGTATCGTATACTCATTACCATTGTCATGAAAAGTGACATTGCCTTTGTTGCAATCAATAACAACACCTGCAGTATTCAAAAAGGGTCTACCAAGGATAATAAACATACTATCGTCCTCGGGAATATCAAGTAACAAAGTCCGTTAAAATAGTAACATTTGCAACCACAACAAGCACATCCTCACAAATACCGACATGTATAGCAGTTGATTTATCGGCCATTTGTAAAGATATTTCAGTAGGTGTCAACTTACTCAAGTCAAGTCTATGATATAAAGAAAGAGGCATAACAGTAAAACCGGCTCCAAGATCACATAAGGCAGTTTGAACATAGTTTCCCTTAATGGAGCAAGGTATAGTAGGTACTCCTGGATCTCCTAGTTTCTTAGGTATTCCACCTTTAAAAGTGTCATTGGCAAGCATGGTGGAAATTTCAACTTCAGGTATCTTTCTTTTATTGGTAATAATATATTTGATATACTTAGCATAAGGATTTGTTTTAAGCATATCAGTCAAGCGCATACGCAAAAAGATAGGTCTAATCATTTTAGCAAAGCGCTCAAAATCTTCATCATCCTTTTTCTTGGATGGTTTAGGAGGAAAAGGCACGGGTTTCTGAACCCATGGTTTTCTTTCCTTACCGTGCTTACTAGCAACAAAGTCTCTCTTATCATAACATTGATTCTTTGATTGTGGGTTATCAAGATCAACAACAGGTTCAATCTCTACATCATTATCATTGCTAGGTTGAGCATCATCATGGACATCATCATTAACATTATCATTAGGTTCATGTTCAGTACCAGATTGTTTCTCAGCATCAGAAACAGAGATATCATTGGGATTCTCAGGTGTGTCAGCTACAGGTTCACTAAAAGCATGCAAAGTATAATCATTTTTCTTGTTCTTCTTCTTAGAAGAACTAGGTGCATCTACATTAGCTCTTTGAGAATCTTGCTCAATTCTCTTAGGGTGGCCTTCAGGATACAAAGGTTGCTGAGTCACTTTACCCTCTCTAGTTGCAACTCTAACAGCAAAGTCATTGTTCTTACTATTTAATTCATTCAGCAAATCATTCTGAGCCTTAAGTACTTGTTCTACTTGAGTGGTAACCATAGAAGCATGTTTACTAATGAGTTTCAATTCACCTTTAACTCTAGACATATAATCACTCAAGCGTTCAATCATATAAGCATTACGTTGCAATTGTCTACCAACATAAGCATTGAAGTGTTCTTGCTTCACAATAAAATTATCAAACTCATCTAAGCATTGGCTAGCAGACTTATAACGAGGAATATCACCTTCATCAAATCTATAAAGAGAGTTTACATTTACTACCTGTGTCGGATTATCAAGACCATTTATTTCTTAAATAGGTGGTAAATTCTTAACATCTTCACCTTTAATACCTTTCTCTTTCATAGATTTCTTTGCCTCTTGCATATCTTCAAGACTGAGAAACAGAACACCACTTTTCTTCGGAGTTGGCTTAGGGGCTGGTTCAGGAAGTGTCTAATTATTTTCATCGGCCAACATATTATTCAATAGTAATTTAGCTTGATCAACTGTTCTTTCCCTGAAAACACAACCAACACAACTATCCAGGTGGTCTATGGAAGCATCGGTTAGTCCATTATAAAAGACAATAAGTATTTCATTCCTCCGAAGAGGATGATCAGGCAAAGCATTAAGTAATTGGAGAAGCCTCCCCCAAGCTTGTGGGAGACTCTCTTCTTCAATTTGCACAAAATTATATATTTCCTGTAAGGCAGCTTGTTTCTTATGAGCGGGAAAATATTTAGCAGAGAAGTAATAAATCATATCCTAGGGACTACACACACAACCAGGATCAAGAGAGTTAAACAATGTCTTAGCATCACCCTTTAACGAGAACGAAAATAACTTAAGGATATAGTAATAACGAATCTTTTCATCATTGGTAAACTGGGTGGCTATATCATTCAACTTAGTAAGATGTGCCACAACAGTTTCAGATTCATAGCCATGGAAAGGATCAGCCTCAACCAGAGTAATTAACTCAGGATCAACAGAGAAATCATAATCCTTATCAGTAACAAAGATAGGCGAAGTAGCAAAAGCAGGGTCATATTTCATTCTAGCATTCAAAGACTTTTCTTTCAGCTTAGCTAATAAATTCTTAAGATCATATCTATCATTGCAATGGACGCGTTCGAAAAAGAGCCGTTGGGCAGGCTCGGTGGCGATGGCGAGGGTGCCGGAGCGGGCGCGCTGCGTGTGCCTAGGGGCGACGCCGCGCCGGGGGGCTGGGCGGCGGACCTGTGCGGTGGTGGCTCCTCTCGGCCGGGCCTGTCGCCATCGTGCGACCTCATGCGCGAGGGAGCGGGCGCCGGAACTGGGGAGATGCGGGCGTCACAGGGCAAGGCTGTGCTGGGGAGCTGGACGGTGGTCCACCACAGCGGCGGCTCCCCTCGACCTGGCAAGCTTCCTGGGGCTGCTGGAGCTCCGGCGGTGGCATCCACTGGGGTCGGCCCCGGCGCTAACCGTTTCTGGGCCCTGTCTTCTGAGAGCTCAGATGAGGAAGACGACGGGCCCGAGGGTCTGGGGAGTGCTTCGATTGTGCCAGATCGACGCAAGGTGCCGGCGGGGCCAACGGTGGGCGATTTCATTGCCTTCGATGCTTCGTCGCACAGGCCGGCGCAAGCGCAAGCGCGCCGTTTTACCACTGGGGCAGAGGATCCAGGGCCACGGCCGCGCGGATCTGGCTGCCGGCAGCGCCCGGAGGCGCTGGGGTGTCAGGCGGTGCTGCTGGTCTGATCAGACTCAAGACGGAGGCGAGCTTGGTGGCTGATGGGGCGGTCGCCCCCACGATGGAGTGGCCGGACCTGCGGCCGTCTCCTGCGTCTCCGGCGTCGGGCGCGGCGGCGCCGCCACGCGTTCGGGCTGGGACTCCTCCCCCCGCAGCTCCTAGGGTTGGACTGGATGGGCCCAACAGTCAGATCCACTCAACTGCACTTGCGCTAACTGGCCCATCAGATGGGGGGCCGGTCGCCGCGGTGGACCTGAACAGTGGACCTGGGGGGCGGCTGTTCCCATGGGGCCTGCGTCGTTGGACCCCGTTGGGCCTTCTCGGCCCATCTCGCCTCGGCCCGCTTCTAAGATGGTCAAGGGGTATATATGGCTGAGGCACGGGTGCTTGGATCCCCATTTAGGGTTTCCAGCCACTCCTCAGGAGGTGCGGCGCCTCGCTCTCTCCGCCCGCACCCTCAGGCCGCTCGCTCCCCCTCCCCTTCTCAGATCCTTTGCAGCGGCGGTGATGGGAGACCGGAGGGTGGAGAAGAGATCCATGGAGACGTCCGATCCAGAGGCGGAGCTACGGCGGGACAGGGAGCTCCGAGACAAGGCCAAGCACACGAGGCGTGAGCGTACGGGTGGGCGCAACGAGCGAGCTTAGCACGGCGGTGCATGCGAGCAAGGCGGGCGTGAGGGGGATTGGGGTCCTCCTCCCCCGTGGTGGATCCAACAGCAAGAATGGAAAAAGAAGAAGAAGAGCTTGCAGCGGAGGCGCGAGCTGGAGAAGAAATCGGAGGGACAGATCCATGCTGGGGGAAGCAAGGAGGCTCCGGTGCTGAAGAAGCCCCGGGCTTCTTCAGATCCGCTAGCGGTGGCCTTCCCTGGGTCATCTAAGGGCACGGCGGCGGAGCCAATCCCAGTGGAGGAGGCGCCAGAGGTTGAGTGTTTCAAGTGCGGTCGCCTTGGAAACTATCAGTCCAGGTGCAAGTTCAAACCTCTTTGCGTGCTTTGCAAAGAGGAAGGACACGCCTCGGCCAACTGCACGATGAGGTGTTGACAGCTCCACCTCCAAATCATGGGAAGTGCCATCTCTGGGGAAGGTTTCTTCTGCCTGGAGTACGATGACGTCGATGAGCTGGAGACCCCCATCGACGCGCGAATCAAGAATGCGGCCATTCTATCTGCGGAGCCGGGGAAGTTGACTCTTCGCATCCTTAAGCAAGAATTGAAGCACATGGTGGCAAACGATTGGGATTGGTAGGTAACTCAAGTAGGTGATGATAATTTTTTTGTGGTTTTCCCTTCTTCAGGCCTTCTGCACATGGCGAAATCTAGTGGGAAGCTGTTCCTCTCCATCAATGACATAACCGCAAGGGTGTGGGACATGTTGCACGAGGAAATTCAACCTATGGTGATGCCAGAGACTTGGGTGCGTCTCCATGGCATCCCTAAGAAACACAGACGCGAGGACCGCATCAAGGAAGGGCTCCGGATGCTGGGAAGGCCAATCGTGGTCGATGAGCTCTCGCTCATCAGGTTGGGGCCAGTCAGGATGAAGATCGCTTGCCGTGCGCCCGAAAAGCTCAATGGAGTGGTGGAGGTCTGGTTTAACCATGAGGGTTACCAAATTAAAGTGGAGAGGGAAATCCTTCCTAAGCGCGGCGGAGATCGTGCGCCCCTAACGGTGGCCTCCTCCAACCCTCCCCCCAAGAGCTCGGCTCCTGCCAAGGAGCTACGCCCGCTGGTGCCACCCATCCAAGGCAAGCCCCCCCCATCTCTGGCCTTGACGACGGCCCGCGTGCGCAGGGCAAGGCAGCGGTCACCATCCCCTCGATTCCAGACGTGGGGGAGGACCTCGACGACAGTATACACGACACCTCCATCGACACGGAAACCTGGGAGAAGCTGGGAGCTTTGACTACAGAGGCTGGGGCCATAGTGCTGGCGACCCAAGATACGGCAGTCAACGTACCTCCTTTGGCTAGGTCGCTGAACACCTCCTTCAACAAATACGGCTCCAACCTGGTGGTGGCGACACTTCCCCTGTCGGGCAAAGAGGGGGCTGGTGTGTCTATCCCTCTGGCACCTTCCTCCCCCTCGGACAAGAACGCAGATCTTGAGGTGGTGGTACTAGGCGATGGTGAGCTGACTCCGGGCCCTCGTCGAGGCTCGAGCGGCTCGGGTCGGCAGCCTAAGAAGATGGCGGGAAGGAAGCCAGCCACCAAGCAGGCACCGATGGGGGCAGCGGCGGTTTCTTCTGAGCTTGGTGGTGAGCTGGGGGCGGCGTTAGGGGCGACCGGGGCAAACAGCAAGGCCAAGCGCTCCAAGGCGACGCCGGTGGCGCACCGAGCCCCAAGTGCACGAGCCAAGGCCAAGCTGGGCGAGTTGTCCTCCATGGAGAGAACTAAGCTGCGCATCGCCGACAAGAATCTGGAGGCCGCAGGTAACCCTCCCCCTTCATACCGTATTGTCAATGCCTTTTTTGATGAGCATCTCGCTAGCATTCTTGACGATTCGGGAGTTAGTGTTCCCACCCCCCCTTGCGACCTCATTTCCTTAGTGTGTGCGAGGGAAGAGGCGCAAGCTGCCCTGGCTGAGGCTGCGTCGCGCTGTGCGGCTGCGGATCAGCTTGCCATCGTTCCAGCAGGGGTTGGTGTCATGGTGGCGCCCGTTGAAGAATCACAGGCTGGGGAAGCCAGTGTTCTTCCTTCCATTCGGGTCTCGAAGAGGCTTGGCCCGACAAAGAAGAGAGTGGCTAAGGCGGTGACCTCTAGATGTGTCCGCCTTCGTAACCGCGTTATTTAGATGCGTTATCTGTTTTGGAACATTCGTGGTTGCGGGCACGTAGGTCGCCGCACCCAACTTAAGGAATATATTGCTAAGGAGCGGATAGACTGTATTGCACTACAAGAAACGATTAAAGCAGATTTCTCACACCGAGAACTACTAGCTTTTGATCCTTTACAACGTTTCGATTGGCACTGGTTGCCCTCGTCGGGCCACTCCGGTGGCATTCTTATGGGTTGTAATAGAGATATTTGCGAGGTGCTACTCTGGGATGTAGGTGCCTTCTTTCTGTCCGCTACCATTAAACATAGGGGGTCTGGGCTGATATGGGTAGTCATTTGTGTGTACGGCCCAGCTGACCACGCTCGGTCCCATGACTTTTTGCTTGAGCTCACTACTGTGGTCGGAGCAAAGAGGGCCCTAAACTTGCCAGTGGTGGTGGGAGGTGATTTCAACTTGATGCGCTCAGGTGTGGACAAGAACAATGATAATATTGACTGGACTAGGGTGTCCATGTTCAATCAGGCCATTGCCGCGGCGGTGCTCAGGGAGGTAGCCCGTACTGGGGCTAGATTTACGTGGACCAACAAACAAACCCAACCGGTTCGGAGTGTACTAGACAAAGTGTTTTTTACACCTGAATGGGAAGTGTTGTTTCCCCTGTGCTCTCTAGTGGCTGAGACGCGCATTGGGTCAGATCACGTGCCCCTCATTTTCTCCTCTGGGGAGGAGTCAATCAGTCATAGCCAATGTTTCAACTTCGAAACGACTTGGTTTGAGACTGATGGCTTTGAACAATTGGTTAGGGATCGATGGGATGCTATCCATGACCACCTCGACCCCCAACGGGGTCCTGCAGAATTATGGACTGCAGCGGCGGGCAAGCTGCGGGCGTTCCTTCGTGGATGGGGAGCGAACCATGGCAGTAATTCTAAGAGAGAACGCGCTCGAATTACTGACGAAATCTCCAGTCTCGACCGAGAAGCTGATTTACGGCCTTTCTCGGAAACCGAGTGGGCACATAGATATGCTTTGGAAGATCAAGTCCTAGCTATATTGGGTGCTGAGGAGGAATATTGGCGTCGTAGGGGTAGCGTCAAATGGGTGACAAAGGCAGATGCGAACACTGGATACTTCCACGCATATGCCAATGGAAGGAAAAGGAAAAGCACTATCCTACGCCTCCAATCTGATTCGGGCTTGTTGTTAACCCAAGACCAAATCACGACCCATATCTATGAGTTTTTCATAGGCTTGTTGGGGACGGCTGACGAAAAACTTCTCTGCCTGCGCGAGGATTTGTGGGATCCCGCAGAAAGGGTTTCTCAGGCAGAGAATGATAGCCTTGCCCTCTTTTTCCTCCCGGAGGAGATTGACAAGGCCCTCAAGGACATGAGGAACGACACGGCGCCTGGACCTGACGGCTGGCCCATGGAATTCTTCAAGCGTTTTTGGCCCTGCCTCAAACACCTGTTCTACGGTATCGTGAACGGTTTTGCCTTGGGCACGATAGACCTTTCGCATCTTAACTACGGGGCAAGTAGCCTTATCCCTAAGGTCAAAGGGGCAGATAACATCAAGCTTTTTCGGCCAACTACCCTGATTAATGTCCCCTTCAAAATCTACGCAAAGGCATATGCCTCGCGCCTGGCTCCGATTGCTCACCGCATTATTAGTCCTAGCCAAACGGGTTTTTTCAAGCATAGAAACATTCTGGAGGGACCAATTGCGGTGCTAGAAATAGTTCACGAGCTCAAACGTACCAAAGCGAAGGGAGTGCTCCTAAAACTAGATTCTGAGAAAGCCTACGATCGGGTAAACTGGGACTTTGTGCAAGAGGTCTTCCTCAAAAAGGGTTTTGAGGCAGGCTTTGTCCACCGTATAATGCATCTTGTGTGTAGTGGACACACGGCTGTTACCATTAATGGTGTGATGGGCAATTTTTATCGCAATAAACGGGGACTAAGGCAGGGAGACACGAGCTCCCCTATGATTTTCAACTCTGTTGCCGATGCCTTGGCAGCAATGATCAATCGAGCGCGGGCAGCGGGCCACATTTGAGGTTTGGTCCCTCACCTCATTCCTGGAGGAGTGACCCATTTCCAATACGTGGACGATACGATGCTGCTTTTCGAGCCAAATGATCTTAGCATTGCTTCAGTTAAACTCCTACTTCTCGCTTTCGAGATCCTCTCGGGTCTCAAGATCAATTACCTCAAAACTGAAGTGATCACCATAGGGATGGATGACCACACGAGTGTTAGGATCGCGAATCTGCTAAATTGTAAAGGCGGGCGTTTCCCAATCAAATACCTGGGACTGCCCATCTTGACCAAAGGCTTAACCATAGCGGAATGGGACCCGCTTTATGGGAAAGTGGTCAACAGGGTTAGTCCGTGGAGGGGAAGATTCATGTCCTCGGCGGCAAGACTCATTTTGACTAACTCGAGTCTTTCCTCCCTCCCAATCTTCACTATGGGGATGTTTCTGTTGGCTGACGGTGTTCATGCCAAACTTGACACACCCCGGTCTCGATTCTTTTGGGAGGGAGTTGGAACCAAACGCAAATACCACCTAGTTAAATGGGCGGCCGTCTGCCATCCTTAAAAGATGGGAGGGCTAGTAGTCACAAACTCGAAATTAATGGACGTGGCTTTATTAGCCATATGGTGGTGGAGGCTAGCTCATAACGAGTCGGGACTCTGGGATAACATTCTACGGGCCAAATATTTCCCGGACGGTAACGTCTTCAAGGCCCAAACCACTGGATCTGCCTTTTGGAAAGGGATCCAAGCAGTCCGTCCGGCTTTTACGCTTGGTGCCCAGTTCGGCGTCAACAATGGAGAGTCCACGCGTTTTTGGCTAGATCACTGGTGGGATAGTACACCGATGTGGCAGTCTCACCCTGATCTTTACCATCTTTCCACGGACACCAATATTTTGGTTGCCGATGCCCTTAGAGTCCAGCCGCCTGCGATCGTTTTTATCAGAACCATGGGGTCGGACGAGGCCGCTCGATGGATAACCTAGTGACGGCCTGGGGTGCCCTTAGCCTGTCCAATGAGACTGATTCCATCACTTGGAAACTTACTGCATCTAAACAATTCACGGTAAAGTCCCTTTACACCAAGATGATCGAAGGCCACATACTGGATACGGCTAGGGGGCTATGGAAGGCGGCCTTGCCGCTGAAAATCAAGATTTTCATGTGGCAGTTGTTTCAGAATCGGTTACCGACCTCGGATAACGTGGCAAAACGCAACGGGCCTGCAGATGGCACCTATACTGTTTACGGATTAGGGGAAGACGCAAATCATGTATTTTTTCAATGTGCGATGGCCAAGTTTGCCTGGAGCATGGTCCATGAGACTTTCTCGCAAACTTGGAACCCATAATCTAGCGCTGAACTACTCTCTATCCTTAATGCTCAAAAAGGGACCAATGCACGAACTCTTTGGAGATGCGTTGGGGCGATGTTATGGTCTCTTTGGACGGTTAGGAACAAGATTACAATTGAGCATAAGTTCCCGAACCATCCAGCTGATATTTTCTTCAAATGTCACTTATTTTTACAGGTTTGGATGCCGTTGGGGAAAACGCGTGATGAACCGTGCATGAAAGCAGCGATGGAGCAGATCAAGACGGTGATGATGAAGGCGCGACATACTTGAGGCTCACCGCACTGATCCACCTAGCTGCTGATGTCTTTTGGGACCCAAGACCCTCACATAGTTTTCTGCTATATCTCTCCTGAGGGCTTTTATGTTGCAAGCTACTTTGTCTCATGAACTTTATTTTGGGTCCGTAATATTGACTTCAGCGATGTGACGATGCTGCCAATGTGGCTTTATTAATTTAAAGCCGGGCGCTTCTAGCGTCTACGTTCCAAAAATATCTATCATTGCAAGAAAGAAAGTCTCTAGCAGTTTCTTCATCCATAACATAACCCTCAGGAATAACAGGCAATTCATATATAGGGGGAGAATCTTCATCATCACTTCCATAAATATTATCAGTTTCTATATTTGCATTCTCCCTAACCTTAGGAATTTGTTCATCTAGAAATTCACCTAGTTAGTTTCATCATACATAGCAGATGTGGCATCATCAAGAACATGCAACATATCAGGTTCAATAACAGGAGTAGGTGTCGCAAATTTACTCATAACAGAGGGTGAATCAAGTACAAAGCTAGATGGCAGATCCTTACCTCCCCTCGTAGTTGAGGGAAAGATCTTGGTTTTTGAGTCCTTCAAATTCTTCATAGTGATTAACAGATATAAATCCCAAGTGACTTAACGAATATAGCTATGCTCCCTGGCAATGGCGCCAGAATATAGTCTTGATAACCCACAAGTGTAGGGGATCGCAACAGTTTTCGAGGGTAAAGTATTCAACCCAAATTTATTGATTCGACACAAGGGGAGCCAAAGAATACTCTTAAGTATTAGCAGCTGAGTTGTCAATTCAACCACACCTGGAAACTTAGTATGTACAGCAAGCTAATTTAGTAGCAAGGTAATATGGAAATAGTGGTAACATCAATAAAAGTAACGGTAGTGTTTTTGTAGTTTTTGTAATAGTAGCAGTGGAAAAGTAAATAAGCAACAAGCAATATATGAAAAGCTCATAGGCATTGGATCGGTGATGGAGAATTATGTCGGATGCGATTTCTCATGTAAAAGTTATAACCTAGGGTGACACATAACTAGCTCCAGTTCATCAATGTAATGTAGGCATGTATTCCGAATATAGTCATACGTGCTTATGGAAAAGAACTTGCATGACATCTTTTGTCCTACCATCCCGTGGTAGCGGGGTCCTAGTGGAAACTAAGGGATATTAAGGCCTCCTTTTTATAGAGTACTGGACCAAAGCATTAACACATAGTGAATACATGAACTCCTCAAACTACGGCCATCACCAGGAGTGGTCCCGATTGTTGTCACTTCGGGGTTGCCAGATCATAACACATAGTTGGTGACTATTGACTTGCAAGATAGGATCAAGAACACACATATATTCATGAAAACATAATAGGTCCAGATAAGAAATCATGGCACTCGGTCCCTAGTGACAAACATTAAGCATGGCAAAGTCATAGCAACATCAATCTTAGAACATAGTGGATACTAGGGATCAAACCCTAACAAAACTAACTCGATTACATGGTAAATCTCATCCAACCCATCACCGTCCAGCAAGCCTATGAGGGGATTACTCACGCACGGTGGTGAGCATCATGGAATTGGTGATGGAGGAAGGTTGATAATGATGGCAATGATCTCCCCTCTCCGAAGCCCCGAACGGACTCCAGATCAGCCCTCCCGAAAGAGATTAGGGCTTGGCGGCGGCTCCGTATTATAAAACGTGATAATTCTTTCTCTCTGATTTTTTTCTCCCCGCAAGTGAATATATGGAGTCGGGTAGACGTCAATGGAGCAACAGGGGGCCCACGAGGCAGGGGGTGCGCCCCCACTCTCGTGGACAGGGTGTGGGCCCCCCTGGCTTGGTTCTTTCCGTAGATATTTTTAATATATTCCAAAATAATTCTCCGTTGAATTTTATGTTATTTCGAGAACTTTTATTTCTACACAAAAATAACACCATGACAATTCTGCTGAAAACAGCGTCAGTCCGGGTTAGTTCCATTCAAATCATGCAAGTTAGAGTCCAAAACAAGGGCAAAAGTGTTTGGAAAAGTAGATACGTTGGAGACGTATCAATCACCAAGTTTGTACAACATTTGAACTCCCTCTGGGGTGAAAGAAAACCCCTTATTTCGTGGTGGAACCCCCAAAATTCCTTCTAAAATTTCATAGGCAACATTGTCATCAAGCTCGATAAAATTCCCTTTAGCGGCAAAATCTAAGAGTTGTCTATGATGCAAAGCCAATCCTATATAAAAATTACGAAGCAAAATCTTTGCGTCCCCTTTTAGGTTGCAAACATGATAGGATTCCATTAGCCTATACCAAGCATCTTTCAAATTTTCTCCTTGTCGTTGCTTGAAGTCTAAAACTTCAAAATCTGGTGACAAAGGGGGAGTCGACACGCTAGACATTATGACTAGAAAGCACGAACAAGAATAGATCTGGTAAGAAAATGACAAACGAAAAAGAGGGCGAATAAAATGACAATTTTTTGTGAAGTGGGGGAGATGAAAATGAGAGGCAAGTGGCAAATAATGTAAATTGCAAGGAGATGAGATTTTTGATTAGGAACTTGGTAGATGTTGATGATGTTTCCCCGGCAATGGCGCGAGAAATTCCTTTTGATTCTTGCTAGAACTACGTCGGTATTTCCCCAAAGAGGAAGGGATGATGCCGCACAACAATGGTAGGTATTTCCCTCTGTTTTGAGACTAAGGTTATCGAACCTGTAGGAGAACCACGCAACACTATGTGAACGGAACCTGCAGACAAATAACAAATACTCGCAACCCGATGTATTAAAGGGGTTGTCAATCCCTTTCGGGTAACGGCGCCAAAAATTAGCAAACAAACGTGAGAAAGTTGTAATAAGTTGATTGACCAAATGCCAAATAAAATAAAGTGCAGCAAGGTATTTTTGGATTTTTGGTTTAATAGATCTGAAAACAAAAGCAAATAAAATAGACCATGAAGGAAAATATATTAAAGAAGAGACCCTGGGGCTGTAGGTTTCACTAGTGGCTTCTCTCGAGAAAAATACCAAACGATCAGTAAACAAATTACTGTTGGGCAATTGACAGAACTTCAAATAATCCTGACGATGTCCAGGCAATGATCATTATATAGGCATCACGTCCAATATTAGTAGATCGACTCCTGCCTGCATCTACTACTATTACTCCACACATCGACCGCTATCCAACATGCATCTAGTGTATTAAGTTCATGGTAAAACGGAGTAATGCAATAAGAACGATGACATGATGTAGACAAGATCTATTTATGTAGAAATAGACCCCATCTTGTTATCCTTAATAGCTACAATACATACGTGTCGGTTCCCCTTCTATCACTGGGATCAAGCACCGTAAGATCGAACCCATTACAAAGCACCTCTTCCCATTGCAAGATAAATAGATCAAGTTTGCCAAACAAAATCCAAATATCCAAGAAGAAATACAAGGCTATCAGCAATCATGCATATAAGAGATCAAAGAAGACTCAAATAACTTCCAATGATATAAAAAGATAGATCTAATCATAAACTCAAAGTTCATCGGATCCCAACAAACACACCCCAAAAAGAGTTATATCATATGGATCTCCAAGAGACCATTGTATTGATAATCAAAAGAGAGATAAGAAGCCATCTAGCTACTAACTACGGAACCGTAGGTCTACAAAGAACTACTCACGCATCATTGCAGCGGCACCAATGGACTTGATGAACCCCTCCGAGATGGTGTCTAGATTAGATCTGGTGGTTCTGGAACTTGCGGTGGCTGGAATTAATTTTCGTCGACTCCCCTAGGGTTTCTGGAATATTGGGGTATTTATAGAGAGAAGAGGCGGCGCGGGAGGCCACCGAGGTGGGCACAACCCACCTGGGTGTGCCTCGGCACCCCTAGGTGCTTCTCTGGCCCAACAGGTGTTTTCTGGTCCAAAAACAATCCACAACAAAGTTCCGTTTCATTTGGACTCTGTTTGATATTGATTTCCTACGAAGTATGTAGCGGCCAGACCTCAAACAGGCCGATCCCTGTGCATCAGTGTCATCCCTGGATCAGTAATGCTGACACGCACAGTACTTGAAGGATTTATAACAGGGTAGCAATCACACACTTATTACATCGATAGTTCCAACGATGAACTTATTACAATAGAAATGGCTTAAGGCCATCTAACACGATAACAGCGGAAGGCTTGGAAGATAAGTGAGTCCATCAACTCCAACGGCATCACTGAGTATAGAACCACGACCTATAAGGCACCTTACTCGTCGTCTGAAAAGTCTGCAACATAAACGTTGCAGCCCGAAACGGGTCAGCACATGGAATATGCTGGCAAAGTAACACAAGAGAGCAATGAAAGTAAAGCTATACTATATGCAATATGGCTGGTGGAAAGCTCTATGGTTATAGTTTTTGCGTAAAGCCAATTTTTCCCAACTTCAAAGGAATAGATTTTTAATTAACTATCATCGTAGTTGAAACATCGTTGAGAAGATACACATCCTCTCAACCCAAATTAAAGTTCATCATTAAACCCAACAATATTAATTAGAGTAACATGATGAGATTCACATGATATCCAAGTACTAGATACTCAAGACGTCCGTAACCGGGGACATGGCTAATCATGACCAGTTTGTACACTCTGCAGAGGTTTGTGCACTTTTCCCCACAAGACTCAATCTCCTCCGTTCGATTTCTCGCACTGCATGATGTTTAAGAAACGGATGACCGAGACACAATCTTTTGGAAGCGCTCGCAGCTTACATCCGGGTGAACCCTACAAACCTACATCCCCTACATCTGGTAGTCCACCACTGTAAGAGTTCGCACGACTTAGTCAACTATGCTAGAGCCCATAACAACATTGTGGCTGCACACGGAAGTTTCTAGTATGAATAATCTCATGATCCCTTTGAGCCTGGGTGGCGGTCCGAAGAAAAACAGGCCATCGCTGGAATACCCAGGTGCGTCAATCCACCCAGATGTGTATTAATGTTGCCACCTTAAGTTGAACCATTAATTAACAAACTCACATCTGTCATGGATACACTCACCCAATCCACGTCTACGAGCATAGCATGGCCTAACAGCAAACGTAGAAGTAACTCCCAAAGGTTTGAATGTAATGCAGGTAATAGGTACTACCTCAATCTACTTCCCAGTTCCACAAGTTAATAGATCCTACTCATGCAATGTGTGAGGGCTTGACTAATGCAATGAAAACTGGGTAATTGGAAAGTATGATCAAAGTGTTACTTGCCTTGCTGATGGTCCGCAAAACCTAGAGATTCAAAGTAGCAAGCGGCACACTCCGGGTACTCTATCGTAAACAAACAAGCACAAAATAAGTACTTAACTAATGCACGGGTAAAACTCAAATAAGAGATCTAACCAGAAATTTCAACTTAAGAACTCCGGTTTCCAAAAGAAACGGCAAAAGAAAAGCAACGAAAGACAAACGGCGAAAGAAAAACAACTACCGAACCAATCTGGACCTAAGTCCAAATTTAACAGAGGCAAACGCTTGAGTGACTAGGTTAGACGGAAAGAGAATTTTGAGATGAAACTCCAGGCGCTTGAATCACCTGATTCCGATAAACGAGGGAAAATTTAAACTAGAACGAAGATCGGATCAGAAATCGCGATCAGAAAATAACTGCGAAAAAGTAATCTAAAACAACTTAACGAACGGACGTTCGTTAGCTGAGACTAAACGACGAATTCGTTCATTAGAACGAACGAACGGGTGAACGTTTACTACTTAACTAAACCAGAGAATAAAAACAGAAAATCGATCTAAATAAAAAAACGACTGGGGTTCTAAAAAAACAACGGTCTTCTAAAAAAACCGGCGGCTACCTCGTCGGAACAGCCGGCGGCGGCGGCTGGCGGTGACGGCGGGGCTGCTGCAGGGTGGCGGTGGGCAGCGGCGGCGGCTAGCGGCGGCTGGCGGCGGCGTCGCGACGTACGGCGGCGGGGCTGGCGTCGCGGCGGCGGGGCTAGCGGCGTCGCGGCGGGGTGCGGTGGTTGGAGAGGGGGGGGTGCGGCTATATATATAGGGGGGTGCAGAAGCTTCGGGGAGGGGGCAAGCTTCGGCGGCGACGGCAAGAGTCCGATGCGGCCACGGGCGACAGCGCGGGGAAGGCGGCGCGGCGGGCGATGGGCCTGGCTCGGCTGGGCTTCGGCCCAGTCGGGTCGGGTCCCCCTATATTTTTTTTTAAAAAAAACTACGCCGGCGCTAAAAACTCTAGAAAATAAAATAAAATCTAGAAATTGCCAAAACAAATTTTCACCATCTAAATAGAATATTTAGAACGAGATGAACATTTTCTTGGCACTAAAATGCATTTTTGAAAACATGCAATTTTTCCTAATTCAAATAAAATCCAAATAAACTCCAAATAAAACTTATTTGATCTTTTTATCAAATCTTCCGTATTTCTTTACTTTGGGAGAGTCATTTTACTCCCTCTCTCATATCTTTATGATAGAAATACTTGAAGAAAAAATAAATAAAATCAAATGATCCTATTTTCAAAATTTGAGAAACCTCAATATGAAAATTTAGAAATCCCGAACTCTCTCCGAGGGTCCTTGAGTTGCTTAGGATTTTCTTGGATCTCCAAAAGCAAGAAGAAAAATGATATGCATAATGATCTAATGTATAACATTCCAAATTGAAAATTTGGGATGTTACAAACCTACCCCCCTTAAGATGAATCTCGCCCTCGAGATTCGGGTTGGCTAGAAAATAGGTGAGGGTGGTCCTTGCATAGATCATCTTCTCTTTCCCAGGTGGCTTCTTCCTCGGTGTGGTGACTCCACTGAACTTTGCAAAACTTGATAACCTTGTTGCGTGTGACTCTGCTCGAAAACTCGAGGATCTTAACAGGCTTCTCCTCGTAGGTCAGATTACTGTCCAACTGAATTTCTTCCTGGGGTACTGTGTCTCTAAGTGGTATATTGGCCATCTCCGCATGGCACTTCTTAAGCTGTGAAACGTGAAACACGTCGTGCACTCCTGACAATCCTTCGGGCAATTTCAACTTATAGGCAACCTCTCCCATGCGTTCCAAAACACGGTAAGGTCCCACAAATCTAGGGGTTAGCTTTCCTTTAACTCTGAAACGTTTAACCCCTTGCAGAGGCGATACTCTCAAGTATGCTCTGTCTCCGATATCATAGGTTATCTCCTTGCACTTCGAGTCTGCATAACTTTTTTGCCTGGACTGAGCTACCTTCAGTCTATCTCGAATCAACTTCACCTTCTCCTCAGACTCTTTGATCAAATCTGGTCCAAACAACTGTTGGTCTCCAACTTCGTCCCACGACAACGGAGTCCTACATCTTCTTCCGTTTACGCTACGAAAGGGGCCATCTTCAAACTGGATTGATAACTGTTGTTGTAAGAAAATTCGGCATACGGCAAATTGTCGTCCCAACTAGATCCATAATCTAGTGCGGAGGCTCTCAGCATATCCTCCAAAATCTGATTGACTCTTTCAGTCTGTCCATCTGTCTGCGGGTGAAAAGCTATGCTGAACTCTAGTCTGGTACCCAAAGTTTCGTGTAACTGATTCCAGAACTTTGAGGTAAACTGGGTTCCTCTATCTGATACGATGCTCCTCGGAACTCCATGCAGACATACAATTCGGGTCATGTATGTCTTTGCCAACTTTGCACTGGTATAGGTAGTCTTTACGGGGATGAAATGAGCTACCTTTGTTAAACGATCGACTACGACCCAAATTGAGTCATAGCCAGAACGAGTTCTGGGTAATCCCGTAATAAAATCCATACCTAGCTTATCCCACTTCCATTCGGGTATTTGCAATGGTTGTAACAATCCTGCCGGCTTCTGATGTTCTGCCTTCACTCTCTGACATACATCACAAACTGCTACATACTCCGCAATATATTTCTTCGTACCGGTCCACTAGAAAATATCCTCCAAATCCAAATACATCTTAGTATTTCCTGGGTGAATCGAGTATGGTGAATCATGGGCCTCCTGTAGAATCAACTTCCTGATCTTCGGGTCATTAGGCACATAAATGCGGTCCTCAAACCATAAGGTGTCGTATTCATCCTCACGAAATCCTTTAGATTTTCCTTCGCTCATCCTCTCCTTTATAGAGGCAACCTCTTTGTCAGTTTTCCGAGCTTCTCTGATTTTATCCATCAGAGTAGACTGGATCTCTAGCGTTGCTACGTAGCCTCTCGGAACTATCTCCAAACGTAGTTCTCGTAAGTCCTCGGCTAGCTCCTTTGGAAATTCTTCCGTCATTAGGGTATTGACATGGCTCTTACGGCTTAGCGCATCGGCTACTACGTTAGCCTTTCCGGGATGATAATGCAACCTCATGTCATAATCCTTAATGAGTTCCAGCCATCTCCTTTGCCTGAGATTCAACTCCTTCTGAGTGAATATATACTTCAAACTCTTGTGATCCGTATATACTTCACAATGGTTTCCGATGAGAAAATGTCTCCACGTCTTCAATGCATGCACTGCTGCTGCTAACTCCAAATCATGAGTGGCATAGTTCAACTCATGAGGTTTCAGTTGTCATGAAGCATACGAAACAACTCTTCCTACCTGCATAAGAACTGCTCCAAGTCCTCAACGTGAAGCGTCGCAGTACACCTCATAGTCCTTATGCTGATTTGGCAGAATCAACACAGGGGATGAGACCAACCTTTTCTTTAATTCCTGGAAACTGGCCTCACATTCTTCGGTCCAACTGAACTTGGTATCCTTCTTTAGCAACTCCGTCATTGGCTTTGCAATCCTTGAGAAATTCTCAATAAATCTCCGGTAGTATCCTGCAAGTCTAAGAAAACTCCAGATCTCTCCAACTGTTGTTGGTGCTTCCCAATGGGTCACAGTGTCCACCTTGGCGGGATCTACTGCTATTCCTTCTCCAGATATAACGTGTCCGAGAAATCCGACTTCCTTCAACCAAAACTCGCATTTGCTAAACTTGGCATATAGCTGATGTTCTCTGAGCTTCTCCAATACCAAACGCAAATGCTCTGCATGCTCCTCTTCATCCTTTGAGAAGATCAATATATCATCTATGAACACCACGACGAACTTATCCAAATATTCCATAAACACTTTGTTCATCAGATCATAAAGTATGCTGGGGCGTTAGTCAGACCAAAAGACATAACGGTATACTCGTACAACCCATACCTAGTGGTAAAGGCCGTCTTAGGTATATCCTTCTCTCGGATCTTCAATTGATGGTACCCTGATCGCAAATCGATCTTGGAAAATACCTTAGCTCCTTGCAATCTATCGAACAGATCATTGATCATCGGCAGTGGGTACTTGTTCTTGATCGTTACTTCATTCAGTCCTCGGTAATCAACAACCATTCTTAACGATCCATCCTTCTTCTCCTCTAGACGTACTGGCGAACCCCAAGGCGAAGAACTTGGGCGTATGCAACCTTTATCTAGTAACTCCTTAATCTGCTTCTTAATCTCCTCCAAATCCTTTGTTGGCATCCTATATGGTCTTTTAGAAATTGGCCCTGTGCCTGGCAAAAGCTCAATCAAAAACTCAATATCTCTGTCAGGTGGCATTCCTGGCAGTTCTTCTGGAAACACGTCAAGGAAATCTTTCACCACTGGTACTTCCTCCTGAACAACTCCTGATAAGGAATTTAATCTGTTCCTCTTCGGCTCATGCCGGGATACATACTTGATCCTTCTTCCTTCTGGCGTAGTAAGCAAAATGGACTTACTGGCACATTCAATATTCCCTTCATACTTAGATAACCAATCCATGCCTAATATCACATCCAATCCTTGAGATTCCAATACTATTAGGTCCGAAGGGAAAAGGTAGTTACCAATCCTTAATGGCAACTGATCACACCATAACTTAGCCATATACTCAGCTCCTGGTGAGGTTACTAACATGGGCGATCTAAGGGCTTGGGTTGGCAGCTTATACTTATCCACAAATCCCCTTGAAATGTATGAATGTGATGCACCAGTATCGAAAAGAACGAGTGCAGTAAAGGACTTAACTAAAAACTTACCTATTACTGCATCTGGCTGAGCTTGAACCTCCTCCACGCTAACGTGGTTCACTTGTCCCCTATTAAAAGGGTTTGGCTTCTTCCCAGATCTTGCATTGCCATTTCCATTCTGGGCTTCTGGGCATTCATTGGCGTAATGTCCCGTCTTCTGGCACTTGAAGCAAGTGACATGGCTGAAATCCTTCTTGGTGGGTGTGGACGGGGTAGGGCGGCTCTGGTTACCATTTGCTCCATTTCCATTTCCATTCTTGGGGCCATTATGATTGTGCGAGCCACCTCCTCCATGGGTATGCTGAAACTGTCCTACCGCTTTAGGGGTAAAACGGGGTTTCTGCTGTGCTCCAGAATTATACTTTCCTTGCCCATACTTCCTCTTGCGACTTTCAATTTGTTGATGCTTCCTTTCAATCATTAGGGCACGATCAACCAGCTCCTGGTAGTTATTGAAAGTTGCCACCATCAACTGTACACTCATCTCATCATTCAGCCCTTCCATGAATCTCTCCTGCTTAGCGGCATCTGTGGCCACATCATCTGGGGCATAACGAGATAGGGTACTAAACTCATCCACGTACTGGGCCACGGTACGGTTGCCTTGGCGCAAATTGCGAAACTCCTGCTTCTTCATACTCATAGCTCCAGTTGAGACATGGGCGGTACGAAAAGCTTGCTGAAACTGATCCCAAGTCACATTGGCTATGGGATAAGTGGTTGTGTAATTCTCCCACCATGTTGCGGCTGGTCCAGACAACTGGTGTGCGGCAAAACGCACCTTCTCAGCGTGAGAGCAATTGGCGGTGGTCAAATCCCTTCCAATCTTGCGTAGCTAGTCATCAGCCACTATTGGTTCGATGCTGCTAGCAAACACTGGTGGTTGCAACCTTAAGAAACGTGTCAGGTTGTCCACGGGTGGTGGTGGTGGAGGGTTGTTGTTGATGTTCTGGTTGTTCTGAGTATTCTGGACAAGTAGTTGCATCAGGGTGTTCTGCTACTGGATCAATTGGGTGAGCTCAGGGGGAAACTCAAATCTGGCTCACGTCTTGGAGGCCTCTGATGGGTGTAGAGGGAAGAGATTAGAATAGAAAAGAGGTCTAAGGGAAAATCACTACCCATTGCTCATGAGGCAAACACACAATTCATCACACCAAAATCAATTTCAAACAAGGGCTTACACGGATCTAATCGTTACAAAAGTGCTCTAAGTCTATTAAATGGGAAAACTACTAGTCAAGGGAAGGTCTTCTAAAATTTTTGATCGACAGAGGATTCCATGATATCTGCTCCAGCTTCATCTTCATAGTCTTCATCTTTGCTATCATCAGGTTCCGAATCCGTGTCGTCGATGATAATGCAGTCTTCGGGTGGAATCTCCTTGGGTTCTTCTTCCTCGTCTTCTTCTCCCATGAGTATCCCTAACTTCCGTGCCAAGTCATCATTCTTCTCCACAAGTATTAGTATCTCCTCCTCGTATCCGTCGCGTGTAGACTTGAGTTCTTCCTCTAGCTCCAAATTCCTATTTAGGGATTTCTTCAAATCTATCATCCCTGCACACATCTGGTGCTCCTAGTGACGAATGTGATGGTCCAACTCCTAGATGAAGGCTGCAATGGTTCTATCCTTCCGGGTGCTGATCATATCCCAATTCTCATCTCGGCATCCACAAATATGGTAGATGGTGTCCTTTAGTTCCTGCTTGTAGACTTCTCCAATCCTTCCCATAGCGATGTGGGCTGCCATGCTCCTGCCTAGGCTCCATGTAGGCGCATTAAAGAAAAATTATATGGGTACAGTGACGGGCTTGAACGTCCTTCCTGGAACTTGAGCTTGAATCAACCAACGCTCCTCTTAGGGTAGAGTGGCATTGTAGGTTCCGGTGAAACTTGGTAGTCCAATGTTTAGATATCTGGTGACTTCCTTCAGGTGTCATCCAAATGGTGTATCATCATCCGGTTGAGTAAACTTGTTCTTTGCATCCACCATCCTAAAAGAGTAGAAAAGATGAGGAGTCAGAAAAGAGAAGAGTGAATAGTGCTCTAGGGCTTTAGCTTAGTGGTCGTGTCCTACAGTCAGCGTGTGCTCTGATACCATCTTGTAGCGACCAGACCTCAAACAGTCCGATCTTTGTGCATCAGTGTCATCCCTGGATCAGTAATGCTGACACGCACAGTACTTGAAGGATTTATAACAGGGTAGCAATCACACACTTACTACATCGATAGTTCCAACGATGAACTTATTACAATAGAAATGGCTTAAGGCCATCTAACACGATAACAACGGAAGGCTTGGAAGCTAAGTGAGTCCATCAACTCCAACGGCATCACTGAGTATAGAACCACGACCTATAAGGCACCTTACTCGTCGTCTGAAAAGTCTGCAACATAAATGTTGCAGCCCGAAACGGGTCAGCACATGGAATATGCTGGCAAAGTAACACAAGAGAGCAATGAAAGTAAAGCTATACTATATGCAATATGGCTGGTGGAAAGCTCTATGTTTACAGTTTTTGCGTAAAGCCAATTTTTCCCTACTTCAAAGGAATAGATTTTTAATTAACTATCATGGTAGTTGAAAAATCGTTGAGAAGATAGACATCCTCTCAACCCCAATTAAAGTTCATCATTAAACCCAACAATATTAATTAGAGTAACGTGATGAGATTCACATGATATCCAAGTACTAGATACTCAAGACGTCCATAACCGGGGACACGGCTAATCATGATCAGTTTGTACACCCTGCAGAGGTTTGTGCACTTTTCCCCTCAAGACTCGATCTCCTCCGTTTTATTTCTCGCACTTCATGATGTTTGAGAAACGGATGACCGAGACACAGTCTTTCGGAAGTGATCGCACCTTACATCCGGGTGAAGCGTACCAACCTACACCCCCTACATCTGCTAGTCCACCACTGTAAGAGTTCGCATGACTTAGTCAACTATGCTAGAGCCCAAATAACATTGTGGCTGCACACGGAAGTTTCTAGTATGAATAATTTCATGATCTCTTTGAGCCTGGGTGGCGGTCCGAAGAAAAACAGGCCATCGCTGGAATACCCAGGTGCCTCAATCCACCCAGATGTGTATTAATGTTGCCACCTTAAGTTGAACCATTAATTAACAAACTCACATCTGTCATGGATACACTCACCCAATCCACGTCTACGAGCATAGCATGGCCAAACAGCAAACGTAGAAGTAACTCCCAAAGGTTTGAATGTAATGCAGGTAATAGGTACTACCTCAATCTACTTCCCAGTCCCACAAGTTATTTGGTCCTACTCATGCAATGTGTGAGGGCTTGACTAATGCAATGAAAACTGGGTAATTGGAAAGTATGATCAAAGTGTTACTTGCCTTGCTGATGATCCGCAAAACCTAGAGATTCAAAGTAGCAAGCGGCGCACTCCGGGTACTCTATCGTAAACAAACAAGCACACAATAAGTACTTAACTAATGCACGGGTAAAACTCAAATAAGAGATATAACCATAAAGTTCAACTTACGAACTCTGGTTTGCAAAAGAAACGGCAAAATGTCGGGGAAACTAGACGCCCACGAACACCTATGGGATCGGAGCCCCTTCTACGTTGCGGTAAGGGAGCGGAGGGAGCACGGAGAGCAGATCGAGGAGCACACGCGGGCAGTTTACCCAGGTTCGGGCCGCGATGACGCGTAAAACCCTACTCCTGCTTTGGTTGTATTGAGTTCTTGGGCTCGGGAGCTTGAAGATCTACAGTACTAGCTACACCGAGCGTGGGAGTGTGCGAGTTTCTGGGATCGAACCTCTTCTACATTGTGCATGGGCCTCCTTTTATAGCTCAAAGGGGTCACCGACAGGTGTCAACGTAGAGGAGGGTAAAAATGTAAAATTGGTGGTAGTTGCAACAGTGCATGAACAGTGGTCTTCACCTAATTCTGATGGTGGGGGACAAGGGCATTAAATGCCCATCGCCGTCGCCCCAAAAGCGCCCGCCAGGGCGTCTCCGTTCGCCACGGCGATGGCTTCGTCGCCGTGGCTCGCCAGCGTGTCCCTCAGGCTGCACAGCCATCCGCCACGTGCCCCTGGAAGGGCCCCAGGGCGACGCGCGGCCAGATGAGCTGGAGCGCAGGCACACAGCATAAGTTTCCCCGGCAAGCACCTTGCCGGGGGCGCAACCTTGCCGGGCCCGGAAGCTTGTCGCTCCCCGAGTCCTGCCGGGGCGCACGATGCGCCACGATGTTCCTCCTTGAAGCGTCGTTCATTTGGCCCTCCTGGCAAGCTCCTCTTGCCAGGGTCTTGTGCTGGAATGATAACTTTGAGCCTGGTGCGGCCTTCCCGGCAAGCTCCTCTTGCCGGGGTCTTGTCTCTTAACTTGAATACTTTGTTCTTGAATGGCTTGAAAGGGTCTAGAGTGGGCTTTGGTGGGCGCGTGGTGAGCCAGACCACGGGACACTGCTACTGCCCATGCACAAGTCGGGATACTAAGGTACCCCTATTTTAGTACACCGACAGGAGCCCCCGGGCCTGGGCCACACACGGTGCCGAGCGCTGTTGGGCCAGGCCCAGAACAGTGCACGGGCACACGCAGCCCACGCCGCGCCGTTTCCCACGCCAGATTCGCCGCATCTCTCCCTAACGGCACGCGTCGATTGCGGCGTCGTGGGAGAGATCGTGGCCGATTTCTTTAATGGGGAAATGCGGAACGTCCTCCACTTCCCCCTTAAAAGCAGAGGAAGCAAGGGCAGTTTCCCCCCATTGCCTTCACTGTGCCTTGAATCTCCAGAAACCCCCGCTGCCCCCCGCCTCCGCTCTTCCTCCGCCGTCTTCCCCACCCGCAGCATCGTCGCCCTCCCTTGCCGTCCCCGCCATGGCCCCGAAGAGCGACCAGGCGAAGAGCGACAAGGCGAAGAGCGACAAGGCGAAGAAGGAGAAGTCTGAGCTGGCGGCGAAGCTGGCAGCCATGCGGAGAAGGAGGGTTGTCTTCCCGCCGAGGCTCAGCCCGAGGGAGCTGCGGGACAAGTACTACTTGTTCTGGGCGAGGGAGACGAAGGACCACCCGCGCACCAGAGTCCTCCCCGCCGTGGCCGTCGACATGTTCCCGGGAGGTTACTACTTCTTCGCTGCGTTCTTCTATTGCCGTCTCTGCCCTCCGTATTCGGAGTTCTTCTGTGATGTGATGAACACGTACGGCCTCCACCTCTTAGATTTCACCCCAAACGCCGTTCTCACCTTGGCCGTTTTCGCACATCTGTGCGAAAACTATGTTGGGGTCCACCCAAATGTAGCCCTTTTCCGCCATTTCTTCACGCCTAGAGTAGAGTCCGGATCTCCACTCTCCGGCGGCATCTCCTGGATCTTCAGGCTGAACAAGAAGGAGGCGTACTTGAAAGGAGAGCTTCGGGGCAAGTGGGAAGAGTGGAGGGCTGACTGGTGCTGGGTTCTGGAAGATGAGCCCGAGCAGTTTACCTTGTCGCGCCAGACTGCAATAGTGCGCGGCAAGGATTGGAGTGACTTGGCCCCGGAGGACGACAAGCTGCAGATCACTCTGACTTGGATTCTTCGTCTCCGGGCTACCAATCTGACTGTGGGTGAAGTTGGGGCTGACTTCCTCCGCCACCGCATTGCCCCTCTGCAGGAAAGGAAGAGACCCGCTTGGGAGTTCGGCAACGCGGCAGACCGCATGAGGCTGCACCCCGGGCTGAACTATAACTTCACTGTCTTGGAACTGAAGGGGATGGTCCGGGAGTTTTTCAAGCACGACCCCAAGCACCCGGAGTGTTTCAAACCGTCGGTTGGAGTAGTTCCCTTGTGCAACAACACCGCCCTTAGTGCCATCCGCGCGGCAATGCCTGAGTGCGACTCCCACGGGGTCGTCCCCACTTGGCTGGAGCCTTCAGCGGAGACCGTGCAAGCCTTCTTCGACAACTTGGTTGAAAAACCACGCAAGGCCGAGGAGAAGAAGGGGCTCACCTGGGAGACCACCGAGCGGGATGTGACGTATATTGCCTCCAGGATGGAGGAGGCCGCTGCGGCTACAGCGGCAGGCGAATTTGGATACACTGTGGATGAAGCGGAGGCGGCGGAAGCGGTGAGCCAGGCCGAGGAGGAGGAAATCCTCAAGCTGCTGAAGCTTGCGCCCGAGGAGTTTGCCGGGGAGCCTACCGGGGAGCCTGCCGGGATGGGCGAGGCTGCCGGGCTGGGTGCTGAGTCCAGTGGGCCCGCCGAGGAGGAGGAGGACGCCGAGTCCGGTGATTCCGATGAAGATTCTGGTGGGTCTCTAAATCTTGATGACGACGCCTCCTCATCCTCGAAGAATTCTCCGCCACGACCAAGCCCTCCGCAGCAACAGAAGAAGCGCCTCTGCAAGGCCGCCGAGACGGTGAGGCCGCAGGCGCCCCGACAACAACCGAAGCACCGGGCGACACGCGCCACCACGACGAGCAAGGTCGTCAAGGAGGCGCCCCGTGCCCGAGCGACAAGCGGAGGGGGATCTTCCCGGAGCGACTCTGGGATTCCTTCTGCTCCTCGGTCCTCAGCGACGACCGGTGCTGGGTCTTCACAGCCCGCAGCTCCGGAGCCCGCCAAGCGCCCGAGGGAGCCCTCTCCTCCAGCTCCTCGCGCTGGAGCACACGAGGCGGGATTTGACTTCTCCGCCCTCAGCTCCGACGAAGAGGAGGAAGAGTAAGTACTTGCAATTTTCATTTCCTTTGATTTTGTCTTGATTTCTCTTGCTTGGTTCTGATCTTTTTTTGGCTTCCAGGACCTTGACCCAGCGGATGGCGAAGAGGGCCAAGATCCCTGTGGTCGATATCGAGGACGACGAGCCTGTCGCAGCGGCAGGAGATGCGCCAGCGATAGACTTGCCGGACCAGCCTGCTGCTCCACGGAGCAGCCCCCAGCGCAGCCCCCAGCGTAAGTCTGGTATTTATTTTTCTGCTTGACGGGCGCGCTTGAGGTTATTGTCCGTACCGATGTTTTGTTGTCTTGTGCAGAAGTGGAGCCGCAGCCGCAGGAGCACCAGGAGGTCGCCCCCGACGAGCCGCTTGTTCCACCTTCCCCACCATGGATGAGCTCCCCGGCGAGGGACAGTGCTCCACCAAGGACGGGTACTCCGCCAAGGGCGAGCACCCCGCCAAAGGCAAGCACCCCGCCAAGGGTGGACTCCCCGCCAAGGGAAGGCGCCAGCGGCCCTCCGCCGGCGGGGGGTTCTTCTATGCCGCCAAGGATGAACTCCCCGGCGAGGGACCCCGTTGTCGAAGAGGCCCGCGCAGGTAAATCCTTGTACTTTCTTCTTCTTGGATTCTTCTTTTTTTGGATATTTGCTTGACAATTCTTTCTTTTCTTTTTCTTCTGCTAGATCCGCCCGCCCCGGAGTCGATGGAGACGGAGACCATCGTCGAGGAGGAGGTGCGCGGTGACGCTGGCGATGCCACCGCCGCAGAGGGAACGGTTGGCGTCGACGAGCCAGCCGCCGAGGAGACCGCCCCAACCGCTGACGCCGCGGCTGGGGAAGGGACCGGCGACCGCACTACTGGCCCGGAGGCCGCAGGAGCGCCGGACGCTGTACCGGCCACCGATCCTTCCGCTTCCGCAGCTGGGTCGGGCATCTATCTGGAGGCCGCCAACGGGGTCTTTATCCAAGTTCCGTGGGCGTCCTCATCAAGGGCACCCGCGGAGGGAGAGACGTTCGACGGAGAAGTCCTCGCCTCCGCCGGGTTGAAGGTTGTCGATGCGCCCGGCAGCAGCGACGAGCCCGAAGAGGAGCGACTCCTACGCCGGCTCTTGGCCTTGTACCGGGCCAGGCAGGCGAAGTTGGAGTCTCGGGAAGCTCTGGCTGCCAACGCTGGTGCTGATTTGGAGAAGCGCGCCGCGGAGCTCCGTGCCGCCAACCAGGCGGCCCTCCGAAACTTGGCGGAGGAGCGCGAAGAGCTTGCCGGAGCACACCAAGCATTCATCCTCGAGAAGGCCGAGGTGGAGGAGCAGCAGCGTCTGGCCGCCGAGGAGCTGTCTCGGCGGGAAGGAGAGCTCAACCAGCGGAAGGTCGACCTCGACAGCCATGAGGACGACCTCACCGCCCGGGAGCAGGCTATTGGCGGGGCTCTGCAGGAGGCGAGGGATGCTGCTGCTGCCGCAGAGACCGCCAAGAGGGATCTGGAGGCCAGGGTGGCGCAGATGGAGCTGAACTTGAATGCGAGTGAGGACAGGGTCGCTGCGCTCAACGTGGCGTGGGAGAAGGATGCCCACACCAACTCGGAGTTGCAAATCCGCCTCTCCGAGAAGGGCAAAGAGCTCACCGACGCGAGGGACTCCATCGCTGGCTTGGAGATGAAGGTCTCTACCCTCACCGACTCGCTTGACGCTGCCCGGGACCGCGAGACGAAGCTGAAGGACGATCTCTGTACCGAGAGGGCCTTGCTGGAGAGCGCCGCCGTCTCACAAAATCACTTTCAGCAGACGGTGGAGCAGTGGACCGAGGAGCTCATCACCTCCGCCGCCAACATCGACATGGAGATGGTGGCGCTGAGGGCGGAGCACCTCGCGTACTCCCCCGACGAGAATCTCCCCCACAGCGCCAAGCTGAGCTTGTTCCTCAGAGGAGTGGCGCCGGCTCACCCGCGGTTACGGGAGAAGATCCCCGTGCAGTTGGCCGACGAGGCGCGCCGGCTCTGTACGGGTACTATGGAGCGGGTGTTGTCGAAGATCGTCTACCGCAACCCCGGGATCAACCTCGTCAGCGTCCTCCGGACCCTGCCGCCCGAAGCTGACCAGGAGGCGTTGAAGGCCCAAGTCGCCCACATCGTAGCCAAGGTGGGCAAGATCCAGAGGATTGACGGGGACCGAAGAGACTAGGCACCTTGCTTCCCTCGCCGCTGTCAATTAAGTCATAGACAGTAGTTGTTTAGAACAGCTGCAAGTTATCTCTGTAATATATACTTTTATTTTGGGTAATCAATGCAGTGTTATCTCCCCTGCTTTTGGTCCTTTACTTTGTATGCTTTTCACCCTACGCTTTTAGGGGAACTTGCCGGCAAGGGGCCCTTGCCGCGAGCGCTGAGTGCGGGACTCTTAGCAGCCTGCTAGCAAAGCCCTTGTCGACAAGAAACCTTGCCGCAGCTAGTCGCAGCACACTTAGATTGCTGAGCGAACTCGAAAACGAAGTAAGGGCGCGACACTTGTCGCAGCTCACTTAAGCCGTTGAGCGTGCTCGAAACAAAGTAAGGGCGCGGCTAGCCACGGGTAGGTTCCTCCGCGCACAGGTTTTCCATACAAAGTGTGGTTGTTCAAGGAAGATAACAAAAAAAAATTTAAAATTTGAATGCTTAAACTTTGGTAACTTAGCTTTCATGGGTTGTTTGTTTCCCGGCAAGACTTTTCTTTCTTGAACAGCACTTGGTCCATACTTCTATCTCCTTCCCCCCCCCCCCGGCAAACTTGTGCGCGAGGAACACTCCTTCTGTTTCAGAGAGAAAGGCAAAAAAGGAGGAAATACAAGTACGGAGCCTTGCGGCTTGTTACTGCTTACCGGGGGTGTGTGCTGCACAAAATGTCAGATGACACATGCAAGTAAAAGGAAAAGCACGAAATGACAAATGGTGCGAATCACAAAAGTTTTACTGATGCACGGGGTCTGCGCCCGGCTTTGTACAAAGGTTTACATGCAACAGCGGCAAGACTTGTACAAAAGGTGGTTGCCAGAGCGGATCACGGCAACCGCGCCTTACGGGTGAAACTTGCAAAGATGCTCTATGTTCCAGGAGTTGCTCACCGGTAAGCCTTCTTCGGTCTCAAGGCGGACAGCGCCAGGCCTTGTGACTTGTCTCACCCGATAAGGGCCTTCCCACTTCAGCGTCAACTTGTTGGAGCCCTTGGCGGACTGAACGCGCCGAAGAACAAGGTCGCCTTCCTCGAGACTCCTGGCCTTGACCTTGCGGCTATGATAGCGACGCAAGGCTTGCTGGTATCGAGCAGCTCGTACAGCAGCCTGGAGACGTTCCTCCTCAAGGAGCAGTGCATCATCTTGTCGCAGCTGCTCTTGCTCGAGCTCGTCATAAGCGAGCACTCAAGGAGACCCGTATACGAGTTCCGTGGGGAGAACTGCCTCTGCTCCATAGACAAGAGCAAAGGGTGTCTGTCCGGTGGCTCGATTTGGTGTCGTCCTGATTGACCAAAGAGCCGCCGGCAACTCCTCTATCCAGTTTCTTCCACACTTGTGCAGCCTCTCGAAGGTTCTTGTCTTCAGTCCGCGCAGCACTTCAGCGTTTCCCCTCTCCGCTTGACCATTGCTCCTTGGGTGAGCAACAGAAGCGAAGCTGACCTTGGCGCCAAGGTCTTGGACGTATTGCATGAAGGTGCGACTTGTGAACTGTGTGCCGTTGTCGGTGATGATCCTGTTAGGGATCCCGAAACGGCAAACTATTGATCTGAAGAACCTGACTGCTGACTGTGCCGTCACCTTTCTCACCGGTTCCACTTCTGGCCACTTTGTGAACTTGTCGATTGCGACATACAAGTACTCAAAGCCCCCGACAGCGCGGGGAAAGGGGCCGAGGATGTCAAGCCCCTAGACCGAGAAGGGCCAGGACAAAGGGATCGTCTGGAGAGCTTGAGCTGGCTGGTGAATTTGCTTGGCATGGAACTGGCACGCTTCACACTTGGTTACTTGTGCAGTTGCATCTTGGAGGGCTTCTGGCCAAAAGAAACCTTGCCGGAACGCCTTTCCGGCAAGTGCTCTTGCGCCAATGTGGTGACCACATATGCCTCCGTGTATCTCTGCCAACAGCTTCTGTCCATCTTCCCGGAGAATGCACTTCAATTTGACACCATTGAGTCTTCTTCTGTACAGTTCGTTGCCAACGAACTGGTACATACTTGACTGTCTGGTTATCCTCTCTATCTCTTCTGGTTCTTCGGGAAGTTCTCCAGTCTGAAGAAAAAGGACGATTTGCTGTGCCCATGCTGGAGCCTGAGGCTCAGCAACAAGGACTAAAGGCATCAGGGCTGCTGCGGGAACCTCAGCTTCTACGGCGAGAACCTGCGGCTCTGTCGGAGCTGAGGGTTCCCCGGCAAGCCTGCCGGGGCAAGGCTTGTCGGGAACGCCTGCTTCAACTGTACATACCCTTGGGTCCGCAGGAGTAGACTGTTCCTCAGCATTTTGGTTGCTGATCTTGGGGACCTTGGCGGCGGCTTCGGGAAGATCCGCCGGCAAGTAGTCACCGGTGACCAACTTCCTCTTCTTGCTCTGCCCAACTGATGGTGTAACGGATGGCTGAATTAGCTTGAGCACGAAGACCCCTGGTTCCACAGGTAACTTCATTGCAGCACACTTTGAAAGGCCATCTGCGATGTCATTCTGAGCTCTTGGAACGTGCTCCATCTGTAGGCCTTCAAAGTGTTCTTCAAGCTTCCTCACTTCATCGACATAAGCTTCCATCAGAGGACTCTGGTAACTCTTGTTTACTTGTCGGACCACCAACTGTGAATCTCCCTGCACAATCAGCCTCTTGATCCCAAGTTCGGCCGCAATTCTGAGACCGGCAAGCAAACCTTCATACTCGGCAGTATTGTTTGTCTCTTGCTCCTTGGGAAAGTGCATTTGAACAACATACTTGAGGTGCTCTCCGGTGGGCGCTATGAGTAACACGCCAGCGTCGGCGCCTTGCAGCGATAAGGCACCATCGAAGTACATTATACACTCCTTGCTTGCTTCTTGGACGGGGATGCTTGTCTCTGGAACTTCTTCATCTGGTGTTGGGGTCCATTCCGCTATGAACTCTGCCAAAGCTCTGCTCTGTATGGTTGAAGTACTCTCAAACTTGAGACCAAAGCTTGACAGCTCCAGTGCCCACTCGACGATCCTGCCTGTTGCTTCTGGATTTTGCAATATCCTCTTCAACGGAAAGCGAGTGACCACTATTATCTCATGTGCTTGGAAGTAATGGCGCAGCTTTCTTGAGGCCATGAGGAGGCCGAAAAGTAACTTCTGCACTCCAGAGTATCTTGACCTAGCCCCCTGCAAGAGGGAACTTACAAAATAAACTGGGCGCTGCACCATCTTCCTTCGCACTTCTCCTTGTTCCTGCGCAGACTTGTCCTTGTCGGGGCCAGAGCTTGTCGGGGAAGCCCCCTGCTTGTCGCTGAATGTGCTTGCCGGGGATGTGGGTTCCTCGTCTGCCTCCCTCTCCGCTACTAACGCAGCACTAACCACTTGATTGGTTGCCGCTAAGTATAGCAGCAACTTTTCTTGTGGTTTAGGTGCGACAAGTATCAGAGTGGAGGATAGGTATCCTTTCAAGTCTTGCAGCGCAGCCTCCGCTTCCGGAGTCCATTTCATAGGACCTGCCTTTTTCAAGATTTTGAAGAAAGGCAGGGCACGTTCTGCAGACTTTGAAATGAACCTGCTGAGGGCAGCCACACAACCAGCAAGTCTTCTTACGTCCTTGACGCGCTTCGGGGCTTCAATATGCTCGATGGCTTTAATCTTGTCGGGATTGGCTTCAATCCCCCTCTGGGACACGAAGAACCCGAGAAGCTTGCCGGAGGGGACTCCGAAGACGCACTTCTCGGGGTTCAACTTGAGTTGTATCATGCGCAGATTCTCAAAGGTTTCTTCCAAGTCTTGAATCAGGCTATCCTTGCTCTTGCTCTTGACCACTATATCATCCATGTAGGCTTCTACATTCTTGTGTATCTGTGGCTCAAAAGCAGTGTGTACCACCCTTGCAAATGTTGAGCCTGCATTCTTCAATCCAAAGGGCATGCGTATGAAGCAATATGTGCCACATGAAGTAATGAATGCAGTCTTCTCTTCATCTTCCTCAGCCATGAATATCTGGTGGTAACCTGAGTATGCATCGAGAAATGAAAGCAACTCACATCCGGCGGTGGAGTCAACAATCTGGTTAATGAGCGGCAAGGGAAATGGATCCTTAGGACAAGCTTTATTCACATCAGTGAAGTCTATACAAAGTCTCCACTTCCCATTAGCCTTGCGCACGACAACTGGATTGGCCAACCACGTGGGATGTAGTACACCTCTAACCAGGCCTGCTGCTTCCAACTTCTTGATTTCTTTGGCGATGAACTCTTGGCGCTCCACCGCTTGCTTTCTGACCTTCTGCTTGACGGGCCGCGCGTGAGGACAAACAGCAAGCTTGTGCTCAATTACCTTCCTGGGAACACCGGGGATGTCAGACGGTTGCCACGCAAACACGTCCACATCGCCCGCGGGAAGGCAACGAGCGCGCTTTCCTATTTGGGGTCGAGTGCAGCACTGATGGTGAAGGTACCACCAGTGCCGTCCTCCTTGGCGGACACCTTCTTGGTTGCCGGTGGAGCTGCCATTCCCTTCTTGCACTTGCCGGTGGAGCTCGATGGTGCGTCCTCGACGGCAGCGCAACACTCCGAAGAGGTGCGTTTGCCGGAGTGGGCTCCAGAGCTCTTGCCGGACTTGGTCTTGGTCTTCCCCCCGGGAGCTTCAGCGGTAAGTGTTTTGCTGTACGCCGCGACTGCTGCATCCCGGTAGATCTTGTCGGCGCAAATAAGCGCATCCTTCTTGTCGCCGGGAACAGAGATGACGCTTATCGGCCCTGGCATCTTGAGCATATTATATGCGTAGTGGGAAGCTGCCATGAACTTGGCGAGCGCAGGACGGCCAAGTATCCCATTGTACGGCAATGGGATATCGGCAACGTCGAACGTGATCCTCTCCGTCCTGAAGTTGAGCTCCCCACCAAAGGTCACTGGCAGTGTAATCTTTCCCTTCGGCTTGCTCCTTCCCGGGTTGATTCCTTGGAACGTCCTGGTTTCCTCGAGCTCGCTGTCGGGGATCTGCAGTTTCTTGATCACAGCGGAGGAAATCAAGTTGAGGCCGGCCCCGCCGTCAACCAACATCTTGGTGACCTTGAGGTTGCGGATAGTTGGTGAAACCAACATCGGTAAGCACCCGACCGCGGTTGTGCGGTCAGGGTGGTCCTCGAGGTCGAAGATGATGGGCGTGCCGGACCATTTCAGCAGCCTGCGCGACTCGACGGGTGGCTCAGCTGCATTCACTTCCCGCACCCATTGTTTGAGTTGGCGGTGGGAAGCGTGCAGAGAGGCACCTCCATCGACGCACAGAACTTCTGTGGCCTTCTGGAATTCCAGCTCGCTGTTGTCTCCTTCGTCCATATCTTCGTCATCGTCTTCGTCTTCGTCCTTGTCGCGGCCCCGGGGAGGTCTGTCTCCTTGCCGCTGCTTGGCCTTGCC
This sequence comes from Secale cereale, assembly GCA_902687465.1. Lineage (NCBI taxonomy): Eukaryota > Viridiplantae > Streptophyta > Magnoliopsida > Poales > Poaceae > Secale > Secale cereale. Next base: position 502,719,380 of record LR738710.1, read on the forward strand.
GCGGCGTCCTCCCCGGCCATTGAACGGCCGCTTCTTGCTGAGCTCTCCTCCGCCTCCTTGGGCCTTCTCCTTGTCGCGACGCTCATATTCAGCCTTCTGCTGTTCTACGAGGTACTCTACCCTTTTGCAGTTTTGGAGGTCGTGGCCCTTGGTGCGGTGGATCTTGCAGTACTGCTTGTCGGAGCCATCCTGCTTGTCGGCTGCCGCTACAGGGGCGGCCTGCTTGCCGGAGCCACCAGCCTATGTCTTCTTGGCGGGAGCCTCCTTGCTGGACTGCTCGACAACCAGTACCTCCTTGTTCTTCTTCTTCCTATTATTCTGCCGCCGGCCTTTCCTTGCCGGGGCGGCATCCTCGCTGTCACTCCCTCCTGCGCCGGTATCCTCTCCGGGGAGTCTCCTCCCCTCTTCAGCACGTGCACATTTGTCAGTCAGAGCGTAAAGTTTGCCGACGTCCCGGATCTTGGTCATCGCCATCTCCTCCCTCATCCGGCGGTTACGCACGTTCTGGTGGAACGCGCTGATAACCGCGGCAGGGTGGACATCGGGGATATTGTGTTGAACACGGCTGAACCTTTGGATGTATTTGCGCAGGGACTCTCCCTCCTTCTGGGCAAGGATGTGGAGATCGCTCTCCTGGCCGTGGGGTTTGTGGCCGCCCGTGAAGGCGCCAACAAACTGGTGGCACAGATCCGCCCATGAAGAAATGGAGTTCTCCGACAAATGCATAAGCCAAGACCTGACGTTTAGCTTAAGCACGAGCGGGAAGTAGTTGGCTAGGATCTTCTCGTCGCGTCCCCCGGCAGCCTGCACCGCAATGGTGTAAATGCTGAGGAACTCCGAGGGGTGTGTCTTGCCGTCGTACTTCTCGGGTACGTCGGGCTTAAAGTTCTTCATGCTGGGCCACTGGACTTGCCGCAGCTCTCGGGTGAACGCAGGGCAACCTGCCGCATACGGCAAGTCGCCAGGTTCACCGGGCGCGTGTACGTCGACAGCGGTCCCAGCGCGCTGATCGGACTGTCTCCTGGCTTCTCGTCGACGCTCGATACGAGTTCGAGTGTCCTCTTGTCGCCTGTCGTCGAGGACTTGGCGCTGATCGCGGCGAGCCCGCGGATCCGACGTCGCCGTGGAGTCGTCGTCGACGTTGATCCGATGGGGTGGCGATTTCTGCTACCGCGGCGGCGAGTGCACGGTAGTCGCACCCCCGGCGGTCTTGTCACCGTCGGCCTTCGCTTTGTCGATTTGCCGCGGCCGTGAAGTTGCCGGCTGCTGCGGCGCGTCGTTGTTGGCGAAGGCGATGAGGCTTTGGATCGTCGCCCTCCAGTCTTCGGCCTTGTCCGCCGCTGGAGGGAAGTCGAGGAGCAGCTGAGCCCTGGCCAGGGCTTCTGCTGGAGAGGAGGGAAACGATGGCGAACGGTGCGAGGAGCGGGACACGCTCGGACTTCTAACCGCGTTAGAAGGAGCATGTTCCCGTCCCGGTGACCGCGCCTTGCTCGTGCCAGGACGTTGGCCTTGAGCGTCCCGCGACCCGCCGGTCTGGCCACGTCCCAGCAAGCGTATGGTACCTCCGGTACCATGTCGCTGCTGGTCTGGCACCTCCTGAGAGGGACGTGGCGCGTGCACGGAAACCGAGGCCTTGGAGTTCGCCCGGTCGTCCGTCTTCTCCTTAGACTTGGTGGCGCCGTGAGTCTCCCCACCGGCGTCCACCCTTCCGCCGGCGTCTCCCCCACCAACCGTCGGCTCTGGTGGTGGTGGGATTGACGCGGACGGGCCTCCGACCTCCGAAGCCTTCTTCTTCGGAGGCATGTTGATGTAGTCGATGAGGTTGATGAAGACTGGAGAAGTTGCTGAAGGTTGCGCCCGCGTGAGCGCCGGATCAGGTTCGCACAACCTCGACGCCCCCTACCTGGCGCGCCAAAGATGTCGGGGAAACTGGACGCCCACGAACACCTATGGGACCGGAGCCCCTTCTACGTTGCAGTAAGGGAGCGGAGGGAGCACGGAGAGCAGATCGAGGAACACACGCGGGCAGTTTACCCAGGTTCGGGCCGCGATGACGCGTAAAACCCTACTCCTGCTCTAGTTGTATTGAGTTCTTGGGCTCGGGACCTTGAAGATCTACAGTACTAGCTACACCAAGCGTGGGAGTGTGCGAGTTTCTGGGATCGAACCTCTTCTATGTTGTGCATGGGCCTCCTTTTATAGCTCAAAGGGGTCACCGACAGGTGTCAACGTAGAGGAGGGTAAAAATGTAAAATTGGTGGTAGTTGCAACAGTGCATGAACAGTGGTCTTCACCTAATTCTGATGGTGGGGGACAAGGGCATTAAATGCCCGTCGCCGTCGCCCCAAAAGCGCCCGCCAGGGCGTCTCCGTTCGCCACGGCGATGGCTTCGTCGCCATGGCTCGCCAGCGTGTCCCTCAGGCTACACAGCCATCCGCCACGTGCCCCTGGAAGGGCCACAAGGCGACGCACGGCCAGATGAGCTCGAGCGCAGGCACACAACATAAGTTTCCCCGGCAAGCACCTTGCCGGGGGCCCGGAAGCTTGTCGCTCCCTGAGTCCTGCCGGGGCGCACGATGCGCCATGATGTTCCTCCTTGAAGCATCGTTCTTTTGGCCCTCCTGGCAAGCTCCTCTTGCCAGGGTCTTATGCTGGAATGATAACTTTGAGCCTGGTGCGGCCTTCCCGGCAAGCTCCTCTTGCCGGGGTCTTGTCTCTTAACTTGAATACTTTGTTCTTGAATGGCTTGATAGGGTCTAGAGTGGGCTTTGGCGGGCGCGTGGTGAGCCAGACCACGGGACGCTGCTACTGCCCGTGCACAAGTCGGGATACTAAGGTACCCCTATTTTAGTACACCGACACAAAAGAAAAGCAACGAAAGACAAACGACGAAAGAAAAAAAACTACCGAACCAATCTGGACCTAAGTCCAAATTTAACAGAGGCAAACGCTTGAGTGACTAGGTTAGACGGAAAGAGAATTTTGAGATGAAACTCCAGGCACTTGAATCATCTGATTCCGATAAACGAGCGAAAAGTTAAACTAGAACGAAGATCGGATCAGAAATCGCGATCAGAAAATAACTGCGAAAAAGAAATCTAAAACAGTTTAACGAACGGACGTTCGTCAGCTGAGACTAAACGACGAATTCATTCGTTAGAACGAACGAACGGGTGAACGTTTACTACTTAACTAAACCAGAGAATAAAAACAGAAAACCGATCTAAATAAAAAGACGACTAGGGTTCTAAAAAAAACCAACGGTCTTCTAAAAAAACCGGCGGCTACCTCGTCGGAACAGCCGGTGGTGGCGGCTGGCGACGACGGCGGGGCTGCTGCGGGGTGGCAGTGGGCAGCGGCGGTGAGGGTGGCGGCTGGCGGCGGCGGGGCTGGCGTCGCGGCGGCGGGGCTGGCGGCGTCGCGCCGGCGGGGGCAGGCGTCGCGGCGGGGTGCGGTGGTTGGAGAGGGGGGTGCGGCTATATATATAGGGGGTGCAGAAGCTTGGGGGAGGGGCAAGCTTCGACGGCGACGACAAGAGTCCGACGCGGCCACGGGCGATGGCGTGGGGAAGGCGGCGCGGCTGGCGATGGGCCTGGCTCGACTGGGCTTCGGCCCAGTCGGGTCGGGTCCCCCTATATTTAAAAAAAACTACGCCGGCGCTAAAAACTCTAGAAAATAAAATAAAATCTAGAAATAGCCAAAATAAATTTTCACCGTCTAAATAGAATATTTAGAACGAGATGAACATTTTCTTGGCACTAAAATGCATTTTTGAAAACATGCAATTTTTCCTAATTCAAATAAAATCCAAATAAACTCCAAATAAAACTTATTTGATCTTTTTATTAAATCTTCCGTATTTCTTTATTTTGGGAGAGTCATTTTACTCCCTCTCTCATATCTTTATGATAGAAATACTTGAAGAAAAAATAAATAAAATCAAATGATCCTATTTTCAAAATTTGAGAAACCTCAAATATGAAAATTTAGAAATCCCCAACTCTCTCCGAGGGTCCTTGAGTTGCTTAGGATTTTCTTGGATCGCCAAAAGCAAGAAAGAAAATTATATGCATAATGATCTAATGTATAACATTCCAAATTGAAAATTTGGGATGTTACAATGTAAAAAACAAGTAAAAAACAGCAACTGGCACTTGCCACTATGTCAATAGGTTAGTACCAAAAAATGATATAAAATGATTGTAAAACATACAAGAATAATAATATAACATCATGGAACAATCTAAAATTATAGATGCATTGGAGACATATCACATGACATAATGAAACATGCCACATCTCTTGCACACACTCAAATGAGCATTTATTATGTGCGCGTTGTGTAAAAACGAGGCATACGTTCGAACCGGACCTGCAGGTACCGTTGGAGAGACTAGTTTAGTGTACAGGAAAACCTTAATGTCACATATGAGTTATACAAGACCCCACTATAGCAGCCCTTAGTGTGTATATCGCTGACAAGCTCTGTTAGGTAAAGAACAACACGTAATCAAAGCAAACGGTTCTAGTATGGTTGGTTGATACAAACAAGAAATTGAACTCATGTGTGAGCAAATCTTGCAGAACACAGAATTACATTTCAAGAAAGCAAGCATAGAAGGAGGCTTAAAGACCATCACTTGACTGAGCAGATTTAGGAGGCATTTAAACAACATGTGGAACGTATGAACTAGCATAAACATTGCATATTTCAGATTCATCATTGCACATGTATTAAGTTATGCCATGTATGATGCCTAAATCTACACTATAGCAGGCAGGAGTGATTCATCATTGCACGCTCAATTGAGAATTGCAGGTTAAGGACCAGTTCTATTCCACATTTTGAGAGCTTATTATCAAAATAAGCCATAAAAGATGTAAAGAACTCATTTTTTAATTATGGGCATGGGCTTAACTTATTTCCACCACCAATTCTTTCACAATGAGAAAAACCTTGGAGGGGTGCTTCCCGTGGAAGCTCACATAAAATTGAAGGGAAGGGGAATAGCGAAATGACTCTGTTGTGTGCCTATATTACACTCAAAATAGCACTGCTCACGCCCACGACACACCTGGCCCCCAAGTAAAAACAAACAAACAAGTGTCCATTGCCCCGCCCACTCGTATCTCCTCTTCCCTTTCCCTTTACCTCGACCCCCTGCCTGCAGCGCTAGAGTTCCTCTAGCAAGCCGCTGCCAGAGGTCCCATCTGGCCTGCCTCTCAACGATGCTATGTCCAGCTAGGCTACATGGCCGGCGGGTAGGGCCCCATCTCCCCAGCTTCTCCTCCCTCTGGCGCCGCCCCCTCACTCCCATGGTCTCAAGCAGCTGCTCCGCTATGGTCCGTCCAACGCTCTACTCCAGTGGTCGCCGCAAAACTACGGCCAATGCCCCACTCCGGTAGAAGGTACCTCATTCCACCTCCTCTCCTCGAAGGCCATGGCCTTAAGGTGCTGTTGCAGGATGAGCTCATCCAACAAGGTGAGGATCTCCTTTGATTTTTTGCAAAATTTTATTTCTAATCTACTATACGATGAATTGCTATGAGCTAGTGATGCTGCTGCTATATGATGAATTGGTATGAGCTGCTGCTGCTATTAATGTATGATGAATTGCTATGAGTTGCTGCTATATGATGGATTGCTATCAGCTGTCGCGGCTGTTGCTATATGATGAATTGCTATGAGCTGCTACTGCTGTATGGTGAATTGGTATGAGCTGGTGCTACTATACGATGAATTGGTATGAGTTGTTGGTGTTGGTGCTGCTATATGATGAATTGCTACGAGCTGCTCCTATATGATGAATTGCTATGAGCTGTTGCTGCTGTTGTATGCTGAATTTGTATAAGCTGCTGCTGATATATGATGCTTTCTGATGGTGCTCCTATTTGATAATAACCAGCCACTAGGGCCATGGAATTTTGCTAAATGATGGTTCTTCATTTAAAATTGGGCAATGCGCTCTATTTGGAATACATTGACCAAAATATATTGTGCCAAGTAGGTGGTATCTTTGTATTTTCATTTTGAACAAATAATGATGGTCTATTTTCCTATCATATTAAATACTGCGTTGGGTTCAATTGAATAGAAAAATGACAAAATTCAATGCAATCTAAACTTTTCACTGATCATACCACTGATAAGCTGAAAAAGCAGGCAATGAAATGAACTGGTTGGCTTATTATCTGGAGGTTATATTCAAAGGATCTTTTTTTCTTAGGATAACTACAAATAATTTTCCCTAAGAACCCTGAACAACAGCAGTGGCATACAAATAACAAGCCACGATGATTGCAATGGACCTACCATACCACGCTGTATAGGCTCACCGCAGGCCCTCCTTTTTTGCGATGTTCCATGAAAATGCCACATACATCTTGTACTTTTTCATTGCTGCGCCCAATCTACAAGTTGACACGGATAATTAGAGATATCTCTACATGATAATACATTGCCTATCCCTTGCACATATTTTGCATAAGCTAGCCATGACTCTATGTACTGGACTTGCAGACACTCAAGGGAATCCTAATTTAGTGCACTGAAATTCCTTCATGCCACCTATGATTTAGTGTAATGTATGACATCTAGATCTCTAATATAGCAGCCAATAGTGGAAATCATTGGCTGCACAAAGGGATTACTGGTCGAAAATCCTAGCAAAGCACGGTGGCAGGCACACAACAATACAAGAGAGAGACGCACTTACAAGATCAAAGCAATGCCTCACTCCAGGATCATGGTTGGCCAACGAGTTAGATACAGTAGAAACATCGTTCTTGTAGCTCTTGCCAGCTCCATAACATGTAATAGCGACCTGTTAGTATATTTGAAGTACATCTGACAGGTGATGCTGGACGGGTTTAAAGGTGAGAAGTAACTAGGACGCAACGTGTGCCTGGCATCGTGCCAGGGAATCATGTTAGAATTGTCAAGGATGATGACGCTTGCTATCAGAGTCCGGTAGGGAGATCTACGACCGTGGAGGAGGGTGTTTGTGTAGTGGCTCCGGTAGGGTGGACTACGGTGTGGACGAAGCGGATCTGAGGCCGTGGATGATGGTGTCTCTGAAGCTACTTCAGTGGTTAGGTTGAGGGTCATGTCGACGATGTGGATCTGTAGCTGTGGACGAAAGCGTGAGAAGCTACTCTGGTAGGTTGGACGAGGGTGTCGTCGAAGTAGATCTGAGGCCGTGGACCGGGCATTGGCAAAGCGGCTGTGGTAGGGTTAAGAATGGTATCGGCAAAGCTGCTCCGGTAGGGTTGAGATGGTGTCGGCGTAGATCCTCTGGTAGGGTTGAAGACGGTGTCGACGAAGAGGATCAGAGGCCGTCCACCACGACGTTGGTGGGGCGGCTGTGTGGGTGTGGGCGAAGCAGCTCCGGTGCGGTGTACGAAGGAGCCGCTGTAGATGCGCTACGGTTGACAAGAGTACCGGGGAAGCAAATCCGGCGCCGTGGACAAGGCCGGCACTGAATGGGCTGTGGTATAGTGGTGGATGAGTAGTCTATTGTTTCTAGTGGAGGTGGAGGGGTAGATGCGGCCGCAAAAGCAGATCCCGTGAGGTGGACGATGCCGACAGTGAATGGGCTCTAGTACGCTGGTGGATGAGCAGTCTTGGGTTTTGAGAGGGAAGGGGTAGAATAGCCGATGTCGTCCGCACGACGACATGTAAGATGCTCTGGTGCTGTGAAGCAGTCATTTTTGCGGGAGGGGAGAAAAAATGGGGGTGCCGTGTGGTGGGGGGAACCAAAAGTTACCAAAGCAATCCCGACCTATTTTGTTAATGAGGGCCATATTGTTATCTATGCACCAAGGACAAAAGGAGAAATTTGCATGCTACAGACTTGGTCGCAGAAATTTTAGAAGGAGGTGGGAGATTTTCCCGCCCACGAGATCGTTCGTATCCAGTTTCAACTAAGTTTGGATAGTGCTAGCGGGAGGCCGGTCATGCAAGACTGTGTACACGGGCACACGTGAGCAGTTAATGACTGGTATGAAGACCACCCCAGAAAAAAGATAATAACTCCGAATGATGCAATGATAACTTGTTACTACTATCACACGGGCACGTCCGATCATACGGGTGTAACCGAGGCGCGTTCATAAAAAGCGGGGCAAATACTCAGCCTATGTATTTCTCGTGTAAATATATAATTTTGTGCCATTGGTTATTTATTTTAAACACAATGCATTGACGAGTTAATTTTAATTATATTGGACAGTAACAAATGGATAATAATCATAATATAGATGTGCAAAAGAAATGGATATTATAATCCGCTACTTAAAAGTGCTACCTCATATCATTACATGGCCTCCATTTCATAAATTGCGCTACCCGTTGAATTCATATATGAATATTAAATATATTACTTCACAATAGAACCTTCAATCATCCAAGACTAATGAATTTGAATGCAAAAATAACAATGGTGCATGTACATGATAACTACAGTGGCTGTTTGAAGAAATATCACTAGAACTTTGGCATCCGCGATTGAAAAAGACTATTTGAAAGAAACAATGCGACATGTGAGCGTCCAATCTTTATAGCTTTGAATTGGTATTGTATCTTTGGCCACGATACGAAGTAGATATAGATTATGTTCAAGCGATGCACGTCCACGAGCGCTAGATAGATACATATCTCATTTCTCCATGGACATCTGAATCACACACGCACACTTCGTGTATTTCTCTCCATCCATCAAGGTTAGAATTCGTATTTCTGCCCCGTCCTACAAGTCTCTCACACCAAAACACACACACTCTCTTTGTCGAACACGCCAACCCCTTTAATTATGCCCACCCACTGCCACTCATGTCTCAAAGAACTATGTCTTGCACACATATCCATAAGGTTAACTCGAGTCCGGGAACCATATGAATAGGTACAATGGGATTCCAGCACAACCCTTTTTGTTTTGAGATTTCGCTCACACACACACGCACGTGCGCACGCACACACACATCATTTTTCTCTTAATTTTTTGGCACTTGCATGCACACCTCTTGTTTATCTCCGTGATGCTTTAAGTATGCCTTGCACACATGCTATCTACACATCCCTTAATATCGATATGTAACACACAAACTCCTTCTCCCTATATCTAAGTGTCACTAGCACCCCCCCACACACATACACTTCTCGACATCGAAGGAGTAGGGTGACAACTCGATTTTTATATTCACCTATCTACCGACTTCTCTCTCAAACACACACACTCTCTCTCTCTCTCTCTCTCTCGCTAGTTGTGCCT
>LR738710.1:502728713-502748804 GCA_902687465.1 Secale cereale
ATTTTGATATTAATCTATCTATTGACTTCTCTGTCAAATAGAGAACCACACACACACACACACACACACACACACACACACACACACACACACTCACACACACACGTGCGCGCATGCGCACTAGTTGTGACTCTGTGCCTACCGCGTGCACACTATCGATACGTCTTTCTCTACCTCCCCTGCCCCCAATAATGACAATAGAAGGGTGACACCTCGATCTTGATCTGAATCTATCCATTGGCTTCTCTCTCAAACACAAACACATACTCGCTAGTTGTGTCAATGTGCCTTGCTCACACACACTCGACACGTCTTTCTCTCTGTAGCCCCCCTCGTTATGTAGATTTCTCACACGCACACAACTATAGTGAGGATGACGTTAAACCCAGTGAGCCTTGTGTATACCGGCTTCAAGTGATAGTTTTCGCCCTGTTTTCTGTTAACATCCATGGTACTTAAACTTGCGCTATGAGCTCACTTTGGTCATCATACATAAGAAGTTGGTCAATACGGTCACTATGTACAATTCTAGATGATTATACGTTCACTAACTTGCCGTATTGTGTCATATTTTTCTGAGTTGACTGGTCAAACACATTGTGTGCCAATGTTTTCTCTCTCTTCCCACGCGGGTCCCGCTTGTCAGTGAAAGGGGAAAAGAAGGAGAGAGAAGGAAACTTTGAGCAGCTCTCGGTATTTGAACTTGACACCTCCCGATGAGCCTCGCAGTCTCGCTTGCGCTAGCCACTCGGACATCAACGTCGTCTGTATTTTATGGTAGATACCTCTATTATTTTCGAGACAGAAGAGCACACGTACACAACGCATGATACACACGCACACGAGATTACGTGGTTGCTCGTGCTGGTGTTGCATGTGTGCATGCACCAGGATCGACTATGTTTGCTGGGTATTTGTCACCAGGTTTTTTTCCAAACAAAATTTTCAGAAAACCAACGAGTTTTTGGATATTTCGGTGACCCCGTAAAAACAATGCAAGAATATTCGAATTTAAATGACCAATCAATGTCAAATATGCTTCGTATATCTGTTTGGATATAACTCAGCAGTTGGCATAGCGCGGTAGGAGCCGCAACATGTCATCGTGCAGCCTAAGTTCAACACTGTCTTTAACTTTTCTTTTGCGTTATATGAGCATGAAAAAATACTTGTTGTGGGGGTTCATATTAAAATCAAATTTGCTACCATCAATAGTAAGTAACTAATCCATGCTGACCAATTGACCATCTTGTAGTTCATGCAAAATATGAGTGAAGCATAATATATTTTGGAGCTAAATATTTTTGAATTTCAAAATTCATTTTGAAACTCTTATGCGAAGATAATCCAAAATTCCCGAGATTGTGATTCTGTGCGCGCGTCACGTGTTGCTTGCATGCGTGTGATTGAGCCGCCACCGGTGCGCGCATGTGTATGCACTCAATGATTTGTGCTCCACCTTGCACTAGACAATGTGTTGCACTCGAGTGGCTAGCGCGTGCGAGCCTGACTCTGAGCTTGAGGATTCGGTATCGAATCACCACACACGCAACCTTTTATTTTTTATTTATCACTTTCTTCTTGTTACCGACAGATGGGACCCGTGGGTGGTGGACGGTTGACCAGTCAATCTAGAGAAAATATGAAGCTATACTTCAGGCGGTGAGCGTAAAATTATGAAGATGTGTATATAGTGACCGTATTGACTATGTTCTTAAATACAAGGACCAATGCAAACCAGAGGAAAAAATACAGTGACCATGGATGCATTTTACTCGACATAAAATATATCACTTCAAACCAATTATCACAGTAACTATTTAAAAAAGGAATATATCTGTTGCATCGTCCACGAAGAACATCTGGTTGACTGGTTACTGCCGGTTGTTCGCAAAGCGATGACCTGAGTTCGAATTATGTCTTAAACTTTATATTTTTATGATATGTACTTTTTCGCTCTGGTTGACTGGAACCCACAGAGTACTTATAATACAAGATTAAGGATTTATTTGTTTCTTTTTAACTTTCTGCACGAATCTGTAGCCACACTGTGATACGTGTCCAACATATCTATAATTTTTTATTGTTCCATGCTATTATATTATCTGTTTTGGATGTTTTATATGCATTAATATGCTATTTTATATTATTTTTGGGACTAACTTATTAACCTAGAGCCCAGTGCTAGTTTCTATTTTTTCCTTGTTTTTGAGTTTGGCAGAAAAGGAATATCAAAAGGAGTCCAAACGAAATAAAACGTTCACAATGATTTTTCTTGGACCAAAAGACACCCAGGGGACTTGGAGTCCAAGTCAGAGAAGCCACGAGGCGGCCATAAGGGTGGAGGGCGCGCCCAGGGGGGTATGGCGTGCGCCCCTACCTTGTGGGCCCTTCGTGACCCCCTTGACCTACTTCTTCCGCCTATATATTTTAAAATATTCCCAAACCCTCAGAGGACGCAACGAAACCACTTTTCCGCCACCGCAACCTTCTGTACCCATGAGATCCCATCTGGAGGTCTTTTTCGGTACTCTGCCAGAGGGGGATTCGACCATGGAGGGCTTCTACATCAACACCATTACCCTTCCGATGAAGCTTGAGTAGTTTACCATAGACCTACGGGTCCATAGCTAGTAGCTAGATGGCTTTTTCTCTCTCTTTCATTCTCAATATTATGTTCCCCTCGATGTTCTTGGGGATCTATCCGATGTAATCTTATTTTGCGGTGTGTTTTGTCGAGATCCGATGAAGTGTGGATTTATGATCAGCTTATCTATGAATATTATTTGAATCTTCTCTGAATTCTTATATGCATGATTTGGTACCTTAGTAATTCTCTTCGATCTATCGGTTTGGTTTGGCCAACTAGATTGGTTTTTCTTGCAATGGGAGAAGTGCTTTGCTTTGGGTTCAATCTTGCGATGTCCTCACTGAGTGACAAAGTAGGGGTAGCGAGGAACATATTGTATTGTTGCCATCGAGGATAAAAAGATGGGGTTTTCATCATATTGCTTGAGTTAATTCCTCTACATCATGTCATCTTACTCAAGGCGTTACTCCGTTCTTCATGAACTTAATACTTTAGATGCAGAATCATTTCGGTCGATGTGTGGAGTAATAGTAGTAGATGCAGAACCGTTTCGGTCGAATTGACACGGACCTGATACCTATATTGCATAATCATTGCCTTGGATACCATCATAACTTTGCGCTTTTATATCAATTGCTCGACAGTAATTTGTTCACAAACTATATTATTTGCTTTCAAGAGAGAGGCCTCTAGTGAAACCTATGGCCCCAGGGTCTATTTTCAATCATACTAGTTTTTGATCTACTATTTTGCAATCTTTTACTTTCCGATCTATAAACCAAAAACCCAAAAAATATTTGATCTTTTGTTTAACTATCTCTATCAGATCTCACTTTTGCAAGTGAGAGTGAAGGGATTGACAACCCCTTTATCGTGATGGTGCAAGTTGTTTGATTGTTTGTGCAGGTATTGGTGATTTGTGCGTTCATCTCCTATTGGATTGATACCTTGGTTCTCAAACTGAGGGAAATACTTATCTCTACTTTGCGGCATCACCCTTTCCCCTTCAAGGAAAAAACCAACGCAAGCTAAAGAAGTAGCAGGAAGAATTTCTAGCACTTTTGCCGGGGGGATCTACGCCAAGTCAAGATGTACATCAAGCCTACCAAGTACTTTTCATAAACTCTCATCTCTTGCATTTACATTATTTGCCATTCTCCTCTCGTTATCCACTCGCCCACTTCTAAAATGTTTTCAGAAAAACAGAAAAATATTTGTCTTTTTATTTGCCTTCTTTCTGTTTGTCCTTATGTGTTACTTGGTTTGTTTGCTCGTTTGCTTGGCCCAATTGTATTTATTGGAATTCAGAAGCAAAGAGATATATGGATCGTCATCCACTTGCTAATCTTTTTAAAATATCCAATTATGTTGAACCGATTGCTAGTGCGTTGAGTGCAGTAGATTATCTTTATGAGATTTTGATTGAAATTCGTGAATCTAAAATTTGAGATGAAGTGTTGAAAGAAGAGATTTATGAAGTGATTCACGATAGCTCTTTCACTACAACAAGAACACCCCTATAGCAACGCATGATTTGCAACGTCTTACAGATGTGTTGTAAAGTATCTGTTATAGCCACGCATATATGCGTTGGGACTCTATACGTTGCTTGTTGTGTGAACAACAATGAATACTTTGTGATGCAGACTGTGCGTTGCCATTTTAAATAAATAGAGCAACATTTTTCATAAGATAATATTATCATTTAGACACCATCCAAGTGCAGATCACATGTTAGTATTTAATTACATAATCGAAAAATAAAAATGTGCTGAAGGATCCTCGAACCAACGACCCCACGGTTGGTACAGTAGAAACAAGACAACTCGGTTAGGTACATCACATGTTTTCATTTCAGATTCCACCTTCATGAACAGTGTACCCTCAGCTGGGCCTTAGGAAGTAAGGGCCCACGAACATGCACACTGGCCTAGCGAATCGGGCCACCGAATATTTTTTATATCGATCAGTTGCTAATCTATGTGTGAATTCTCAAAACAAAACGTTTCTACTTATACGTGTATGTTCACTTGAAATCCAACAATTTAGAAAATTAGAAATCAATTTATAAAAATATGTATATTTAAGTAATTTTATTTAACTAGGTCGAGAAAAATAAGTAGTGAAATTTTTGTTCATGTGAGTTCAAATTGTTGTTGTAATTTTGAAGTGTTCTCACTTTTTGGAAAATATTGAATTATTTAAAAATTAAAAAGGGGAAGTTTCGTTGTAAATTTGAAAAAATGTTCATCATGCATTTAAAAAACATTATTATGTATTTGATAAATATTCATTGTCTATATTAAAAATTATACATGCTGTATTTTAGCAATTGTTCATTTTATATTTCAATAATGCTCATTATGTATTATCAAAAAGTCATAGTGTATTTAAAAAATATTTACTGCGTATTCGAAATTTGTTCATCATGTATTTAGACAAATTTTCACAAATTTCAAAGGAAATTATTTATTTGAGAATAAAGTTGATCGTTTATTTTAAACATGTTTGTTGTGTATTTCAAAATGGTCATCAATTTTATTTTACATGTTTAATGTATATTTTAACAGTTTTATTGTGTGTTTAGAAAATTTCATCACATATTTTAAAATGTTTATTACGTGGTTAGAAAAGTTGGTCATATATTTAAAAGTTTTCATATATACAAAATATTAAAAAGGAAAAGGAAATATGGAAAAACGAATAAAAGCCTAGGGTTCCTTGTTACCGCCTTTGGTCCAATGACCTTGTTGTTAGCTTGAAAAGTGATGGCCCGGCCCTTTCCCTATTATAAGTTCTAGTATGTCCTTGCTTTCCCTTGGGTATTTGTTCCCTGTGACGTTGGCACGGCGTTGACGACAATGGCACACTGGGATAAGCAATTTGAGACCTCTCCTTAGGATGATGCTTGATTTGGCACCGACGAAGAGCCTATGAGGATATGTATTTGTTTATTTTTTCCGGATCATGTTATTTGTTGTGTCAACCAAGGGTAACAATTGGGTTGCTCTTGGTACAACAACTTTGAGTTATTCTTCTACTCAATTTCGCATGGTTTTCTTCAACCCTCTGGGTTACTAGCGAACATTGCAAGCATGTGTTGTGTGGTGTGACTTCTTAGTGCATGTTCCTTTCGTGTTTTATAGATCTCGTTGATATCGATAGGTGTCTATTGTGGTTTCAGAGCCTTGTATGACAAGGGCGCTTGCAAGTGTCTCTTTTTCGTGCTATCGATTTAGTGTAATTTTCAAAATGTAGTCTAAATCTTCGTCGGGGGAGGCATATGTGTTCTACGTCTTGTTCTTCTCCTTGTCTGGCGGGTTCAACGGCCGTGAGCTCCGGGAAGTGAAGCTGTGGGTCGCCAACAAAGGCCCACATGGGACATGAGACATTACATTTCCGACTACGATCGACGTGGATGGGTCAGCCTCGTGATCACTGTAACCCGGCACTAATAACGTGGAGCTGTCGACGTCCCGTCCATGATCGCCAACGCCTTTTCCATGTCTGCCACCACCATGATCACATTGTAGCCGACATGAGCGCTACGTCGGGCCTCGTAGAGTGCACGTTGTTGGTCGACGAAGTTCGGGTCCTCCGCTACCATGCCGCCATGGGCTCTTCAGTCACAAACTCGTCGTAGATCTAGCCCTTCGCCATTCGGTGATGTCTAAGGAGGACGAGGTTGTACCATTGGTCCTCACACGCCAGCAGAAATGCCGACATCGGCATTGGTTGCTCCTTCGACATGACGGCGTTGAAGTGTGCCTTCGCCTACTCCATGGGAAAGTCGGCATGGACCGGTGCAGGCGTCGGCTCATCGTTCAACGCCTCCCCATCGTTAGGTTGCCATCACTTACCTCCGGCAAGCTCATTGGCAAGCCGACCTCTATCCGTCGCGCATGAGAGGCTTGCCATCCGACCGCAAAATTGTTACCTCGTGCTTCTGCTCCATCTAGAGGCACTCCTACAATGTGCTACAGAGCTCGCGTCAGAGGCGTGCGAAGGAGGAGCGAAAGCGGATATGGTGTGGCGTGGATTGTGACGTGCGCGACCACTTATAAATAGCAGGCGACGACCAAGGGCGTCGAAGTGGGTTTCTCGACCTCTGCGCCTGTTTAATGCCGGCAGGCGGGCGGACGGACGAACTACGCCCAAACACCTCGATCCGGACATTACGGACATTTGAAGGGTCCGTGTTGGCGATACCCTAAATATGTCTCCCTCCATTGACAAATACAAGGTGTTTTGGATATTTCAGTATAGATTACGTAAAGACTGAAATAAGTAAACAACACACTAAAATACGTCTATATACATAATCATAAAAAAGTTAAAACATCTTATAGTAGTGAATGAAGCGGAGAAGTATTTAGTTAAACTTGATGAGATGAACAATATGACATGGTACATCTAAGAATTTCCGAACCAAGTAGATCAGTCAAAACTAACAATGTAACGTGTCCCTAAAAAAACAATGTAACGTGGGACCTCGTGATGTGGGTTCCAATAGTCAGCTACCCCAACGGAGAAAGACATCGTGCAATATTCACCTAATAAAAAAACGAGCGCACGGCGCGAGATGTTTTGGACACGGGATCTTCGAAATTTCCTGTTATCATATTCGGAGTACTTATTAATCTAGTAGTAGCTCTAATAGGAAACCCTAAGTTTCATTCCCTCGCACGACCGCAACGCCGACGGCTCTCCCTACAACCGCCCACCATACTAGAGTCGCCGATCTCATCTGACCCGCCACCGCTTGCGCTTTCGGCTCTCCTCCCCACCGGATCTGGCCTCTCCGGTGTTTGCCCTCTTCATCCGGCTAACCCCTCCCCGTCGTTGTCTCGTTGCTCGTTTACCTTGTGCCGCCGGTGACGAAGACTAGCACCGTGGGGAAGTCGGTCGCCACCTATTCCCTCACTGCCTCCATCGTTCTGATCCACCTCCCTCCGTTCTCCTGAATCATGCGGCAGCGGCAAGGTTCATGGCTGTGGTCCACCTCCGATGCGGGACGGCGTCAAATTCAAGCTCCCTCTGCATCGCCGCCTCAATTGTCTCCGGCCAGCAGCACCGCTCGTGGCACGTCCGTTCACTTCAGGTATCTCCACCTCGCCTATGCCTCCTCGTAGTCGCTTCGCCTACCTCCCATCGCTGCAGCACGGCCGACATGGTACGTGCACCTTAAGGCTGCTGTATCGCTCAACCCTCAGGAGCCCAGACGCTTTCTACCCCGTCGCCCGCTTGTCTGATTGCTTCTTAACAATTTAACAAATTCACCAATTGAATTGTTAACTACTGCACACTGCGATGCAATTTCCTTGTCCATACCTAACCTCCTCATATTTTCGTAGCTTCATGGATCTGCTTAATTGCTAACTCAACTACTACTAACAATCGTCCCATGCGGCACTACTGTCCTCTACTCAAGTGGCAACTAATTAGTGCCTAGCAAACTTGCAGTTCTCTTCAACAATGTTACATGATCTAATCTGCTCCGTTCTCCTTCACAGGGTACAGTAGGTGTGAGATCCATAATGGAACTGCTAAGGGTATTTTACAAATTACTATCGCAGTTCCACTCCAATGAGATGACTGAATTCGTGTATGCTCAGGATACTCACCAGGTACTATTAAGTACTAGTAGTACTTCACAAGTTTATGTTGTAGTCCCTAGCTCGTCTCTCTGATTGATTTCTGCACATCAAATCCTAGGTAGTGACTAGGCACATGAATATCTGATTGGTTTCTCAATGGTAGATGTAACGTGTGGAAATATGTACTATTCCATGCTAGAAGTACTGCCCACGAGGGAATCCCCAGCTAGTTTGGTTGGTTTCTAAATGTACTCAGGCCTAGTTTAGCATATTTTCAAGTAGCAGCTTTGGATCACCATACGGAGTTGACATGTTACAAAGCTGCCTAGTTTACTACAGTAGCAACAATGCATTATACATGATAAAAGGCTCCAATGATATAACTGATGTTTATGGACCATGGGCTGTTATCTCCAAAGACCGCAAAAATACCTTGTGACAAGCTAACATAATAAATTACACAATTTGGTATAGTGCAAAGGCCAACGGAATAATCAATTACAGCGAAGACTACGATGACGGCAGACTTCATCGTAGAACTTAATCAACAATGATAACCTCATCTGCAACAACAATGAGTTTGCTATCCTGGCTATGTATGTATTTGAATTAGACAGAGTAGACTAGCTTTATGTCAAGATGACCATATTCTTAACTTATACATCTTGATGAATATTTTTGTTGGTCTTTAGGGGCCCAGGCTTTCGTTTTTTTGGCTGAGGGATGCTTGCTTTTGAACAGATGAATCCTCAAAAATGGGAGCCCTATTTGACAAGAAGATCCCTCATGGTAATGATCTTTGGTAGTTTGGTGGTTTGTGTGAGGAAGATCGTGGTTTCTATTTTGATTAGTTGATAAGGTAATATCTTGAGCCATTAACTTAATTTATCATTTTCAGGTGGATGTGGTTCTCTTATCAGCATACGTAAAAGGTCATGATGAGAAGTAGTGTTTTATTAGGTAATATCTGCATAAGCTACAGTCAGGAGAACATGGTTAATACCAAACTCTGAATTTTGTTGCAATGGTAGATATTCTTTTGTAACTCATTCTTACTAATATGTTTACATCATTCTTACAAATTCTAGCCCTATTCTTATGATGGGATGATATGCAGCTCATATTTCAAGAAGTTGGGATGGACAAATAAAGACCAAAACAACACACCTTCAAGACGCCAGGAGAAAAGGCCCGCAATAAATGTAATTTTGATGAAGAGGAGAGCTATAATATTATGTTTGAGAGTTAAGATGACCATCATCTGTTAATCTATTTCTAAGTGTCTATTGATGCTACATGTTGTATCAGGTTGATATATAGCTTGTGTTATTTTGGATAATGGGGAATGTGAACTATGAACCATGTTGTGGAATTGGCACTGATGTTTATAGAGTAATTAATTGTCATGTGATATGATGTGAAAATACCTTGTGTTGGTTGTGAATGGAAAAAATAGACTATGGAATTGGGCTAACTAATAACTATATAAATTTTGTTTTTCAATAGAAAATGGGAGAGATGGTCACGGCCTACTAAAAATGTGGTCTAAGCAATCCATATGGGCTAGATGGCAATATTATATACATATATGCCCATTTGAAAAGCCTAACCCATATTGGGCTGGAGCCCATTTGAAAAGCCTAACCCATATTGAACTGGAGCCCGTTTGAAAGGCCTCTGTGCAGGGTTGACAACAACGTATATGTAGTGTTGTTAGACCATAACAATATACGCTGCTATCTAGCAACGTTTCTAGACGTTGTTTACCAATGGATGTATATACGTTGTTGTAGACCCTTGCAACGCCACCAACGGCAACACATATTAATCCGTTGGTGTAGACCAATGCAACCCTTATACTTGTAAGTGCATCTAGTGCCACCCCTAGTTGGTTTTGGAGTATTGACGACAAACCTGGTTGAGGGACTAATGTGTTTGTGAGAATTACAGGATAACACAGGTAGTAGTCCCTCATTGATTCGGTTTACCTACCGGAGATGACCCCTAAAAATGTATGAAGACATTGACAACAGTGGCGGTACATGAAGATAACCTTATTGAAGACTATGACAAGAGAAGATATTGTGTGAAGACTATGGAGCGCGAAGACTTAGATGTTTCGTTGTTTCCTTTTTCTTCTTTGTTGAGTCATAGGAACCACCGTACTGTTAAGTGGGGTCCAAGTGAACTTAGTCAGAGTGACTGAAGTGATGCCCAACCAAATCCTATGTCTTCGAGCGAAGACAATGAGAGAAAATATTATCCAGAGCTAGATGAGTCAGCTTTACTTGTAGCCCAAGTAAAGTTGCCGTGTGAGTGTTTGAAATCTGACCGTTGGAACACGTGTCAGTTCCTTAGTGACCCAGGGTCACTTCGAACAAATCAGGTCAGGTTGCCTAGTGGCTATAAATAACCCACCCCCTACACCATAAATTGGTGGCTGCTCAAAGTTATTGCACGACTTTTGTCGTTTGAGAGCAACCCACCTCCGAAGCATTTGAGGGAGAGATCCTTGCGAGGACAAAGCCAAAACACCCAGAGCCAAAGAGTGTTAGGCATCACTGAAATCTTTCTGTCTGTGTGACCTGAAGACTTATTACACTTGAGGACTATGTTTCCTCCAGCCGGTTAGGCATCGCGTTCTGAGCATCCAAGAGTCATTGTGGATCGCCGGTGAACAAAGTCTGTGAAGGTTTGGAAGTCTACCTTGAAGACTTACCAGAGTGATTGGGCGAGGACTAGGTGTTCTTAGCTCAAGGGGAATAAGGTGAAGACGCGGTCTTCTGAGTTAAATCTCAGCCTCCCTAACCAGACGTATAGTTGTCACAACAACTGGAACTGGTCTAACAAATCACTGTCTTCCCCGAGCTACTGGTTCTATCCTTCCTTCCCTTTACTTACTATCATATGTTGTGAAATCATTGCCTGCCTGCCTTATCTGATTGACTTCACTTTGTAACTACTTGTTCTAATTGGCTTCATTCCTTCTTCCATCTTGATCCTTACTGCCTAGCTGCTATTAGTCTTCGTGCTTTCACTTCATTGAATACCTGACGATGGCTTGTCTAGTGTAGTCTACTTTCCACTGCATATAAATAGGATTGGTTTATCCTTTGTCTTCGAAACTTCCATGTTTTGAAGCATTTCATAAAATTCGCCTATTCACCCCCCCTCTAGTCGATATACTGCACTTTCAATTGGTATCAGAGCAAGGTACTCCCTTGTTCTCTGTGATTTGGTTTAACCACCTGGAGTTTTAGCTATGTCGACTGCAAGGATAATCAAAGTCTCCGCTGCGTGCCCCGTCTTCGATGGCACCAAATATCCCTACTGGAAGAACAAGATGTGCATGCACCTTGAAGCCATTGACGTGGACCTCTGGTTTGTCGTCAAGAACGACGTTCCCAAGACTGGTGAAGGTATCACCCCTGCTAATGTCAAGAGGCTCGTTCAACTAGATTCTACGGCCAAGAACATCATCTGTTGTCATCTGACCAAAGGACATTATGGTCGTGTAAGTTCCCTGGAAACGTCAAAGGAAGTCTGGGACTGGCTCTCAAAGGTCAACGAAGGCGTCTCAACCCAGAGAGATCAAAGGATCAGTGTCCTTCGCAATCTCTTCAATAGCTTCAAGAGACATGACAATGAGAATGTCCAGCACACATTCGATCATCTCACTGACATCACAAATGAGCTTCAGGCACTTGGCGCCACTAAGATCACCAAGCATGAAATCGTCAAGACCCTCCTGAGATCACTCGACAGCTCATTTGATATCCTTGCCCGGATGATTCAAGAACGCCCTGACTTCAAGACTCTCGATCTGTCTGACATACTTGAGAGGCTCAACACACATGAGTTCCAGCTATCTGAGAAACGTGACATCTATGGTCCCAACTATGGCCGATCTCGCGCCTTAAATGCAAAGGCTGTTTCTTCATCTGAAGAATAATCTGACTGCAGTTTTGATGATCCTGAACACATTGGAAAGGAGCTTGCCATGCTTGTGAAGAAGTTCCAGAAATTCACTAGGAAGAAAGGCTTCAGAAAGTCTTCACGATTCAGCTCAACAAATGATGAAGCTTCTACCCGTGACTACAAGAAGAGAACATGTCATATATGCAAGAAACCTGGTCACTACATCTCTGAGTGTCCTCAGTGGGACAATGAGTAGAAGAAGAAGAGCAAGGAATATGATTCTGATGACAAGAAAAAGAAGAAATACTCAAAGTCTTCTTCAAAGTCTTCATCAAAGTATTCATCACACAAGAAGAATTCATCTGGCAAGGCTCGTGCGTTTGTTGGTAAGGTGATGGATTCAGAGGAGGAGTCTGCTTCAGAAGAAGCAGAGGTGGAGTCTGAGGAGGAGTCCGATTCTGGTGCTGCAAGTCTGGCTCAAGCCACAGCCTACGTTGCCAAGTCCATCTTCAACACTGAAGACAATGGCCCTGTACCCAACATTGATGATGAGGACGACGACTCTGCTCCCACCTACTACTTCATGGCACGCGGTGCCAAGGTAAAATCACGTGATGCTTACTTTCAAACGTCTAGTGAAGATGACTCGGATTGTGAATCAAAACCTAGCTACAAAACACTTGCTAAAATTGCCACTACACAGCAGAAAGCCATGGAACATATTCAAAAACTGTTAGACAAAAGCGATGACCTATTGCATGCGGAAATGACCCGTTCTCAGTCCTTAATTGAAGACATAAAAAATCTTCATGTTAAGTGCGAGGAACTTGAAAGTCTTTATGAATCGCTCTCAAAAATTCATGAAAAGCTTTCCCACGATTACCTTCAAAGGATGCGAGAACTTGAGAAATTGAAAGCGGCTCACGAAGATCTTCAAAAAGAAAATGAGTCACTTCGCGCACAACTGATCAGCTCCACTCAGGAAGAGTTTGAACCACCATGTTTAAAATGCATTGAGCGTGATAATGCTACATCTGTTGCTGAATGTTCTACTGCTGCCACTGTTGCAATATCTTCGACTACTGATGTGATAACTAACCCCTCTGCTGAGGATACCACTACTATTGCTGATGAAAATGTTAGGTTGAAGACTTTGCTTGAAACAGGGATGTACAAAAGCCTCAAAGGGCATCAGACTCTATGTGATGTCCTCAAAAAGCAGATACTGAACCGAAACCCTAGGAAAGAGGGTGTTGGGTTCGACAGGAAAATGAATGTTGATGGTTCATATTGGAAGCCTGAGTAGTATCCCAAAACCACATGGGTTGCTGCAAAGGAACCTTCAGTGGATCCATCTACCCTATCTGGCTTCACTTGTGCTAATCCTTTTATCATTGATGAATCCTTTGATGCAAACTATAAACTGTTTAAGAATCAAAATGGTGAAGTGTTTGTCAGGTATATTGGTACTAACTACAGGAACGGGCCACCTATGAAGAAGATCTGGGTACCCAAAGGTTGTCTTGAGAAACTTCCAGCAAATTTTATCATGACACCTCTTGGGAAGGAGACACACCCCAGACCAAAGGCTTCATATGGTCCTAAGGCTTCGTACAGACAAATGACTCACCTGAGTCACCCTAACGCCAATGTTTTGCAAGGAAACCATACTCAGACCCATGAATATGAGCGTGTTTCTTCAAACCGCTATATTCATAAAACAAAGAATTTTTCTGCCTATTCTTATGAGTATTATTCTCCCCCTGCAATATTATTTGCTAGGGCTCCAAAGCCAAAATTCTCAGATGTTGCTCTTAGACTCATTGCTTCTAAGCCACCCCTGAAGATGTGGGTGGTTAAGAAGAACTTACTTTCTCTTACAGGGAAAGGTCTCCAGCCGAAAATCAAAGGCGTCTGATGCTATTGCTGGGGACCTAAAACACTTGTAGGGCACAAGATCAAATGCCCAATGATTTACTACTCATTCTGTTCATGAATCACTTGCTAATCATCTTATCAGTCCTAACTTGGATCTAAGATTTCATAATCCACTTGTACGTCAAATGTTTATGCTTCACAATGGCTTTTGGTGAAGCCTATCCTCCTAACTGCATTGTAGGGAGTGACACCAAAGTCTTCAGAATGGATTATGGACAACGGTTGCACAAATCATATGACTGGAGATCGAATTCTTCTCATGGACTCAACCTTACGTCCATCTAACAAGAGTCACATCACATTTGCTGATACTGGTAAAAGCAAAGTGTTGGGTCTAGGTAGAGTTGCAATCTCAAGGGATCAGCACATGGATAAAGTCATGCTTGTTGAATCTCTTGGTTTCAACTTAATGTCTGTCTCAATGCTTTGTGACTTAAACATGATTGTAATATTTGGAAAAATTTGTTGCCTTGTACTAATGGAATCTGACAAGTCTTTAGTATTTCAAGGATACAGAAAAGGTGATCTGTATATGGTAGATTTCTTAGCTGGACCGCAGATGGCCATATGTCTTCTAGCAAAAGCTTCAGAGTGCTGGCTCTGGCATCTGAGGCTAGGACATGTCGGCATGAGGAACTTGCACACTCTCGCAAAGAAGAAGCATGTCGTAGGCATCGAGGACGTCAAGTTCAAGAAAGATCATCTATGTGGTGCCTGTGAAGCTGGGAAGATGACTAGGGCCAAGCATCCCTCGAAGACAATCATGACGACATCCAAACCCTTCAAGCTGCTTCACATGGACTTATTTGGCCCTACTCACTACTCCACGTTCTCTACCACAGCTTGTCTCTATGGCTTCGTCATTGTTGATGATTATTCAAGATACACATGGGTGCACATAATTCTCTACAATACTGAAGTGCAAGATGTCTTGAAATGCTTCACGAATCGTGCCATGAACAACTATGGCGTCAAGATCAAGCATATAAGAAGTGATAATGGCACTGAGTTCAAGAACACCGCCTTGATCTTTATCTGGATACAATGGGGATCACTCATGAGTTCTCAGCCCCGTACACACCTCAGTGGAATGGCATCGTTGAGCGCAAGAACAGAACCCTAATTGAGATGGCTCGAACGATGCTCGATGAATACAAGACACCAAGAAGGTTCTAGCCCGAAGCTACAAATACTGCATGCCATATCATCAACCATGTTTATCTTCACAAGCTTCTGAAGAAAACATCCTATGAACTGCTCACTGGAAATAAGCCTAACGTAAGTTACTTCAGAGTATTTGGAGCTAGGTGCTGGATCAATGATCCACATCACAAGTCAAAATTTGCACCAAAAGCACATGAAGGCTTCATGCTCTGATATGGAAAGGACTCATACTCCTACAGAGTCTTCAACATCTTTCTCTATAAAGTAGTTGAAACTATGGTTGTGCGGTTTGATGAAACGAATGGTTCACAAAGAGAGACCCTAACAAATGTGCTAGATGAGGCTTGACCAAATGAATCTATCAAGCTAATGGGAACCGGTGAGATCATGCCTTCTGAAGCACAACCTGACGAGGAACTCATCATTTCTGCTCCTAATCAACCTAACGACAATGCTCAGTCTGAAGACAACCCTCCTGATGATGACAATGTACAGCAAGAGCAAAATCTTCGTCCAGCTCATCCTCGTGTTGCAAATGAAGTACAAGTTGAGAAGATAATTGACAGCATAAATGCACCTGGTCCACTTACTCATTCAAGAGCAACACAGCTTGCAAATTTCTGTAGGCACTTTGCTTTTGTCTCAATATCTGAACCCAAGAAAGTTGCTGAAGCTTTTATGGAACCCGAATGGATTCAAGCAATGCAAGAAGAGCTTCAACAGTTTGAGCTGAACAACATGTGGGAACTTGTCAAGCATCCTGACCCTCGCAAACACAACATAATAGGCACAAAATAGATTTATCGCAACAAGCAAGATGAGCATAGTCAAGTTGTCAGAAACAAAGCTCGTCTCGTTTCTCAAGGATACACTCAAGTTGAAGGCATTGACTTCAATGAAACATTTGCTCCTGTGGCTAGACTTGAAGCTATTAGTATACTGCTAGCCTATGCAAATCATCACCACATACTTCTGTATCAAATGGATGTAAAGAGTGCCTTTCTCAATGGAAGGATTGAAGAAGAGGTGTATGTTGCACAACTACCTGGCTTTGAAGATCCAAAACATCCTGATATGGTATACAAACTCAACAAGGCACTGTATGACCTCAAACAAGCGCCTCATGCTTGGTATGACACACTCAAAGACTTCCTGAAGAGCAAAGGCTTCAAACCTGGATCCCTAGATCCCACACTCTTCACGAAGACATATGATGATGAACTGTTTGTCTGCCAAATCTATGTGGATGACATTATCTTTGGCTGCACTGACAAAAGATACAGTGATGAGTTTGGTCACATGATGCAAGAACAATATCAGATGTCCATGATGGGTGAGCTGAAGTTCTTCCTTGGTCTTCAAATTCGTCAGCAAAGCAACGGCATCTTCATATCTCAAGAGAAGTACCTCAAAGACTGCCTGAAGAAGTTTGGAATGCAAGACTGCAAAGGGTACTCGACGCCTATGCGAGCTAAACACCATCTGGGTCCCGACGCCAATGGTAAAGAGTTCGATCAACAGGTATACCCCTCCATGATTGGTTCTTTACTTTATTTATTTATGTGCATCTAGGTCAAATATTATGCTTAGTGTTTGCATGTGTGCTCGATATCAAGCGCCACCAAAGGAGTTCCATCACTTAGCTGTGAAGCGAATACTTTGATATTTGGCTTACACCCCAACACTAGGATTATGGTATCCAAAGGGCTCAGAGTTTAATCTAGTTGGATTCTCAGATGCTGATTATGCTGGTGACAAAGTTGATCGCAAGTCTACATCAGGCACATGTCACTTTCTAGGACGATCTCTTGTCTGTTGGTCTTCAAAGAAGCAGAACTGTGTATCACTTTCCACAGCTAAATCTGAATACATTGCTGCTGGATCTTGCCGCGCTCAGCTTCTCTGGATGAAGCAAACGCTCAAGGACTAAGGTGTCCATCTGAAGCATGTGCCACTCTACTGCGACAATGAAAGCGTCATCAAGATTGCCAACAACCCAGTTCAACACTCGAAGACAAAGCACATTGAGATTCATCATCACATTCTCAGAGATCATGTCATGAAAGAAGATATTGATATCATACACGTCAACATTGAAGAGCAACTGGCATATATCTTCACAAAGCCCTTGGATGAGAAAAGGTTTTGCAAGTTGCGGTGTGAGCTAAATATCTTAGAATCCTCAAATGTCCTATAATCAGGCACACATCCTAACACATATGCATATTGATGACTTAGATGTGCAACACACGAAGTAAAGTATATCTTCAATCAATGAAGACTTATATTCTAAGTGTGAATACATTAACGTGGAATTTGACTTCGGAGCGCCACGATAATTGTGCGCCGTGTCTGGGTCTAGTACTTCCTATACGGTGGGTAACGCCACCAACAAATCTTTGTTTGAAGTGTTTCTCGTGGTGTTACATTTGCAAAGTCTTCACACTTGTCTTTGTCTTCATGTAGGATAATATACAGCCGGTCTATTCTCATAATATTATGAGAATAATATTCTCATAACACTTCCGAACAGCATGTACAACGCGAGGGCACTGCACAGGTACTGCAACACAACAAAAGGTGAACTCCGTCTCGAAAAAACTGTACGTGTTGTTTTTTCGGTACCTTTTTTGCTCTAGTTTTTAACCGTTTATCGGAATTATGCATGTAATATACTGTTGAGTAGCTATGGAGTAGACGCAACTTCGCCATGTTGAACACTTTACAAAATTTATCATAGTTTAAGAGCAGTTTCAAAAATCGTGCGGCTCACAACGAATGACAGCGAGCGTTTTTTTCATGTTTTCTTCTAAACCGCTCGCCGGAATGAATCACATGATATATCGTTGGATAGATATCGTCGAGGCGCATCTCTTTCATATGTATTGTTTTCTCTAATTCGTTACGGTCTAAGAGCAGTTTTGAATTTAACAAATCGCGAAATTATGTTTTTTCGAATTTTTTGCAATTTTCGGTACCGTTTTAGCTTCAGTTTTTTAACCGTTTGTCGAAACGAGGCATGTGATACGCCGTTGGAAAGCTACGAACGAGGCACAACTTTCATATGCTGAAATGTTTTTGAGATTCCATACGGTTTTTAGTTAATTTTGAAAATCGTGCGGCTGACTACGAGAGGCAGCGGCCGTTTTTCACGAAATTTTTATAAACCGCTGGTCGGAATGATCGATATCGTCGAGACACTACTTTTTGATGTAGAACACTCTCTCTAATTTCTTACGGTTTAAGAGCAGTTTTGATTTTACCAAAAAGCGGACACTCTATTTTTCGCGACACCAAAATCGTCGTATGTACTGCATCAGACAGAAACCGCACTGCTTTAGACTGAAAACCGCACTGCATCAGACGGTCAAGAGAAGTTCACGATTTCTTTTGTTGAATGTAAAAAAATTCTCAGACGAGTTTTTGTTGTCTTTTTATCCAGTATGTTCTATGAACGAGAGTGGACCGCATAGACGAGGGGCAAGTGAACCTCGACATATATCCAAGTGAACCGCACTACTATCTTGTTGTTTCGCTACATTTTTCACACTTTCATGTTGAGAACAAGCGAACAACATCACTCTCAAAAGTGAACCACTTCCGAGGACCAAACACACTGCAGGTGTTGATGCATCAGATGGCACTCAATGTTTTTTATTACAATGAACTACAATTTTTCAATTTTTTCTTACATCGTCTTTGTAAATCCGGAAAATCAACAAAAAAGAACTGCAATAGAATGCCCAGCCGCACCGCATGGATGACTCACGCGTACTGCAGTGCGCCCGCGATGACGAGCTGCACCTGCACGAGCACTGGACCGCAACACGTGCGCCATCGAGCTACACGTCCACAGTTGCCGAGCTGCACGTCCACAACAAGTCAAATGCAGAAAAATGCATGCCGCACACATCTGTACTGCGGTGTCGCACGGCCGGAATCGAACTAGATGCGCATGGTCCTCTTAAGTGCTTGCCTACTACACCGATGATCCAACCGAGCTGCAACGAGAGACAACCTGCACTGCTCGATATCAGGTGCAGAACAACCCGCGCCTGCACACCCCGGCCGAACTGCAAGCTCATAGAGCGAAGTGCATGGCAGGGGTTGCTTACCTCTGGAATCCCAGAATTGCGAACAATCGCGCACCGCACTACACATCTGTTGCCAGTAGTCTGCACGCCACCGTGCAGTTCTCGTCGGAGGACACGTGTGGAAGAAGTAAAAGCAGAGGAGAAGAAGAAGCACAATCACATGGGGGGACTACCCACGCGTGCTGAGGCCGGGGCAGATGGGCTGCACGGGGAGAACTGCAAGGGATGTGCACTTCAAGGGGGGTGGTAGATGCAGGACGGTGTGAACCCGAAGGCGGATCCGGCCATGAGGCAGCCAGTGCTGTGGCCATGGGATGCAGCGTCACGGGCGACTTGCGGCCAGGCGGATCCCGACGGAGTGGAACGGGTGCTCGTCGGGGAGTGCCGGTGGTAGAGAGGAGCATCGAGTCCCGAATCTGGCGGCGGGGCATCACTGAGGGGGCACCGCAGCTTGGATCTGACGGCGTGCCATCGTGGGGTGGGGGGGTTGCGTCCTTGATCCAGTGTGGCTCTTGCTCGGAGATGGCCGGGGCGCACGAGGGTGCTCGTCCGCTTGGGCGTCATCGAAGGAAAGGTGAGACGCAGGAAGGGAGGCCGCTTGGATCCGGTGCCATAGAGCTTGGGGTCGCCGATGCTTGGTGGGAGCGGCGGAGCGTGCCTCTGCTCGTTGCGGTGGAAGAAGGTGGGGTGGGTGTGCGGCGGCGCGTCCCTCTGTCGGCTGCATGGGAAGAAGGTGGGGTGGGTGTGCGGCGGAGGCGGAGGTCCTTGACGAACGCGCCGGCGGGGAGGA
>LR738710.1:502754465-502789172 GCA_902687465.1 Secale cereale
ATGCTTGATAAAATGCAGTTCTCTTCTATATGAAAGAAATAAGATGAGAATGTCATTCTCAGAATGCGGTTCTCTTCTGTATGAAAACCCAGAGATCAGAATATCATTTTGAGAATGCAGTTCTCTTCGTCGTATAGAATCTGAGATGACCGTGAATCAATATAGAATGCAGTTAGAAAGAAAAAAATATAGAGTCAGACTAGGAGTCACGTACAGTGCAGTGCGTGCGTGGTGTGTTTAAAGCTTACAGTGCAGTACACTTCGAGTACACAGTGCAGTGCGCTTAGTGCAAAAAATGTAAAAAACTGAGCTCTCCCTTAGCAGACACGGTTGATTTTCTGTCTTCTAATACAATTTTTCCAAAATTTTGAAACCCGACGACAAACACGTTGAATTCGTCTTTGTAGTCCCATGTGATAAGGCGAGATGCAGTGCGGATGCGTATATTTAAAAAAACTTGGCTGCTACTCATAGAAGTGAATGCAGTGCGCTGCGAACATGTTACAATTCACAAGGAGGAGTTGGCTGAAAGCTCCATTATGTACATATTTGACATTGTCACAGTCTGCCACAAAAAGAAAAACACAAAAACTAACTAGACTGGTATATACAAAAGCACACAGCATGGTGTGAACAGTTTTGCAGATCGAGAACTACACACAACGACCATAGATACTGTTTACAGAAAGTTCTAGAGCACACACGAAAAAGACATCAACACACATAAAAAAAGATCTGCTATCATTTATGCCTCATCCTGCTCCTGCGAATCTAGTTTTGGAGAAAATCCAAGAGAAATGCAGAGATTTCTTAGATCCTCCGGGAACTCGGTGACTACGACCATGTTTTCAGGGTGGAACAGGATCTGGAACAAAAACCCAGCCTTGCAATCCTGAAGAACAGCTTCCTGCGATGAAGAAAATAAAATAAACAAATATACAACATCATCTACAAAAAAGAAACTGACAAAAAAAATATCAAGGAATGAGGGATTATTATTGGGTTAAAAAAGATACTTACATTACGCTTTGCGAATTTCACAACAAAGCTTTTGTCGTCATAAAACTGAGCCATCTTCAGAACAAAAATGCCGCACTCATTGGGGTCCTGCTCAGGGGAGCCCAAAAAGCTAGCTTTCTTTGAAACATCGACCCAGTCTACCGACTCCTTTCTCTTGTACTCCTTTTCTCCATAAACCTTCTTCAACAATGTAGTCATCCTGATCATCTGGTGGAAATAAAAAAAAACAAAAATACACATCACAACAAAAATTGTTCAACACGCGCACGCATGAAAACAAGAAGGAAGGTGAAAAAGGAAAAATTGTACCATTTCAGTACGGTCGCTGTGGTATTCAGACTTATGCCACCTCGTCGTTTGATCAACCGGTCCGCTGTACCTCCTAGTGTCATGAATGTCAAGGGTCTCGCGGTGCCTATTCATCGTGTATAGCGAATAATGCTGGTCTTTCATCCGTGGTAACAGAATTTGATTTTGTTTCATGAAATTTGTTATGGGTTTGATGAGTGAAAAAGGATTACTGGAAAAAATTAGGAGAGAAAATAAGTACATAAGGCTGAACAAAAGCAAATCTGATAACTTACTAATTTGCAATCAAGAAGGTTCTCGTCATCACGAACATAAAGTTTGAACTGCTTTGCTGCATCGTCAATGTTAAACTTGCCGTGGACAAAAGGCAACACAACGTTTCCATCTTCATCTCTATCCGCGTGATCATTCATTTGAAGCACATACTGCGTGTGGGTAATTCACAAAAGAACGTTAATGCAGTTCCCCTTAAGATGTTCGCTCCGACGCTTAATCAAAAAACGGATCACGCTTCTCTAAAAATAGTATGTGGTTCACAATTCTCCCCATAATTTGTTTCATTTAAGATTCATGGGTTAAACACAAAAAAAAAATGTATGCAGTTCAGTACATTCTAAAACAAATTATTATACACTATTTACTGCAGTTCACTCGAGCAGAAAAAAAGAAAAAAAAAGAAAAAAGAGAAATACCGTGATAAACAAAGGGGACAGCAGAACGCGTTCGCCAGATCGATAAACCAAATTCATATGCTCGTCATTCTTCCAGTACCTGATGATATGATCCATCAATTCCGTGTCCATAAAACCACCTCTGGTGAAAGTTAAGAACATGTAGTCCACATTCACAGTGTAGACTTCGATAGGATTCCTGTGCATGAAAAGCGCGCACCTACACAAAAGAAACGGCGAAGGTGGGGGGGTTAGGAGCACAAAAGCAAAAACACAGAATAACATTACACACATTAAAAATCAAAAAGAGAAAAAACTAACGAAAAAAGAACTGACTCGCTGTATTTCTGCCTGAATGGTGTGCTCCCGATGAGTTGGAAGACTTTCCTCATCTCCTCAAGATGGCTGAATCTCGCAGGATTGAACTTCTGTACAGGAGATCGAAACTTTGATGGCTTCGGCACATGCCTCTTATTTGATAGAATTAGTGCCTCGCTGCCCATCGGGCGTTCCACAGCTGCGCTCCTGGTCCTCCTAGGCACTGGTGGTGGTCTCTCAAAATCATCATCACTATCTTCAGCATTCGGAGGGCTCGCTGCTTTCTTCCCATGCTTGACATTGACAGGAGATTTCTCAAGAGCTTTTTCATTCGAAGTGCCGGCGCCACTCGTCAACCTCTTACACACAGGTTCCTTCACAAGCTTAACGGGGGGTTCATCAAGGACAAGTTTCTGAATCGTTGGAGTGTGAACCTGAGTTTCAAACAAGGAAATACCACCTTGGCGTGCGCCTTTGTCAAAGCCTGCACAAAAAAATGGATAATGAGCAAAATGAAAAAGAATCATCAAGTTCACTAAGGAAAGTCATTTTAAACAAGCGAATGGGGTTCTAGTAAAAAGCTTAACAAAAGTAGTGGACCTCCCCTCTCTGTATCAATGAAGTTCACTTAATAAAAAGGGTGTGTGACTGAAAAAAATGTAATAACCTTCTTTAAAAAATTAAAAGTGATGTCAGGTCAAGAGAACAATGCGACGAGGTCAGCCAACTATAGAGCATCGCCTTCCTGATGTAGCCAATGTGCTCCTTCCCAAACTTGGCAATCGTTTCACCATCCCAGGTCTGCATGAATTGGAACATGTAAAATCCACAATCATGCCTGCAAGAAAACCAACATAAACACATTACTAATGCAGTTCACTCAATAATGAAGTGCTACTGATGTTAGTAAAACAATGCAGCTCCATACACACAAAAAACCGAGGGAGAACAACCAATAACACATTAGTAATGCAGTTCGCTCAAGGGAAAAGGTGCTTCTAATTTAGTAAAAACAATGCAGCTCACTTACACAAAAAAACTGAAGGAGGAAAAAGAAAAAAGGAGAACAAGTACAAACCCGTTTCCCTGTTGTGGGACATTAATATGAGTCAGCGCAAAGCCGTCAAGGGTGGGAGGGTTCAACGGCTCATCGCAGCTTGCGCTGCCATCTTTCCAAACTTTTTTGATGTTCCTGACCATTTTCCTAAAGACAAGATTTGCAGGAGCGCTGTCGGCCTCGTTCAATGAGTCGAGAAACTCAAAACGCTTCTCTCGCAGGTTCAAAGTGACCAAGCAGTAGTGGCCTATCGCGTCCTTCATTGTGGCGGGAGGAGGGTCAAATGTTGCAAACATAATCTGAAATAAAAAAAGAATAAAACAAACCAGATGAGAAAATAGAAAAACAGAAAACTTATTTTCAAGATGACGAAAAATGGTCAAAATGCGTTACCAAGTTTTTCTTGTCCACACCTTCCTCTGCGCTTGAAGAAAACATCTTTTTGAAAGCCCTATTTGTGGCACCGCCGTTCCAAATGGAATTCTGCAAAAAGACAAAACCAGAGAGTTAATGAAAATGCTTATAACACAAATAAAAATTAGACAAGGGGATAAAATATAAATTAATGAAAATGCTTACACATAGGTTGTACGGGACAATCATCGTTTGAGATCCTTTGAACCTATCAGCTAACATTGAGACGCCAATGTTTGCGAGGCGCGTGCTCAGCGTTCCATACGACCAAAAAGACTCGCCAACATGACCGATAGTAATATCACCAAACTCGCCCTTGAACGCAACTAGATGCCTTCAGACAAGAAGAAAAAAGCCCAGCAAAAAGTGATAAGATGGGTATCCCTGAAAAAATAACATATTAAATAACCGGGGTGTAAGACAAAAAATGTCATACTTCTTCTTCTTATCCCTCCTAGCCCTCGTAACAGCGTCATATAACTCTTTGTATCTTCTCATAAGAGCTGGATCAACACTCAAAGGAGTAACAACAGGTAATTCCTCATCTGCATACAGAGTGGGAGCGATATCAGTTAATAAAACACACACGGTCCATTTCGCCCCCGGGAAAGAACAAAAATAATGCAGTTCGCTTATCTTCGGTTTCAGAATAAACTTCCTGTGGCTGCTCATATACATCTTCGCTGAGCGTCAAGTGATCTAGCCCGGTAATATCATCGTCAAGCGGCGCTTGATTGCTCATGTCCTGAGAGAGTCTTGGCTGTTCCTCTTCAGAAACAATCGAAACTGCCTCAGCTGGGACTTTTGTTGTCTCGGCTGGGAAAGCCAGATTGCCAACAGATTGCTCGGGGGCGCGAGGGACGACACAAAATTTCTCAGGCACCTCATCGCCAAGCAACAAAACAGTAGGCCCAACAACACCATCAATGCCAGCGGATGTCCCCACATCGTCAAATCCGACTCTAGGAGTTCCTTCTGTCTCTTCTGCAATGTCAACTGTAACACCAGGAGCTCCTTCTCTCTCTTCATGCTTATCATAATCCATGATATCCTCCCTTCCTTCTCTCTCTTGTGCCTTATCAGCCTCAACAGGACACTCCCCTCCTTCTCTACCTTCTGCCTTATCGACCTCCGCATCAGGCTCCTCCCCTCCTCTCCCTTCCACATTATCATCCTCAATGTTGCGCTCCGCTTGGATTTCAACATTTAATCCGCAGTTTTGATGAGTTAAAAAATAAAACACATTACACAAAAAAGATAGAATGCAGTTCACTAATAAGACGGACCATGAAGCTCCCATGAAAAATAAAAAATAAAACACAAAATGCAAAATTCTCTATACTCACCAGAGAAGCGTCGCCTTCCATCTCTTTACACTTGTCAGCCTCCTCGTCCTTGCCAGCGTCACCCTCTGCCTCCTTCCCATGTATTTCCACGTTTGATTCGGCATCCTGAAAAACAAGAAAACATAAATAAAACTATTATCCAAATCTGCAGTTCTACAACTAAAAAACCAACACCAGATCATGCAGTTCACTGCTAAAAAAGATGATGCTTCTTCTCTAAACAACAACTGCAGTGCACTACCACTACTAGTGCACAAAATACAAAAAAAGTTCAAAACCGCAGTTCGCTGCCACTGCTTGTGCAAAAAATATAATTGTTTGTTTTGGAAACTACAAAAAAAGTAAACAATGAAGTTCACTGTAACAAAAAAAGGAAGAAATCAAACCTTGTCGATGACGCCTTCGTCAAGAGGATTGTCTTTGGCAGCTTCGTCAACGGGGGACAATGGCCTGTCAAACAAATAATCAGAATCAACACCGTGGTGGTCCTGGTGGCCATCATCACGACAAGCGTTAGCCTTAGAAGATTCTCCTCCACACTGCGAAAAGAACAAAAGGATGCGAAAAAAAATAGTCAATGCAACAAACACATAGAAAAAATAGATAACAAATATGGGTAAAAAAAACTTTTCACATATGAAAAAAAGACATACATCCACATCTGCGGGGTTAGGCAAAGAAGGCCGGACAACATCTTCATGCCTGTTCTTTTCCTTCACAATTGCCTCAGCTTCCTGCTCATACCTAGCACACTTGTCGTCCTGAGACTGCTTAAACTAAACGAATGAAGACCTGATATTCATAACTGTCTGCTTAAGGAATTCAAGCTGCCCACGGTCAAAGTTATGAGCGGCCTCGATTTCTGCTTCAGAAGGGCCTTTGCCTTCAGGAAACAATCCAGCAATATTCCTCATCCTGGAACCGGATGTTGGGAAATCACTAGTTAAATTGATGACCCTGTCGAGAAGCTCATCGACCTGAACAAATTTATTGCGATCAGTAGAAGCCTGGCCAGAAAAACCTCCAGCAGCCGCCCTAGCAAAACCACGACCCCGTCGAATTGGAGCCGCCCTAGCAAGAGGCTCACAAAACATTTCAGGCGCTTCGGCAACTGCAGTCCGCTTGTACACAATGTCCGCTTCCGCCTTCCACTGAAAAAATTAACAAAAAAAGAGATGCGGTTAACAAAAAAAAGTACATAAGAGGTTCACATTTAGCATGCGCGAAAAAAAGGAACAAAACAAACACAAAGGCTGGCTATGCACTGACCGGCAGCTTGCCAAACATGTAAGAGTCCAGGTGTATCTTTCCCCTAACAATAATGTCGGCGTTGTGAATCTTCTTCAACTGCACATGGGACAGTATTGCGGCGCGTGGCGTGCGTCTATCCATAACCGATACTTTTTGAAGATTCAACGAATCCAGGTACATGAACAGGGGCACGATGGTGCAACCCTCAGCGCAGTTCTGCTTGCTCCCTTTAGAATTCCACTTGTACACAGCGGCCTGCAGCTCGTCGACAACAAGCTGACAAAAGTCCATGCTAGCCATAGATGCAAAAGCCAAGTTTTCAACCATAGCAGCTACCCTGGACAACCGAGTTGCGGGGCTGGGACAAAGCAAGCACTGGAAAACAATGAGAAAAAAACCTTCGCAGTCTTATTAACCTTCGTAGGGTCTGCAGCCAGCGTGCGAAGTAAAATAAGCAGGTCCTTCGCATCTATGCTACAAGAACGGTTGAAACCAAGTTCATCCTTCAGATTAGCCAGCGAATCATCATGGCCGCTGGCAGCAGGCCTGGGAGTAGTGTGAGAACCCATAGGGAAATAAAAAATGTGATGGACAGCCTCACGATTGATTTCCAGAACCTTGTTTGACCCGCAGTCCAATCTCATCGTATCAGGGTCAATCTTCCCCATCAGCTTGCACATCAGAACACGAGAAACATTCTTCTCTAAGTTTAGGTCGAAGACAATGCCAAAACCTGCTTGCCGCACCAAAGTTCTGTGCGCCTCACCCAACAAAGCGACAGCTTTGATTACGTTAGGAATGGACAGCCGAACAGTCTTGTTAAAACGCCATTCATGCGCAACATCATCTTCAGACCTCTTCCTCTTGGTACTCTTAGCAGTCTAAAAAAAGAATAAAAAATGCAGTTCACATCAGCAAACTCATGCCAAACAACTTAAAAAACAGAAGAAAAAATAAATAAACAGCGTATACCTTACTAACATCAACATCCTCCTCATCAGAATCACTGTCCAGCGCTTCTTCAGCTGCATTTTCCCGCGCAAGCTTAGATCGACGCTCAGAATCAACACCAGAGTGATCGTCCGCACGTCTCCGCTTTCCTTGAATCCCATCCACATCAACCTCGGCATAATTAGGTCACTTTGAGTAATCAACACGCGGGCTCCGGCGTGGAGAACTTAAACCTTCCTCTGCAACAGTATTGAGTTTTCTCTTCACACGATTCTTTGCGGGGGCAAACTTAGCAGACTTCTTTGAATCTGCAATCCTCCTTCCTATCTCCTTACCCTCCTCAAACTTTACTTGCTTCGCCCTATGAGCCTTCACGAAAGTATTATCGAGCGCAATCTCTTTTTGCTTTTTCCTCTCAACATCAGCTGCAATCTGATCAGGGACCATCCAATCATGTGTAACTGGTTCTGTGCCATCAACAGATTGCGACTGGGTTTCACTCAATTCAGGTGGAATGCTGCCCTGATCAAATGTACCGCCACCGACAACATCGGCTGTGAAATAACGTGTAATCAAATAGTTAACACCACCACCCCCGGACACACCAGGAGATAAAACTATGGGTGAGAAAAACATAAGAAATATATGTGTGTGAGAGGGAGACCTAAACTTAATGCAACTCATATCAACTTGGAAACACAACTGTAGAAATGCAGTGCACTTTTTCAGCAGTTTATGTTTAACAATTAAAACATAACAGTAAACCTAAAATGCAGTTCATGTCGCTTGAATATCATATTGACGTGTGTCTGAAAATGGACATTGGTAAAGGGATATATGATGCAGCACACTAATTCGTTCAGTGACCAATTGACAACATATAAAAAAGAAGTGCGCTTAGATATACAAAATAAATAAATTTATGTAGTTCTGTGAGAGGCAAAAACTAAAACTTAATGCAGCTCATATCAATTTGGCAACCGCAGAGTGGATAGACAAAAAAATGGGCCTTGGTAAAGGAATCTAAGATGCAGTGCACTATTTCATTCAACAAAGAAGTAAATTGACCCTGTATGAAAAATCCAGTTCACTTTGATGTAGTACCAGATGGGGAAGCCGTTCTAACTGGTGAGGCATCAATTGGGGAGGAAGAAGCCATGTTGTGTCTGCAATCAGAAAGGGATAATAATTAAACCCTAGATAGCAAACCCCAAAAACAGGCAGAGAAAAACTTTCAATACATAGGGCGTTGCAATTTCAAGCATACAAAACAAACTTAAGAAGAGGATGCTGGCTCGAAAAATAACCCTAGCACAAGATCTGGAACGGGTTGGGGGCGATTTGGGGCTCACCGTGAGACGATGTGACGGCCGGACGAGGCGGGTGCGGACGGCGACGGAGGAGGAAGCGCCCTACGGACGGCGGCGGCTGCGGGCGTCGTCGCTGTCCACCACGAGAGAGCCCTGATAACCCTCAACCGTAAGGGATCGAGATAGTCTTCGCGGGTAAGAATAACCCAATTTATTGATTCGACACACGGGGAGCCAAAGAGTACTTATAAGCATTGACAGTTGAGTTGTCAATTCAACCGCACCTGAAATATACTTACTTGCAACAAAAGATAAGTGGTAACAGTGATATGATAGTGATAATAGTGATAGTAAAAGTAAACAGCAAAAAGTAAATAGTGAAGGTAAATGGCAAAAGTAGCAACTAGTGACAAGCAGGGTTTAAAACACTGTAGGCTAGGGAGATAGATGGTTGGGCGCTGCATGGATGAGATAGATTCTAACTTGGGGCACGACACACAGAAAAGTAATGATCATCTAGGCAAATATCAAACATTAGGCATGTATCCCGTAGGTAGTTGTACGTGCTTGCAATAAGAACTTGCACAACATCTTTTGTCCTACCATCCCTCTATGAACGGGGCCAAAAGGAACTTATGGAGATTAAGGTGCTCCTGTCAAAGAGCACCGGAACAAAGCAATGAACTCAATGGATACATGTAATCCTCAAACTACGGGCCATCCCCTTTGGTGTCCCAAGCTATCACTTTTGGGATCGCCGGTTCCGAACCGTAATAGGTGCAAACAACTCATAGATAGGATCACGAACACAAATAT
The DNA here is from genome assembly GCA_902687465.1 of Secale cereale. Lineage (NCBI taxonomy): Eukaryota > Viridiplantae > Streptophyta > Magnoliopsida > Poales > Poaceae > Secale > Secale cereale. The sequence continues at coordinate 502,763,929 of LR738710.1, forward strand.
ATTCATGCAAACACATATGGTTCAGATCTGAGATCATGGCACTCGGGCCCTAATTGTCAAGCATTAAGAATAACAAGTTGAAGCAAAGATGATAAACACCATAGTAGATGATAGGCAACATGCCCCCAACGATCTGACAAACTATTACATGATCTAACTCATCCAATCCCTACCATCCCCTTCGCCTACAGCAGGGGAATTACTCACACATGGAGGGAGAAGTCATGGAGGGATGATGGAGTGGTGATGATGATGACGATGGCGACGATCTCCCCTCTCCGGAGGCCAATTCAGCCTCCAGATTAGCCCTCCCGAGGAAGAACAGAGGGTGGCGGCGGCTCCGCGACGGAAAACTGCGAAAGAACTTCTGATCTGGGCTTTCCGCGTCATGAGTAAAAATACGAGGCAAAGTAGGGCACCAGGGGGTGTGGGCCCCACCCAGGCGACCCCCCGGCGCGGCCCAGGGGGGGCGCGCCCACAGGGCGCCTGGGCACCCCCTGGCCCCCCTCTGGCCCCACTTCTGGCTCCTGGTTCCTTCAGGTGCGTGGATTTTCTGTGATTTTTCGTGGATTTTTCTGAGATGCTTAAAAATCCGTTTTCCTGCACACAATAAAACCATACAGGCAGCTCTGCTGAAAACAGCGTCAGTCCGGGTTAGTTTAGTTCAAATCATGCAAGAATGAGGTCAAAACAATATCAAAAGTGTTTGGAAAAGTAGATACGTTAGAGAGGTATCAAGCCCCTACGGACGGTGGCGGCTGCGGGCGTCGTCGCTCTCCACCACGAGAGCACGAGGGCAGCGGGATTTTTGTGCGGGTGCGGGGGAGAGGAAGCGGAAGGGGCCAAGGGGGGCTACAAGAAACATAGAAGAAAAAGAGAGACTTAATGAATAAAAGGCCGACAGGCCCACAGGTCATAGACAAAAAATAAAAAAACGTCTCGGTTGTAACACGATGCAGTTCGCTTACAGAAAACGGCTCGGCTTCTGAAGCGATGTAGTTCGCTTACGGAAAACGATTCGGCTCGCCTGCCCGAAATAAATACGCCCACTATCGCCTGAAGCGCCGCGCGCCCGCTCCTCTATCCGGCCGGTTGCAAGCCGCGCGAAGGCCACGATCATCACGAACCCACGATCGCCAACACGGTTGGGGGATGAGATCGTGGCCTCGGCAGAAGTTGCTGCCGCTCCCCTTTAAATCCCGCGCTCCATCAACCTGATCGTCCGCACAAACACACGACGCTGCCCTTCCTCCTCCTGTTCCTCCTCTTTCCAGCCATGCCGTTCACCAAGACCTACGACAATGTCCATGCGCACGGAAAGACCAAGCTCAAGGTGATCTACACTAACGACGTGGACGCCATGGCGACGTACGTCGAAGAGTACAAGGCAGATCTCTAGTGGCGCCGCCAGAAGATCGTCGGTATCTACCTCGAGTACACACCCAACAAGAGCAGAGCGGCCCTGATTCAACTATCCATCGGCAAGTACCACCCAGTGCTTCTTTTCCAGGTATGTGGTACAATGGGCGAGAGATGCATCCCCTTCGTCAGGTTCCTCGGCGACCCAAGGTAAGCAATTCTGTCTGCCGAGTATGTGTTGCAGTTCTATATGTCTATGTATGCAGTTCCGAAAAGTATAACTTGCGGTTCAGTTCCCTTAGGTTTGAGTTCGCTGGTTTCTGCATCGAGCAGGACAAGGAGAAGCTTTCACGCTGCAACCTCCACATCCCCAACTTCGTCGACATTCAGGCGAACTGGAGGGTGCCTGATGGAATGAAGCCACTGGACTCCCTTGGCGATGTAGCTGCTGCAATCATCGACGACGAATACGCAGACATGAAGACAAAGATGACAGACCACGACCACAGCCTGTGGACTTCGATTCTCAGCACGAGGCACATCGAGTATGCTGCCAAGGACGCCTACACTGGGTTCGAGGTATGGAACCGAATCACCACAGTGCAGAAAGGCCTCGCACGCTCTGAAAAAGAGAAGACCAGGAAGCGCCCGAGGTCATCCTGGAGGGTGGGGGGCAAGGGGATCAACTTCCACCTCCAACTCCAACGGGTGGAACTGGTGAAGCAGGCCAGATGCTGATAGCCAAGGATTCCTGTCGCAAGTGCTCGATTTGTTTCCTTCTGCTTATGTAGATTAGTTTCCTTTCGTTGTAATTTGCTTTGGCACAATGTTTGCTTATGTTGCATCAGTTTTCTTGATGATGTACTTTGTTAATTATGAGCGCAGAACCTTGGTTTGTATCTATCAACAATATGCAGTTCTCAGTAGTCTGTTTTCAGTATGTATATTGCTTCAAACTGCTGCTGTAGCTAGGATACACATAAAAAACAATCTATCAAAGCAGTTCATAGAGAGTATTCTTTCACAAAACTGCTGCTATTATAATGGTTGATGCAGTCCTCTTTTATTAAAAAACTCTAGTTCCGTATGTGGATTAAAAACAAAAGCTCAGTGGGTGTTTCCAGTATGTATATTCTTCAACTGCTGCTGCTAATAGGATGCACATGAAAAACTATATGTGAAAAGCAGTTCATTTATAATCAAAATTCTTATAGGAAATACAGTAGAAGCCACACAAAAATGTCAAATTATTACAACAAAAATGTCTCATGCTGCTGCTGCTCAAGCAAGACTGATCTAAAGCAAATTAAACTTGATTTCCAAACACTTTGCATGCCTATAAAACATAGCCATGACAACATCCCCGGCCTGAAGACCAGCTTCCTCCACAAATTCCTTCCAGCCATCTTTGAGAACCAAACAATCATCAGAGCCAACAGAATACATAACATCAACATCATGATATCCATTCTTGCTAACCAAGACCAAATTAACACAGCTTTATGTTACCCTGACTAGACCAGAAGGGAATTTCTGCAAGCAAAACAACAAGAACAGATAAAATAAGAACAAATAAGAAAAAGATTACAATCTTCAGAAAATAAATTGCTGCTACAATCTTCATAAAAAAATATTAATGTCAACATATAATAATATTGACTAGACAAAATTGTTGCTGCTCCTACAATGTTCATAATAAAACTTCTGTGTGAAAAAGCAGTTCACTTATACTTAGTGCACTTATACTGCTACAAAAATTCAGATAGTGTTAACTACAAGCAACACATGAAAAAGAATATGCGAGAAATACATATCCATGAATCACTCACATCATCGTCGGTCATCTGATGGACGAATGGAGCCCGAAATCCAATACCTGAAGAATAGAGAAGGGAACAGAGCGCGCTGTGCCGCTGCCTATGGTTTAGAACCAACCCTTCAGAAAAAACGCATGTCTCCAGCATGGGCTCCAACCTTGCCAGGCAGCCGCAGGCGCAATCCAATTCCAGGCGTAGGGTCTGGTTGGGAAAACAACAGATCGAGGAAGAGTGGCGCCGCCAGGGATAAGGTGAGATGGGAGCCGCCAGGGATAAGGTGGGAGGGGAGCCAATTGACCCACCAATATATATATGTAAAGACACAACACAAAAAAAACGACAAATAAAGCAGTGCGGTTACATAACAATGTGCATTTCGCATTGCATATTACTGCAGTCCACTGCGCTTGACCAAGCAAAAAAACTTATTAAACTAGTCCCCCACACCCCCGTGGCTGTAATGCAGTTCATACAGGCTCGCATTGCATATTAATGCAGTTCACCGCGCTACAATATTCACCACGCATTGCATATCACTGCAGTTGACCCCTCCACGATTCGCAGATGAAAAACACAGCCTGCAATGTAGTTGTAACAACTATATAATGCAAAAAATCTCAAAAAACATCTTGAGTAACGACCAGAGACAGTGGCGCCCGCAAGAACACAAAAAACATGGACAAAAGTTAAATTCTTCAAAATTAATAACTTAATCCGTTGCAATTCATACGGATAGGATCAAGGCAGCACATAATTGCCGAAAACAACAGAAAATTATATAAAAAACACAACAATTTCGATCCGGACGGGGAAGGACAGAGAACTGACGTTTTTGCGCTAGAACAGAGAGATACTCGACCAATTATACTAAAATTTCAATCCTATTAGCCAATTAATCTATCGCGGAATAACACAAACATGAACGCGAAATTAGTAACACACTAGGACCACGCTATAAAATCGAATATGAACAGCCAGCAGGATGCGAAACTCCTGCACGAGCGGAAGAACAGACGCAGATCCGCCAAATCAAACGATTTCTGACGTTTTCTTGCTGAATTGCGTGTTTAATCACATATTAAATCAGCGCACACACAAAAAAACAATAGAAATCGATCAAACTAGCCAGAAACGCTGCTCCATGAAGGTTTCCTACTGCCGGCTATATATATATATATATATATATATATATATATATATATATATATATATTTGTGTTATGTCCTCTACAGCATTCACTTATAGCTATGTCTTCTTATTTGAATCTTTTGAACTAAGTGAATGTGATCGGACCCTAACCTCTCTATGCTCTCTCATCTCAAACTCTGTCTGTCCAAATCATATGCATTCTGTTGAAACTGTCGAATATCTTCTCTGCGTCCTTGTCAGCAGAAGATACGGAGACAAACTTTAAATCTGATTTAATGCTCCATCCTTTATGCCTGAAACCCGGAGAAGCCGGAACGACCACTCCGACAGTCGTGGCGTGCGTGGGATCATGGGAGAACTCCCATTGTGTTACATGACCGCCGTGTGTCCCTCAGATGACCTCCGCGCTGTGCCGTCTCCCATGCTTATAAATGCAGGTCCCATCACGGTCAAAAATTCTTCTACATCCTCTCCACCTCGACCAACCCTAGCGTCTCTGCTAGCTCTCGACGACGCCGGCGACGAAGCGCTTCGCTGCCGCGACCTCGTCGACGCCGTCTTCATGCCGGCCACGGACATCGTCTACTCCGCCATCGCCGTAGTTGTCCTCCGTAGCCAAGTTAGGGCACGGAAGATCGAACTGCTGGGCATCCAACTCCTCTCCGTCTAAGCAGTTCATCGTGTGGTAAATTAAACTATATTTTTACCATCTTCTTGATCCAGAAAGATTCATCACTTTTACCACAAGAAGTTTCTGCCTACACATGTATAGATCCATCCAATCTGCATCTCGTATCTTGCCTAGAACATTCACATATGCTACAAACATAGTTAGATTCCTCACTTGTACCTATTCATGGATTAGTACAAATCTGGAACCAACTCTCATCACATAAGTGAATGTCTTCGCGCTATGAGGTCAAAGTCTTCTAAATTGATATATCTTCAAAAACTTCTGAGAATGCATATGACCTCTTCCCCTTCCCTCGCATCTCTAATGCTGTCATAGGTACATGTCTGTGGGAGAATCCCTTGGTTCTCATAGTCTGCATTCATTTGCAGAATTCTTGCAGCGTCATATTCACTCTCCTGAAGCCAGTTCTTGTCTGACCAGCAGACCGAAGCACTTGCCAGTGTTGAAGCCATTCAGTTTGAAGCCTTTCAGATTGAAACCAATGGCAACCGACAAGTCAGTTAGGAAGGGTGGCAGATAGCGCCGTGGCAACACCTCCAAAGATTTGCCTCCTAATCTAAGTGAGATGTACAAGACTGATCCAGAGGAGGATTACAACTAGAGGAAGACACGAATCCAATGGATTCGAAGATATTGGGCTGAACAGTGGTTCAAGTACAGGTTCGTGACCCAAGAGTATGCTGAAAAGAATGCCATCAAGGGTCCTTGGGGAGATATTACCTACAAAAATTTTCCACCCAAGACTCAAGCTGAAGCCATTGCTCAAGGCTTCTACCCTTGCATGATCAGAGGGCCTCAACCTGCTGGTGCCGATCCTTCTTCTCTGCTCTGGTGTCGCAACGACAATTTGTTCAAGCGAAATCTTCAATACGCCAAAAACTCAACCAAAGAGAACAAGAAGAACTAGGGATTGGACATCAATCCTGGCCCCTCTCCGCCCCGTGCTGATGGCACGCGCAAAGATGAACCAAACCTGGTTCGGCCTTTCTACAAGCTAGAAGGCCTCATCAATCACATCAGGGTTCAAGGGGCGGATGTGGATCAACCTGCAGATGACGCTGATTCTGATGAAGCGCCAGCAACCCCGAAGCCCAAGAAGAAGAAGAAATACAAGGCTTTGAAGACCACTCCACCAATTGCTTCGAGAGTGAATCCTTTGGCCACTGCTCCACCAGCACCAAGTGTGCAGTGTGAGGAGCACTCTCGCTTCTCCAAGAGCAGACAACTAAGGAAGAAGCTCTTGCACAACCCTAGTCCAGCTCTCACTCCTGACGTTGTTCTGAAAACTGCCAATGAAGCCTTTGATCTCTCGAGCGACTAAGATCTTGGTGACGATGCTCTGGAGCAATTGATCGAGAGCAAGCAAGACACAGAAATCTTCAATGATTTGCCGCTCTTCGACGTGGAAGTGCTCAACAATTTCATTGATGAATGGTTTGACACCCCCAACCTCAGCTTCGACGATCTGCAGCTTCCAGTTGGCCTTAGCGTCTCCTTCCATGGCGCCATTATTTCTGAGCTAGCTCTTGCTCAGAGAATCGTTGAGCTGAAGCAAAAGATTGATTATGAAAAGGCTCAGTTCAAGAAGCATGTGAAAAAGCTCAGCGTCCAAGAGATTCAGAACTTCAAAGTCATGATGCATGAGCTCAAGGAAGCCTTTCGCAAGAGGTGTGATGAAGCTAAAGGTTCTCGTGAGCGAATCAAGGCCTTGGCTGCCAAATGCGTTCAAGCATATAATGAAGCTGAAAAGCGCAAGGCTCTTGGGCGTCCTGGCATTGACCCTAGGATGGCTGCCAAGAAGAAGAAGAAGAAGCAACATGTGCCAGATGCTGAACAATCCAGGCAGGAAATGCCTAGCATTGTCTTCCCTGCCAGCATGACTGGCACGAAGCCTAAGGTCACCCAGCCGCTTTAGAGCTCAATGTGATGCCCCCGATTAGACCGTACACTAATCATGCACGCAAATGTGTACGACCAAGATCAAGGACTCACTGGAAGATATCACAACACAACTCTAGACACAAATTAAAATAATACAAGCTTTATATTACAAGCCAGGGGCCTCGAGGGCTCGAATACATAAGCTCGAAAACACAAGAAGAAGCAACAATATCTGAGTACAGACATAAGTTAAACAAGACTGCCTTAAGAAGGCTAGCACAAAACATCAATGATCGAAAAGGCAAGGTCTCCTGCCTGGGACCTCCTAACTGCTCCTAGCGTCAGCTGTCTCCATGAGGTAGCAGGCTTTGTCGAAGTAGTAGCAGTCATCAAGTGTGGCAGCTGGCTCCTGGACTCCACCATCTGGTTGCATCAACCAGCAAGAAAAAAGAAGGGGGAAAAGGGGGAGTAAAGCAACCGTGAGTACTCATCCAAAGTACTCGCAAGCAAGGATCTACACTACATATGCAACGGTATCAATGAAAAGGGGTAGTATCTGTGGACTAAGCTGCAGAAAGCCAGAATAAGAGGGGGAGAAGCTAGTCCTATCGAAGACTAGCATCTTCTGGAAACCACTGTCTTGCAGCAAGAGGGGGAAGTAGAGTAGTGTATCATAAGTAATATTTATGTTGTTGTTCCAACGCTCCGGGATCCTTTCTCGACTCCCGAAGCAACATATCCAAACAGTCCCTCAGCATCCAGTTCTACTTGTAGCGATCGGGATACAACTCCAAGTGTCCGTTACCGTAGGACAGGCTATCGATAGATGTTTTCTTCCCTGCAGGGGTGCACCAACTTACCCATCACGCTTGCTTAACTCCGACCGGACACACCATCAGGTCATGCCCGCCCTCGGCCAAACAATACGCCGCAACCCGACCTAGGCTTAATAGAGAGGTCATGCACGCCGGACTAAACCCTATGCCCCCAGGGGTCATGGGCCAATCGCCTCGGGAACTCCTGCAGCTTGCGTACGCGGCCGGTGAGCAGACCTGGGCAACCTCATTAAAAAGGTAGGTGCTTTCGCAGTCCAACCCGGCGCGCGCCGCTCAGTCGCAATGACGTCAGTTAAGCTTCGGCTGATGCATACGACGCATAACGCCCATACTATGCCCACGTGATGGTTAGCGCTATCTGGCCAGAGGCCCCTCGGATCAAATATCCAAACCGTTTAGTGTCTTGGGAACACGCGGTAACGAGCAGAGACTCACGATAATGTGACCCCATCACCCCGTCTCGAGGACTTGCGGCAAAGGCGAGTGCCCGGCCACGCCTCGTATTTATCACGCGGGCACCTTCCAGGTCAACCCGACTACACATCACTCGCAATTAAGCTCGCGCGGGTACCCCTCAGGGTCGACCCGTCTTTAGTAACCAGGTTCAGTGTAAAGTCATAGTAACCATAGTAACTATGTGTCTGACACCAAAGGAAAACCTGAGGAGATCACCCTCGATGGAATTCCACCTGATGTTTATCGTGAAGGTGAACGAAAGAGGAGTCACCCTCGAGGTCCACACTTGAGGAGTTGCATGACTGAGTCATTATCGGGAGTGGAGAAAGAGGAATCACCCTCGATGACCACAACCGATGAACTAACCTACAAGGTTACCATCATAAGTGCTGATGAGGTCTCACCCTCGGCACTCGATAGTAAGCCAGTAGTGTTGAGCAACTAAGGGGAAAGTGATGTGCGGTGCCGGGTCCTGGTCCTCGATCCCGTTGATCGGGTCTTCTAATAATCCAGCGGGGCAGTCAGGACAAGGTAGGGGGTCACTGGTGGATCTCTAACCAGCCTATACTAAGCATTTTAGTATAAACATGGAAGGTATGAAAGCAGTATCAACAACAGGCTATGCATGAGAATAGGATCATACAAAAGCAGTAGTAGTTCTAATGCAAGCATAAGAGAGAAGAGAATGGGCGATATCGGAATGATCAAAGGGGGGTTGGCTTGCCTGGTTGCGCTGGCAAGAAGGAGGGGTCGTCAACACCGTAGTCGATCACTGGGGCATCTTCGGTCTCGGGGTCTACCGGAGAGAAGAGGGGGGAGAAACAATAATACAAAGCATACATATGCAATAAAGAAGCACGGCAAGTTAACACGCAGTGCTAGGGTGCTCTAACGCGGTGGTACACGGTACCGACGAAGGGGGATATCACTCGGGAAAGTATCCCCGGTGTTTCGTGTTTTCAGACAGATGAATCGAAGGGGGGAAAGTTGCAGGTTCACTATGCTAGGGACGTGTGGCGAACGAACGGAACGAGTATTTGGATTCGTCTCGTCGTTCTGAGCGATTTTCATATATAAAACATTTTCATCCGAGTTACGGATTATTTTATATGATTTTTCAAAGAATTAAACAATATTCTGCAATTTAATATTAAATCGGAAATAATGAGTAAGTGCTAGGTGCACCCAGATCTGTGTACACAGAAGTGTACCAGAGGGTGACATGTGGGTCCAGGGGGTCCCAGTTGACCAGTCAACGTTTGACTGGTCAACAGGGGGTGGGGGCCCCTGTCATTGACTCATTAGCTAATTAGCAGTTAATTAGGTAGTTAACTAAGCTAATTATGTTAATTGATTAACTTGCTAATTAATTAAATAATTAATTATTATCATTTTTATAAACCTTTTTTTCTAGAGGCTGGGCCACCTAGCGTTGGGCCAGAGGCCATTGCGGGCGTGGGCTAACGGGGCTGCGGGACTAACCGGGGAGGGGGGTAAGCGAGCGGGGCGAGCACGGGTGCGGGAGCACGACGGCCGTGCCGGCGGGCGCCGGCCGCAGCGGCATGCGGTGGCACGGCGGATGCGGGGGCACAGGCCGTTGGCGGGCAGGCGCCGGTGGGGAGCTGGGCGCTGATGCGGAGTAGAGCGGCCAGGACACGTCCGGAGAACGAGGAACCATGAGATGGGACGCGATCACGGTCACGGTGACCACGACCACTGGCCGGAGTTCAGGCGGCGCAGGCGGGTTCCTACGGCGAAAGACAGAAGGTCGAGGGGGGAGAGGAGAGGAGCTAAGCTCACATTGGAGCATGTAGGGGGCCCAAGGGAGCCAGAGGGTCCCTACCGGCGAGGTCCGGCGGCTGGACGGGCCAGCAGGCGCGGGGCGATGCGGAGGTGCAGGTTGCGGGAGGCCTTCGCGCGGAGGAAGAGGAGTCGCAGGAGTGGAGCTGACGGGGGAGGCATAGGAGGGAGGCAGCCGCGAGGAGGAGGCCAGGGGTGGCGGTGCTCGGCGCCGGCGGGCGGCGGCCTCTGAGGAGCATCTGCTCGGGTGTCGGCGTGCGAGCGAGCGTGTGGCGGCGCGGTTGAGGGGACGAGGGAACGGTGGGGGGATCGATACTGGGTCGATCGGGTTAGGGTTAGTTGGGTGAGGCCATATAGGCATTGGGCAGCCGGCTGGGTAGTTTGGATGCGCCGCTTGGCAATCTGGGCCAAGGCCCAGCGGGGAGGGTGACTTCTTTTTATTTTAACATTTTCTTTTTGTTTTGTTTTGTTTCAATTAACTTTTAAATTCTTCAGTTTTGGTAAAATATGACAATAGCTCCTAAATTAATGTCTCGGATTAAACCACTGCCTTAAAAGTTTGGTGAGTAAGGAAACTAGTTTAACATTTGCTTATTAATTTAAAAGCATTTAAATAATTGTTTTTGCTACTATTTTATTTAGTCTAGTGCATTTAAACTTTTTATAAAGACTTGGTTCATCCATCAATATTACTTATGAATTATTTGGCACATCCCGAGCATTTAGTTTTAATATTTCAAAACCTTTATTATTTGACTTGATTTTGAAATCAAATTTGAATCTGGTTCGAACCAATGCGAGTTTAACCACAGTAATCGTGGTGACGTGGCATCATTACCAGGGAATTACTGTAGCGTGATGATACGGGCATCACACTCAAGAAGATCAAGGTGGCTGAAGCTGAAGCTCGCAAGCGCAAGCAAACTACTGATGAAGCTCCACCCACCAAGAAGCGCAAGACAAAGAAGGACAAGGCTGCTTCCACAGAGCCCATCTTTGTCGAGCCCATATCAGTTGCTCGCCCTGCATCTACACACCGAGAACGTCGCATGACAGTCCATGAGTCTGCTCCCACAGAGGCTGAAGACATTCCAGCTGTTGACCCCACCGGAGCTGAAGACATTGGTCCTCATGACAATGTTGAAGATGATGTAGTTCTTCCTCAGATCGAGTACAACGTGGAATCTTTGCCTGTTCTTATGAACAGCGAACGCATTAGCATTGGTCGTCCATTGACGCCAATTGCATAGGATGACTTGTGGGCTGATCACCCACAAGATACACCAGCAACTCCCCAACCAACTCAAGTCACCAGTTCGATGCTTGAAGATGAAGACTTTGAGGCCCAACAAACTCCATCCCCTCAGGCGTCACCAGCATTTCGCAGGCTTCGCAAAGGACCAAGGCCTCAAGTCATCACCCCAAGTGTTCCAGAAGGAGAAGAGCAACAATCTGTTCCTGAAGCTGCTCCCACTGTGAACCTCTCAGAATCTGAAGCCAAAGCGGCTGAAGATATTCCGGCTGCATCAGCCGAAGAAGAACCACCCCAAGAAGAAGAACAACCCCAAGAAGAAGAAGCACGTGCTGCCACACCCCCTGTTCTCGAGGAGAACGTGTCCGACTCTCCAGCTCCTGAAGTGGAGGTTACAAATTCAGAGGCTGCCACCACCAACACTGAAGCCAATGATGTGGTCATGGCTGAAGCCAATGTGACACCTGAAGTCATAGTGGTTCCTGAAGTGATGGCGCCTAAAGCAAGTGCTGCACCTGAAGTAAATATGCAGCCTGAAGCCACTGCCTCTGCTCCTATTCCGCCTCCAAGGCCCCATACAATCGAGCAAGCTTACAACCAAGATGATCAGCTCATCACTATCCGCTGGCCCATTCTGACACCACCACCTGGTGCTGGACCGCATGCTGCTAGTCCTCAGTTTGACCATCATGTTGAGCACATGCCTCAGGTTCAGAAGCCTAAGCCAAGACTGCCAAGGTTTCCAGGTATTGCCACGTCTCAAGGGTCATTCTATGCCAATAGCTTCACTGCGCACAACACATTCTTTGACAGCGCCAAGAACCCATATTCCAAGCCAATAATATCATCAGATAGGTTCTGGAGCCATCATCAGCGCAGTTATTACTCAAGAGTACTCTATGATCAAGGGCACATTTTTCCTCATATGCGTCTTGACACTGAAGCTATTGCTGGACTGCCTTGTCTTGAGGAAGCTCTTGATTGCTTCCGTGATGCTAGACTGCTCAACTTTGTGACTAACAAGGAGCATTGGAATGAAGAGCTACTTCTCTAATACTATGCAACCCTCCACATTCGAGGCTACAGCAGGGATCCGACGACACGGGTCCTTGAGTGGCTGACAGGCAATATTCATCATGAAGCCAAAGCCTTTGCTCACATTGAGCTTACTGGCCTGCCCACTCCAGAAGAATTGTATGAACCTGGCTGTCAACTGCTCAGTGAAGCTTTGGAGAGTATCTTTCGGAAGTGCAAGCCCAACATGAGCCAAATGCTGAGCATGATGAAGCCTTTGCCCATCGATGCTTAATATCCAAAGGAATTCTTTGTTGTAGACCTAGAGTATCTGCCACGAACCATCTATCATATCATCAGGCGTACTCTATGTCCTGTCAAAGGGCATTCTTCATCAGCCAAGCTTGAAGGAACAATGAAGATGTTGGTCTTCTATATCTTCAATGGCATCAGCTTCAATGCTCAAGATTTCTTCATCCGACAGTTGGCTATGTCTGGCTCTGATATGTTTGGTCTCAAGTTCTATGCTCCATGGATTATGCGCCTCATCGAGCTTCATTCAGCTATCACCTATCAGCCCTCTGCTCGCAACCATCATATATTCTTGCTAGAGGTTGATATGTCAGCTAAAGCCATATACCAAGAGCCTGCCAAAGAGCATGTTAGTCTTCACAACGCTGATCACCAGAGCTTTACTCAGCAAATTGAAGGAGTTCCAGCAGTCTCTCGCGTTTATCCTCTGGCTGGCCGCACTCGTCTACCTTGACATGCTGAAACTGAAGCTACTGAGAGCACCATTGCCCAAAGGCCTCAGAAGCATTCTCGTGTTCCCAATAACCGGGAGCTTCTGGTTGCCCTCCATCAGAAACATGATAAGCATCACTACTGGCTGAAGCGTCAGATGCAAAGCCTCTTGGTGGACGTCAATCGCATTCGCAATCTTGCCACCAAGAATGCCTTTGTTGCTCATGAAACTTGTCGGAGGTCATGGAAGAGTTTAACTTTGCTGAGTGCTGAAGCGGATCTTCAAGACGATGGCTTCACAGAAAGATTCAAGTTTGACCACATTCCTCCAAGGAATGCTGTTCTGCGTCGAACTCCGTCTCTTGAAGACTCTGACTACTCCTCCTCCGCTGCAACAGTTGACGCCAGGGTGATCGATGATCAAGATGATGCTACCTCACCACCTCCTACTTCAGCGCGTGTCGACACAACACCAACTACTTCTGCACCGCCAAACACCAATGCCGACCCTGCATCCTCTCCTGCTCCAACTAGGAACGAGTAGAGGCTCTATGTCTTCGAACCTTTTTGGTCCTTACTGAAAAAAGGGGGAGAAGAATATGAGTTGATAGTCTTCAAGCGGGTCCATATGGGCGGGTGCTTTATATTTTGCCTAGTGTTTACAACTCTCGTTTTTGCTACATAGGGGCGTCGAAGTGGGTTTCTCGACGTCTGTGCCTGTTTAATGCCGGCAGGCGGGCGGACGGACGAACTACGCCCAGACACCTCGATCCGGACATTACGGACATTTGAAGGGTCCATGTTGGAGATACGCTAAATATGTCTCCCTCCATTGACAAATATAAGATGTTTTGGATATTTCAGTATAGATTACGTACAGACTGAAATAAGTAAACAACACACTAAAATACGTCTATATACATAATCATAAAAAAGTTAAAACATCTTATAGTAGTGAATGAAGCGGAGAAGTATTTAGTTAAACTTGATGAGATGAACAATATGACATGGTACATCTAAGAATTTTCGAACCAAGTAGATCAGTCAAAACTAACAATGTAACGTGTCCCTAAAAAAACAATGTAACGTGGGACCTCGTGATGTTGGTTCCAATAGTCAGCTACCCCAATGGAGAAAGACATCGTGCAATATTCACCTAATAAAAAATGAGCGCACGGCGCGAGATGTTTTGGACACGGGTGGTGGGATCTTGGAAATTTCCTGTTACCATATACGGAGTACTTATTAATCTAGTAGTAGCTCTAATAAGAAACCCTAAGTTTCATTCCCTCGCAAAACCGCAAACCCGACGGCTCTCCCTGCAACCGCCAACCATACTAGAGCCGCCGATCTCATCTGACCAGCCACCGCTTGCGCTTTCGGCTCTCCTCCCCACCGGATCTGGCCTCTCCGGTGTTTGCGCTCTTCATCCGGCTAACCCCTCCGCGTCATTGTCCCGCTGCTCGTTTACCTTGTGCCGCCGGTGACGAAGACGAGCACCGTGGGGAAGTCGGTCGCCACCTATTCCCTCACTTCCTCCATCGTTCTGATCCACCTCCCTCCATTCTCCTGAATCATGCGGTAGCAGCAAGGTTCACGGCAGTGGGCCACCTCCGATGCGGGACAACATCAAATTCGAGCTCCCTCTGCATCGCCGCCTCAATTGTCTCCGGCCAGCAGCACCGCTCGTGGCACGTCCGTTCACTTCAGGTATCTCCTCCTCGCCTATGCCTCCTCGTAGTCGCTTCGCCTACCTCCCATTGCTGCAGCACGGCCGGCATGGTACGTGCACCTTAAGGCTGTTGTATCGCTCAACCCTCAGGAGCCCAGACGCTTTCTACCCCGTCACCCGCTTGTCTGATTGCTTCTTAACAATTTAACAAATTCACCAATTGAATTGCTAACTGCTCCACACTGCGATGCGATTTCCTTGTCCATACCTAACCTCCTTATATTTTCGTAGCTTCATGGATCTGCTTAATTGCTAACTCAACTACTACTAACAATCGTCCCATGCGGCACTACTGTCCTCTACTCAAGTGGCAGCTAATTAGTGCCTAGCAAACTTGCAGTTCTCTTCAAGAATGTTACATGATCTAATCTCCTCCGTTCTCCTTCACAGGGTACAGGAGGTGTGAGATCCATAATGGAACTGCTAAGGGTATTTTACAAATTACTATCGCAGTTCCACTCCAATGAGATGACTGAATTCGTGTACGCTTAGGATACTCACCAGGTACTATTAAGTACTAGTAGTACTTCACAAGTTTATGTTGTAGTCCCTAGCTCGTCTCTCTGATTGATTTCTGCACGTCAAATCCTAGGTAGTGACTAGGTACATGCATATCTGACTGGCTTCTCAATGGTAGATGTAACGTGTGGAAATATGTACTATTCCATGCTAGAAGTACTGCCCACGAGGGAATCCCCAGCTAGTTTGGTTGGTTTCTAATGTATTGAGGTCCAGTTTAGCATATTTTCAAGTAGCAGCTTTGGATCACCATACTACAGTAGCAACAATGCATTACACATGATAAAAGGCTCCAATGATACAACTGCAGTTTATGGAGCATGGGCTGTTATCTCCAAAGAACGCAAAAATACCTTGTGACAAGCTAACATAATAAATTACACAATTTGGTATAGTGCAAAGGCCAACGGAATAATCAATTACAGCGAAGACTACGATGACGACAGACTTCATCGTAGAACTTAATCAACAATGATAACCTCATCTGCAACAACAATGAGTTTGCTATCCTGACTATGTATGTATTTGAATTGGACAGAAAGTAGACTACCTTTATGTCATGATGACCATATCCTTAACTTATACATCTTGATGAATATTTTTGTTGGTCTTTAGGGGCCCAGGCTTTCGTTTTTTGGCTGAGGGATGCTTGCTTTTGAACAGATGAATCTTCAAAAATGAGTGCCCTATTTGACAAGCAGATCCCTCATGGTAATGATCTTTGGTAGTTTGGTGGTTTGTGTGAGGAAGATCGTGGTTTCTATTTTGATTAGTAGATAAGGTAATATCTTGAGCCATTAACTTAATTTATCATTTTCAGGTGGATGTGGTTCTCTTATCAGCATACGTAAAAGGTCATGATGAGAAGTAGTGTTTTATTAGGTAATATCCGCATAAGCTACAGTCAGGAGAACATGGTTAATACCAAACTCTGAATTTTGTTGCAATGGTAGATATTCTTTTTTAACTCATTCTTACTAATATGTTTACATCATTCTTGCAAATTCTATCCCTATTCTTATGATGGGATGATATGCAGCTCATATTTCAAGAAGTTGGGATGGACAAATAAAGACCAAAACAACACACCTTCAAGACGCCTGGAGAAAAGGCCCGCAATAAATGTAATTTTGATGAAGAGGAGAGCTATATTATTATGTTTGAGAGTTAAGATGACCGTCATCTGTTAATCTATTTCTAAGTGTCTATTGATGCTACATGTTGTATCAGGCTAATATATAGCTTGTGTTATTTTGGCTAATGGGGAATGTGAACTATGAACCGTGATGTGGAATTGGCACTGATGTTTATAGAGTAATTAATTGTCATGTGATATGATGTGAAAATACCTTGTGTTGGTTGTGAATGGAAAAAATAGACTATGAAATTGGGCTAACTAATAACTATATAAATTTTGTTTTCAATAGAAAATGGGAGAGATGGTCACGGCCTACTTAAAATGTGGTCTAAGCAATCCATATGGGCTGGATGGCAATATTATATACATATATGCCCATTTGAAAAGCCTAACCCATATTGGGCTGGAGCCCATTTGAAAAGCCTAACCCATATTGAACTGGAGCCCGTTTGAAAGGCCTCTGTGTAGGGTTGACAACAACGTATATGTAGTGTTGTTAGACTATAACAATATACACTGCTATCTAGCAACGTTTCTAGACGTTGTTTACCAATGGACGTATATACGTTGTTGTAGACCCTTACAACGCCACCAACGGCAACACATATTAATCCGTTGGTGTAGACCAATGCAACGCTTATACTTGTAAGTGTATCTAGTGCCACCCCTAGTTGGTGTTGGAGTATTGACGACAAACCTGGTTGAGGGACTAATGTGTTTGTGAGAATTACAGGATAACACAGGTAGTAGTCCCTCATTGATTCGGTTTACCTACCGGAGATGACCCCTAAAAATGTATGAAGACATTGACAACAGTGGCGGTACATGAAGATAATCTTATTGAAGACTATGACAAGAGAATACATTGTGTGAAGACTATGGAGCGCGAAGACTTAGATGTTTCGTTGTTTCCTTTTTCTTCTTTGTTGAGTCATAGGAACCACCGTACTGTTAAGTGGGGTCCAAGTGAACTAAGCCAGCGTGACTGAAGTGATGCCCAACCAAATCCTATGTCTTCGAGCGAAGACAATGAGAGCAAATCTTATCCAGAGCTGGATGACTCAGCTTTACTTGTAGCCCAAGTAAAGTTGTCGTGTGAGTGTTTGAAATCTGACCGTTGGAACACGTGTCAGTTCCTTAGTGACCCAGGGTCACTTCGGACAAATCAAGCCGGGTTGCCCAGTGGCTATAAATAGCCCACACCCTACACCATAAATTGGTGGCTGCTTAGAGTTATTGCACGGCTTTTGTCGTTTGAGAGCAAGCCACCTCCGAAGCATTTGAGAGAGAGAGATCCTTGCGAGGACAAAGCCAAAACACCCAGAGCCAAAGAGTGTTAGGCATCACTGACGTCTTTATGTCTATGTGACCTGAAGACTTATTACACTTGAGGACTGTGTTTCTTCCAGCCGGTTAGGCGTCGCGTTCTGAGCATCCAAGATTCATTGTGGATCGCCGGTGAACGAAGTCTGTGAAGGTTTGGAAGTCTACCTTGAAGACTTACCAGAGTGATTGGGCGAGGACTAGGTGTTCTTACCTCAAGGGGAATAAGGTGAAGACGCGGTCTTCTGAGTTAAATCTCAGCCTCCCTAACCAGACGTACAGTTGTCACAGCAACTGGAACTGGTCTAACAAATCACTGTCTTCCCCGAGCTACTGGTTTTATCCTTCCTTCCCTTTACTTACTGTCATATGTTGTGAAATCATTGCCTGACTGCCTTATCTGATTGACTTCACTGTGTAACTACTTGTTCTGATTGGCTTCATTCCTTCTTCCATCTTGATCCTTACTGCCTAGCTGCTATTAGTCTTCGTGCTTTCACTTCATTGAATACCTGACTATGGCTTGTCTAGTGTAGTCTACTTTCCGCTGCATATAAATAGGATTGGTTTTATCCATTGTCTTCAAAACTTCCATGTTTTGAAGCATTTCATAAAAATCGCCTATTCACCCCCCTCTAGTCAATATACTGCACTTTCAATAATAACATACAACAACGCATCGATGCGTTGCTATAGGGGGGTTTCTCTTGTAGTGTTTGAATGACAAACATGATTGCAATGATGTTATTATAAATTCTATTAATGCAATTGTGTAAATGATATGCAAAACCATAAGCTTGGGGATGCTTATTTTGCTATGCCCACTACTTGTTGCAACGATCATGATTGGGGCGATGCTTCTTACGATCTTGAAAATTTATTTAGAACCCATGATGAATATGAGATTGATAATAATGTTTGCCATAATATTGAAAGTGGGTTTGAAAGAATGTCAACTTTTGATTCCACTACTTTGGATATTGTTCCGTCTTATGATTTTTTTGATGAAAGTGGGTTTGGAAAGGTCATGCCTTTAGTTAACGATAATCCCACTATTTTGGAAGAGTGTCAACTTTGCATGCATATGGATCATGTAGAGAATACTTTTTGTGATAGCCATATTGTTGAACTTGATTATGATCCTACATGCAATTATTATGAAAGAGGAAAATATAGTTGCAGAAATTTTCATGTTACTAAATTACCTCTCGTTATGTTGAGATTACTATTGTTCCTTTCTTCTTCCTTGCATATGCTAGAAATTGATTGCCTTCATAAATTTTTTTGCTTATAAAATGCCTAAGCATAGGAAGTATGTTAGACTTAGATGTGATTTCCACATATTTTATGATGATCTCTTTGTGCTTCAATTCTTGTCTTTCATGTGAGCATCATTGAAATCTCAATGCCTAGCTAAGGGCGTTAAACAATAGCACTTGTAGGGAGGCAACCCAATTTTATTTTTATTCTTGCTTTTTTTGTTCTTTTTTTCTTTGATTTTTTCATCTAGCCTCTGGTTAGAGATGTTTTTAAAAGTTTTTATTATTTTTTGTGCCAAGTAAGACCTTTGGGATGATTTGGAAGATAGTAGATTGGTTTTGCTGAAAAATAGAAACTTTTGCGTCCAGTATTTGAATTGTTTCTGGTTACTGGAGCACGATAAATTGTTGAATTGTTTACACATTTCTGACCTATAAATTTCCCACATTTTCCTAAATTTTCAGAATTTTTAGAGTTACACAAGTTTTACATCAATTCGCATATTTATAGACTGTCGTGTTTTTAACATATTCTGTTTTCTTCGTGTTGTTTGCTTATTTTGATGAATCTATGGCTAGCATCGGGGGGTATAAACCATGAAAAAATTGGAATATAGTAGATATTACACCAGTATAAAATATTAATGAGTTCACAAGAGTACCTACAAGTAGGGATTGAATTTGTTTCACTAACAGATCTCATGAGTTTTTCTGTTGAGTTTTGTGTTGTGAAATTTTCAAGTTTTGGGTAAGGATTTGATGGACTATGGAATAAGGAGTGGCAAGAGCCTAATCTTGCGGATGCCCAAGGAACCACATGGTAATATTCAAGGATAACCAAGAGCCTAAGCTTGGGGATGCCTAGGGAAGGCATCCCCTTTTTGGTCTTCGTCTATCGGTAACTTCACTTGAGGCTATATTTTTATTCACCACATGATATGTGTTTTGCTTGGAGCGTCTTGTATGATTTGAGTCTTTGATTTTAGTTTACCACAATCAACCTTGCTGTAGACACCTTTTGAGAGGGACACGCTTGAATCGTGATTTATCAGAATACTCTATGTGCTTCACTTATATCTTTTGAGCTAGGAAATTTTGCTCTAGTGCTTGACTTATATCTTTTTAGAGCACGGCGGTGTCTTGTGAAAATTTGGAAAATTTTAGGGGTCATTTAACCTTTTAAATACATTTTAGTGATTTTCTAGCCATTTAATGATTGTAATTCAAATTTGAACTACATCTACATGCAACGACTAACCATAACGGTTTGAAAAATCATATTTGTGTACTTGTGTGCGTGTTAATTCCATGTGCAGTAAATTAGAAGAAATTTTCAAACATATTGGTCTCTCGGCATGGACACATGTACATCATGGAGTGCCATGGCATTTTAATTCCAAATTTTTAAAAAAATGATCAGAAACACATGAAATCTTCCTTGATGTAATGTCATGCCACCCAGATGATGTGGTAAAAAAATTGTCCTGTTTGACGCAAGTTTGGACACACACGCCTCAAAAACCGGAACAACTGACTAGAAGGCTCGTGGTTCCGAGAGGGAACAATGCATGTTTGATGACGAACGGGAGAAGCTTCCTCTAATGGCCTTCAAATATTTTCTACATTTAACACGCACTAATACATTTGTCATGTGAAAATTTGGATAATTTCAGGGGTCATTTGACCTTTTAAAGACATTTATGCGATTTTCTAGCCATTTAATGACCGTAATTCAAATTTGAACTACATCTACATGGAACGGCTAACCCTAACGGTTTGAAAAATCATATTTGTGTACTTGTGTTGAGATCAACCAATAATTCAAGTACCAGATACTCAAGATGTCCATAACCGGGGACACGGCTAATCATGATTAGTTTGTACACTCTGCAGAGGTTTGCGCACTTTTCCCAACAAGACTCGATCTCCTCCGCTGGATTTCTCGCAATGCATGGTGTTTGAGAAACGGATGACTGAGACACAGTCTTTCAGAAGCATTTACTCTTTACCCCGGGTGGACCCGTACACCTACTTTCCCCTACATCAGCTAGTCCACCACTGAAAGAGCTCACACAACTTACTCATACTATGCCAGAGCCCATAATGGCATTGTGGCTGCACACGGAAGTTTCTACCATGAATAGTTTTATGATCCCTTGGAGCCTGGGTGGCATTCCATAGGATAATCACACGGTTCCTCCGGGATTTCCTAGGACAACACTGGATTCTCCAAGCGCCCTACGACCAATCCACCAAGATGTGTATTCAAGTAGCCACCTTAAGTTGAACCATTAATTATCAACTCACATCCGTCATGGATACTCTCAAACCCAATCCACATCTACGAGCATAGCATGGCAACCTAAGCATAACGTAGAAGTAACTCCCACGGTTTGAAAATAATGTAGGTAATAGGTTCTACCTCAATCTACTTCCCAGACCCACAAGTTAAGAGATCCTACTCATGCAATGTGTGAGGGTTTGATCTAATGCATAAAAACTGGGTAATAAAGGGTATGATCAAAGTGTTACTTGCCTTGCTGATGATTCGCAAAACCTAGGGACTCGTAGTAGCACGCTTCGCACTCTGGGAATTCTATCGCAATCAAACAATAGCATACATAAGCAATCAAGCAAAGATGCACAGATAAAACTCCAAATAAGAAGATCTAACCAGAAAGTTCAACTTAAGAACTCTGGTTTGCAAAAAGAATCAAATCAAACGGAGCAACAAAACTCAAACTGTGAAAGAAACAAGATCCGTTTACTTGTTTGATCTAAAGTCAAAATTTACAGTAGCAAAACCTTGTTCAAGTTGGTTAAACGGAAAGAGGGCTTCGAGACGAAGATCTCGGCTCTTGAAACGCCTGATTCCGACTTACGAGCGAAAAGAAAAACTAAAAAGAAGATCGGGGCAGAAATCACGATCGAAAATAATCCCGGAAAAACCCTGAAAGAGAAAAACGGACGAACAGGAGAACTAACGAACGTTCGTTGTCTGTGACTAACGGGCAGACAACGTTCGTTAAAACGAACGTACAGACGAACATCCGCTAACTAACTAAACCGAAAAAACCAAACCGATCTATTTAAAAAATAGATCTAGGATTCTAAAGAAAACCAAACGGTTTTAAAAAAAACGGCGGTGGGGTCGGCGGCAGCTACCTCCGGCGGCGGGGTCGGCGGCGGCTCCGGCGAGTGTGGGGCGGGGCGGCGGAGTGCGGCGGGGTGCGGCGCTGCGGCGGCGGCGACGGTAGGCGGCGGCGGTGGGAGGCGGCGAGAAGGGGGGGCGCTATTTAAAGCCCAGGAGGGTCTTGCTTGGGGAGGGGGCAAGGCGGCGGCGGTGGCCGAGTCGGCCACGGCGGGCAGCGTGCAGGGCGCGGACTCCGGTCGAAGTCGGAGGAGGCGGCGGCGCTGGGCCGGCAGGGCTTCGGCCCAGTCTGTCCGATTTTTTTAAACGATCCTGATGCATAAAAACACAAAACTAAAATACTAAACGTAGACGAAAAATTCTGAAATAAATTTTCACCGTCCTCTAATAATATTTAGGACAAAGTGAACATTTTCCCGAACCTAAATGCAATTTTGAAAAGCGCGCATTTTCCTATGCAAATAAAATCGCAAATAAATCCGAATAAAAACCAAAAGTGATTTTAATATTTTTTCTCCAATATTTCTTTTTATTTTGGAGAAGTCATATTATCTCCGCTCATATATATTTTATTAAGTAATATTTTTAGGAGAGAAAAACAATTAAAACCAAAGTGATCCCCACACCGGTATTTGTGAAAAACTCAAATACGAAAACGGTAGAATTCCCAACTCTCTTTGTAGGTCCTTGAGTTGCTTAGAATTTTCGAGGATCGCAAGCACACAAATGCAATAAAATATGCAATGCAATATTATCTATGTATAACATTCCAAGTTGAAAATTTGGGATGTTACATGGGCTTCGCAATATTTGAGAAATTCTCAATAAATCTCTGATAATATCCTGCGAGTCCAAGAAAACTGCGAATTTCGCCAACTGAGGTGGGTGCCTTCCATTCTGTGACTGCCTGAACCTTGGTGGGGTCTACAGATATACCGTCTCCTGATATGACATGTCCAAGGAATCCAAGTTCCTTCAACCAAAACTCACACTTACTGAACATGGCATACAACTGATGTTCTCGGAGCTTCTCAAGAACTAAACGCAAATGTTCCTTGTGCTCCTCTTCATTCTTGGAGTATATCAATATGTCATCAATGAATACTACCACAAAATTATCCAAGAATTCCATGAATACCTTGTTCATCATACTCATGAAATAGGCAGGAACGTTAGTCAAACCAAATGACATAACTGTATACTCATAAAGCTCGTACATTGTGGTAAAAGCTGTCTTGGGTATATCCTGTTCTCGGATCTTCAGCTGATGATATCTTGATTGCAAATCGATCTTAGAGAATACCTTGGCTCCTTGCAGCTGGTCAAACATATCATTTATCATTGGCAGTTGGTACTTATTTTTGATTGTAACCTCGTTTAGTGCACGATAGTCAACAACCAATCTCAATGATCCATCCTTATTCTCTACTAGGAGCACTGGGGCTCCCCACGGTGATGAATAGGTCGTATGTAACCCTTATCCATTAAGTCCTTGATTTGCTTCTTGATCTCCTCCAGATCATTAGCGGGCATCTGGTATGGTCTCTTAGATACTGGTCCGGTGCTGGGTAATAGTTCAATTAAGAACTCTATGTATCTATCTGGTGGCATGCTAGGTAACTCCTCCGGGAATACATCGGGGTAATCCTTCACAACTAGCACTTCTTCCTGAACAATTCCCATGAGTGCATTCACATGCGCTTTCTTGGGTGTGTGCCTCGACGCATACTTGATCCTCTTTCCTTCCGAGGTTGTGAGAAGAATTGATCGACTAGAGCAATCTATGTTTCCTCCAAAGTTGGATAGCCAATCCATTCCTATGATTACATCCAAACCCTGGGATTCCAACAGAATGAGGTTCGTGGGAAATACATGTCTTCCAATGGTCAATGGTACTTGATAGCATCCATGGCTAGCCATATACTCTGCTCCAGGGGAACTCACTAACATAGCCGTCCTAAGGGCTACAGTGGGTAACTTATACTTTTCCACAAAACCCCTTGATATGTATGAATGTGATGCACCAGTGTCAAAAAGAACAAGGGCAGTAAATGCATTAATCAAAAACTTACCGATAACTGCGTTGGGCTGCTCGTCAATCTCCTCCACATTGACGTGGTTCACTTGTCCTCTAGTGAACGGGTTGGGCTTCTTTCCTGAGCTTCCATTGCCATTTCCATTCTTTGACTCAGGACATTCATTGGCGTAATGTCCGGTCTTCCCACACTTGAAACATGTAACGTGGCTCAGATCCTTCTTGGCAGGCATTGAGGGAGTGGAACGATTCTGACTGTTGTTTCCTCCATTCCCATTGCCATTTCTAGTACCACTGTGGTTGTGTGCAATCCCTCCATTATTAGAATGGCCCCCATGGTTATGGGTGGGATGGTTGTGTCCTCCTGAGTATGGGGTATAGCGAGGCTTCTGCTGGGCTCCAGAGTTAAACTTCCTAGCTCCATACTTCCTCTTGCGGTTGTCAATTTGTTGCTGCTTTCCTTCTAGCATAATAGCATTGTCCACTAGCTCTTGATAGTTGTTGTAGGTTGCTAGCATCAGCTGCATACTCATCTCATCATTGAGTCCTTCTATTAACTTCTCCTGCTTCGCAGCGTCAGTGGACACATCGTCTGGCGTGTAGCGAGCTAACTGCCTAAAGTCATCCACGTACTGCCCCAAAGTACGGTTTTCTTGGCGCAAGTTGTGAAACTCATGCTTCTTCAGGCTCATGGCTCCTGCTGAGACATGTGTTGTGCGAAAAGCTTGCTGAAACTGATCCCAAGTAATCGCAGCAAGTGGGTAGGTGGTGGTGTAGTTCTCCCACCAAGCAGCTGATGTGCAGCAAAATGCACTCTCTCTGCATCTATGCATACTGTAGTTGCTAGCTCTTTGTCCATCTTACGGAGCCAGTCATCTGGAACTATAGGCTCGGTGCTACTAGAGAACACCGACGGTTGCAGCCTTAAGAACCGGGTCAAGTTGTCTTGGGGAGGTGGAGGTGGGTTGTTGTTGTTGTTGTTGTTGTTGTTGTTGGTGGTGGTGGTGGTGGTGGTGTTTTTGTTGTTGTTGCTGTTGTTGTTGCTGTTGCTGTTGCTGTTGCTGGTGTTGTTGCTGTTGCTGTTG
>LR738710.1:502795848-502945494 GCA_902687465.1 Secale cereale
ATATATATATATATATATTATGAATTCCATTTTCTATCTGCTTTTGTATACTAATTTGAATCTAGCTGTTATCATCCACATATACAGAATGGAAAGCATATATACACACATTCAAACAGAACATATAAGAACGGAAAACAGAGTACACGCATTGAAACAGAGCAATTAACAGAGCAACACTATGATTGCTTTTAATACATAGCTATCCATGTCCAAACGACTCAACAAAATAAAACATGACCATGAGACCATGACCAACAGCCCTTGCCTACGGTAGCTCTTGGCTCTGCCTGAACTCGTGCAGGCGTTCGTCCAAGCGGTCGACACGCTCACGATACATCTGGAGCGCGATCTTGAGCTCCAAGTTGGCTATTTCTTCGGAGATCACCAGCTTGAGGATGCGACAGCCATGTTTCTCTACTGCGCCCAGGTGGACACCTGGGCCAAGGAGGCGGTCGAGCCTACTGACCAGCGCGTTGGCATCGAGTGGGTCACGGACAAAGCATACGGCGCGACCCATGCGAATGACACGGCTTGCGTTTGGTGCAAGTACACCGCGGCCAGTCTCTGGTGCAAGTACGACGCAGAGGGCCTCTTCCCACTCCTACCGAGGAATGGGGGTACTAACGGGACATGTACCCAGCTGCAATGCCCCGTCGACAGCAGGCAAGCGATGATGGATCCGCTCTTGCTGTGCGGCGCGCCACGCCTCTCGCTCTGCGGCGATCCAATGGTCAGGCAGTGCGGTGAGCCACAGCCTATCGACGCGGACACGCCTAGCTTGCTATGCGGCGCGCCATTGATCATGTTGTGCGGCGAGCTGCAGCCTCTCGGCGCTGACATGCATATCTTGTTCCGCGGCACTGAAGCGCCATGTGCTAAGGGCCTACTCAACCCTGGCAATGACGCAGATCACGGCATCGTCCATCACGTTTCCGGGGAGCGCCTCGGCCTCGACAGGCCGTGACGCCTTCTTGTTTTCCTCGTCAAGGAGGTTGATGGCAGAGGCGGCGCTTTCGTGGGTTGGCATGATTGGAAAAGGTGGATGTGCTATAGGCTGCGCTTGTTGCCTCCATGCATCTCGCACTACCTAGGTTTATGCTCAGTATCGCTGGGTGGCATGAAACAGGTGAGGAAATGACCGGAAAGATGGCGTGCTCATAAAATGGCATCAATTAATGGAAACTTAGCATATAAGGAACATTGAGCTAGCACAAGAAGTAGATGACGACCAGATGAACAGAGACCACACTAGGGATCCCGTCGGTGATGAATTCATCAATCACAAATAGTTGTATACTAGCAATCGTTTGCCCACAACACACACACAACTTATTCCATCTCAAACAGGTCGAATGGATCAACTGTATGCCACGTATCGCACATTGTCAAAAAGTAATGCGGTAGACCTTCTTTAACATGTGTTAAAAAAACAAAAAAAAAACAAAACAAGGACCTTGAAATTAATTCCACTGATGGGATGTATCATAAATGTCCTTAATGGACATTTAAGATACATCCCATTAGTGGGATTAACATCAAGACAACTTCCCATCCGGTCACCCATCTGATGGCCGCTCCAGCCCGAGCACAGTTAATTTGAGAGTTCTCTTAGATGAGCTATTGCTGGAACAGCTAGTCCTTGCTGATATAGGATGCCTCTTCGCATCCTTATGGCGTACCGGGATGACCGCCCGTCGCCCAATGGCAATAGATGTTGTGTGTAGACAGATCATATCACATACGTCTTATTAGAAGCAATCGTCTATGTTATTACCGTTCTTCGCACACATTTCTGATTACAGACATGTTTGCCGTGTATCACACACATCTTCTTATATTGAACCATTTCTCTTTTCTTGGATCAATGCAAACAGTTCATCTGAGTAACTGTTTGCCCTCTATCGCATACACCTTGATCCGGCTGTCCGTTTATTTTGTTCCTCCTAATCATAAATAGTTCATCCCAGTGAACCGTATGTCGTATATCGCACACACACCTTCATCTGGCTGCCCGTTTCTGTTCTTCTGCCTCATCGCAAACAGTTCATTGAACTAAACCGTATGCCTTGCATCGCACACGCAACTAAAATCTGAGCCATGTTTGGTGCATCCATTGTCGCAAACGTTTTGCACCTTTTTTATGGTCATTTTACATCACTGTTTACGATTATTGCATCGCAGACAGTTTCGCCGAAGGGTCTCTAATCGTAGTGTCCTGTTAGCAGCATCCTGCAGTAGTGTACATATACCCAAATATTCCCATACATCAGAAGAGTCGCCAAAAATACCTTTCCACCACTTCAAGTTTCTGTTCCCGGTAGATCCCATCTTGGGGCCTTTTCCAGTAATCCACCGGAGGGGGATTCGATCACTGAGGGCCTCTACATCAACCTTGTCGTCCTTCCAATGATGCACGAGTAGTTTACCACAGACCTACGGGTCCATAGCTAGTAGATAGATGCTTTCTTCTCTCTCTTTGATCTTCAATACAATGTTCTCCTCACTGTTCTTGGAGATCTATTCGATATATTTGTCTTTTGCGATGTGTTTGTTGAGATCCGATGAATTGTGTATTTATGATCCGATCATCTATGAATATTATTTGAGTCTTCTCTGAACTCTTTTATGCATGATTAAGATACCTTTGTATTTCTCTACGATCTGTCGATTTGGTTTGGCCAACTAGATTGATTATTCTTGCAATGGGAGAGGTGCTTTGTGATGGGTTCAATCTTGCGGTGTCCTCAGCAAGTGACAGAAGGGGTCGGGAGGCACGTATTGTGGTGTTGCTATTAAGGATAAAAATATGGGGTTTATATCATATTGCTTGAGTTTATCCCTCTACATCATGTCATTTTGCTTAAGGTGTTACTCTGTTCTTATGAACTTAATACTCTAGATGCATGCTGGATAGCGGTCGATGTGTGGCGTAATAGTAGTAAATGCGGGCAGGAGTTGGTCTACTTGTCACGGACCTGATGCCTATATTCATGATCATTGCCTTAGATGTCGTCATAACTTTGTGCTTTTCTATCAATTGCTCAATTGTAAATTTTTTTACCCACCGTATGCTTTCTTTGAGAGAGAAGTCTCTAGTGAAACCTATGGCCCCGTGGTCTATTTTCCATCATATTATTTTCATATCTATAACACCAAAAACCCAAAAATATCTTGCTGCTATTATTTTGTGTTTACTTTATTTTGCCTTTTACTATTATTTTAAATCCATCTCTATTAGATCTCACTCTTGCTAGTGACCTTGAAGGGATTGACAACCCCTTTTTTGCGTTGTGTGCAAGTGTTTGTTAGTTTGTGCAGGTACATATATTGGGGACTTTCTTGTGCCTCCTACTGGATTGATACCTTGGTTCTAAATTAAGGGAAATACTTATCTCTACTTTGCTGCATCACCCTTTCCTCTTCAATGGAAAAGTCAACGCAAGCTCAAGAAGTAGCAGGAAGCATTTTCGGCGCCGTTGCCGGGGAGTTTCTACATCAAGCTTACCAAGTACCTATCATAAACTCTCATCTCTTGCACTCACGTTATTTTCCATTTGCCACTCATTTTCATCTCCCCCACTTCTAAAACATTTTCAGAAAAACACAAAAATTGTTTGCCTTTTTATTCGCCTTCTTTCCTGTTTGCCTCTTTTTTGTTAGACCTTTTTGTTCTTGCTTGCATACCTCTCACCATGAGTGACTTCGGTATGGCAGAAACAAATGATGGAAGGACTCCTAAAATTGGAGCTCCTATTAATCTAGATTCTAAAACTTTTGTTCTGGGACAAGGGAACGTTATGGGAAAAGGTGCCATCCAAGAATTCTTTAATTATACTTGGACTTTGCCTTGTGGTGATGCTCCTATACTCAAGAGAACCAATACATATGCGGAGGCTATCTCTACACTTGTTCTTAAACTTGACAAAATCTTTTTTTTACCCATCCTACTTTGCAAAGATTGTTTTATGAGTTTCCCGTTATGAAAGATCCTTGAGCTAAAAGGATAGATGCACTTGTCCTCATGAATGAATTTGATTACATAGTGCAAGAGGCTAGAGAGATCTTTGATTTTATTGTATGAACCGTCAAAACCCAGTTATAGATGAGAACTTTTACAATAGTGACTACTTATTGAGGCATTTTCTTGGCAATAATAAAACTTTGATGAAAATTTAAAAAATAATATTCCCGTTTTAGACATGATCCAACAAGTTTTCAATAGTGTAAATCAATAATATTCTTGGATCGTAGCCGGTAATCAAAAAGAATTTACAGATGGACAACTTAACAACGCTAGCATTTCTATGGATAATGTGTTTCAAGTAATATTAGGAAAACACAATGACATGATCACCTCTATGGATATTATTGTCAAAGATGACAATACCTAGATCGTTGCATTATGCCTAGCTAGGGGCGTTAAACTATAGAGCTTGTTGGCAGGCAACCCAATTTTTTTTATGTTTTTGCTTATGTTTTACAATAAATATACCTTCTAGCCTTTAGTGTTTGTGCCAAGTAAGACCTTTGCAGTGGTTTAGAAGACTATTGATTTGATTTTGCTTAAAATAAAAAACTTTTACGTCCAGTACAGAAAATTCTACAATTCACTGGAGCGTGATAATTTTCTAATTTTTTTTACCAAAGATTGATATACAAATCCACATTTTCCTAGTTTTTCAGAATTTTTAGAGTTGCATAAGTATACGAATTTTTCAGATTACTACAGACTGTTTTGTTTTTGACAGATTCAATTTTCAATGTGTTGTTTGCTTATTTTAATAAATCTATGGGTACTATCGGGGGGTATGGATCATGGAGAAGTTGGAATACAATAGATATAACACCAATATAAAATTAGAATGAGTTCACAACAATACCTAAAGTGGTTATTTGCTCTACTATACTAACGAATCTCACAAGTTTTCTGTTGAGTTTTGTGTTGTGAAGTTTTCAAGTTTTGGGTAAATATTCGATGGACTACTGAATAAGGAGTGGAAAGAGCCTAAGATTGGGGAATCCCAAGGAACCCCAAGGTAATATTCAAGGACAACCAAGCATCTAAGCTTGGGGATGCCCCAGAAGACATCCCCTCTTTTGTCTTCAATCCATCGGTAAATTTACTTGAGGCTATATTTTTATTCACCACATGATATGTATTTTGCTTGGAGCGTATTGTATGATTTGAGTTATTGATTTTTAGTTTGCCACAATCATCCTTGCTGTACACACCTTTTCAGAGGTACACACATTAATCGTGAATTTATTAGAATACTCTATGTGCTTCACATATATCTTTTGAGCTAGGCAGTAGCTCTAGAACTTCACTTATATCATTTTGAGCATGACAGTGATATTATTTTGAAGAAATTGATGAACTCTCATGCTTCACTTATACTATTTTGAGAGTCTAGTAACAGCATGGTAATTTGCTTAGGTTATGAATTTAGTCCTAATATGATAGGCATCCTAAGGGGATGTAATAAAAACTTTCATAAAGAGCATTGAATATATGAGAAGTTTGATTCCTTGCAATTGTTTTGAGATATGAAGATGCTAATATTAGATTCATGCTAGTAGTGAATTTTGGAATAAATGAAATACTTGTGTTAAGGTTTGTGATTCACGTAGCATGCACGATGGTCTTCTAGTTATGTGATGAAGTTGGAGCACAATTTATCCTTGATTGTCTTCCTTTGCGTGAAAGTCGGGAGTGCGTGATGGTTAACTTCTACCAACCTCTCCCCTGGGAGCATGCGTAGTAGTACTTTGCTTCGAAGGCTAATAAACTTTTTGTGATAACTCGGTGAGTTCTTTATGACTAATTGTAACATCCCAAATTTTCAATTTGGAATGTTATACATAGATCATATTGCATTTCATGCTTTTTGCATTTTGGTTGTGGCATTCCTTG
The DNA here is from genome assembly GCA_902687465.1 of Secale cereale. Taxonomy (NCBI): domain Eukaryota; kingdom Viridiplantae; phylum Streptophyta; class Magnoliopsida; order Poales; family Poaceae; genus Secale; species Secale cereale. The sequence goes on from LR738710.1 coordinate 502,801,766, forward strand.
AAATTCTATGCAACTCAAGGACCTACGGAGAGAGTTGTGAATTTTACCGTTTTCGTATTTGAGTTCGCTCGAATACCGGTACAGGGACAGTGTGATTCTAATTACTTTTCTTTCCTAAACATATTTCTAAATACAAAATATGAGCAGAGATAATATGACTTCTCCAAAATAACAGAAATATTGGAGGAAAAATGTTAAAATCAATTTTGGTATTTTTCTGGATTTATTTGCGAATTTATTTGCATAGGAAAAATGCGTGTTTTTCAAAATTGCATTTAGGTCCGGGAAAAATGTACACTTTGTCCTAAATATTATTAGAGGATGGTGAAATTTTATTTCGGGATTTTTGGAGTCCGTTTAGTATTTCTTTCGTTAGTTTTTCTGCGCCGGGACTCTATAAAAAAAAGGAAACCGACTTGGAGTCTTACTAGCCCAGGACTGTGGGCTTTATAAGTCGCCCGAGCCAGCCCAAACCGCCACCAGCCCCGCCCCGTCCCTGCCCTAGCCGCCGCGCCGCGCCTCGCACTTCGCGCCGCCTCCGCCGCCAGTCGCCGTCGCGCTAGCTGCCGCCGCCGCTCGTCGCCGCACTTGCCGCCGCGCCGCCGCCCGCGTTAGCCGCCGCCGCCGCGCTAGCTGCCGCCGCCGCTCGCCGCCGCACTTGCCGCCCCGCGCCCCGCACTTGCCGCCCCGCGCCGCCGCACCTTGCTGCCCCGTCGCCTCGCCCGCCGGACCGCCGCCGTCGCCGGAGCGCCGGACCCCGTCGGAGTTCGTCGAGGTAGTTACGGTTTTTTTCTTTTTTAGAACCGATCGGTTTAGTAAAAGCCTAGATCTGTTTTTTTTTTCTTCTTTAGATTAGATCGGTTCGGTTTTATCGTCGGTTTAGTTATTTAGCGGACGTTCGTCCGTACGTTCGTTTTAACGAACGGTTTTCGTTAGTTATCCACAGAAAGCGAACGTTCGTTCGTTAGCCTGTTCGTCCGTTTTTCTTTTTCGGGGTATTTATCCGCGGTTATTCCGATCGCGATTTCTGCCCTGATCTTGTTTTTCGTTTTTCTTTTCGCTCGAGAGTCGGAATCAGGTGATTCAAAATCCCAGATCTTCGTCTCGATGCCCTCTTTACGTTTAATAAAGTTGAAAAAAGTTTTAGCTACTGTAAAATTTGACTTTAGGCCAACTAGTAAATTGGAGCTCGTTTCTTTCGCAGTTTGAGTTTCGTTGCTTCTTTCGAGTTGATTCTTTTTGTAAACCGGAGTTCTTAAGTTGAACTTTCTGGTTAGATCTCTTATTTGAGTTTTACCCATGCATTAGTTAAGTACTTATTGTATGCTTGTTTGTTTGCAATAGAGTACCCGGAGTGCGCCGCTTGCTACTTTGAGTCTCTAGGTTTTGCGGATCATCAGCAAGGCAAGTAACACGTTGATCATGCTTTCCAATTACCCAGTTTTCATTGCATTAGTCCAAACCCTCACACATTGCATGAGTAGGATCAATTAACTTGTGGGACTGGGAAGTAGATTGAGGTAGTACCTATTACCTGCATTACATTCAATCCTTTGGGAGCTTCTACGTTTGCTGTTAGGACATGCTATGCTCGTAGACGTGGATTGGGTGAGTGAAATCCATGACAGATGTGAGTTTGTTAATTAATGGTTCAACTTAAGGTGGCAACATTAATACACATCTGGGTGGATTGAGGCATCTGGGTATTCCAGTGATTGCATGTTTTTCTTTTGGACCGCCACCAGGCTCAAAGGGATCATGAGATTATTCATACTAGAAACTTCCGTGTGCAGCCACAAAGCTATTATGGGCTCTAGCATAGTATGATTAAGTCGTGCTAACTCTTACAGTGGTGGACTAGCAGATGTAGGGGATGTAGGTTGGTACGGTCCGCCCGATCGTAAGGTGCTAGCGCTTCTGAAAGACTATGTCTCGGTCATCCGTTTCTCAAACACCCTGCAGTGCGAGAAACCAAACGGAGGCGATCGAATCTTGTGGGAAAAGTGCACAAACCTCTGCAGAGTGTACAAACTGATCATGATTAGCCGTGTCCCCGGTTATGGACGTCTTGAGTATCTAGTACTTGGATTTTCATGTGAATCTCATCATGTTACTCTAATTTAATATTGTTGGGTTTAATGATTATTTTAATTGGGGTTGAGAGGATGTCTATCTTCTCAACAATGTTTCAACTACCATGATAGTTAATTAAAATCTATTCCTTTGAAGTAGGGAAAAATTGGCTTTACGCAAAAACTTAACCATATAGCTTTCCACCAGCCATATTGCATATAGTATAGTCTTACTTTCATTGGATTCTCTTGTGTTGCTTTGACAGCATATTCCATGTGCTGACCCGTTTTCGGGCTGCAACGTTTCATGTTGCAGACTTTTCAAACGACGAGTAAGATGCCCTTTTAGGTCGTGGTTCTATACTCAGTAATGCCGCTGGAGTTGATGGAATCACTTATCTTCCAAGCCTTCCGTTGTTATCGTATTAGATGGCCTTCAGCCATATTTATTGTAATAATTTCATCATTGGACTATCGATGTAATAAGTGTGTGATTGCTACTTTGTTATAAATCCTTCAAGTATTGTGTGTGTCAGCATTATTGATCCAGGGATGACACTGATGCACAGAGATCAGACTGTTTGAGGACTGGTCGCTACAAGATGGTATCATAGCACACGCTGACTGTAGGACACGACCACTAAGCTAAAGCCCTAGAGCACTATCCACTCTTCTCTTTCTGACTCCTCATCTTTTCTACTCTTTAGGATGGTGGAAGCAAAGCAGAAGTTCATGCAACCGGATGATGACACACCATTTGGACGACACCTGAAGGAAGTCATCATATATCTAAACATTGGACTACCAAGTTTCACCGGAACCTACAATGCCACTCTAACTGAGGAGGAGCGTTGGTTGATTCAAGCCCAAGTTCCAGGAAGGACGTTCGCACCCGTCACCTCACTCATAGCATTTTCCTTTAATGCGCCTACATGGAGCCTAGGTAGGAGCATGGAAGCCCACATCGCTATGGGAAGGATTGGAGAAGTCTACAAGCAAGAGCTAAAGGACACCATCTACCAGATTTGTGGACACCGCGATGAGAATTGGGATATGATAAGCACCCGGAAGGATAGGTCCATTGTAGCATTCATCCAGGAGTTGAATCATCACATTCGTCGCCAGGAGCACCAGATGTGTGCAGGGATGATAGATTTGAAGAAAGCCCTAAATAGGAATTTGAAGTTAGAGGAAGAACTCAAGTCTACACGCGGCGGATATGAGGAGGAGATGAAGATACTTGTGGAGAAGAATGATGACTTGACACGGAAGTTAGGAATACTCATGGGAGAAGAAGACGAGGAAGAAGAACCAAAGGAGATTCCACCGGAAGACTATATCATCATAGATGACACAGATTCGGAAGCTAAGGATAGCAAGGACGAAGACTATGAAGATGAAGCTGGAGCAGATATTATAGAATCCTCTGCCGATCAATATTTTTAGAATACCACCCTGTGACTAGTAGTTTACCTCCATATATTAGTTTTTAGAGCACTCTTGTAACGATCATTAGATTTGTAAGACCTTGTTTGAAATTGATTGGTGTGATATGATTGTGTTTGTCTCATGTGCATATGGGTAGTGATTTTCCCTTAGACCTCTTTTCTATTCTAATCTCTTCCCTCTACACCCATCAGATGCCTCCAAGACGTGAATTTGAGGTTCCCCCTGAGCTCACCCAGTTGATCCAGCAGCAGAACACCCTGATGCAACTTCTTGTCCAGAACACCCAGAACAACCACAACAACAATAACAACAACCCTCCACCACCACCACCCGTGGACAACCTGACACGTTTCTTAAGGTTGCAACCACCCGTGTTTGCTAGCAGCATCGAACCAATAGTGGCTGATGACTGGCTACGCAAGATTGGAAGGGATTTGACCACTGCCAATTGCTCGGATGCTGAGAAGGTGCGATTTGCCGCACACCAGTTGTCTGGACCAGCCGCAGCATGGTGGGAGAATTACACAGCCACTTACCCCATAGCCAATGTGACTTGGGATCAGTTTCGGCAAGCTTTTTGTACCACCCATGTCTCAACTGGAGCCATGAGTATGAAGAAGCAGGAGTTTCACAATTTGCGCCAAGGGAATCGTACTGTGGCCCAGTACGTGGATGAGTTTAGTACCCTATCTCGTTATGCCCCAGATGATGTGGCCACAGATGCGAAGAAGCAGGAGAGATTCATGGAACGGCTGAATGATGAGATGAGTGTACAGTTGATAGTGGCAACTTTCAATAATTACCAGGAGTTGGTTGACCGCGCCCTAATGATTGAAAGGAAGCATCAACAGATTGAGAGTCGCAAGAGGAAGTATGGGCAAGGAAAGAATAACTCTGGAGCTCAGCAGAAGCCCCGTTTTACCCCTAAAGCGGTAGGACAGTTTCAGCATACCCATGGAGGAGGTAGCTCGCACAATCACAATGGCACCAAGAATGGCAATGGAAATGGGAATGCAGCCAATGGAAACCAGAACCGCCCTACACCATCCACACCCACCAAGAGGGATTTTAGCCATGTCATTTGTTACAAGTGCGGGAAGAATGGACATTATGCCAATGAATGCGCAGAAGTTAAGAATGGAAACGGCAATGGAAGCGCCGGGAAGATGCCCAACCCGTTCAACAAAGGACAAGTGAACCATGTAACTATGGAGGAGGTAGAGGAGCAACCAGATGCGGTTATAGGTAAGTTCTTAGTTAAGTCCTTTACTGAACACGTTCTTTTCGATACTGGTGCATCGCATTCATACATTTCAAGGGGATTTGTGGATAAGTACAAGCTGCCGACCCAAGCCCTTAGATCGCCCATGTTAGTAACCTCACCAGGAGCGGAGTATATGGCTAAGTCATGGTGTGATCAGTTGCCCCTAAGGATTGGTAATTACATTTTCCCTTCGGACCTAATAGTATTGGAATCTCAAGGACTGGATGCGATATTAGGCATGGATTGGTTATCTAAGTATGAAGGGAATATTGAATGTGCCAGCAAGACCATTTTGCTTACTACGCCGGAAGGAAGAAGGATCAAGTATGTATCCCGGCATGAGTCAAAGAGGAGTAGATTAAATTCCTTGTCAGGAGTTGTTCAGGTGGAAATGCCAGTAGTGAAGGATTATCCAGATGTGTTTCCAGAGGAGTTACCTAGCATGCCACCGGATAGAGATATAGAGTTTTTGATTGAACTTTTGCCAGGCACCGGGCCAATTTCTAAGAGACCATATAGGATGCCCGCAAAGGATTTGGAGGAAATTAAGAAACATATTAAGGAGTTACTGGATAAGGGATTTATATGCCCAAGTTCTTCGCCTTGGGGTTCGCTAGTACTTCTAGTGGAGAAGAAGGATGGATCGTTAAGAATGGTTGTCGATTACCGAGGATTGAATGAAGTAACGATCAAGAATAAGTACCCATTACCAATGATCAATGATCTGTTCGATAGATTGCAAGGAGCTAAGATATTTTCCAAGATCAATCTGCGGTCAGGGTACCATCAATTGAAGATCCGAGAGCAGGATATACCTAAGACGGCCTTTACCACTAGGTATGGGTTGTACGAGTATACCGTTATGTCGTTTGGTCTGACAAACGCACTGGCATACTTTATGAACCTGATGAACAAAGTGTTTATGGAGTATTTGGATAAGTTCGTCGTAGTGTTCATAGATGATATATTGATCTTCTCGAAGGATGAAGAGGAGCATGCAGAACATTTGCGTTTGGTATTGGAGAAGCTCAGAGAACATCAGTTATATGCCAAGTTTAGCAAATGTGAGTTTTGGTTGAAGGAAGTCGGATTCCTCGGACACGTTATATCCGGAGAAGGAATAGCAGTAGATCCCGCTAAGGTGGACACTGTGACCCATTGGGAAGCACCAAAAACAGTTGGAGAGATCCGGAGTTTTCTTGGACTTGCAGGATACTACCGGAGATTCATCGAGAATTTCTCGAGGATTGCAAAGCCAATGACGGAGTTGTTAAAGAAGGACACCAAGTTCAGTTGGACAGAAGAATGTGAGGCCAGTTTCCAAGAATTAAAGAAAAGGTTGGTCTCATCCCCTGTGTTGATTCTGCCAGATCAACATAAGGATTATGAGGTGTACTGCGACGCTTCACGTCGAGGACTTGGAGTAGTTCTTATGCAGGAAGGGAGAGTTGTTTCGTATGCTTCACGACAACTAAAACCTCATGAACTAAACTATGCCACATACGATTTGGAGTTAGCAGCCGTAGTGCACGCATTGAAGACGTGGAGACATTTTCTCATTGGAAACCATTGTGAAGTATAGGATCATAAGAGTTTGAAGTATATATTCACCCAGAAGGAGTTGAATATTAGGCAAAGGAGATGGCTGGAACTCATTAAGGATTATGACATGAGATTGCATTATCATCCCGGAAAGGCTAACGTAGTAGCCGATGCGCTAAGCCGTAAGAGCCATGTCAATACCCTAATGATGGAAAAATTTACAAAGGAGTTAGCCGAGGACCTACGAGAACTACGTATGGAGATAGTTCCGAGAGGCTATGTAGCAACATTAGAAATCCAGTCTACCCTGATGGATAAAATTAGAGAAGCTCGGAAAGCTGACAAGGAGGTTGTCGCTATAAAGGAGAGGATGAGCGGAGGAAAAGCTAAAGGTTTTCGTGAGGATGAACACGACACCCTATGGTTTGAGGACCGAATCTATGTGCCTAATGACCCGGAGATCAGGAAGTTGATTTTACAGGAGGCCCATGATTCACCATACTCGATTCATCCAGGAAATACTAAGATGTATTTGGATTTGAAGGATATTTTCTGGTGGACCGGTATGAAGAATGATATTGCAGAGTATGTAGCAGTTTGTGATGTATGCCAGAGAGTGAAGGCAGAACATCAGAAACCAGCAGGATTGTTACAACCTATGCCAATACCCGAATGGAAGTGGGAGTAGCTTGGCATGGATTTTATCACCGGATTGCCCAGGACCAAAGCAGGATATGATTCAATCTGGGTAATAGTAGACCGATTGACGAAGGTAGCCCACTTTATCCCTGTGAAAACCACATATACCAGTGCAAAGTTGGCAAAGATATACATGACCAGAATTGTATGTCTACATGGAGTTCCGAGGAGCATCGTATCAGATAGAGGAACCCAGTTTACCTGAAAGTTCTGGAATCAGTTACATGAAACTTTGTGTACCAGGCTAGAGTTTAGCACAGCATTTCACCTGCAGACAGATGGACAGACTGAAAGGGTCAATCAGATTTTGGAGGATATGCTAAGAGCCTGTGCATTAGATTATGGATCTAGTTGGGATGACAACTTGCCCTACGCGGATTTCTCATAAAACAACAGTTACCAAACTAGTTTGAAGATGGCCCCTTTTGAAGCATTATACGGAAGGAGATGTAGGACACCGTTGTCGTGGGACGAAGTTGGAGACCGACAGTTGTTTGGACCAGACTTAATCAAAGAGTCTGAGGAGAAGGTGAAGTTGATCCGAGATAGGCTGAAAGTAGCTCAGTCCAGGCAGAAGAGTTATGCAGACTCGAAGCGCAAGGAGATAACCTATGAGATCGGAGACAGAGCATACTTGAGAGTATCGCCTCTGCGAGGAGTTAAACATTTCGGAGTTAAAGGGAAGTTAGCCCCGAGATTTGTGGGACCTTACCGTGTTTTGTAACGCATGGGAGAGGTTGCCTATAAGTTGTAATTGCCTGAAGGATTGTCAGGAGTGCACGACGTGTTTCACGTTTCACAGCTTAAGAAGTGCCATGCAGAGATGGTCGATATACCGCTTAGAGACACAGTACCCCTGGAAGCAATTCAGTTGGACAGTGATCTGACTTATGAGGAGAAGCCTGTTAAGATTCTTGAATTTTCGAGCAGAGTCACTTGTAGTAAGGTTATCAAGTTTTGCCAAGTTCAGTGGAGTCACCACACCAAGGAAGAAGCCACCTGGGAACGAGAAGATGATCTACGCAAGGACCACCCACACCTGTTCTCTAGCCAAGTCGAATCTCGAGGGCGAGATTCATACTAAGGGGGCGTAGGTTTGTAACATCCCAAATTTTCAATTTGGAATGTTATACATAGATCATATTGCATTTCATGCTTTTTGCATTTTGGTTGTGGCGTTCCTCGAAATTCTAAGCAACTCAAGGACCTACGGAGAGAGTTGGGAATTTTACCGTTTTCGTATTTGAGTTCCTCGAATACCGGTACGAGGACAGTGTGATTCTAATTACTTTTCTCTCCTAAAAATATTTCTAAATACAAAATATGAGCGGAGATAATATGACTTCTCCAAAATAACAGAAATATTGGAGGAAAATGTTAAAATCACTTTTGGTATTTTTCTGGATTTATTTGCGAATTTATTTGCATAGGAAAAATGCGCGTTTTTCAAAATTGCATTTAGGTCCGGGAAAAATGTTCACTTTGTCCTAAATATTATTAGAAGACGGTGAAAATTTGTTTCGGGATTTTTGGAGTCCGTTTAGTATTTCTTTCGTTAGTTTCTCTGCGCCGGGACTCTATAAAAAAAGGAAACTGACTTGGAGTCTTACTAGCCCAGGACTCTGGGCTTTATAAGTCGCCCGAGCCGGCACAAACCGCCGCCAGCCCCACCTCGTCCCTGCCCTAGCCGCCGCGCCGCGCCTCGCACTTCGCGCTGCCGCCGCCGCCAGTCGACGCCGCGCTAGCTGCCGACGCCGCTCACCGCCGCACTTGCCGCCCGCGTTAGCCGCCGCCGCCGCCGCACTTGCCGCCCCGCGCAGCCGCACCTTGCCGCCCCGCCGCCTCGCCCACCGGACCGCCACCGCCGCCGGAGCGCCGGACCCCGCCGGAGTTCATCGAGGTACTTACGGTTTTTTTTCTTTTTTAGAACCGATCGGTTTAGTAAAACCCTAGATCTGTTTTTTTTCTTTAGATTAGATTGGTTCGCTTTTTTCGTCGGTTTAGTTATTTAGGGGACGTTCGTCCGTACGTTCGTTTGAACGAACGGTTTTCGTTAGTTAGCCGCAGACAGCGAACGTTCGTTCGTTAGCCAGTTCGTCCGTTTTTCTTTTTCGGGGTATTTATCCGCGGTTATTCCGATCGCGATTTTTGCACTGATCTTGTTTTTCGTTTTTCTTTTCGCTTGAGAGTCAGCATCAGGTGATTCAAAATCCCAGATCTTCGTCTCGATGCCCTCTTTACGTTTAATTAACTTGAACAAAGTTTTGGCTACCGTAAAATTTGACTTTAGGCCAACTAGTAAATCGGAGCTCGTTTCTTTCGCAGTTTGAGTTTCGTTGCTTCTTTCGAGTTGATTCTTTTTGCAAACCGGAGTTCTTAAGTTGAACTTTCTGGTTAGATCTCTTATTTGAGTTTTACCCGTGCATTAGTTAAGTACTTATTGTGTGCTTGTTTGTTTGCGATAGAGTACCCGGAGTGCGCCGCTTGCTACTTTGAGTCTCTAGGTTTTGCGGATCATCAGCAAGGCAAGTAACACTTTGATCATGCTTTCCAATTACCCAGTTTTCATTGCATTATTACCCTCACACATTGCATGAGTAGGATCAATTAACTTGTGGGACTGGGAAGTAGATTGAGGTAGTACCTATTACCTGCATTACATTCAAACCTTTGGGAGCTTCTACGTTGGCTGTTAGGACATGCTATGCTCGTAGACATGGATTGGGGTAGTGAAATCCATGACAGATGTGAGTTTGTTAATTAATGGTTCAACTTAAGGTTGCAGCATTAATACACATCTGGGTGGATTGAGGCATCTGGGTATTCCAGTGATTGCCTGTTTTTCTTTTGGACCGCCACCCAGGCTCAAAGGGATTATGAGATTATTCATACTAGAAACTTCCGTGTGCAGCCATAATGCTATTATGGGCTCTAGCATAGTAAGAGTAAGTCGTGCGAACTCTTACAGTGGTGGACTAGCATATGTAGGGGGTGTAGGTTGGTACGGTCCGCCCGATCGTAAGGTGCTAGCGCTTCTGAAAGACTATGTCTCGGTCATCCATTTCTCAAACACCCTGCAGTGCGAGAAACCAAACGAAGGCGATCGAGTCTTGTGGGAAAAGTGCACAAACCTCTACAGAGTGTACAAACTGATCATGATTAGCCGTGTCCCCGGTTATGGACGTCTTGAGTATCTAGTACTTGGATTTTCATGTGAATCTCATCATGTTACTCTAATTTAATATTGTTGGGTTTAATGATTATTTTAATTGGGGTTGAGAGGATGTCTATCTTCTCAACGATGTTTCAACTACCATGATAGTTAATTAAAATCTATTCCTTTGAAGTAGGGAAAAATTGGCTTTACGCAAAAACTTAACCATAGAGCTTTCCACCAGCCATATTGCATATAGTATAGTCTTACTTTCATTGCATTCTCTTGTGTTGCTTTGCCAGCATATTCCATGTGCTGACCCGTTTTCGGGCTGCAACGTTTCATGTTGCAGACTTTCGAGACGACAAGTAAGATGCCCTTTTAGGTCGTGGTTCTATACTCAGTGATGCCGCTGGAGTTGATGGACTCACTTATCTTCCAAGCCTTCCGCTGTTATCGTATTAGATGGCCTTCAGCCATATTTATTGTAATAATTTCATCATTGGACTATCGATGTAATAAGTGTGTGATTGCTACTCTGTTATAAATCCTTCAAGTACTGTGCGTGTCAGCATTACTGATCCATGGATGACACTGATGCACTGAGATCAGACTGTTTGAGGTCTGGTCGCTACACTAATGTTGAGTCCATGGATTATACACACTCTCACCCTTCCACCTTTTGCTAGACACTCTAGTACCGCACAACTTTCGCCGGTGCATTAAACCCGCCTTATACCTTTCCTAAAAACAGCCACCATACCTACCTATCATGGCATTTTCATAGCCATTCCGAGATATATTGCCATGTAACTCCACTCTTCCGTCATTATGAGTTTTTACCTTGAGTTGTAAATAATAAAAGTGTGATGACCATCATTACTAGAACATTATCCCATGTGAGGTCATATATAAAAAAGAGGCCAAAGAGCACCCCCCAAAAGAAGAGAGGCCAAAGAGCCCAAAATAAAAAAATGAGAGAAAAAGAGAGAAGAGACAATGTTACTATCCTTTTCCACACTTGTGCTTCAACACAGGACCATGTTCTTCATGACAGAGAGTCTCCTATTTTGACACTTTCATATATTAGTTGTGGGGATTTTTCGTTATAGAACTTGGCTTGTCTATTCCAATGGTGGGCTTCCTCAAATTGCCCTAGGTCTTCACGAGCAAGCAAGTTGGATGCATACCCACTTAGTTTTATTTTGAGCTTTCATACACTTATAGCTCTAGTGCATCCGTTACATGGCAATCCCTACTCACTCACATTGATATCAATTGATGGACATCTCCATAGTCCATTAATTTTCCTAGTTGATGTGAGACTTTCTCCCTTATTTTGTCTACTACCACCTTCTATTCCACCTATAGTGTTATATCCATGGCTCACGCTCATGTATTGCGTGAAGAGTTTAAAGATTTTGAGAAAATAAAAAGTATGAAACAATTTCTTAGCCCACACCGGGGTAGTACATGATTTATACTTTGTGTGAAGAAGAGGGAGCATAATAAGACTATATGATTTTGCAGGGATAAATTTCTTTAGCCTTGTTATTTTTTGAAGTTTCATGATTTTTATTTCTAGTATGCTTGACGTATTGATCAACTCGCCTGTAGATGTCAACGATATTAGGCCAATTACATTGCTAAATTGCTGTCTCAAAGTGATCACTAAGCTACTAGCCAATCGGCTTCAAAAATTAATTCTAAAAATCATTCATCGCAATCAATATGGTTTCATAAAAGGGAGATCCATACAAGATTGCCTCGCATGGGCCTTCAAATATATCTTCCAATGTCAAGCCTCCAAAAAATAGATCATCCTCCTCAAGCTAGACTTTGCTAAAGCCTTTGATACTATTGAACATGCAACAATGATTGAAATTATGAGGAACATGGGCTTTAATGAAAATTTTCTCAGTTGGATGCACAACATCTTTTCATCTGCAAAATCTTCTGTCCTCCTCAATGGAGTGCCAGGACGACAATTCTTTTGTAAGTGTGGGGTGCGCCAAGGTGATCCTATGTCCCCTCTTATTTTTGTACTTGCAGCTGATCTCCTACCAGCTGCATTAAATGAGGCCTTCATTCAAGGAAACATTCAACTCCCTTTCCCTCGACCAGACCAGACGGATTATCATGTTATCCAATACGTGGATGACACTATCATTATTATGCGGGCATGCCCCACACAAGCAACTACAGTCAAGCAAATATTATCTGACTACGCAATCTCCATTGGACACAAAATAAATTTCCATAAATCAACTCTGATTCCAATTAATTATGACATCCACCTCAGCGCAAACTTGGCTCAGATCTTCGGATGCAATATTGGTAGGATGCCCTTTACCTACCTAGGACTACCCCTTGGCACAACAAAACCAATGGTTCATGATCTTATGCCCTTGGTTTGCTCCGTTGAATGAAGAATCACGTCTACCCTTATGTTGATGTCACATGGAGCAAAGCTTTCCCTGTTAAATTTGAAGATCACATCTTTAATGATATTTGCTCTCTGCATGTTAAAATTTCCACCAAAGATCCTCGACCTGCTCGACAAATTATGCAGAAGATGCTTATGGACAAAAAACTCCGAGCAAGGGGAATCATGCCATTCACTTGCCTCTTGGGACAGAGTTTGCCAACCCAAAGGTAGTGGAGGCCTTAGAATCACCAACCTCCGAGTTCAAAGTGATGCCTTACTTCTGAAGTATCTTCACAAATTCTACAACAAAATGGATTTACCATGGGTAGAGTTGATTTGGAGCACCTATTACAATAATAAGATACCACACGCATCAGACCCATGCGGTTCCTTTTGGTGGAGGGACGCCATCAAACTTGTGCCAATTTATCGTGGTATCACCAAAGTTACGGTCAGGGATGGAGCTAATGTTCTAATGTGGAAAGATCAATTGACGGATTCGATTCTTGCTGAATCACACCCACGGGCTTTCTCTTTCTCTCATGATGAAGATGTTTCAGTGAGGAATTTCTTGACCATCACGACTCTAGGTGAATTATTTCACCTACCCATTTCTGTCCTGGCACGTGAGGAGTTGCGCGATATAAAAGTAATTATGACTGAGACCCACCTTCAGAAGGATACAAACGATACATGGTCATAAATCCGGGGCACCGACAACTTCACAGCCAAGAGATACTGTAGTTTCTTCTTCAGAGAAATAAAAGCACACAAGTCATATCACTGGCTATGGAAATCTAAAGTCACTATTAAAATCAAGGTTTTCGGCTGCCTTCTTATCTCAGACCTTCTAAACACTAGAAACATGCTCAAACGCAGACACTTTCATATAGGCAACAACTACAACTGCATTCTCTGTGGGGGTTCAATCGAGGAAACCATTGAACATATCTTCTTTCACTGTCCTTTCAGCAAAAGCTGCTCGGACAAGCTTAACATCACGTGGCATGTGGATAGTCCACGTCTATGCATGATTGCACAAGCAAAAACCGTGTGGAACGGACCGTTATTCATGGAAATTTTCCTTCAAGCAGCCTGGAACATTTGGAAGGAAAGAAAGAATAAACACTTTAGGGGCATTCGCCCTAGCACTACTTCTGGGAGACAAAGATTTATAAAAAGACTTGACACTTCTTCAATACAGAGTCAAGGAGAACAATAAACCTTTCCTTTTTAGCTTGTTAGATTCTATCTAACCTTTCCTGTATTACGTTCTTCATGCATACTAGAACTGGTACAGGTTAAACTAGCCTCTGCTCCTTACCTCACCCCCATTGTAATTGTAAATACCATGTTGAAATGAAAATATACCGTAGAACAATTGTTCTACGGTCCTTGGGTCAAAAAAAGTATTATTGTTTTTACGTCAATATTGAACATTTGTTTTGAATCATATGGGTCTATACATTCATGCCAAGATAAGAAGAAATACATTGATAAATATGTTAGGTAGCATTCCACATCAAAATTTTTGTTTCTATCATTTACCTACTCGAGGACGAGCAGGAATTAAGCTTGGGGATGCTTGATACGTTTCCAATGTATCTATAATTTTTTATTGTTCCATGCTATTGTATTATCAACTTTGGATGTTTTATATGCATTAATATGCTATTTTATACCATTTTAGGGACTAATCTATTAACCTAGCGACTAGTGCTAGTTTCTGTTTTTTCCTTGTTTTAGGCTTTTACATAAAAGGAATATCAAACAGAGTCTAGATGGAATAAAACTTTACCAAGATTTTTCTTGGACCAAAACACACCTACGTGACTTGGAGAGGAGGCCAGAAGATACACGAGGAGGCCCCAAGCCATAGGGGCTCCCCCTAGGGGGGGGGCTAGGCCTATGGACCCCCACTAGCTCTCCTAACCCTAATATTCACTCTATAAATACCCAAATATCCCCCCTATGTCCGAGAAGCCGCCAAAAATACTTTTCCACTACTGCAAGTTTCTATTCCTGTGAGATCCCATCTTGGGGCCTTTTCCGGTACACCGCCGGAGGGGGATTCGATCATGGAGGGCCTCTACATCAATCTTGCCGCCCTTCTGATGATGCGTGCGTACTTTACCACAGTCCTATAGGTCCATATCTAGTAGCTAGATGGCTTCTTCTCTCTCTTTGATCTTCAACACAATGTTCTCCTTGATGTTCTTCGAGATCTATTCAATGTAATTTTATTTTGCAGTGTGTTTGTTGAGGTCCTATCAATTGTGTATTTAGGTTCAGATCATCTATGAATATTATTTGAGTCTGTTCTGAACTCTTTTACGCATGGTTAAGATATCCTTGTATTTCTCTCGGATCTATCGATTTGGTTTGGCCATCTAGATTGTTTTTTTTTGCAATGGGAGAGGTGGTTTGTGATGGGTTCAATCTTGCCGTGTCCTCACCGAGTGACAGAAGGGGTAGTGAGGCACGTATTGTGTTGTTGCCATTAAGAATAAAAATATGGTGTTTATATCATATTACTTGAGTTTATCCCTCTACATCATGTCAGCTTGCCTAAGGCGTTACTCTGTTCTTATGAACTTAATACTCTAGATGCATGATGGATAGCGGTCGATGTGTGGAGTAATAGTAGTAGATGCGGGCAGGAGTCGGTCTACTTGTCACGGAAATGATGCCTATATTCATGATCACTGCCTTAGATATCTTCATAACTTTGCGCTTTTCTATCAATTGCTCAACAGTAATTTGTTTACCCACCATATGCTTTCGTCGAGAGAGAAGCCTCTAGTGAAACTTATGGCCCTCGGGTCTGTTTTCCATCATATTATTGAGATCTATAAAACCAAAAACCCAAAAATATCTTGCTGTAATTATTTTGTGTTTACTTTATTTTTTCTTTTACTATTATTTTAAATCCATCTCTATTAGATCTCACTCTTGCTAGTGACCGTGAAGGGATTGACAACCCCTTTTTCGCGCTGTGTGCAAGTGTTTGTTAGTTTGTGCAGGTGCATATATTGGGGAGTTGCTTGTGCATCCTACTGGATTGATAGCTTGGTTCTTAACTGAGGGAAATACTTATCTCTACTTTGATGCATCACCCTTTCCTCTTCAAGAGAAAAATCAATGCAAGCTCAAGAAGTAACACCAGCAGAAGACGACTTTACGCGGTGTGGCTGACGGCTGGACCCACCAGCTACATCTTCGAACACAAGGAAGTGCCTCCTTATAACATGCAAATAAAAATGATTCCTCCCGCTGATAGCTGGTATCCACCATCTATATCTTCGCTCGGAAGGAAGTGCGTCCTTATCCCCCTCACAGTCGGGACCCACTCGGTCGAAGCATTTGTAGCGTTATCTGTCTGGTAGTGAATGTCTACGTACATACTGGTCGATCGGCCTCTCTATGACGTTGAACCGTTGTCGAGCAAGCAGCAGAACGCGTCGTAGTAGAGCCCCCGACGTAGCAGTTCAGGCAGTCCAGTCTAAACCACATACATACAACCACATGGCAAAAAATACGGCCACGTATGTACATATGGGTGGGGTCTCGAACGCGTACTCGCACATACGTACGGCCAGGATGGGTGTACATACAGAGGCATCAAACGGCAGCAATGGCGTCATGTTCATCGGCAGCCAACCAGTGGGGTCGTAATGGAGAAACAATGTCGTGTTCCTGGGGAGGCAACAGAACGCGTCGTGTTCATTTGGAGCCATCCGGCTTGGACGGAATAACCAAAAAGGGGTGTGGCGTAACACAAAACAAAGGGAAACACCCTTTTGCTCGAGCGCGTACGGTGAAATGGGGTCATGTTCATCAGGAAGGGTCTGGCATACTACAAAACGGAGAAAACGACCTTCTACTCGACCGGCTACGGAAGAAACAAGATCGTGTTCATTGAGAGGGGTCTGGCATACCACAAAACGGAGGAAACAAACTTTTGTTGGAGCGGTACAGTTGAAATGGCGGTCCTATTCATCGGGAGGGCTTTGGCATACCGCAAAACGGGACTCCACATGCTACTATACACCCACCATTGACTTCCTCCACCCTCCACCTGCTTTGTTCATCCAACGTGTCTTCCTCCTACCTCCGCCAACTACTGTTCATCCACAGGCTATTGTTCATCCAGCCTCCATCGCATACTGTTCAACCAGCCCTCCACGGGGTCCTGTGCATCCACCCCTACCAGCTTGGGTGTGGCGGCCTCCTCTCGGGGTCCTATTCATCCAGCGGCAACCGCCTACTAATACGGGGTCCTGTTCATCCAACCCCCACCGGTAACTGTTCATCCGACCCCAACCACGTCTCGACTCGTTCAACCAACCCCCATGGTCACTGTTCATCAAGAAGAAGGAGGTTCGATCGACTTCAGTAAGTAGCAACAGTGATTCACTACAGGAATCAGCTTCTTTGCCGACTGCCATGGCAGTCGGCAAAGGCATGAATGGCAGTCGGCAAAGCTCTTTGCCGACTGCTAGCAGTCGGCAAACAGTCCGGCTGAATTAGCGGCGGTAAAGGCCTTCTTTGCCGTCTGCTTCATAGAAGCAGTCGGCAAAGCTCTTTGCCGTCAGCCGTTTGCGGCCAGCAGACGGCAAAGAGCGTAGACGGCAGTGAGGTGAGGTGGGAGCCGTTAGGGGTTAACGGCGTGGTTTGCCGTCAGCCGGCAGACGGCAAAGAGGCTAAGGTCTTTGCCGTCTGCTGGCAGACGGCAAAGAGGCCAAATAGGAGTCACTGGGAAGCTGCCACGTGGCCTTTTTTGCCGTCTGCTGGCCGTCGGCAAAGACCTTAGCCTCTTTGCCGACTGCCGGCAGTCGGCAAAGACCTTAGCCTCTTTGCCGACAGCCGGCAGTCGGCAAAGAGCTGAGCCTCTTTGCCGTCTGCCGGCAGTCGGCAAAATGCCCAAATAGGCAACCAATGTTCCCAGGTTGAACAGGGAGCTGCCACGTGGCATTCTTTCCCGACTGCTTGCTGTCGGCAAAGAGCTTTGCCATCTGCCCGACTGCTGGCAGACGGCAAAGAGCCTATATAACCCCTGTTTTTAATTGAATTCATTCAATTTGACAGAAATTCATAGATATACACAGATAATACATATATACTCAACAAGCATATCCAACAATATATTTACTCAAGTCCAACATATATCCATATGACATAAGAAGTTTCCAACAATATATTTCCTCAAGTCCAACATATATCCATATGGCATAAGAAGTTTCCAACAATATATTTCCTCAAGTCCAACATATATCCATATGACATAAGAAGTTTCCAACAATATATTTCCTCAAGTCCAACATATATCCATATGACATAAGAAGTTTCCAACAATATATTTTCTCAAGTCCAACATATATCCATATGACATAAGAAGTTTCCAACAACATATCCAACAATAAGAAGTTCCCAAACATGTTTT
The DNA here is from genome assembly GCA_902687465.1 of Secale cereale. Classification (NCBI taxonomy): domain Eukaryota; kingdom Viridiplantae; phylum Streptophyta; class Magnoliopsida; order Poales; family Poaceae; genus Secale; species Secale cereale. The sequence continues at coordinate 502,819,817 of LR738710.1, forward strand.
CATAAACAAAAAGGAAGCACAAGGAGAATATATGAGTCCATCAATGCAAGCTTCCTCATCTCAAGCAAATCTGCAAATTGGGAAAGATGAAAGTTAGAAGAAGAAGAATAGCTAGAAGAGGAAAAGAAAAAGATAAAGAAGAGGAAAATAAGAAGAAGATTTTATCTTCTCTTTCTTTCTCTCCTCCCCCTCTTCTTTATCTTCTTCTTTTCCAACAAATGTAGTTAAAAAAGCCAATTTAGAGCTAAGCTAGGTAAATAGGTCATTTTGGAGATAAGATAAGTTCAATGTATCATATTGGAGCTAACCTAGGTAAACTTGGTCATTTTGGAGCTAAGCTAAGTTAAATGGATCATATTGAAGCTAACCTAGGTAAACTTGGTCATTTTTTAGCTAACCTAGGTAAAAATGTCATTTTTTGCTAAGCTAGGTAAAAATGCTAAGTGTGTAGGTCAATTTAGAGCTAGCTTAGGTAAATAGGTCATTTTGGAGCTAACGCGGGTAAAATGGATCATATTGTAGCTAACTTAGGTAAACTTGGTCTTTTTGGAGCTAACGTAGGTTAAATGGATCATATTGGAGCTAACATAGGTAAACTTGGTCATTTTGGAGCTAACCTAGCTAATTAGGCCATTTTTGACATAACTAAGCTTATTGTGTCATTTGTGGACTAAATAGGCTAAATTATGTTATAAATGGACTAAATAGGCTAAATAAGAGGAGGAAAAGAAGAAGAAGAAGAAGAAGAAGAAGAAGAAGAAGAAGAATAAGAAAAGAAGAAGAAGTCTTCTTCTTCTTCTTCTTTTCTTATTCTTCTTCTTCTTCTTCTTCTTCTTCTTCTTCCCTTCCTATTCCTTCTTTTCTTCCTATTCCTTGATTTTCTTCATCTTATTATGTCATTTGTGGACTAAATAGGCTAAATTATGTCATAAATGGACTAAATAGGTTAAATAAGAGGAGGAAAAGAAGAAGAAGAAGAAGAAGAAGAATAAGAAAAGAAGAAGAAGATTTTCTTATTCTTCTTCTTCTTTTCTTCTTCTTCTTCTTCTTCTTCTTCTTCTCTTCCTATTCCTTCTTTTCTTCCTATTCCTTGATTTTCTTCATCTTATTATGTCATTTGTGGACTAAATAGGCTAAATTATGTCATAAATGGACTAAAAAGGCTAAATAAGAGGAGGAAAAGAAGAAGAAGAAGAAGATCTTCTTCTTCTTCTTCTTTTCTTATTCTTCATCTTCTTCTTCTCTTCCTATTCCTTCTTTTCTTCCTATTCCTTGATTTTCTTCATCTTATTATGTCATTTGTGGACTAAATAGGCTAAATTATGTCATAAATGGACTAACTAGGCTAAATAAGAAGAAAAATACCGTTATCACGGAGGTGAAGGACCGGTCGAGGCTGCGCCAGTGCCAGACTGAGGTGAAGGGCCGGTCGGGGTTCCACCAAGGGCAGACCGAGAAGGATCGGTTGATGCTTGTCGGTAAGCATTCTACACCAAAGATCATTTGCAATGTCTCGTTAGCATGATGCAACATAAATGTGAATACTAGTAACTAACGACCATTCAAATCAAACTCACCGTGGTCGCCGGAGCAATCTGGGGCATCGGCGGAGGGGTCTGACCGCTTTTCTCACACATGCTCTACACATTTGGTTCTCACGAGTTAGTCATATTAGTTAGTAATGGAACAAACATTATGTGCATGATTTGGCTAATATGCAGGAGAAACATACCACCAAGATGTCATATAGGGCCCGGTTTTGAGCATCGTTCCGGTTCCTCTCCTCCTCCAACAGCATATTATGTCCTCTCCTCCAGCTCCCTCTCCCTCTCCTCCGCCTGCCTTCTTGCCGCCTCCAAAAGCGTCTGCGTGTTTGCTCTCTCTTTCTCAAGAGCAGCCTGCAACACACCACTCCTCGTTAGCATTGTAATCATCGACGGACGCACACACAATGTAATGGATAGGAAAGGTATCCGAGTCCGTAAAACTAACCGCCATGGCGAGCTCCGATGGCCGTGCACGAGGCATTATCTAAGGATCAGAGCTACTCTGGCGCTTCTTGATCTGCGTGAGAGTCTTAGGACAACGTATCAGTCCATCACCAATGGCTGTCGAGCCATGGGACCTCCCGCCACCAGATATCATAACCAGCTCTGTATCAAAAGGATCCTGGCTCGGGTTAAAGTCCTCCCCTTTCCTTGCCTTCCCCTCGTCTCTGTACCTCACGAGCTTGTTGTGGGAGGAGATGTTGGTGAAGGTCTCTGGATGATCTAGGTCAGACTCCGAGAATGCCTTGGCCTTCTTGTACGGGGCACTATGGGCCATGCCATAGAGGTCGAACAGACCTGGCACGGGCTTCTTGTTGTGGTGCGACTGAGAGAGAGGAACAAAATATTAGTCAAGGGCTCAAGCTAGCATGAAGAATGAAATTGCTATGTAAATAAGGTCATTTTGGAGCTAAGTAAGGTTATTATGTCATTTCTGAGGAAAAAAAAGCTAAGTTTAGGTCATTTTGGAGGTAACCAAGATTATTATGCCAATTTTGACCAAACTATGCTAATTATGTCATTATTGAGCTATCCAAGGTAGTTATGCCTTTTTTTAGCTAACTAAAGCATATTATGTCATTTTAGAGCTAATTATGTCATAAATGAACGAGCTAAAATTATTTTAGGTCATTGTTGAGCTATCAAAGGTAGTTATGCAATTTTTTAGCTAACTAAAGCATATTATGTCATTTTAGAGCTAATTATGTCATAAATGAACGAGCTAAACTAAGTTTAGGTCATTATTGAGCTATCCAAGGTAGTGATGCCATTTTTTAACTAAGTAAGCATTATTGAGCTATCCAAGGAAAAATGCTATCATGTAGAATGAAATTGCATGAATCATGAAGCAAACCACATACCCAGTGACCCCCGAACTCAAACAGGTCGCAGCTCCCTTGATGGTGTGGCACACCAACCATTTGGGCACGCTTATCCTTGGCCCTTTGGTGTTCGACTAGCCATTTGGGAGAGCACCACTCATCCACCAACGCCTCCCAACAGTCCATCATATCCGCACACCATCTCGGGGGCACCTAAGGTAGTCAAGAGAAATTTCAGCGCTACGCCTACGAATCAAATCAAGAGAACTAAGTTCAAGGCCTTAAGAATAGGTAATTACCAGCATGTACTTCTCCTTAGTCAGAAACTTGCCGCGACACTTCTTCTTCGCCCTCCTAATACCCTTCGAGGCGTAGTAGTCTCGAACGGCCTGCACCCGAGCCTCGTGCCGTAAGTTCTTAAGTAGGGGCTTGCACTCGACTTCGACAACTGAAGCCGCAGCTTCCTGCTCTCCATCTGAAATCCTGTAGAAGGTCTGCAGTCAAACAAGACAACGCTGATTAGTAAAATCACTACGTAGTGTTGATCTTTAATTCTGTAAAGGAGAAATTACCCAGAACCGACGGAACACAATTTCGGCCACCGTCTCGCACTCGACATCGGCGACCATCTCCCCCGGCGGGGCCGGGGCAGCCTCCAATCTCATCCCAGAGTTTACTCTTTCCTCCATTCACGAGTGGACTAGTAGTAGTAATCTCCGGTGATTTTCTCCCGGTAGGGGTGCCAGGATCCACATGATTTCCTAACTGTTGGATTCTACAAGGTAAAACAGTGCTCGCAATCAACAATAATCCAATTATTTAATGCATGAATCTCTTATGTACTATGTTTAACAGTAGGTCCCACTTTTGCACTCTGGTCAAGCATGCATATGAAACCGATGATACTTCGTAACGCATCATAGTGGAGCAAAATTATAAGCATTAACAGTTTCCAAAAGAGTTCTGCATATGTCCATACTATGCTTAAAAATGCATCGTGATGGAGCAAAACTATAAGCATTTGCATTTTCCAGAAGAGTCACCACATGCCCTTACTCTACATAAAATCAAACTAAAAGGATCAGTTTCGTCAAGAGTTTTCATATATCCGTACTATAAATAAAATCTGCTACAACGATCACTTCCAATATTTGCGCAGAATTTTCTGCCTGCGTGACACATTTTAAAATGTAAGAGTTGAGATGAGCCCAGTTGAGACATTGAACAAGCCAATTTTCAAGCATCGGGATATTTTGGGCTCTGTGAAAATATTTTTCAAACATACATCACTGTGATTCAGATATTTAATTATGGGTTGCAGCATACCAGAGACATTTGGGGCTCCAAATCACTCATAACGGCACATGAACTTGGGGATGCACCCCAGAACAGGGCCCAAATAAAACGTATGCTGACATACTGCGCAGGGACAGAGCAAAAGGAGTTCTCCTCAACCAAATCCACGGTTAACAAATTCAACACATACACATGAACTTGCAGGTCATAATCCTACCCTCGACCGATGGGAAATACACGCGTGTAGATATGCTGATTGGGAGGAAACCAGACCGCGTGATAGATGAAGGGGGGGAGGGAGTGATTAGGCGGAACCCTTGCTGCTACCTCATTCCGGGAGTGGCGGGGCTTGGGGGCGTCCGACGGCGACGAGCTGGGGAGGGCGGAGGTGGGATCCGGCGGTGAGGGCGCGCCGATGCTCCCGGCCCGGCTTGCTCCGGTGAGAAGGCGGGCGGACAGGTGGAGGCTGGAGCTCCGCCGGCTGGACGGAGGGGACGCGCCCGAGGGCCGGCGGCGGACGGGAGGGCCGGCTGCGGCGGACGGGAGGGCCTGCGGCGGCGGATGGGAGGGCCGGCGGCGGCGGACGGGAGGGCCGGCTGCGGCGGACGGGAGGGCCTGCGGCGGCGGATGGGAGGGCCGGCGGCGGCGGACGGGAGCGACAGAGTGCGGGAGGAAGGGGATCGAGTGCGAGGCTGAGCGTGGGCGGTTCTGTGCGGGGCTGGGCGGTGGCAATTTGCACGTAATAAGTCCGACCCGAAAAAAAAAGATAGCCCACCTCTTTGCCGTCTGCCAGCAGACGGCAAAGAGGCTAACCGTTAGCCCGCCCACGCCGTGACACTGTGGGCCCCTCTTACCTCTTTGCTGTCTGCTGACAGATGGCAAAGAAATCTTTGCCATCTGCCAGCAGACGGCAAAGAAGTGGCCGGTGTGACCTAGCCAGTGCAGTACCCCCATGGGGCCCACTTTGGTCTTTGCCGTCTGCTGGCAGATGGCAAAGACCTCTTTGCCGTCTGCCAGCAGACGGCAAAGATCTGGCAGATGGCAAAGACCCTCTTTGCCATCAGCTGGTTCTTTGCCGTCTGCTTTGACAAGACAGACGGCAAACAGCCTCTTTGCCATCAACTGGCAGACGGCAAAGAGCTGGCAGATGGCAAAGACTCAGATTCCAGTAGTGATTGATCGATCGATCGGGTACAGTTAGGAGCATTAGCGAAGGAATCACTTGGGTTCAGTTAATAGCCAAGGGCTCGATCACTCGGGTTCCGTAACATAGCTAGTGCAATCGCTCGGTGTCGTGGTTTTGTCACGACAGATGTCCTTGTGTGAGGACTTAGTCATGAGGCCAACGCATCTAAGTGGTTGCTTGAACGGGGTTGAGCGGAATCGAGAGACGCGAGTTTTACCCAGGTTCGGCCCGTCGAGGTGGAGGTAAAAGCCTACGTCCTACTTGATAGATATTGATGATGATGATGATGATCTCAGTTATAAGGGAGGTGTTTCGCTACCTCTATCGTGAGAGCATCTACTTTGATCTTGTCTAAGACTTGTCTGTCTGTCTAAAACTTGTCCCTCTTGGGGCACCCTGCCCCTCCTTATATAAGTTGGAGGGGCGGGTTACATGTGGCGTCCTAGTAGGATTAGAACTATTCTATTACAAGTGGAATCCTAGTCTTGCTTCCCTTGTAAGCGAAATATTCCTTATGTCTTCCCTCTTAAGCCGACCCACCATAACATGAGCCGGCCTTCCCACAAGCCGCCTTTGAGGCGGTTGGGTCTTGTCGATCGTCTAACGCAGCCACCTGGTCACTAATGAGTCGCGAAGTATCAGCCGTGTCTCTGATGAGTTGCCAAGTCTAGGCAGGTCATACTCCCGGCCGGGTTACACCATAGAGTATATCCCCGACATTAGCCTCCAGTTTAATTTGGATTTATCCATGTTAAACCGTTCCTACAAAATAAACACAAGAACAAATTTGACAGGTTGTGCTCCGGGTAAAAAGTTCTTCTGAGTCGGCACCTGATCATCCTTAAGTCCTTGCCATTTCCTTCTGTGAAATACACCCGACCGAGTCAAACTTTGCCAATGCAAAAATCCAAGCTCTTCTTCTAAAAAGTCTGGGTCAATAGGCCAACTTAAAAAAATTGCTGACAATGGTTTCTCGTAGAAAAATATTGTGAAGAATAATCCATTTTGAGTCGGCTTCTAATGCTCCGTCTTGATGAAAAATATTAAACTCGAGGTATTCATCTGATGACCTGCCGGATTGAGAATGTAGAGCTTGGCGAGTTGTGATCGCCGATATTGCCGAGTTATAGAACTTGATCATGCCAGGTCATGATTGCTACAGACACCGAATCATGTAAATGATCTTCCTAAGTTATTCAGGCCAAAATTGAGATTATGATCCCTGGTTTGCTCAAAACCGAGAACTTGAAGATGTTCCTCCCTTATATGTGTATCACTTGTAGCCCCGAAGTCTTAAGAAGTGAACATAGTGATAGCTTAAGACTTGCTTTAATATAAATATTGCAACCCTAGAGAAATCCAGATTTTTTTTCTGAGTCACTAATCATAAGTTGAATGTTCCACATATGTAGCCTCCAAGTACCGAGTTGTCTTTGCCTGCAGCAACCTGGGACTTGTAAATACCTTATGCTTATAAAACTTCAGCAAGTGTAGCCCCGAAGGGCCGGGTCATTATGCAATAATGAGCAAGGACTTGTAGATCTGATCATATAGACTTCAGGATCAATGTGTAGCCCCCAAGGGCCGGCTCAGTAAGACAATATTGGGCTGGGACTTAGAAAATGATGAAAGTTCGGCTCTTCTCCTTGAGATAACCAGCTTTGTTGACAATATGCTCTTTTGAAAAGCAACTTGCAGTAGCCCCCAAGTGCCATGGTACATGCTTGCAGTGACATGGGACTTGCATACAAATTTAATCTTGATTTGTATAATGTAGCCCCCAAGCACCGGGTCGGATGCCTGCAGCAACTCGGGACTATTCCTTCCATTATAAAATAAAACCATATCCATTATTTGGATGATGTTGCCGAAAGCCTTGCATATCAATATTGAACCATGCTCTCTGTTGTGAGCTGATATTTTTGGATGAAGGAATAACAACCATTTCTCTGAAGGGGCCTTAAAAAACCTCAATCATCCAATACTGGTTATGATAACCGTAATGTAATTCTAGCCATGTTGGCTATTAAGGATTGGAATATGTAACACGGTTTAAAAACCGGTTACTGCAATATAAACCAGGATATCCATGCGTATGGTATGATGCATGCTATGATGATGCAATGTATGATGCAATGTATAATGATGTATGACAACAGAGTATAAATAATCATTGAAAATATCATAATGGCGGCTTATAGCCAAAATTGTATTGGCGACTTAAAGTCAAAAGCTAGGATGGGTGACAACCCAAATACTTGTAACCACGGTTATTCAAGTCGGAATATGCTAGCGACTTAAAGTCAAAAGCCAGGGTAGGTGACAAACCAAATACTTGCAACCACGACTATTTAAGCCGGAACATACTAGCGACTTAAAGTCAAAAGCCAAGACGGGTATCAACGCGAATTTCTCAATCATTACTATCATAACACGGAGCCAGGTGACTCGGGGATTCATAATTTGGCTCAAAAAACCAAAAAAAATCTGAAAATCAGAAAATAGGCAAATTTCAAATATTCACTTGGCCAGTTTTCAAGACATGACCTAAAAAATTGGCTCTCAGGCCTCATATTTGCTTTCAAGGCCGCAATAGCCATTATGGCACATAGGCCACATGATTGCTTTCAAGGCCGCAACAAGCCGTTTGGCATATGCCACATGATTGCTTTCAAGGCCGCAACAAGCCGTTTGGCATACGCCACATGGTTGCTTTATGAAAGGCAACAACAGCCTTTGGCATATGCCACATGATTGATTTAAAAGGCAACAATAGTCGTCTGGCATATGCCACACGATTGCTTTAAAAGGCAGCAACGACCGTTTGGCATATGCCACATGATTGCTTTGAAAGGCAGCAACATCCGTCTGTCATATGCCACATGATAGCTTTAAAAGGCAGCAATAGTCGTTTGGCATATGCCAAATGATTGCTTTAAAAGGCAGCAATAGCCGTTTGGCATATGCCACATGATTGCTTTAAAAGATAGCAACAGTCGTTTAGCATATGCCACATGATTGCTTTAAAAGGTAGCAACAGTCATGGTTTTACCAAGCTCACTGTAAGCCGGCTCTCTGTCGGGGCCCCGATCCTAAGTCACACCGATCTAGCATGTAACACATCATATCACTTTGCGGCCTCATGCACGGTATCCCCACAGGTGCCACCTTACCTGGACTGGGACCGTTTGCGTATTTTGGCTCACGTATATGATAGTGTCGCTAGCATCCATATGACAAAGAACCCGGGCCGACATACCTAGTTGTAAACCAAAAGTGGCGCTAAATTACAGGGACATGCATACATGACCCAGCAACGAACGTGTCGGTCATCAACGTATGAACCCAAGTCATAGCAAGCCACAAGGACTTAAAGGAACAACGCGTGACATTTCCCTGAAGGGACAGACACAGGAACGAAGAAGGACACATGCTGGCCAGCCTAAGTGTTCCGGAGCAGTAGCAAGCTACCAAGGCTCAGTGGAAGCACTAGGAGGCATTTCCCCATAAGATAGGCTACCAAGGGTAAACAACTAGGTTTCGGATCCCACACATACCAATAAACATTACACGTATGCATAACATGCAAGTATGTGATGTACAACATGGCATCACAACATAACTCAACAACTCATATAGATAAAGGCCCAGAAGAGCCATATATCATTTATTATAAGCAGTGGGTCTCATGACCCAGCATACAGAGCATACATGCAAAGGAAGCATAAACATGTCCAAGTACAGACATCTGAAAAGGAAGAAGGCTATTAAGCCTAACTATCTACAAGACCCTCCCAAGGGTACAAGATCGTAGCTGAGGTAACAAGCTAAACGTCAAAGTCCACGCGGAACCACTAGTGAGACTGAAGTCTCTCTGCAAAACATAAATTAAGGAAGCATGAGTACAAAGATACTCACCAAGACTTACATCAGAACTAACTACATATGCATCATTATCAACAAAAGGGGGTTGTGGGGTTGAGCTGCAGCAAGCCAACTTTGACTCAGTGGCTATCCTATATTACGACTGCTGGTAACTCTTTTGAGGTGGCGAACACGAGTCCACACATTCACCAAGTAATACACAACTATGGATCCGCTCCTGTCTCCCTGCGAGAAGGCCATCCATAGCACTCACGCTTATCTTGCACATTTTAGAGTATCTACTTTCACTTGTCTATGAACTGTATAGGCAACCCAAAAGTCCTTCACTATAGACGCGGCTATTCAAATAGATCATGTTAACCCTGCAGGGGTGTACTTCTTCACACACGCTCTCGCCACTTACCGCCATGTACACGTCATGTATCTCGGCAACCTTCAAGCGGAAGCCTAGCGAGGGTGTCGTCCACGACCTAACTAATCACACAAGTCTCTAGTCCAGGTTTATTGCCTATTTGGGTTCCATCCGCAAGGAGATCCGTTCGGGGTGTCGCTCACGGCCCCAAATGATGTGTACAGGGTTCCCGAGACACCAAACGGGTGACTCGGTACACCGTGCCATTGTGTATCTGTAACATCCCAAATTTTCAATTTGGAATGTTATACATAGATCATAATTGCATTTCATGCTTTTTGCTTTTTTGTTTGTGGCGTTCCTCTTAATTCTAAGCAACTCAAGGACCTACGGAGAGAGTTGAGAATTTTACCGTTTTCGTATTTGAGTTCGCTCGAATACCGGTACGAGGACAGTGTGATTCTAATTATTTTTATCTCCTAAAAATATTTCTATATACAAAATATGAGCAGAGATAATATGACTTCTCCAAAATAACAGAAATATTCGAGGAAAAATATTAAAATCACTTTTGGTATTTTTCTGGATTTATTTGCGATTTTATTTGCATAGGAAAAATGCGCTTTTTCAAAATTGCATTTAAGTCCGGTAAAAATGTTCAATTTGTCCTAAATATTATTAGAGGACGGTGAAAATTTATTTCGGGATTTTTGGAGTCTATTTAGTATTTCTTTCGTTAGTTTCTCTGCACCAGGACTCTATTTTTTTTTAAAAAAGGGCAACCGACTTAGAGTCGTACTAGCCCAGGAGTCTGGGCTTTATAAGCCAGCCGCCCTGGCCCGATTAGCCCAGCCGCCGCCAGCTGCCGCGCCGCCGCCGCCTCGCTGCCGCGCCGCCGCCGCCTCGCCGCCAGCTGCCGCGCCGCCGCCGCCCGCGCGCCCCGCCGCCAGCTGCCGCCGCCGCCGCCGCTAGCCCCCACCGCCGCCGCTAGCCGTCGCGGACCGCCATCGCCCCGCCGGACCCGCCGCCCGCCGCCGTCGGACTTCGCCGGAGTCGTCGTCTTCGAGGTAGCCATCGTTTTTTTAAAACCGATCAGTTTTTCGTAAAACCGTAGATCAGTTTTTTTATTAGATTAGATCAGTTCGGTTTTTCGTCGGTTTAGTTATTTAACGGACGTTCATCCGTACGTTCGTTTTAACGAACGGTTTTCGTCAGTTAGCCGCAGACAGCAAACGTTCGTTCGTTAGACTGTTCGTCCGTTTTCTTTTTCGGGGTATTTATCCGCGATTATCCCGATCGTGATTTCTGCCCTGATCTTGTTTTCCGTTTTTCTTTTCGCTCGAGAGTCGGAATCAGGTGATTCAAAATCCCAGATCTTCGTATCGATGCCCTCTTTACGTTTAACCAACTTGAACAAAGTTTTGGCTACTGTAAAATTTGATCTTAGCCCAATTAACAAACCGGAGCTCATTTCTTTCGCAGTTTGAGTTTCGTTGCTTCTTTCGAGTTGATTCTTTTTGCAAACCGGAGTTCTTAAGTTGAACTTTCTGGTTAGATATCTTATTTGAGTTTTACCCGTGCATTAGTTAAGTACTTATTGTGTGCTTGTTTATTTGAGATAGAGTACCCGGAGTGCGCAGCTTGCTACTTTGAGTCTCTAGATTTTGCGGATCATCAGCAAGTCAAGTAACACTTTGATCATACTTTTCCATTTACCCAGTTTTCATTGCATTAGTCCCACCCTCACACATTGCATGAGTAGGATCAATTAACTTGTGGGATTGGGAAGTAGATTGAGGTAGTACCTATTACCTACATTACATTCAAACCTTTGGGAGTTACTTCTACGTTTGCTGTTAGGACATGCTATGCTTGTAGACGTGGATTGGGTGAGTGTATCCATGACATATGTGAGTTTGTTAATTAATGGTTCAACTTAAGGTGGAACTTTAACACACATCTGGGTGGATTGAGGCATCTGGGTATTCCAGTGATTGCCTGTTTTTCTTTTGGACCGCCACCCAGGCTCAAAGGGATCATGAGATTTTTCATACTAGAAACTTCTGTGTGCAGCCACATGCCAATATGGGCTCTGGCATAGTTGAGTAAGTTGTGGTAAACCTTTCCATGATGGGCTAGCAGATGTAGAGGGTTTGTAGGTGTACCGGCCTATCTATCTAGTTAAGGGGACCTCTTCGGAAAGACTGTGTCTCGGTCATCCGTTTCTCAAACACCATGCAGTGCGAGAAACCAAACGGAGGCGATCGAGTCTTGTGGGGAAAAGTGCACAAACCTCTGCAGAGTGTACAAACTGATCATGATTAGCCGTGTCCCCGGTTACGGACGCCTTGAGTATCTAGTACTTGGATTATCATGTGAATCTCATCATGTTACTCTAATTAATATTGTTTTGTTTAAGGATGATTTTTAATTGGGGTTGACAGGATGTCTATCTTCTCAACGATGTTTCAACTACCATGATATTTAATTAAAATATATTCCTTTGAAGTAGGGAAAATTTGGCTTTACGCAAAAACTATAACCATAGAGCTTTCCACCAGCCATATTGCATATAGTATAGCTTTACTTTCATTGCTCTCTTGTGTTACTTTGCCAGCATATTTCATGTGCTGACCCGTTTTCGGGCTACAACGTTCATGTTACGGACTTTTCAGACGACGAGTAAGGTGCCTTTTAGGTCGTGGTTCTATACTCAGTGATGCCGTTGGAGTTGATGGACTCACTTATCTTCCAAGCCTTCCGCTGTTATCGTGTTAGATGGCCTTCAGCCATATTTATTGTAATAAGTTCATCGTTGGAACTATCAATGTAATAAGTGTGTGATTGCTACTCTGTTATAAATCCTTCAAGTATTGTGCGTGTCAGCATTACTGATCCAGGGATGACACTGATGCACAGAGATCAGACTGTTTGAGGTCTGGTCGCTACAAGATGGTATCAGAGCACACGCTGACTGTAGGACACGGCCACTAAGCTAAAGCCCTAGAGCACTATTCACTCTTCTCTTTTCCGACTCCTCATCTTTTCTACTCTTTTAGGATGGTGGATGCAAAGAATAAGTTCACGCAACCGGATGATGATACACCATTTGGACGACACCTGAAGGAAGTCACCAGATATCTAAACATTGGACTACCAAGTTTCACCGGAACCTACAATGCCACTCTACCTGAGGAGGAGCGTTGGTTGATTCAAGCCCAAGTTCCAGGAAGGACGTTCGAGCCCGTCACTGCACTCATAGCATTTTCTTTTAATGCGCCTACATGGATCCTAGGCAGGAGCATGGCAGCCCACATTGCTATGGGAAGGATCGGAGAACTCTAAAAGTAGGAACTAAAGGACACCATCTACCAGATTTGTGGAGGCCGAGATGACAATTGGGATATGATCAGCACCCGGAAGGATAGATCCATTGCAGCCTTCATCCAGGAGTTGAACCATCACATTCGTCTCCACGAGCACCAGATGTGTGCAGGGATGATAGATTTGAAGAAAGCCCTAAATAGGGATTTGGAGCTAGAGGAAGAATTCAAGTTACACGCGACGGATACGAGGAGGAGATGCTAATACTTGTGGAGAAGAATGATGACTTGACCCGGAAGTTAGGGATACTCATGGGAGAAGAAGACGAGGAAGAAGAACCCAAGGAGATTCCACTGGAAGACTATATCATCATTGACGACACGGATTCGGAACCTGATGATAGCAAAGACGAAGACTATGAAGATGAAGCTAGAGCGGATATCATGGAATCCTCTGCCGATCAATATTTTTAGATGACCACCCTGTGACTAGTAGTTTACCTCCATATATTAGTTTTAGAGCACTTTTGTAACGTTAGTTAGATTTGTAAGACCTTGCTTGAAATTGATTAGTGTGATATGATTGTGTTTGTCTCATGTGCATATGGGTAGTGATTTTCCCTTAGACCTCTTTTCTATTCTAATCTCTTCCCTCTACACCCATCAGATGCCTCCAAGACGTGAGCCCGGATTTGAGTTTCCCCCTGAGTTCACCCAGTTGATCTAGCAGGAGAACACCCTGATGCAACTGCTTGTCCAGAACACTCACAACAACCCTCTACCACCACTACCCGTGGACAACCTGACACGTTTCTTAAGGTTGCAACCACCCGTGTTTGCTAGCAGCATCGAACCAATAGTGGCTGATGACTGGCTACGCAAGATTGGAAGGGATTTAACCACCGCAAACTGCTCAGATGTTGAGAAGGTGCGTTTTGCCGCACACCAATTGTCTGGACCAGCCGCAGCATGGTGGGAGAATTACACAGCCAGTTTCCCTATAGCCAATGTGACTTGGGATCAGTTTCAGGAAGCTTTTCGTAACGCCCATGTCTCCACTGGAGCTATGAGTATGAAGAAGCATGAGTTTCGCAACTTGCGCCAAGGCAACCATACTGTGCCCTAGTACATGGATGAGTTTAGTACCCTATCTCGTTATGCCCTAGATGATGTGGCCACAGATGCCACTAAGCAGGAGAGATTCATGGAAGGGCTGAATGATGAGATGAGTGTACAATTGATGGTGGCAACTTTCAATAACTACCAGGAGCTGGTTGACCGCGCCCTAATGATTGAAAGGAAGCACCAACAGATTGAAAGTTGCAAAAGAAAGTATGGACAAGGAAAGTATAACTCTGGAGCTCAATAGAAGCCTCGTTTTACCCCTAAACGCTAGGACAGTTTCAACATACCCATGGAGGAGGTAGCTCGCACAATCACAATGGCCCAAGGAATGGAAATGGAAATGGAACAAATGGTAACCAGAGCCGCCCTACACCGTCCACACCCACCAAGAGGGATTTCAGCCATGTCACCTGTTACAAGTGCGGGAACAATGGAAACGGCAATGGAAGCGCTGCGAAGAAGCCCAACCCGTTCAACAAAGGACAAGTGAACCACGTGACCGTGGAGGAGGTAGAAGAGCAACCCGATGCTGTTGTCGGTAAGTTTTTGGTTAAGACCTTTACCGCAATAGTTCTTTTTGGTACTGGTGCATCGCATTCATATATTTCAAGGGGATTCGTGAATAGACATAGGATGTCCACCCGAGTTCTTAAGACCCCCATGTTAGTAAGATCACCAGGAGCAGATTATATGGCACACCAAGGATGTTTTCATACGCCATTGACCATAGGACGCCACACTTTCCCCTCTGACCTAATAGTCCTGGAGTCGCAAGGATTGGATGTGATATTATGTAAGGATTGGCTATCGAATTATGAAGGTAACATTGACTGTGCTAGTAAATCAATTTTTCTCACCACCCCGGAGGGAAAAAGGATCAAGTATGTATCTAGGCATTCGCCAATAAGGACTCAAGTACATTCTCTCACGGGAGTTGTTCAGGAGGAAGTGCTAGTAGTGAAGGATTATCTGGATGTGTTTCCAGAGGAGTTACGTGGCATGCCACCGGATAGAGATATAGAGTTTTATATTGAACTTTTGCCAGGCACCGGGCCAATTTCTAAGAGACTATATAGGATGCCCGCAAAGGATTTGGAGGAGATAAAGAAACATATTAAGGAGTTACTAGATAAAGGATTCATATGCCCAAGTTCTTCGCCTTGGGGTTCGCCAGTACTTTTAGTGGAGAAGAAGGATGGATCGTTAAGAATGGTTGTTGATTACCGAGGGCTGAATGAAGTAACGATCAAGAACAAGTACCCATTGCCGATGATCAATGATCTGTTCGATAGATTGCAAGGAGCTAAGATATTTTCCAAGATCGATCTGCGATCAGGGTACCACCAATTGAAGATCCGAGAGCAGGATATACCTAAGACGGCCTTTACCATCAGGTACGGGTTGTACGAGTATAACGTTATGTCTTTTGGTCTGACTAACGCACCAGCATACTTTATGAACCTGATGAACAAAGTGTTTATGGAGTATTTGGATAAGTTCGTCGTAGTGTTCATAGATGATATATTGATCTTCTCGAAGGATGAAGAGGAGCATGCAGAGCATTTGCGTTTGGTATTGGAGAAGCTCAGAGAACATCAGTTATATGCCAAGTTTAGCAAATGCGAGTTTTGGTTGAAAGAAGTCGGATTTCTCGGAAACGTTATATCCAGAGAAGAAATAGCAGTAGATCCCGCTAAGGTGGACACTGTGACCCATTGGGAAGCACCAACAACAGTTGGAGAGATCCGGAGTTTTCTTGGACTTGCAGGATACTACTGGAGATTTATTGAGAATTTCTCAAGGATTGCAAAGCCAATGACGGAGTTGTTGAAGAAGGACACCAAGTTCAGTTGGACAGAAGAATGTGAAGCCAGTTTCCAGGAATTAAAGAAAAGGTTGGTTTCATCCCCTGTGTTGATTCTGCCAGATCAACATAAGGATTATGAGGTGTACTGCGACGCTTCACGTCGAGGACTTGGAGCAGTTCTTATGCAGGAAGGAAGGGTTGTTTCGTATGCTTCACGACAACTGAAACCTCATCAGCTGAACTATGCCACCCATGATTTGGAGTTAGCAGCCGTAGTGCATGCATTGAAGACGTGGATACATTTTCTTATTGGAAACCATTGTGAAGTATATACGGATTACAAGAGTTTGAAGTATATATTCACTCAGAAGGAGTTGAATCTTAGGCAAATGAGATGGCTGGAACTCATTAAGGATTACGACATGAGATTGCATTATCATCCCGGAAAGGCTAACGTAGTAGCCGATGCGCTAAGCCGTAAAAGCCATGTCAATACCTTAATGATGGAGGAATTTCCAAAGGAGTTAGCCGAGGACTTACGAGAACTACGTATGGAGATAGTTCCGAGAGGCTATGTAGCAACACTAGAGATCCGGTCTACCCTGATGGATAAAATCAGAGAAGCTCAGAAAACTGACAAGGAGGCTGTCTCTATAAAGGAGAGGATGAGCGAAGGAAGAGCTAAAGGTTTTCGTGAGGATGAACACGACACCTTATGGTTTAAGGACCGCATTTATGTGCCTAATGACCCGGTGATCAGGAAGTTGATTTTACAGGAGGCCCATGATTCACCATACTCGATTCACCCAGGAAATACTAAAATGTATATGGATTTGAAGGACATTTTCTGGTGGGCCGGTATGAAGAAAGATATCGCGGAGTATGTAGCAGTTTGTGATGTATGTCAGCGAGTAAAGGCAGAACATCAGAAGCCAGCAGGATTGTTACAACCTATGCCGATACCCTAATGGAAGTGCGAGAAGCTTGGCATGGATTTTATTACCGGATTGCCCAGGACCAAAGCAGGATATGATTCAATTTGGGTAGTAGTGGACCGATTGATGAAGGTAGCCCACTTTATCCCTGTGAAAACCACATATATCAGTGCAAAGTTGGCAAAGATATAAATGACCCAAATAGTATGTCTGCATGGAGTTCCTAGGAGCATCGTATCAGATAGAGGAACCCAGTTTCCCTCAAAGTTCTGGAATCAGTTACATGAAACTTTGGGTACCAGACTAGAGTTTAGCACAACTTTTCACCCGCGGACAGATGGACAGACTGAGAGAGTCAATCAGATTTTGGAAGATATGCTGAGAGCCCGTGCATTAGATTATGGATCAAGTTGGGATGAAAATTTGCCCTACGCGGAGTTCTCATACAACAACAGTTACCAAGCCAGTTTGAAGATGGTACCGTTCGAGGCATTGTATGGAAGGAGATGCCGAACACCGTTGATGTGGAATGAAGTTGGAGACCGACAGTTGTTTGGACCAGACTTAATCAAAGAGTCTGAGGAGAAGGTGAAGTTGATTCGAGATATATTGAAGGTAGCTCAGTCCAGGCAGAAGAGTTATGCAGACTCGAAGCGCAAGGAGATAGCCTATGAGATCGGAGATAGAGCGTACTTGAGAGTATCGCCTCTGCGAGGAGTTAAATGTTTCAGAGTTAAAGGGAAGTTAGCCCCGAGATTTGTAGGAACTTACCGTGTTTTGGAACGCATGGGAGAGGTTGCCTATAAGTTGGAATTGCCCGAAGGATTGTCAGGAGTGCACGACGTGTTTCACGTTTCACAGCTTAAGAAGTGCCATGCGGAGATGGCCGATATACCGCTTAGAGACACAGTATCCCTGGAAGCAATTCAGTTGGACAGTGATCTGACTTACGAGGAGAAGCCTGTTAAGATTCTCGAATTTTCGAGCAGAGTCACCCGCAGTAAGGTTATCAAGTTTTGCAAAGTTCAGTGGAGTCATCACACCGAGGAAGAAGCCACCTGGGAACGAGAAGATGATCTATGCAAGGACCACCCACACCTGTTCTCTAGCCAAGTCGAATCTCGAGGGCGAGATTCATTCTAAGGGGGATATGTTTGTAACATCCCAAATTTTCAATTTGGAATGTTATACATAGATCATAATTGCATTTCATGCTTTTTGCATTTTTGTTTGTGGCGTTTCTCCAAATTCTAAGCAACTCAAGGACCTACAGAGAGAGTTGAGAATTTTACCGTTTCGTATTTGAGTTCGCTCGAATACCGGTACGAGGAGAGTGTGATTCTAATTATTTTTCTCTCCTAAATATATTTCTAAATACAAAATATGAGTGAAGATAATATGACTTCTCCAAAATAACAGAAATATTGGAGGAAAAATATTAAAATGCGCGTTTATTTGCGAGTTTATTTGCATAGGAAAAATGCGCGTTTTTCAAAATTGCATTTAGGTCCGGGAAAAATGTTCACTTTGTCCTAAATATTATTAGAGGACGGTGAAAATTTATTTCGGTATTTTTGGAGTCCGTTTAGTATTTCTTTCATTAGTTTTTCTGCGCCAGGACTTTATTTAAAAAAAAGGGCAACCGACTTAGAGTTGTACTAGCCCAGGCGTCTGGGCTTTATAAGCCAGCCGCCCCGGCCCGATTAGCCCAGCCGCCGCCCGCGAACCGTAGCCGCCGCAAGCTACCGCGCCGCCGTCGCGCCACCGCCGCCTCGCCGCCAGCTGTCGCGCAGTCGCCGCCCGCGCGCCCCCCCGCCAGCTGCCGCCGCCGCTAGCCGCCGCCGCCGCCGCCGACCGCCGTCGCCCCGCCGGACCCGCCGCCCGCCGCCACCGGACTTCGCCGGAGTCGTCGTCTTCGAGGTAGCCATCGGTTTTTTTAAAACCGATAGGTTTTTCGTAAAATCGTAGATCTGTTTTTTTATTAGATTAGATCAGTTTGGTTTTTCGTCGGTTTAGTTATTTAGTGGACGTTCGTCCGTACGTTCATTTTAACAAACGGTTTTCGTCAGTTAGCCGCAGACAGCGAACGTTCTGTCGTTAGCCTGTTCGTCCGTTTTCTTTTCGGGGTATTTATCCGCGATTATTCCGATCGCGATTTCTGCCCTGATCTTGTTTTTCGTTTTTCTTTTCGCTCGAGAGTCGGAATCAGGTGATTCAAAATCCCAGATCTTCATCTCGATGCCCTCTTTACATTTAAACAACTTGAACAAAGTTTTGGCTACTGTAAAATTTGATCTTAGGCCAATTAGCAAACCGGAGCTCGTTTCTTTCGCAGTTTGAGTTTCGTTGCTTCTTTCGAGTTGATTCTTTTTGCAAACCGGAGTTCTTAAGTTGAACTATCTGGTTAGATCTCTTATTTGAGTTTTACCCACGCATTAGTTAAGTACTTATTGTATGCTTGTTTGTTTGTGATAGAGTACCCGGAGTGCGCCGCTTGCTACTTTGAGTCTCTAGGTTTTGCAGATCATCAGCAAGGCAAGTAACACTTTGATCATACTTTTCCAATTACCCAGTTTTCATTGCATTAGTCCCACCCTCACACATAGCATGAGTATGATCAATTAACTTGTGGGATTGGGAAGTAGATTGAGGTAGTACCTATTACCTGCATTACATTCAAACCTTTGGGAGTTACTTCTACGTTTGCTGTTAGGACATGCTATGCTCGTAGACGTGGATTGGGTGAGTGTATCCATGACAGATGTGAGTTTGTTAATTAATGGTTCATATTAAGGTGGCAACTTTAACACACATCTGGGTGGATTGAGGCATCTGGGTATTCCAGTGATTGCCTGTTTTTCTTTTGGACCGCCACCCAGGCTCAAAGGGATCATCAGATTTTTCATACTAGAAACTTCCGTGTGCAGCCACATGCCAATATGGGCTCTGGCATAGTTGAGTAATTTGTGGGAAACCTTTCCATGATGGGCTAGTAGATGTAGAGGGTTTGTAGGTGTACCGGCCTATCTATCTGGTTAAGGGGACCTCTTCGGAAAGACTGTGTCTCGGTCATCCGTTTCTCAAACACCATGTAGTGCGAGAAACCAAATAGAGGCGATCGAGTCTTGTGGGGAAAAGTGCACAAACCTCTGCAACGTGTACAAACTGATCATGATTAGCCATGTCCCCGGTTACGGACGTCTTGAGTATCTAGTACTTGGATTATCATGTGAATCTCATCATGTTACTCTAATTAATATTGTTGGGTTTAAGGATGATTTTTAATTGGGGTTGAGAGGATGTCTATCTTCTCAACGATGTTTCAACTACCATGATAGTTAATTAAAATCTATTCCTTTGAAGTAGGGAAAAATTGGCTTTATGCAAAAACTGTAACCATAGAGCTTTCCACCAGGCATATTGCATATATTATAGCTTTACTTTCATTGCTCTCTTCTGTTACTTTGCCAGCATATTCCATGTGTTGACCCGTTTTCGGGCTGCAACGTTCATGTTGCAGACTTTTCAGACGACGAGTAGGGTGCCTTTGAGGTCGTGGTTCTATACTCAGTGATGTCGTTGAGTTGATGGACTCACTTATCTTCCAAGCCTTCCGTTGTTATCGTGTTAGATGGCCTTCAGCCATTTTTATTGTAATAAGTTCATCGTTGGAACTATCGATGTAATAAGTGTGTGATTGCTACTCTATTATAAATCCTTCAAGTACCGTGCGTGTCAGTATTACTGATCCAGGGATGACACTGATGCACAGAGACCAGATTGTTTGAGGTCTGGTCGCTACAGTATCTACCGCATCATAGCCCACCCCTAGGGTCAGCGCTACGCACGGCCTCCAATACATATCCTACAAATGCCAGAAACTAGTTGCAACTCCTGGACAAAGACCAAGGTGATTAATAAGTCAAAAGAGCTTGGAGTGCCCAGAGCCCAATGTGTGGTAGTAGCTATTCATAGATCACAAACACTGAACTTAGTTCCCGAGGACGGTTGCAATGAGACAACCCACCATGTACTCCTCCATGGCTTCTCACCGCTACCTTTACCAAATCATGATGACACACTTAGCTCTCAACAGTAGGACATGATGACCAGTAGGACATGATGACTACATTCCAATTCATCCCCGTTGAATCAGACCTGACACAACTCTAAGCAATAGCAGGCATAACCAGAAAGCATGAATGAGTATGCACAACATGGCGCAAACAACTCCTACTCATGCTAGTGGGTTACAACTATTTACTGTGGCAATGATAGGTCATGCAGAGGAAAGGGGTTCAGCTACCGCAGCAAATAGCAGTTGAATCATTGTTGTCCTAAAGCAGTAAAACAGAGCAAGAGCGAGAGAGTGGGATTGTATCGGTATGCTCAATGGGGTTTTGCTTGCCTGGCACTTCTGAAGATAGTGTTGTGTCTTCATCAGTGTCATCGATCACATCGTCAGAACATCGTCTACTGAGAGGGGACAAACACCAGCACTAGAGAAAGAACACAATCAATGCAATGCAACAGTATGATGCATGATCATGACATGGCAATATGCTGTTGATTGACCTAATGCAACTAGCAACGAGTTAAATGAAGTTGGTTTGAACACAATATTCAAATTCAAACTCCACATAAGACATTTAAATGCCCTTTGTTCAAATTCTCATATACAACAACTTTAGGTTGTTCAAACATGCATTAAAATGCCATAAACAGATTCCTCATATTTTTCTAATAATTTTTCATATATAAATTATTTCCATTGGAGTTATAGATACTTTTCTATGATTTTTAGAAGTTTAAACCATTTTATGGAATTTCCAGGATTATTTTTAATCCACAAAATGATTTACTGCGTCAGTCTGACGTCACTGTGATGTCAGGAGGTCAATTGAGCCATCCAGGTCAAACCTGACCTGTTGGGCCCATGTGTAAGTGTCACCACTAATTAACAGAGTTAATTAGCGCTTAGTTAAATACTAACCTAAGTTCATTAGGGCTTGGGCCCACATGTCAGGGACTACTCTAGTTAATTGGGTTAATTAGCACTAAACTAAACTTTGACCAGGGGATGGGCCCACATGTCAGTGACCCAAGGGGTCAAACAGTGGTCAAACCCGGGTCAACTCGCTAGAGTTGACCCGCGGCTCGTCGCCAGCGGAGCCAGAGACAGCGGAGGGCGTCGGGTTTCGTCCTCCGGCGACCAAACGAGCGGCGGTTTGGCTTGGCGTGATGCCGGTCCTCATCCGCATCCAACGGAGCCATCAGCTCGTGCCGGAGAGGACCAGAACGACGGCAGCGACGGGAAGTGCGGTGGCCGGAGTTTGGCCGGCAATGGTTTGGGCGATGCGGGGCAAGGGAGGAGCCTTGGTTGGTTGTGTTAGACTCACGGGAGTACGGTGAGCTCGGACGCGTGCTTTCACGATCGTAGCCACGGTGGCGACATGACCAGCGGCGAGGAGCTATCGGCTCCGATGGCCACGGTGGTTAGAAGACGTAGACGAGCACGGGGAGAGAGGGGAAAGGGGCATGGGCTCACGGCGAATCCAGCATAGGCAACGGCGAGGCCGGGGAGGGTCTGGAGCTCGCAAATCCATGGAGAGGTTGCCGGCGGCCGGAGGTTGCAGATGAGGTCGGGGGCGACGCTGCAGGGCTTTTGGCGGGGCGTGGCTCGGTGAGGGGGGTCGACGACGATGTCACGGAGCTCGTGGACCAGTTGGGGAAGCAAGGGAGGGCCGGTGGTCGCGGTAACGACGAGCGGCGGGGACGGCTACGTCGACCATGGTGGAGGAGTGCGAGGGAGAGAGCTTGCGGGGAAGTGAGGTGTCCAGGGGGTCGGGGCGACGACATGGAGGACGTCCAGGCGTCCAGCAGCTCGAGCGGCAAGCAGTTGGCACCGTGGCGAGCTCGCTCATGCCGGCGTCACCTCCATGAATGCCTGGCGGGGAAGAAGCAGCTGGCTGGCGCGGGCCAGCACAGTGCTGGGCCATGAGGTGGGCTGACTGGTGGGTTTGCCCAGGTACGTGAGCTCCCTTTTTATGTTGTTTTCCTTTTCTTTCTGTAGGTCTGTGTTTTTTCTAAAAATTCCTAAGCACTTTCAAATATCATCAAACTACTCATGCCCACTGTGTAGAATATATCCAACAGGAAACATTTTGGTTTATGATTGTTTGGACATTTAAAATATTTTATACCATTTAAACGTCCAAAAAAAGTACTGTATGATTCAATTTAATAACCCAGAGTGTTCCAGAAAAATGTGCACCCATTTTTGGTAGAGGTTCTAGACCAAGTCAGAAATGATGAACATTTTTGAAGGGCAGTTTGGGTACATTGAAAAGTATTTTATGAAACCCTAGTTGGTTTAAGTGGTCCTGGGGGTTTATGCCATCCCCATTTCAGGTTTCATAAAAAGTTTAAACGTGATGCAACACATGACTGGCTAGCCCAGAGCATACCAGAACTAGGGATGTGACAACTCACCCCCACTAAACAGGAATCTCGTCCCGAGATTTGAGACGTGAGGTAAGAAGATAGAGGGGACTCAAAGCTAACACGATCTTCATGATCCAGCTTCCCTTCTCAGAGATGTTGATTCGCTGCAGTACATTGATCTTGACATCCTCGCTTTCCAGATCTTCATTCAACTCGATGACAACGAAAAGAAATTCTACAGGAAACGATCTCCTCGAAGATCAAGCAATTAAGATAAACTCACGGGATGAGACGTTGAAACATCTCTTGAGCCGAGACACATAACACACATCCAGAGAGTTGAAGAGAACAGATGGTAGGCAACACTACCATGCTTAAGTAGCATGGTGCATGGTTCAAAGATAACGAGGATAGAATTTCCATGATTCCATAACGTGGCACCTTAGGGATGGTGACTCGTAGAATTATTCCCTTAAGTAGCAAAAAGAATTACTTTTGATAAAAATATCATTGAAACTCTCTAAACCAGCCTAAGCCAAATCATAATCGATCGTTTGAAGGAGTTCGAAAGAATGGCATACCTAGGCTAGAATGGATGATGTGGACTACCTTGTAGAAGACAACACAATGAGTGATCTTGCTTATCACCAAAAATGGATAGGACCCATGGTAAGTCCACTTTTGAAGATGATCCTAAACAACAATTATTGAGAGGGCAGCCCATGGGAAATTGGCACAATGGCAGTGCAAGCTGGGGAAAAAATGCAAATGTTGGGAATGTTCCAACCATCATATCTGCCTGAGATTCATATATGGTTGGTAACGGGATATTTCAGACAACATGTATGGAAAAGGAAAGGTAGCAACACCGTTCGACGAGATGACCTTGCGGGATTCTCAGGAAATGGACTATGGTAGTAAGCTCCAAAACATGAGCGGGTTCTGCTACATACCTGTGAGCACGCTGTCCCAGACAAGCGTGACCACGTAGTAGTCTTATAATAAAACACTACAGAGTTCAGGTTGGGAACCATCATTGAAGATAACGAAGTCTTGTGCATGTCCGTCTGGGCCCTTCGGGAATAGCATTTGAACTTCTTATCCTTGAACAATTCAATCAGTGGCTTGGTGTGCTAGGGAATACATATGGAGTAGAGGTAATTAATCTACCAAACCATAGTATACATTCGCACATGCATAACTGACTTGGGATGATTCCATAGGAAACAAAACAAACATTCTCAAATTCACGGTGGCAACTTACATTAGTTACACGTGAATTAGGGGAAGTCACTTCTCTCATCCAAACATATACCTTGTGAACGGAACATAAAGGCAACGCTTAAAAGTTTCCAACACTAGCTTAATGTTCAACATCAATCATGGAGAAGATAAACATGTTGCCGATGGGATCGACAACAATTCATCGAGGCTTCCATAAGACGGAATTCCACAATTATGTGAACAAGGTGATATCATGTAATGCCCCGGATGTAATACTTTCCCTTTTGGGCATATAATATATCTCCGGCTTCATATATTCCATTCCGGGTTCTTTGTCTTTCGGGTTTTTTGTCATTTTGTTGTGTGCGTGTGTGGCATTCATTCATATAATATAGTCTTGTGCATCGCATTGCATTTGTGTTGTCGGTTGCATCCGGTTCCACGCGTTCCTTCCCGTTGTCCGTTTCGCGTTCCGGAGCTCCCTCACGTGTCCGTGGCGTCCCGTAGACCTACTTTGGTGTTTGGCCGTGTAATGTTACCGGTTTGGCGTGAGACTTGTCGTGTGTTGTTGTTTTGTTGTGTGTAACCCGCCTGTCAAATCTCGTCGCGTTTCGAGTCCGTTTGCTACCCCAACAGTTATTCGTGTGGGCTCAAAGTGCCTCCACTTTGAGGCCCAAGTCACCCCTCCAACAGCCCTTTTCCCTCCTCTTGGCCCATCCTAACTTCCCTCGCGATCGGATCCGTCGGATCGCGATCGGAGGGCTCCAAAACACCCCCAAATCCCTCAAACCCTAGCACATACCATATATATAACATTCCCATGCCATTTTTGGCAGCCTACACTCTCTCCACCTACCTCTAGCTCCTCCTCCCTCAATTTTCGAATCTGGCCAGTTCCAGATTGCCACTTGGCAGCCCTCCACCGCAGAAATCCCGCCGGCCGAAGCTCCCTCCGCTTCGATCGAAGCAACCGCCGCCGCCAGTTCCCTGGATCGAGGGAACCTCGTCCCGATCAAGAGCGAACGCCCGTTGACCGCGCCTGGATCCTCCTCGATCGAAGCCTCCCCGCTCCCGGCCCGGTCGCCACTCCGCGAGGCCGCTCCTCCGCAGCCGCTGGGCCTCGCCTCCTCCCCCACACCGCCAGCCGGCGCCGCGGCCCAGCGGCCCATCCTTCCTGCGATCCGGATCGAGGCCTCCCAGCCCGCCTCCGCCGTCCAGGCCGCCAGGCTCCTCAGCCGCCACGGTCGCCTGGGCCCGAAGCCGCCCGAGGCCCAGCCGCTCGCCTCGCCGGCCTCGCATGGGCCAGGCTCACCTCCACCGGCGCCCTCCGCCTTGGGCCGCCGCTTCACCCAGGCCCAGTCGGGCCACCTCCAGCTCCGCAGGCCGCTTCTCCTCCGGGCCGCTCAACCGCAGCAGATCCGCTGGGCCCGATCTGCTCAGATTCCCGATCCGGCCCATTTTCTCATCTCTGAGGTTGATCTTATGTTTTTTTCACTAAGTCCCTGAGATTACTTGCTTGTCTGATGCACTTTTCAAACTGCAATAACTTCTTATGTGTAACTCCGTTTTGCGCAAGTGAGGTGTCCAGACGTTCGTGGTGACTAGCACTACGTTTCATTCCATTGTGCCATGCATGTTAGAGATCATCTAGATGCTTATTTCCCTGTTGCAAGAGTGCATCCCGATATAATTGCTGCTATGTGATGTTTTTATAGCATCTTTGCATAGTGGTAACTTTTAGCTCGTTTGTCCGAATGATGCAAATGACATGTCCACGTGTTCGTCTTGCCATGCTCTACATGTTGTTTTTGTTAGGCTGCATGATAGATTTATTCTTGCCATGTATATCTTCGTTCCAAAGTGCCATATGGCTGTGATGTTGTTTCACTTGTTATAAAATGCCATCTTGTTGAGCTCATTGCTATCGTTGTATTTATCTCCATGATGCATGCTTGTATGTTTCGGAATCACCATCATGTGTACTTTGATGTGGTGCTTACCACTTGCCATGTTTAGTTTCGAGGTGACTTAAACTTGCTCTTTTAGATGCCATGATGAAACTGCTGTTTTAACACTTAGTGGATTTTCACTAAGTCTGAAATCTGTAACGTTACGATGCCATGTTTGCTTGCTGCTCTAGGACAAACCATGATAGTTTTGGGGTGGATCTTGATGGTTACTTGTAGTAGATATTGTTGGATTTCCATTCATGTTCTCACATGCTTATTTAAGTGGCTGTAGCATGTTTAACTTTTGCTCCAAAGTTTCAATAAAATTCTGCTGTCAGAATTTTATTGTCAAGTTCAATATGTCCAACCTTGTTGCTATTGATCTGTGGCTCCTTTGGGGGTGCACCTTTGGACTTATTTGCTGTAGGATATGTCTAGTTTATGTTCATGCTCTTTGCCATGTTGTTTGAGTGTTGTAGCTTATTTTTCTAGTGCTCCGAAGTCGCTATGTTGCTGTAATTTTCAGCTTTTGCTCGTTTCTTGTTTCGGGCATAACTTTTAGCCCGTAGCTTCGATTTCAGCGAGTCTTATATGAAACTTGTTTGATTTTCCGTGTAGATTCATAATCTCCTTTTTTATCATGTTTTGAGGTGTTTTGCTTGAGTGCTATTTTCCGTGCTCCGTGTGCTCTCTTAGTGCATCCATCATTTTTGTGTGCGCATTGCATCTTGTTGATTTTTGCCTTGTGTGATTGTATTGTTTAGAGCCGGAAGCTGAGACCGAGTACGAGTACGAGCACGAGGTTACCAACGAGGTTGAGCACGAGGACCCTTCTTACGATCCGAACGACTACACTTCAGGCAAGATGACCGAACCCCGATAACATTACTATCTTTGCCTATTGCTAGTAGTTCCGCTCTATAGTTTTTCCTCGATGCCCATGTCTTTCCTGTCAGCCTCCTACTTGTAACCATGACCATGTTTAACCACCCTACCTATGCAAACCATTGCTTGGCTAAGTACGCTTCGCTCAGCCCTTCTTATAGCATTGCTAGTTGCAGGTGAAGATCGAAGATGCTTGCTTCATGTTGAAGTTTTGTTGGGTTATATCACACTATATAAATGCTTAAAATGAAATCATCTATATATTGGCAAGGGTGGAAGGCTAAGCCTTTTGCTTGGTGATTTGTTCCACTCATGCCGTTAGGAACCGTTTAAACCGGTGTTATGTTCCTTGATTATGCGTTCCTAACACGGTTGGGGTGTATGGGTCCCCCTCGATAAACCGCTAAGTGTTAAGTCTTTTCCAGTAAGTCCCAACATTGGTACTATTCGCCTAATAACTAATAAAACTTGCATAGGGTCTTGCAAACCCGAGTTTCTTAATCAACAACCCCGGGCCAGTGCTCCTCATGAGTGTTGGTCCAAACCGGGGGTTCTGTGGGGTCACCACGAGGGAACTCGAGGATTGATATAAACCTGTAGAATCGCCCATCCGGTCGTGTCCTGAGACTAGATACGCGCGGCTACCATCAGGGTGTCGACACGCCGGGAGGATTTGCTGGATTAGCCTTACCTTAGTTCGGAGTATCTTGAGCACGGGATTCCGAGAATACTCGGGTCTTCCCACCTTGGAGTTGCGACTCCACGGATCGTGGGCTTGTAATGGGCCAAGTTGGAACACCCCTGTAGGGTTATGAACTTTCGAAAGCCGTGCCCGCGGTTATGTGGCAGATGGGAGCTTGTTAATATCCGGTTGTAGATAACTTGACACATTGTTCTAATACACTACCCGCGTGTGTATCGTGACTATCAATTTCCGAATAGGGGTTCGGGAGTTGAACACAGTGGGGTTATGTTTGTTGAGCTTTAGCTAGGATCATTTCGTGATCATCTGTCGTCCGAGGCACTTCTCTTCTCGCACTCTTTCACGTAAGCTAGTGCTAGTTGCTGCTGGAGACTCTTTCTTTTCTTCAGCCTTATCCTCTCCCAAGGTTTAAATAGTCTTGTTACCTGGGAACGGGATTGAGTCCTCCGTGGCTCACAGTTACTTCACCACACCAGATGCAGGTCCAGTGGTGAGCTATCCAGGTGATGGCACCGAGCTAGACTAGGAGTATGACGAGGAGCGTAGCCGTTACTATGTTCGTTATCCGGATGATCAGTAGTGGAGACTTCTACTAGGATTCGATCTGACCTGTGGATTTAATTTATGTTTGGTATCTTGCCTTTTGGATTTTACCCTTAGAGGGCTGTGATGTTTTAATGTATGATGTTTGAGACATGTATTGTATTTGTGTGACGTCGCGAGTGTAAGCCAACTATTTTTATGTTTTCCATCCTCATCTTTTACATGAGTTGTGCAAAGATACCAAACTTGTGATCATTCCAGCATGGGGTTAAGTCTCTAAGTCGTGCCTCGACACGTAGGAGATTTAGTCCCATCCTGGGCATTACAAGTTGGTATTCAGAGCCTTCTCCGACCTAGGAGCCCCCACTGATTGATCGAATCGTTGACGGTCGAGTCTAGGCACACACTGAAAATATTTTGAGTCCTATATATTATATCGGAGAGTAGGATTTCTTTGGTTCTCATCCCCTTTCTCTCTGGTGAGGACTCCTGACGACTACTCTTGTCTCTTCTACTTTCAAAAATTGCACCAAATTTTTTTTAGGATTCTCGCGAGTATTCTGGGATTGTTTCGATGTTCTTGTGACGATAATATTGTTCTCGATGCCTCCTGACATTAGGGGTTGTGGCAGTGTCCCGGGGAGTTGAGCTTCGGGGTATTGTCGTCACAAGCATATTGTGGCAGTACTAAATACTTAATACGGCCGACATCGAAAATCTATCCTATACGGTTAGTGGCAAGATAACCCCGACATCACCCAGTACTGGGGAGGTAGTTCGGGAGTATTGCCATAGCTTGTTATAGTGGATGCTTTTCGAAGGTCCGAGGTAGACAGTTTCCGAGAAAGACTGGTTATGTGTTGAAGGATGGATACACCTGGATGTAGGTTTAGAGTTGATTGCGCGGTGCTTCCCGTGTATCCCCAACACCTGATTGCATAACTGGAATCTTTCGGAAATTAATAGGTGGGTTTATCCAGTAGATCGTAGGCATTCTTCCAACGAATGCAGGTTAGCGAGTTCGGGGTTCTACATTGAGTGAAGTGGTATTATGACCGATGTTCCGATCGGGAGTTGCATCTTAAAGGGTCCTTGGCTATGCTAATCCGGGGATTGCAAAACCCTTTCATAACGCGTTCATATGCTTTCAGCACAAAGATGTTAGAACGAAGCTCCTATCTTGTGTTTGTTCTCGTCTGTACCTTGTTGTTTTTTCTTATTTTACCTTTTGTCCCCTATGTGGCTTCTCGTGAAGATTGATGTTATCATTTAACTGAGAATTTCATTCGTTCCTCTTGTTCGAATGATTTCATTCGTTCCTATTGTTCGAATGATTATTGAGAAGACTTGTTGCAATTCATTCCATTGATTCAGCTTATACCTTCTGTCAATCAATTGCTGATTCGTGGTCATCTCTTTCAGGATGGCTCCGAAGAGGGTTCCCAACGCTAACCCAGAGGGTGAAGAGGTCCCAGATCGTCCTGCTTCCCCTCCTCCTCCGTCTGAGGCTTGGAGAGCGATTATGCAGACTACAGCTCAGAACACCCAGTTGTTGATGCAGATGATGCAGCAGATGCAAGCTAATCAAGCTAATCAGGGTGTTCCAGGGAATCAAGGCAACTTCTTCAACCAGCAGCACCATGCTACTCTCAACCAGTTCTTGGCCAATAATCCAAAAGCTTTCAGTTACTGTGTCGACCCTCTTGATGCTGAATTGGTTAACCGACATAAAGAAGCATTTTGAGTGCAGTAACATGAAGGAAGAGGACTATGTGAAGTTTGCAGCCTTCCAACTCAAAGACCAAGCAGCTGACTGGTGGCAGCAGTACAAAGACTCCAGGCCAGGTCAGGTGATCTCTTGGGAGAATTTCTGCAAGGACTTTCGCTCTCACCACATTCCTACAAGTGTCATCGAGGGTATGCGTGAGCAATTCTGCAACCTGAAGCAGGGCTCTATGACAGTCTATCAGTATAATGTCAAGTTCCAAAACCTCGCTCGCTATGCTAAGCAAGACATTCCTGACGCCAAGAGCAAAATCTACTAGTTTCGTGGAGGTCTCAAAGATGAACTTCAACTTGCTCTCACTCTGTTCGAGCCAGATGAGTTCGACAAATTCTATAATATGGCTTTGAAACAAGAGGCAGCTCAGCTTAAGCTGGAGGCTTCTAAAAAGAGAATTCGAGATGCAGTTCACTCTTCCTCATCGTCTCAGATGGTCTCGAAACAACAGAAATTTTGGCTTCCTCATCCTCTAGTGATTCGAGCTCCTTACAACAACTCCAACAACTCCAACAACAAGAACTCTAGTGGACGTGGTTTCTCCCACCCACCCAACTCCAACAAGCAGTCCAAGCAACAGTTCCAAGCTCCAAGACCGAGTGTTCCTCCTGCTCGTCCACTTTCTGAGGTTACTTGCTACAAGTGTGGCCAGAAGGGCCATTATTCCAACAAGTGCAACAACCCCAGGCGCCTTCCGCCTCCTCCTCCTGTCGGTACCGCTATGGTCAAGCATGATCCAAAGGCAGCAAGGGTCAATCTGATGAGTGCAGCGCAAGCGGATAATTCTTCTGATGTCATTTTGGGTAACCTTCCAGTGAACTCTTTTCCAGCTAAAGTGTTATTTGATTCGGGTGCTTCACATTCTTTCATGTCATACCCTTTTGCATCCAAGCATAGTGTGACCACATCAGCTTTACCAAGGCAATTGGTAGTTTCTTCTCCGGGAAAGCAGATGCATTCCAGTATATATGCTCCGAATGTGTCCATTCGCATGGGTGATTATCGCTTTCTGGCTAATCCGGTGGTTCTTGGTAATTCTGACATTGACCTCATCCTCGGAATGGATTGGCTTTCTCAGCATGATGCTCACATTAATTGTGCACAGAAGGAAGTCAAGATGACTCATCCTGATGAAGATGTGATTATCTTTGCCTCCAGGGATAACACTATCAGGCTTTTCTCTCTCAATGATAAGGGAGAAATTAATGCGATATCTCAAATTCCGATGGTGAACGAATATCAAGACGTCTTTCCTGAAGAACTTCCAGGCATGCCTCCACACCGTCAGGTGGAATTCGTTATTGAACTCGAGCCGGGTACTGAGCCAGCATGTCGGTGTCCGTACAAGCTCTCTCCGGATGAATTGAAGGAATTGAAGAAGCAGCTTGATGAACAGGAGCGTATGGGTCTCATCAGGTCTAGTACGTCTCCTTGGGGCTGTGGTGTCTTATTTGTCAAGAAGAAAGATGGCACGGAGCGTCTATGCGTTGATTACCGGCCATTGAACAAGAAGACAATAAAGAACAAGTATCCGCTCCCCAACATCAACGAACTCTTCGAGCAGCTCAAAGGAGCTAAAGTGTTCTCTAAGCTCGACCTCCGAATGGGCTATCATCAAATTCGCATTCGCGAGAAAGACATTCCCAAGACAGCCTTCAGAACGAGCTTCGGTTCATACGAGTATACGGTCATGTCCTTTGGTCTCGCCAATGCTCCTCCTACCTTTTCGAGGATGATGCACTACATCTTCAACCCCTATACTGGCGAGTTTGTGCTTGTGTATCTGGATGATATTCTGGTGTTTTCCAAGAATGAAGAAGATCACGAAAAGCACTTACGTGTGGTTCTTGATCGACTCCGAGAGCATAAGTTCTATGCCAAGTTCTCCAAGTGCGAGTTTTGGCTCGATAAGGTTTTGTACCTGGGCCACATCATCTCAGCTGAAGGCATTGCGGTAAATCCCGAGAAAGTTGAAGAAATTGTCAACTGGGAAGCTCCTCAGAACGTCAAGCAACTCCGCAGTTTTCTGGGTCTTGCCAGCTATTGCAGAAGGTTCGTTGAGAACTTTTCCAAGATTGCCAAGCCTCTTTCCAACTTGCTTCAGAAGAATGTCAAATACTTTTGGTCTCCAGAGTGTGAAGTGGCATTCAGAACTCTCAAAGAAAAGCTCGTCTCTGCTCCAGTTCTGACTCCTCCAGATGAGTCCAAGCCCTATGAAGTATTCTCTGATGCTTCTCTTCAAGGATTTGGTGGTGTGCTTATGCAAGATAAGAGAATTGTGGCATACACTTCTCGTCAGCTCAAGCCAAGTGAGAAGAACTATCCCACACATGATCTCGAGCTAGCAGCTGTGGTACATGCTTTGATTACGTGGAGACATCTGTTGTTGGGCAGAAAAGTCGACATCTTCACCGATGACAAGAGCTTGAAGTACATCTTCACACAGCCTAATCTGAACCTCCGTCAGACTCGTTGGGTTGAAATGATCCAAGAGTATGATCCCAGCATTGAATACACTCCTGGCAAGGCGAATGTGATTGCAGATGCTTTGAGCAGAAAGGCATATTGCAACAGCCTTCTTATCAAGCCGTTCCAGCCTGAGCTTTGTGAAGCTTTCAGGAAACTCAACCTCCAAGTTGTTCCGCAGGGTTTTCTTGCAAATCTTCAAATTGCTCCTACCTTGGAAGATCAGGTCCGTGAGGCCCAACTCAGTGATGCCATGGTGCAGAAGGTGAAACATGGTATTGCAAAGCGCACTCCAAAATACAAGTGCTTTCGTGTTGATGAGAGAGATACCTTGTTCTTCGAGGACAGACTCGTTGTTCCCAAAGGTGATCTCAGGAAGCTCATAATGGAAGAAGCACATGATTCTCTCCTTTCCATTCATCCTGGCAGTTCCAAGATGTACCAAGACCTCAAGCAGTCTTACTGGTGGACACGCATGAAAAGGGAGATTGCCCAATTCGTGAATGAATGTGATGTTTGCAGAAGAGTGAAAGCAGAACATCAACGTCCAGCCGGTCTTCTCCAACCTCTTCCTATTCCCGATTGGAAGTTCGACCACATTGAAATGGACTTCGTCACTGGTTTTCCTAAGTCCAAGAGAGGGAA
The DNA here is from genome assembly GCA_902687465.1 of Secale cereale. NCBI lineage: Eukaryota > Viridiplantae > Streptophyta > Magnoliopsida > Poales > Poaceae > Secale > Secale cereale. The sequence continues at coordinate 502,853,234 of LR738710.1, forward strand.
TGATTCTATCTTCGTGGTGATCGACAAGCTTACCAAAGTCGCTCACTTCCTGCCAGTCAAAGAATCAATCAATGCAGCTCAATTGGCAGAGCTGTACACTTCCAGAATTGTGTCCTTACATGGCATTCCTCAAGTTAAATCTTCAGACCGTGGAAGTTTGTTCACTTCAAGGTTCTGGGACTCCTTTCAGTCCGCCATGGGCACTAAGATCAGGTTCAGCACTGCTTTTCACCCTCAGACAAGTGGTCAAGTCGAGCGAGTGAATCAGATTCTAGAAGACATGCTCAGAGCCTGTGTCATATCTTTTGGCATGAAATGGGAAGACTGACTTCCATTTGCCGAGTTCTCTTACAACAACAGCTTTCAAGCAAGTGCAGGCAAAGCTCCGTTTGAAATTCTCTATGGCAGAAAGTTCCGTACCCCTCTCAACTGGTCTGAAACAGGTGAACGTCAACTTCTTGGCAATGGCTTGATCTCAGAAGCCGAAGAAATGTGCAAAGTCATACGTGAGAATCTCAAGGCCGCTCAGTCGCGTCAGAAGAGCTACTATGACGGCAAGCATCGTGATTTGGCTTTCAACAATGATGATCACGTTTATCTCCGTGTGTCTCCGATGAAAGGCACCCAAAGATTCGGTATCAAAGGAAAGCTTGCTCCTAGATACGTCGGGCCTTTCAAGATTCTTGGCAAAAGAGGCGATCTAGCCTATCAACTTGAGCTCCCTCCCAACTTCGCCAATGTTCATGATGTGTTCCATGTGTCTCAACTCCGCAAATGCTTCAAGGCAATTGAACGCATGATTCCGTTTGAAGAGATTGATCTTCAACAAGACTTACCCTACCGAGAGCATCCCGTTGCTATTCTCGAAGAAACCGAACGCAAGACCCGCAACAAGTCCATCAAATTCTTGAAAGTCAAGTGGTCACATCACACCGACCGAGAAGCTACGTGGGAACGAGAAGATCATCTTCCTTCCGAGTACCCTTCCTTTTTCCAGTCCTAGATCTCGGGACGAGATCTTTTTGTAGTAGAGGAGAGTTTGTAATGCCCCGGATGTAATACTTTCCCTTTTGGGCATATAATATATCTCCGGCTTCATCTATTCCATTCCGGGTTCTTTGTCTTTCGGGTTTTTCGTCATTTTGTTGTGTGCGTGTGTGGCATTCATTCATATCATATAGTCTTGTGCATCGCATTGCATTTGTGTTGTCGGTTGCATCCGGTTCCACGCGTTCCTTCCCGTTGTCCGTTTCGCGTTCCGGAGCTCCCTCACGTGTTTGTGGCGTCCCGTAGACCTACTTTGGTGTTTGGCCATGTAACGTTACCGGTTTGGCGTGAGACTTGTCGTGTGTTGTTGTTTTGTTGTGTAACCCGCCTGTCAAATCTCGTCGCGTTTCGAGTCCGTTTGCTACCCCAACAGTTATTCGTGTGGGCTCAAAGTGCCTCTACTTTGAGGCCCAAGTCACCCCTCCAACAGCCCATTTCCCTCCTCTTGGCCCATCCTAACTTCCCTCGTGATCGGATCCGTCGGATCGCAATCGGAGGGCTCCAAAACACCCCAAATCCCTCAAACCCTAGCACCTACAATATATATAACATTCCCATGCCATTTTTGGCAGCCTACACTCTCTCCAACTACTTCTAGGTCCTCCTCCCTCAATTTTCGGATCTGGCCAGTTCCAGATCGCCACTTGGCAGCCCTCCACCGCAGAAATCCCGCCGGCCGAAGCTCCCTCCGCTTCGATCGAAGCAACCGCCGCCGCCAATTCCCTGGATCGAGGGAACCTCGTCCCGATCCAGAGCGAACGCCCGTTGACCGCGCCTCGATCCTCCTCGATCGAAGCCTCCCCGCTCCCGGCCCGGTCGCCACTCCGCGAGGCCGCTCCTCCGCAGCCGCTGGGCCTTGCCTCCTTCCCCACACCGCCAGCCGGTGCCGCGGCCCAGCGGCCCGTCCTTCCTCCGCTCCGGATCGAGGCCTCCCAGCCCGCCTCCGCCGTCTAGGCCGCCAGGCTCCTCAGCCGCCGCGGTCGCCTGGGCCCGAAGCCGCCCGAGGCCCAGCCGCTCGCCTCGCCGGCCTCGCGTGGGCCAGGCTGGCCTCCACCGGCGCCCTCCGCCTTGGGCCGCCGCTTCGCCCAGGCCCAGCCGGGCCACCTCCAGCTCCGCAGGCCGCTTCTCCTCCGGGCCGCTCAACCGCAGCAGATCCGCCGGGCCCGATCTGCTCAGATCTCCGATCCGGCCCATTTTCTCAGATCTGAGGTTGACCTTATGTTTTTTTCACCAAGTCCCTGAGATTACTTGCTTGTCTGATGCACTTTTCAAACTGCAATAACTTCTTGTGTGTAACTCCGTTTTGCGCAAATGAGGTGTCCAGACGTTCGTGGTGGCTAGCACTACGTTTCATTCCATTGTGCCATGCATGTTAGAGATCATCTAGATGCTTATTTCTCTGTTGCAAGAGTGCATCCCGATATAATTGCTGCTATGTGATGTTTTTATGCCATCTTTGCATAGTGGTAACTTTTAGCTCGTTTGTCCGAATGATGCAAATGACATGTCCACGTGTTCGTCTTGCCATGCTCTACATGTTGTTTGTGTTAGGTTGCATGATAGATTTATTCTTGCCATGTATATCTTCGTTGCAAAGTGCCATGTGGCTGTGATGTTGTTTCACTGGTTATGAAATGCCATCTTGTCGAGCTCATTGCTATCGTTGTATTTATCTCCATGATGCATGCTTGTATGTTTCGAAATCACCATCATGTGTACTTTGATGTGGTGCTTACCACTTGCCATGTTTAGTTTCGAGGTGACTTAAACTTGCTCTTTTAGATGCCATGATGAAACTGCTGTTTTAACACTTAGTGGATTTTCGCCAAGTCTGAAATCTGTAACGTTCCGATGCCATGTTTGCTTGCTGCTCTAGGACAAACCATGATAGTTTTGGGGTGGATCTTGATGGTTCCTTGTAGTAGATATTGTTGGCTTTCCATTCATGTTCTCACATGCTTATTTAAGTGGCTGTAGCATGTTTAACTTTTGCTCCAAAGTTTCAATAAAATTCTGCTGTCAGAATTTTATTGTCAAGTTCAATATGTCCAACCTTGTTGCTATTGATCTGTGGCTCCTTTGGGGGTGCACATTTGGACTTATTTGCTGTAGGATATGTCTAGTTTATGTTCATGCTCTTTGCCATGTTGTTTGAGTGATGTAGCTTATTTTTCTAGTGCTCCGAAGTCGCTATGTTGCTGTAATTTTCAGCTTACGCTCGTTTCTTGTTTCGGGCATAACTTTTAGCCCGTAGCTCCGATTTCAGCGAGTCTTATATGAAACTTGTTTGATTTTCTGTGTAGATTCATAATATCCTTTTGTTATCATGTTTTGAGGTGTTTTGCTTGAGTGCTATTTTCCGTGCTCCGTGTGCTCTCTTAGTGCATCCATCATTTTTGTGTGCGCATTGCATCTTGTTGATTTGTGCCTTGTGTGATTGTATTGTTTAGAGCCGGAAGCTGAGACCGAGTACGAGTACGAGCACGAGGTTACCAACGAGGTTGAGCACGAGGACCCTTCTTACGATCCGAACGACTACACTTCAGGCAAGATGATCGAACCCCGATAACATTACTATCTTTGCCTATTGCTAGTAGTTCCGCTCTATAGTTTTGCCTCGATGCCCATGTCTTTCCTGTCAGCCTCCTACTTGTAACCATGACCATGTTTAACCACCCTACCTATGCAAACCGTTGCTTGGCTAAGTACGCTTCGCTCAGCCCTTCTTATAGCATTGCTAGTTGCAGGTGAAGATCGAAGATGCTTGCTTCATATTGAAGTTTTGTTGGGTTATATCACACTATATAAATGCTTAAAATGAAATCATCTATATATTGGCAAGGGTGGAAGGCTAAGCCTTTTGCTTGGTGATTTGTTCCACACATGCCGTTAGGAACCGTTTAAACCGGTGTTATGTTCCTTGATTATGCATTCCTAACACGGTTAGGGTGTATGGGACACCCTCGATAAACCGCTAAGTGCTAAGTCTTTTCCAGCAAGTCCCAACATTGGTACTATTCGCCTAATAACTAATAAAACTTGCATAGGGTCTTGCAAACCCGAGTTTCTTAATCAACAACCCCGGGCCAGTGCTCCTCATGAGTGTTGGTCCAAACCGGGGGTTCTGCGGGGTCACCACGAGGGAACTCGAGGATTGATATAAACCTGTAGAATCGCCCATCCGGTCGTGTCCTGAGACTAGATACGCGCGGCTACCATCAGGGTGTCGACACGCCGGGAGGATTTGCTGGATTAGCCTTACCTTAGTTCGGAGTATCTTGAGCACGGGATTCCGAGAATACTCGGGTCTTCCCACCTTGGAGTTGCGACTCCGCGGATCATGGGCTTGTAATGGGCCAAGTTGGAACACCCCTGCAGGGTTATGAACTTTCGAAAGCCGTGCCCGCGGTTATGTGGCAGATGGGAGCTTGTTAATATCCGGTTGTAGATAACTTGACACATTGTTCTAATACACTACCCGCGTGTGTACCGTGACTGTCAATTTCCAAATAGGGATTCGGAAGTTGAACACGGGTGGGTTATGTTTGTTGAGCTTTAGCTAGGATCACTTCGTGATCATCTCTCGTCCGAGGCACTTCTCTTCTCGCACTCTTTCACGTAAGCTAGTGCTAGTTGCTGCTGCAGACTCTTTCTTTTCTTCAGCCTTATCCTCTCCCAAGGTTTAAATAGTCTTGTTACCCGGGAACGGGATTGCTGAGTCCTCCGAGGCTCACAGTTACTTCACCACACCAGATGCAGGTCCAGTGGTGAGCTATCCAGGTGATGGCACCGAGCTAGAGTGGGAGTATGACGAGGAGCGTAGCCGTTACTATGTTCGTTATCCGGATGATCAGTAGTGGAGACTTCTACTAGGATTCGATCCGACCTGTGGATTTAATTTATGTTTGGTATCTTGCCTTTTGGATTTTACCCTTAGAGGGCTGTGATGTTTTAATGTATGATGTTTGAGACATGTATTGTATTTGTGTGACGTGGCGAGTGTAAGCCAACTATTTTTATGTTTTCCATCCCCATCTTTTACATGAGTTGTGCAAAGATACCAAACTTGCGATCATTCCAGCATGGGGTTAAGTCTCTAAGTCGTGCCTCGACACGTAGGAGATTTAGTCCCATCCTGGGCATTACATATCATTGGTCAGACCAAACGATATAATGGTGTATGCTCGAGGTACAATCACGAGTAAGACAACATTACGAGCATCGTTGGTCCTGATTTGATTTGAGGATAGCCCATAATCAAATCAAAGTATTGACAAGACAATAGATACAACAACTGGTCACGAGGATCAATTGATGAAGATATCATCTTTCTTCGGCTAACATGACGAGCACAAGGATATCCCTTTAGCAATGAACTAAGTGGAATAAGATTTCATCTTCTAACTCTCCAAGTTGTTGTTTAGCTTAACCAACTAGCTCAGGGTATCCAACATAGATTCTTGAAGAAGGGGTGGTTTATAAGAAAACCAACTTCATTATGAGCTCAACATAATGGTCAGGGAACAAGCTGGTGATACTTTTGAGAAGATATTTAGAAATCATGAACCACCGATATGTTATGAAGCTCGAGAACAATCTTGCTTTTCAGGGCAAGACAATATGATCAAAAGAGCGAGAGATTGACACAATCCTAACTCATTGATCGAAGAATGCACTAGAAAAAATGGACTAGGTAGCACGATCAATCTTAGAATGATAATTCAATAACCAACACACTAAGAATGTTATTATTGTCCATTAGCTGCCAAGCTACGGGGTTGCTAGGAGTATTTATTTCACACATCATGGTTCACTTTTCGGCATTCCGTCTACAACAACACTGAAGCCAAGGGTGAATAATGATGGAGAGAAGTATCACTTTATCAAGAGTTCATAGGAGGTGGTGCAATTCCCATGACATTCTTGACATAAAGATGGTAATACTCCAAGGTAGAACAGATGAGAAGATGGATTGGTATTTTTGATCTGCGGAATACAACTACTTTGACCCAATCCTGGATATGGATAAGGTACTGGAGTTTGTTTCTCCTATTCATTCCGAAATAGAATGGCTCGACGGACTACAAGATTAAAAGGCATCGATGAACGAATGCACACATACTCTTGACTATCAACTTATAGGCAAAGGCCGCAATACAGCTAAAGAGGGACAACTCAAAGGAACATAAGATTTTTCTGAGTTGTGAATGCATAGATTAGCATTTCGAACTAGTTCAACATATTTCTTCCGGATAACCCATGCAGAAAGGTAGAATTGGCAGATTCACAATGTGGAATGGAGAACTCATCAAGAGCACTCTAGTTGTGATCTTTTGGTTCAAAAGAACTTCTGCCGTAATGGTTCATGGTATTGGAAGAATGAGATACCACGGACATCGAGAACTATCGCAAAGGTTACTACGATCCTAAAGGTACGAGAAACACTATCAGCACGAGGTAAGTAGAGTGAATCTTGGGCTTAAGAACCCAGAAATAGAAGGCCTACTAACTAAATGGCATCACGGGATGCTTTTAAGAATGACAGCTAGAATCATCACACTGGGAACACAAAACATAGCTAGATTACTAGGTGATTCTCTAAGACACCTAGGGTCATAATAACAGCTCCAACATATATGCCGAGGCAACAGAGTACCTCAACTCGGTGATTAGTGTGGTTAACCTGGCCCAAAGAAACATCGGGCACGGGAAGAAGGGATTTGCAAATGGATCAGACTATTTAGAGACCTTGGGTAACTCGGACAACATAACGGCTGTAAATGCTCAAAAGGAATTTTGATAATCATGGAAAATGATAGCATAAACACTCAACATCATAATGTGAAGGTTCTCAGACGAACTGTTTAACATACTAAAGTAGTAGAAACTAAACTAAGAGTTGAATCCACCATTAACGTGATCCTCATATATTGAATGAGAAGCCTAGTTCTTAATCCCCGTAGAAGAGAAGAGGATGACTCAGATCAGAAGGCCATAGGGTAAAGGAGTAAAAAGAGCCTTACATTCCCTTCGACAATCAATTCCCTTATATAACTAAAGAATTTCTAGACTTGACTTCGACAAGTTTGGCTTGGTAATCCTACATGCAGTTAGGCTCTCATACCAAAGCTGTCGGGACCCTAATCCTAAGTCACACCGATCTAGCATGTAACACATCATATCACTTTGCGGCCTTACGCACGGTATCCCCACGGGTGTCACCTTACCTGGCTCGAGACCGTTTGCGTATTTTGGCTCACGTATATGATAGTGTCGCTAGCATCCATATGACAGAGAACCCAGGCTGACATGACTAGTTGTATACCAAAAGTGGCGCTAAATTACAGGGACAGGAATACATGACCCAGCAACGAATGTGTCGGTCATAAATGTATGATCCCAAGTCGTAGCAAGCTACAAGGACTTAAAGGAACAACGCATGACATTTCCCTGAAGGGACAGACACATGAATGAACAAGGACACATGCCGGCCAGGCTAAGTGTTCCGGAGCAGTAGCAAGCTACCAAGGCTTAGTGGAAGCACTAGGAGGCATTTTCCCATAAGATAGGCTACCAAGGGTAAACAACTAGGTGTCGGATCCCAGACATAGCAATACACACTACACGTACGCATAACATGCAAGTATGTGTTGTACAACATGGCATCACAAGATAACTCAACAACTCATATAGATAAAGGCCCATAAGAGCCATCATAGCATTTATTACAAGCAGTGGATCTCATGACCCAGCATAAAGAGCATACAGGCAACGGAAGCATAAACATGTCTGAGTACAGACATCTGAAAAGGAAGAAGGCTATCAAGCCTTACTATCTACAAGACCCTCCCAAGGGTACAAGATCGTAGTTGAGGTAACAAGCTAAACGTCGAAGTCCATGCGGAACCACTAGTGATACTGAAGTCTCTCTGCAAAACATAAATTAAGAAAACGTGAGTACAAAGGTACTCAGCAAGACTTACATCAGAACTAACTACATATACATCATTATCAACAAAGGGGGTTGTGGGGTTTAACTACAGCAAGCCAGCTTTGACTCAGTGGCTATCCTATACTACGACTGCTTGTAACTCTTTTGAGATGGCGCACACGAGTCTACATATTCACTAATCAATACACCACTATGGATGCGCTCCCATCTCCCTATGAGAAGGCCATCCATAGCACTCACACTTATCTTTCGCATTTTAGAGTATCCACTTTCATTTCTCTATGAACTGTATAGGCAACCCAGAAGTCCTTCACCGCGGACGCGACTATTCAAATAGATCATGTTAACCCTGCAGGGATGTACTTCTTCACACACGCTCTCGCCACTTACCGCCATGTACACATCATGTATCTCGACAACCTTCAAGTGGAAGCCTGGCGTGGGTGTCGCTCACGACCTGACTAACCACACAAGTCTCTAGTCCAGGTTTATCGCCTATTTCGGTTCCATCCGCAAGGAGATCCAGTCGGGTGTCGGTCACGGGCCCAAACGATGTGTACAGGGTTCTCGAGACACCAAACGGGCAACTCGGTACACCGTGCCACGGTGTATCTACCACGTCATAGCCACCCCTAGGGTCAGCGCTATGCACGGCCTCCAACACATATCCTACAAATGCCAGAAACTAGTTGCAACTCCTGGACAAAGATCATGGCGATTAATAAGTCGAGAGAGCACGGAGTGCGTGGAGCCCAATGTTTGGCAGTAGCTGTTCATGGATCACGAACACTGAACTTAGTTCCTGAGGACGGTTTCAATGAGACAACCCACCATGTACTCCTACATGGCCTCTCACCACTACCTTTAGCAAATCGTGTTCACACACTTAGCTCTCAATAGTAGGACATGATGACCAGATTCCAATTCATCCCCGATGAATCAGACCTGACACAACTCTAAGCAATAGCAGGCATAACCAGAAAGCATCAATGAGTAGGCACAACATTGCTCAAACAACTCCTACTCATGCTAGTGGGTTTCAACTATTTACTGTGGCAGTGATACGTCATGCAGAGGACAGGGGTTCAGCTACCGCAGCAAATAGCAGTTGAATCGTTGTTGTCCTAATGTAGTAAAAGAGAGCAAGAGTGAGAAAGTGGGATTGTATCGGTATCCTCAACAGGGTTTTGCTTGCCTAGCACTTCTGAAGATAGTGTTGTGTCTTCATCAGTGTCATCGATCACATCGTCGGAACATTGTCTACTGAGAGGGGACAAACACCGGAAACAGAAAGAGAACACAATCAATGCAATGCAACATTATGATGCATGATCATGACATGGAAATATGCTGTTGATTGACCTAATGCAACTAGCAACGAGTTAAATGAAGTTGGTTTGAACACAATATTCAAATTCACATATACAACAACTTTAGGTTGTTCAAACATGCATGATAATGCCATAAACAGATTCCTCATATTTTTCTGATAATTGTTCGTATATAAATTATTCCATTGGAGTTATAGATTATTTTCTATAATTTTCAGAAGTTTAAACCATTTTATGGAATTTCCTAGATTATTTTTAATCCAAAAAGTGATTTATTGCGTCAGTATGACGTCAGTGTGACGTCAGCAGGTCAACTGAGCCGTCCAGTCAAACCTGACCTATTGGGCCCACGTTTTAGTGTCACCACTAATTAACAGAGTTAATTAGTGCTGAGTTAAATAGTAACCTAAGTTAATTAGGGCCTAGGCCCACATGTCGGGGACTACTCTAGTTAACAGGGTTAATTAGCACTAAACAAAACTTTGACCAGGGGCTGGGCCCACATGTCAGTGACCCAAGGGGGTCGAAAAGTGGTCAAACCCGGGTCAACTCACCGGAGTTGACCCGCGGCTTGTCCCTGGTGGATCCAGAGACGGCGGAGGGCGTCGAATTTCGCCTTCTGGTGACCAAACGAGCGGCGGTTTGGCTTGGCGTGATGTTGGTCCTTGTCTGCATCCAACGGAGCCATCAGCTCACGCCGGAGAGGTCCAGTACAATGGCGGCGAAGGGAAGTGCGGTGGCCAGAGTTTGGCCGGCAATGGTTTGGGCGATGCGGGGCAAGGGAGGAGCTGTGGTTGGTTGTGTTAGACTCATGGGAGTGTGGTGAGTGCAACAGTGAGCTCGGACGCGTGCTATCATGACCGTAGCCGCGGTGGCGACATGTCCGGCGGTGAGGAGCTATCGGCTTCGATGGCCACGGTGGTTAGAAGATGCAGACGAGCGAGGGGAGAGGGGAAAGGGGCAGGGGCTCACGGCAAATCCAACAGAGGCAATGGCAATGCCGAGGAGGGTCTGGAGCTCGCGAATCCACGGCGAGGTTGCCGGCGGCCGAAGGTTGAAGACAAGGTCGGGGGCGATGCTGCAGGGCTTCTGCCGGGGCGTGGCTCGGTGAGGGGGGTCGAGGACGACATCACGGAGCTCGTGGCCTTGTCGGGGAAGCGAGGGAGGGCCGGTGGTCACGGCAACGACGAGCAGCGGCGACGGCTGCGTCGGTCATGGTGGAGGAGAGCGAGGGAGAGAGCAGGGGGAAGTGAGGTGTCCAGGGGGTCGGGGTGACGACGTGCAGGACGTCCAGGCGTCCAGCAGCTCGAGCGGCAAGCAGTTGGCGCCGTGGCAAGCTCGCGCGTGCCGGCGTCACCTCCCTGCTTGCTTGTCGGGGAAGAAGAAGCCGGCTGGCGCGGGCCAGCACAATGCTGGGCCACCATGTGGGCCGGCTGGTGGGTTTGCCCAGGTACGTGAGGTCCCTTTTTATGTTGTTTTCCTTTTATTTCTGTAGGTCTGTGGTTTTTCTAAAAATTCCTAAGCACTTTCAAATATCATCAAACTACTCATGCCCACTGTGTAGAATATATCCAACAGGAAACATTTTGGTTCATGATTATTTGGACATTTAAAATATTTTATAGCATTTGAATGTCCAAAACAAGTACTGTATGATTCAATTAAGTAACCCAGAGTGTTCTAGAAAAATGTGCGCCCATTTTTGGTAGAGGGTCTAGACTGTCAGGACCCCGATCCTAAGCCACACCGATCTAGCTGTAACACGTCATATCACTTTGCGGCCTCACGCACGGTAACCCCACGGGTGCCACCTTACCTGGCCCGGGACCGTTTGCGCATTTTGGCACACGTATATGACAGTGTCGCTAGCATCCGTATGACAGAGAACCCGGGCCGACATGGCTAGTTATAAACCAAAAGTGGCACTACATTACAGAGACAGGCATCCATGACCCAGCAACGAACGTGTCGGTCATCAACGTATGAACCCAAGTCGTAGCAAGCTACATGGACTTAAAGGAACAGCGCGTGACATTTCCCCTAAGGGACAGACACAGGAACGAAGAAGGACACATGCCGGCCAGCCTACGTGTTCCGAGCAGTAGCAAGCTACCAAGGCTCATTGGAATCACTAGGAGGCATTTCCCTGTAAGATAGGCTACCAAAGGAAAACAACTAGGTGTCGGATCCCACACATACCAAGCATTTCAATCATACACGCAATATACTCAATATGTGCAAATACAACATTGCATCACAACAGAACTCTATGACTCAAAGTACTTTATTTAAAAGGCTCCAGGAGCCATACATAACATATTCATACAGGTAGGGGTCACATGACCCAACACTCAAGTCATACAGTCATACAAGCACAAGCGGAAGCTACATGTCTGAGTACAGACAACTTAGAAAATAAAACAGGCTTGGTGTAGCCTGACTATCTACAAGGCCCTTCACAAGCTCCAGATCACCGTCTGGGTGACAAGCTACTCGTCGACGTCAACGTCTATGTAGAACCCATCAGCAGGGGCAGGGTTCTCCTCTGCAACAGTTATTAAGAAAACATGAGTACAAAGGTACTCAGCAAGTCTTACCACAGAACCTATCATACATGCAACATTATCAAAGGGGGATAGTGGAGTTTATAGCAGAATGCCAGCTTTGACCTTGGCTAACCTATACTACAACTCTCAACGGATTGCAAGTTATTGTTACGAACACGAGTCCACTACTCACCACATCAATACACTACAGAGGATCCTCTTCCGTCATCCTATGGAAGGGCCATCCACGGCACTCACACTTATCTTGAGGCTTTTAGTAGTATCCATCAACTTGTCTATGAACTGTAAGAGTAACCAAGTAGTTCGTACCGCGAACAACGGCTATTCGAATAGTTTGATAACCCTGTAGGGGTGTACCTCTTCACACACGCTTCCACCACTTATTGCCGTTTACTCGGCGTGTACTCGGCAACCTTCAAGCGGAAGCCCAGCGAGGGTGTCGGCCACAACCTGACTAACTACTCAAGTCTCTCGTCCAGGTTTATCGCCTATTTGGGTTCCATCCGTGGGGAGATCCGGCCGGGGTGTCGCTCACGGCCCCAAACGATGTGTACAGGGTTCCCGAGTCACCAAACGGGCAACCGGTACACCGTGCCACGTACCTGTCGCATCACAACCCACCCCGAGGGTCAGGGTTGTGCACGACCTCCAGTAAGCTATAAACACCAGAAACTAGTTGCAACTCCTGGACAGAGATCAAGGGTAATTAATAAGCCGAGAGGGTCCATTGGTTTCGGGCCCAATGCATGGTAGTAACTACAACTTGAACCACACATACAGATCTCGGGTCCTATGTACGGTTCCAATGAAACAACCCACCACGTACTCCTACATGGCCTTTCATCGATACCTTTACCAAGCGTATTCCACACTACCTTCCCTTTATCGAAAGATTGTTTCACTCTGATCCATCACCCAGATGAATCAGACCAGACACAACTCTAAGCATAGCAGGCAACATAAACAATAGCATGGTGGATCACACATCACATGGCTCAATCAACTCCTACACATGCTAGTGGGTTTCAACTATTTACTGTGGCAATGACAGGTCATGCAAGGAAATAGGGTTCAACTACCGCAGCAAGTAGCAGTTCACGCGCTGTTGCCTTAATGCAGTAAAAGAGAGCAGGAGCGAGAAGATTGGGTTGTATCGGAATGATCAATGACTGTTTGCCTGACAAGGTAGTTGTCGGGTACTGCTCTTCAACTGGATACGCAGCAGTATCCTCGGGAGCAGGACCTAACACAGGAAATACCGACGATACAATCATTAACAAACAAATGCAACAATATGATGCATGTTTATGACATGGCAAGATGCATGTGTGTTGGCTAATGCAACTAAAACCAGAAGGGTTTGAACCTATTTGAATCAAGGATTCAAATTGAAGTTCAAACTATTATTTAAATAAGTGCATTATCATGTTTTTGATATATACAGCAAGTTAACTTGTTCAAACATGCATGAAACCAGTGCCATTAGATAGATTGGATTTTTCTGATCATTTTTCATATATAAATCTTTTCCATCTGAGCTCTGGTTGATTTTATATGATTTTTAGAAGTTTTGGGTATTTTCTGGAATTTCCTGAATTATTTTAAATCTAAAAATCCCAGAAAAACCTTTACTGCGTCAGCATGACATCATGCTGACGTCAGCCAGTCAACAGGGCCAGTCCAGGTCAAACCTGACCAGTGGGTCCCTCATGTCAGTGTCAGTGACTAAACTAATTAACTAATTAAAATTAAATTAACACTTAAACTAAGTTTGACTTGCGGGCAGGGCCCACATGTCATTGACCCACGGGGTCAAACCCGTGGTCAAAACAGGTCCAACTCACCGGCGTTTAGCCGCCGGCGAGGCCAAACGCGGCGGCGTGCTTCGGAAAACGTCTACGGTGCACGGTGCGAGCTGCGGTTGGGTGGGTTGGAGAGCTCTTGCTCTTCCGCATCGGATGGTGGTGGTCGCCGGACCTGGGGTGGCCGGAGACGACGGCAACGAGCTCGACGGCGGCGACCGGCGTCGGGCGTGTGTGGAGATGCGGCTGCAGGTGCCTAGGCGATGCGTGCGTAGCACCGTTCGCATCTACGTGCTGTGGTGAGTGCGTTGGACGGGTGCCGGTGACCAAATGGTCACCGGAGCATCACCGGCGACGAGCACGGCGGCGGTGCGTGCGGGCGAGCTACGTGCAGTGTGTTACAGGGCAAGAGGGAGCCAACGGAGAGGGGGAGGAGGTAGCTAGGCTCACAGCGGTTGCAGCAAGCACCGAAGCGAGCTCGGGGGTGGTCGGAGCTGAGCAGCACGGCGTGGGGGATCTCCGCGGCCGGAGTTGGGGAAGAAGTGGTCGGGGCCGTCTCGAGGGCGGGCGAGCGCTCGGGGCTCGGCCTGTTCGAAGCAGTCGAGGACGGTGGAGACGAGGGACAACACGGCGGAGCTCGGGGACGACGGTGGACGCGGCTTCTACGATGGTGCGATCACGGCGGCGTCGGCCATGGCGCGGGGAGAGCGGAGGAGAGGAACTAGGGGGAGGCGGAGGTGTCTGGGGGGTCGAGGGGGACGTGGATGTTTGATCCATGCCTCCAGAACGGCGAGGGGGCGAAGCAGGGCGGCGGGCAGCTGCGTGGCGCGCCGTGCGGTCGCCGTCGAGCACCTGCCTGCCTGCCTAGCCGAGCCAAGCAGCTCGCTGGAGCAGCAGCTGGGCTGGGCCGGCAGGTGGGCCGGGTGGGCGCCAGGTAAGTGTTTAACTACTTTCTTTTCCTATTTTCTTTTCTGTTTCATTTCTTTTGCAACTTTGTTCATTTAATAAAAATGCCTAAACATTTTTATAAATCATAACACTTGTCATACCTGCTGTATATAATATGAACAGTAGGAAACATTATATTTTATGATTATTTGAGCATTTAAAATATTTTATAGCATTTAAATGCCCAAATTCAAATACCATATGATTTAATCCATAACCCTAGATTGTCCTAGAAAATTGTGCACCATTTTTGGCAGAGGTTTAAGACCAAGGCAGAAATGATGAACATTTTGAAGGGCATTTTGGGTACATTGGAAAATATTTTAGCAAACCCTAGTTGTTAGGGGAGGGGTGCTGGGGTTTCTGTTAATCCCATTTCAAGTTTCTTTGAAAGTAAACATGATGCACCCTCTAGTCAGATCCTAATGCAAGTGCTAGCTAGGGATGTGACAACTCACCCCCACTTAAAAGAATCGCGTCCCGAGATTCGGGTTCCTCCGGAAAGAGGGTGGGGTACGCAAGTCGAAGACGATCCTCCCTTTCCCAAGTAGCTTCACTCTCGGAATGATGTGACCATTGAACCTTGAGAAACTTGATACTGTGGCATCGAGTGGTGCGCTCGGTTTGATCAAGAATACGAACGGGGTATTCTCGATATGTGAGATTGTCTTGGAGATCAAGCGTTTCGTGGTCCACTCCGCGGATAGGATCCGAGAAGCAACGCCTGAGTTGAGAAACGTGGAAAACATCATGAACTCTGGAGAGGTGCGGAGGTAGTTCCGATTGGTAGGCAACTTATCCTCGTTTGGCAAGAATGCGAAAAGGACCGATATAACGAGGGGCCAATTTGCCTTTGATACCGAAGCGATGGGTTCCCTTAAGAGGAGTAACCCGAAGGTAAGCCTTATCGCCGACTTCAAAAGTCACAGCCTTATGATGACTATCATATTGGCTCTTTTGGCGAGACTGGGCTGTTTTCAATCTCTCACGAACGATGCGAACTTGTTCCTCTGCTTCCTGGATCATATCCGGGCCAAAGAATTGTCTTTTTCCGGTCTCTGACCAGTTAAGAGGTGTTCGACACCTTCGTCCATATAGAACTTCGAAGGGAGCTTTACCCAAGCTGGCTTTATAACAATTGTTATAAGCGAATTCGGCAAATGGAAGACACTTTTCCCATTCCATACCGAAAGAAATGACAGAGGCTCGAAGCATGTCTTCTAGAATTTGATTGACTCGTTCCACTTGACCACTTGATTGCGGATGGAATGCAGTACTGAAAGAGAGATGAGTTCCCATAGCATTCTGGAAACTTTCCCAAAATCGTGAAGTAAAAAGACTTCCACGGTCTGAGTTAATCTCCAAAGGCACACCATGAAGTGATACTATTCGTGAGATATATAAGTCTGCTAGCTGGCTAGCGGTAATGCTCTCTCGAACAGGCAAGAAATGAGCTACTTTAGAGAGGCGGTCGATAACGACGAAGATAGCATTATTCCCTTTCCTGGACCTGGGAAACCCGGTAATGAAGTCCATACCGACTTTATCCCATTTCCATTCAGGAATAGCCAAAGGTTGAAGGGTGCCAGCAGGCCGTTGATGCTCTGCTTTGACTCGACGACAAACATCGCAGTTAGTAATGAATTGAGCGATTTCTCTCTTCATCCTAGTCCACCAGAATCTTTGACGTAGGTCTTGATACATTTTGGTGCTACCGGGATGAATCGTGAGAGGGGATTCATGAGCCTCTTTGAGGATCAAACGTCTTAGGTTTCGCACTTTAGGAACCACTAAACGGTTGCTAAAGAATACGACTCCTTGATCATCAATTGAGAAACATCCTGCAACTCCTTTCTTGATGTTCCTCTTAATACGGGAAATTCCGGGATCAACCTTCTGTGCTTTGATGACCTGATCCAAAAGGGTAGGTTTTGCCACCAAGGTGGAAAGGAATCCTCGAGGAACAATGTGAAGGTTAAGCTTACGAAATTCCTCGTGGAGAAGTGGTTGACTTTGTTGTAACATTAAATTGTTCAATATGACTTACGACTTAGTGCATCGGCCATGACATTGGCCTTTCCAGGAGTGTAAGTGATTCCTAAGTCGTAGTCGGTGAGCAACTCAACCCAACGTCTTTGCCTGAGATTTAGATCCGGTTGGGTGAAGATATACTTCAAACTTTGGTGATCAGTGAAGATTTCATAGCGATTACCAAGAAGGTAATGTCGCCATGTTTTGAGTGCATGGACTACAGCTGCAAGCTCTAGATCATGAGTAGGCTAGTTATCCTCATGTGGACGCAACTGTCGGGATGCGTATGCAATCACTTGACGATCTTGCATGAGAATGCAACCTAGTCCTTGTCGCGAGGCGTCGCAATAGATTATAAAGTCCTTGGAAAAGTTTGGTGGTACCAGTACAGGTGGAGATGTCAGGCGTCTTTTCAGTTCCTGAAAACTGGACTCGCACTGTGGGGTCCACTCAAACTTTTTATCTTTCTTGAGGAGTTCGGTTAGAGGTTTAGCAACCTTGGAGAAATTCTCGACGAAGCGTCGGCAATAGCTCGCTAAGCCAAGAAAACTCCTAACTTGCTTGACCGATTCAGGGGGAGTCCAATCAAGGACAGCTTGAACTCGCTCGGGATTGACAGCAATTCCCTTGCCAGAGATCACATGACCTAGATAGGTTACTTCTGGCAACCAAAATTCACATTTAGAGAATTTGGCATAAAGGCGGTGCTCTCGAAGTTTCGTCAATACCAGCCTTAAATGCTCGGCATGATCTTCCTTGTTCTTGGAGAAAATGAGTATATCATCGAGGTATACCATGACGAATTTATCCAAATACTCCATGAATATAGAATTCATTAACCGAGAAAAGGTAGCTGGGGCATTGGTTAATCCGAAGGACATGACGGTGTACTCATATTGGCCATAACGAGTAACGAAAGCCGTTTTAGGAATGTCCCCGTTCTTGATTTTGATTTGATGGTAGCCCAACCTCAAATCCATCTTAGAGAAGACTGAGGATCCAGCGAGCTGATCATACAGGTCGTTGATCCTGGGAAGCGGATACTTATTCTTTATGGTGACCAGATTGACAGGTCGGTAATCTACAACCATCCGCTCCGTTCCATCCTTCTTCTTGACGAAGAGGACGGGGCAAGCCCAAGGGGAAGAACTAGGACGGATGAAACCTTTTTGCAAAGACTCATCGAGTTGTTTCTTTAGCTCAGCTAATTCTAGTGGTGCCATCTTATAAGGTCTCCTAGAGATTGGGACAGTTCCAGGAATAAGATCTATCATGAACTCGACATCTCTGTCAGGTGGAACTCCTGGCAGTTCTTCTGGAAAAACATCCGGAAAGTCACGAACTACCGGGATATCTTCGAGTTCTGGTAGAGGGCTGGAATTAAGAGAGTAGAGCTAACGTTCAACCATTCGAGTCAAGACATTAACTATCTTGCCGGATGGATGTGTAAGTTGAACGGTCCTAGTAAAGCAATCAATTTTGGCGTAATGGGTTGTCATCCAATCCATACCCAAAATGATATTTATGTCCGAGGACTTGAGAGCGATTAAAGATGCAAGGAAAACAAGTCTATCGACAAGGATTTCATTTCCATGGCTTACCCTAGAGGTTTGCCACTTTGAACCAGGAGTTTGAATAACCATGGAAGTAGGCATGTCACAAAAAGTCATGTTGTGCAATCGAGCATAGCTCTCAGATATGAACGAATGGGATGCTCCAGTATCGAAAAGAACAGATGCCGGATGGCAGTTTACGAGAAGCGTACCAAGGACGACGTTAGGATCCTCATAAGCTTCTTCGGCAGAAACATAGTTGACATGACCACGTGCAGTGGGGATTGGCTTGACATAGTTCACCTTGCCGGTTGGCTTGCCACGGCCAACGGGTTTTCCTGGCTGATTCTGGGGACAATCACGCATGTAGTGTCCCGGTTCTCCACACTTGAAACATGTCACAGTGGTGGGGCGTGGAGCAAAGTTGGAGGGTGGACCTCCATAGGTCTTGGCAGGTGCAAACTGTTGAGTTGGACGAGGCGCCTCATAGGATGGCCTCGGTGTATACTTGGGTGGCAGAGCAGTGTTGGGAACCCACACACGGCGCTTGTGAGAGCCAGAGCCGGATGAGGAACCAAGGTCTCGAGTATGCTTGCGGGTAGCCTCGAAGTCGGTCTGGCCTGTCTCAGCACTGATAGCCTTGTTAACCAACTTCTGGAAGAAGGTGCACTCGTGCAGACGTACATCTCGACGAAGTTCAGGGCTGAGTCCCTTGCGGAACCTCGCCTGTTTCTTGGCATCGGTGGATACTTCTTCAGGTGCATAGCGTGCCAGATTACCAAACTCACGACTGTAGCCATCCAAAGTCAAACGGCCCTGGGTGAAATTGCAGAATTCCTCCCGCTTGCGATCCATGAGACCTTCCGGAATATGGTGTTCACGGAATGCCTCACTGAACTCAACCCAGGTAGTGACTTGGCCAGCAGGACGCATAGCTTCAAAGTTTTCCCACCAAAGACTGGCAGGGCCCTCAAGATGGTAGGCGGCGTAGATAACCTTGTCAGCTTCGGCCACACGGGCAGAGTGTAGCTTGTGGGTGATACTACGTAGCCAGTCATCAACATCCAGAGGTTCAGTGGAGTGATGGAACTTCGGTGGGCACATTTTGATAAAATCGAATTGACACCACGTCATTCCTCTGACGGAACCCAGTGTTTTGCTCAATGCGTTCCAGCAGACGGTTGGTCTCTCTCTTGTTCCGTTCTGCTTCAAGCATAACTTCCGCCAAAGAGGGTGGCTGGGGCAGATTTCCATCTCTAGCCCCACTAGCCTCACCCTGCTCCTGAGCAGCAGGAGTGTTGCGAGTGTTGACCATCCTAGGAAAACAAAACAACGGTTTAGACAAGGATGGCAAAAATTTGACATAGAAGTGCAGAATGTAATGGATGACACAGAATGCAGAGATGTTCATCCGTACGACATGGTAATATAGGAACTGCTATATATACACCAGTGGTCATACACACCATACAAAGTTTAGTACAAGCCAAGGCTAAAGTACAACTGTGGTGAAAGACGATACATCCCATCAGAGGCATTCCAAGCTCCTATACATTATTTAACTACACCTCCGGAATTCAGTACACACTAAGTCATATTCCACAAGACGCGCAGGACTGTGGAAATACAACTACTACAATACTACTGCTACCATGGACTAGCTCAGACATTTGCGTAGTAATCCTCGTAAAGATTACCACCGTAGCCTGGAAGTGGTACAGACGGATCTTGGAACTCGCGAGCACTCGAAGGCTGTGGACCATAAGGGCATGGGTGTGGTCTCGGTCCCGATGCTGGTGGTAACCGACGCCCACGTGGAGGTGTAATACCCCCAACGTCACGCCAATCCATGCGATCAGGCAGACGAGTCCGCACAGGATACAAATCCCGCATGTCCAGATATCCGGCGTGCACAGCAGGTGCAAGCCGTGTCAAAGTAGTCCAGTGAGCGGCTCGGGTGTTATACAGCTCCATTCGGAGGGCACGGACCTCACGGTCCCTATCCTCCAACATCTGAACAGTAGTCTGAAGCAGTGGCTCTTCATGAGCAGCATCAGTATACAGACCAGTGTAGTAGCCTTCCTCTCCGGGGAGTGAAGATGGCATGTAACAGAACTCAGTGTTCAGCAACAGGGCATGCCTAGCACGGAGAATGGTCATCATCGAATAAGCGGCATCCTGTACTGCCATCTCGATGGTAATCCCGAGTCCATAAGACCAATGGATGGGATCATTTGCTCCGGGATATGAGGGGTATATCCGGACTGTGCAGAAAAACTGACTTTGATTGAAATCCCGATACTGTTCCTCAACAGTGTATTCAGGATACCAGCGATAACCGGTCTCAGTCATCACACGGACTAGCATGGCCGTGTGACCGGGCACATTAATGCACCGAGTCAAACGAACCACTTGGTGAGGGATGCGGCTAGACATCTGAAACACGAAATAATGCAAAGGCATTAGTGTTTCTGGAAGAAATCGGGCAGCATAACAACTGTAAATGCTCAAACAAAGATTTGAGACATCATACAAATGATAGCATAGCCACTCAACAATTCCATATCAAGGTTCCGGTTCAATAATCATCATACTCAAAAGGATAGAAACTGAACTGAGGCTTGAAACCAACAATCCTAAGAGTCTACGGATTAGTAACACGTGAACCTAGTAAGGATAAGAGGCCTAATCCTAAATCCCCGTAGAAAGAATAGACTAACTCAGATCAGAAGGGCATAAGGTAAAGGAGTAAAAAGAGCCTTACGTTCCCTTCCACAATCAATTCCCCTACATATAACTAAGAATTTTTCTAGACTCAACATCGACCAGTTTGGCTTGAGAAACCTACAGGCAGTCCAGCTCTGATGCCAACGCTGTCAGGACCCCGATCCTAAGCCACACCGATCTAGCTGTAACACGTCATATCACTTTGCGGCCTCACGCACGGTAACCCCACGGGTGCCACCTTACCTGGCCCGGGACCGTTTGCGCATTTTGGCACACGTATATGACAGTGTCGCTAGCATCCGTATGACAGAGAACCCGGGCCGACATGGCTAGTTATAAACCAAAAGTGGCACTACATTACAGAGACAGGCATCCATGACCCAGCAACGAACGTGTCGGTCATCAACGTATGAACCCAAGTCGTAGCAAGCTACATGGACTTAAAGGAACAACGCGTGACATTTCCCCTAAGGGACAGACACAGGAACGAAGAAGGACACATGCCGGCCAGCCTACGTGTTCCGAGCAGTAGCAAGCTACCAAGGCTCATTGGAATCACTAGGAGGCATTTCCCTATAAGATAGGCTACCAAAGGAAAACAACTAGGTGTCGGATCCCACACATACCAAGCATTTCAATCATACACGCAATATGCTCAATATGTGCAAATACAACATTGCATCACAACAGAACTCTATGACTCAAAGTACTTTATTTAAAAGGCTCCAGGAGCCATACATAACATATTCATACAGGTAGGGGTCACATGACCCAACACTCAAGTCATACAGTCATACAAGCACAAGCGGAAGCTACATGTCTGAGTACAGACAACTTAGAAAATAAAACAGGCTTGGTGTAGCCTGACTATCTACAAGGCCCTTCACAAGCTCCAGATCACCGTCTGGGTGACAAGCTACTCGTCGACGTCAACGTCTATGTAGAACCCATCAGCAGGGGCAGGGTTCTCCTCTGCAATAGTTATTAAGCAAACATGAGTACATAGGTACTCAGCAAGTCTTACCACAGAACCTATCATACATGCAACATTATCAAAGGGGGATAGTGGAGTTTATAGCAGAAAGCCAGCTTTGACCTTGGCTAACCTATACTACAACTCTCAACGGATTGCAAGTTATTGTTACGAACACGAGTCCACTACTCACCACATCAATACACTACCGAGGATCCTCTTCCGTCATCCTACGGAAGGGCCATCCACGGCACTCACGCTTATCTTGAGGCTTTTAGTAGTATCCATCAACTTGTCTATGAACTGTAAGAGTAACCAAGTAGTTCGTACCGCGAACAACGGCTATTCGAATAGTTTGATAACCCTGCAGGGGTGTACCTCTTCACACACGCTTCCACCACTTATCGCCGTTTACTCGGCGTGTACTCGGCAACCTTCAAGCGGAAGCCCAGCGAGGGTGTCGGCCACGACCTGACTAACTACTCAAGTCTCTCGTCCAGGTTTATCGCCTATTTGGGTTCCATCCGTGGGGAGATCCGGCCGGGGTGTCGCTCACGGCCCCAAACGATGTGTACAGGGTTCCCGAGTCACCAAACGGGCAACCGGTACACCGTGCCACGTACCTGTCGCGTCACAACCCACCCCGAGGGTCAGCGTTGTGCACGACCTCCAGTAAGCTATAAACACTAGAAACTAGTTGCAACTCCTGGACAGAGATCAAGGGTAATTAATAAGCCGAGAGGGTCCATTGGTTTCGGGCCCAATGCATGGTAGTAACTGCAACTTGAACCACACATACAGATCTCGCGTCCTATGTACGGTTCCAATGAAACAACCCACCACGTACTCCTACATGGCCTTTCATCGATACCTTTACCAAGCGTATTCCACACTACCTTCCCTTTATCGAAAGATTGTTTCACTCTGATCCATCACCCAGATGAATCAGACCAGACACAACTCTAAGCATAGCAGGCAACATAAACAATAGCATGGTGGATCACACATCACATGGCTCAATCAACTCCTACACATGCTAGTGGGTTTCAACAATTTACTGTGGCAATGACAGGTCATGCAAGGGAATAGGGTTCAACTACCGCAGCAAGTAGCAGTTCACGCGCTGTTGCCTTAATGCAGTAAAAGAGAGCAGGAGCGAGAAGATTGGGTTGTATCGGAATGATCAATGATTGCTTGTCTGACAAGGTAGTTGTCGGGTACTGCTCTTCAACTGGATACGCAGCAGTATCCTCGGGAGCAGGACCTAACACAGGAAATACCGACGATACAATCATTAACAAACAAATGCAACAATATTATGCATGTTTATGACATGGCAAGATGCATGTGTGTTGGCCAATGCAACTAAAACCAGAAGGGTTTGAACCTATTTGAATCAAGGATTCAAATTGAAGTTCAAACTATTATTTAAATAAGTGCATTATCATGTTTTTGATATATACAGCAAGTTAACTTGTTCAAACATGCATGAAACCAGTGCCATTAGATAGATTGGATTTTTCTGATCATTTTTCATATATAAATCTTTTCCATCTGAGCTCTGGTTGATTTTATATGATTTTTAGAAGTTTTGGTTATTTTCTGGAATTTCCTGAATTATTTTAAATCTAAAAATCCCAAAAAAACCTTTACTGCGTCAGCATGACATCATGCTGACGTCAGCCAGTCAACAGGGCCAGTCCAGGTCAAACCTGACCAGTGGGTCCCTCATGTCAGTGTCACAGCTAATTAACTGAGTTAATTAGAGTTTAATTAAAACTAATTAGCTGTCAGTGGGGCCAGGGCCCACGTGTCAGTGACTAAACTAATTAACTAATTAAAATTAAATTAACACTTAAACTAAGTTTGACTTGCGGGCAGGGCCCACATGTCATTGACCCAGGGGGTCAAACCCGTGGTCAAAACAGGTCCAACTCGCCGGCGTTTAGCCGCCGGCGAGGCCAAACGCGGCGGCGTGCTTCGGAAAACGTCTACGGTGCACGGTGCGAGCTGCGGTTTGGTGCGTTGGAGAGCTCTTGCTCTTCCGCATCGGATGGTGGTGGTCGCCGGACCTGGGGTGGCCGGAGACGACGGCAACGAGCTCGACGGCGGCGACCGACGTCGGGCGTGTGTGGAGATGCGGCTGCAGGTGCCTAGGCGATGCGTGCGTAGCACCGTTCGCATCTACGTGCTGTGGTGAGTGCGTTGGACGGGTGCCGGTGACCAAATGGTCACCGGAGCATCACCGGCGACGAGCACGGCGGCGGTGTGTGCGGGCGAGCTACGTGTAGTGTGTTACAGGGCAAGAGGGAGCCAACGGAGAGGGGGAGGAGGTAGCTAGGCTCATAGCGGTTGCAGCAAGCACCGAGGCGAGCTCGGGGGTGGTCGGAGCTGAGCAGCACGGCGAGGGGGATCTCCGCGGCCGGAGTTGGGGAAGAAGTGGTCGGGGGCGTCTCCAGGGTGGGCGAGCGCTCGGGGCTCGGCCTGTTCGAAGCAGTCGAGGACGGCGGAGACGAGGGACAACACGGCGGAGCTCGGGGACGACGGTGGACGCGGCTTCTACGTCGGTGCGATGACGGCGGCGTCGGCCATGGCACGGGGAGAGCGGAGGATAGGAACTGGGGGGAGGCGGAGGTGTCTGGGGGGTCGAGGGGGACGTGGACGTTCGATCCATGCCTCCAGAACGGCGAGGGGGCGAAGCAGGGCGGCGGGCAGTTGCGTGGCGCGCCGTGCGGTCGCCGTCGAGCACCTGCCTGCCTGCCTGGCCGAGCCAAGCAGCTCGCTGGAGGGGCAGCTGGGCTGGGCCGGCAAGTGGGCCGGGTGGGCGCCAGGTAAGTGTTTTCCTACTTTCTTTTCCTATTTTCTTTTCTGTTTCATTTCTTTTGCAACTTTGTTCATTTAATAAAAATAACTAAACATTTTTATAAATCATAACACTTGTCATACCTGCTGTATATAATATGAACAGTAGGAAACATTATAGTTTATGATTATTTGAGCATTTAAAATATTTTATAGCATTTAAATGCCCAAATTCAAATACCATATGATTTAATCCATAACCCTAGATTGTCCTAGAAAATTGTGCACCATTTTTGGCAGAGGTTTAAGACCAAGGCAGAAATGATGAACATTTTGAAGGGCATTTTGGGTACATTGGAAAATATTTTAGCAAACCCTAGTTGTTAGGGGAGGGGTGCTGGGGTTTCTGTTAATCCCATTTCAAGTTTCTTTGAAAGTAAACATGATGCACACTCTAGTCAGATCCTAATGCAAGTGCTAGCTAGGGATGTGACATAGACCAAGTCAGAAATGAAGAACATTTTTGAAGGGCAGTTCGGGTACAGTGAAAAGTATTTTATGAAACCCTAGTTGGTTTAAGTTGTGCTGGGGGTTTATGCCATCCCCATTTTAGGTTTCAGAAAAAGTTTAAACATGATGCAACACATGACTGGCTAGCCCAGAGCATACTAGAACTAGGGAGGTGACACTCTCACATGACACGAGCCGCCGTTTTAATCTTAACAAGTTCAGGGTCTTTAAAAAGATCGACTGTTAAGAGTTCGACTGGTCACCTTGGAGTATAATATGATAAGCCTATAAGGCACGATATCCATGTTTGAACCGCGCATCATGGCGGCAAATTC
This sequence comes from Secale cereale, assembly GCA_902687465.1. Taxonomy (NCBI): domain Eukaryota; kingdom Viridiplantae; phylum Streptophyta; class Magnoliopsida; order Poales; family Poaceae; genus Secale; species Secale cereale. Next base: position 502,878,812 of record LR738710.1, read on the forward strand.
TCTTTGACAACCTTTATTTTTTTCTGAGAACTCGAGCTTGCGAGAGATGAATTCCCCTTGAACCTGATGTTGAGCCAGATATTGAGAGGTCAAAACATTATGGGAGACAGATTTCCCTTGAGCCGGATTTTGAACCAGAATCTTTTCACATAATCCGGAGCTCTTCCATTGAGCCAGAACTTTTTTGCCGTTAGGCACTTTTTAGGCAGAAAATTTTCTGACGGCCTTTAAATTTTCACCAATGGGGCAGTAGCCTCCAGGACCGGGTTATTTTCCCTCCAATGATCTGGGGTTCTTGAATATGCTGAAACTGGCAAAACCTTGCTAAATCATGTATGTGTAGCCCCCGAGTTTTAACACGACTCGAGGAGTTGGCTTGAGATTCTCTATACTTGACCGTGATATTAACCGACATACAGTTGAATAGCAGAACGCTGGAATATGTTGAGGCTGGAGGCAAGGTGGCGAGTTGATGATCTTCGCAACACTCACTATATATCCTTGGCGTTGATAACACGATGTAAATCCACTAAAGGTTGAGGTCGACTGCGGCGGGTTAGAAATGATCTCGTATGAGCTGTGTCAGTAAATTGGCCAATGGTTCATCCCAACTGGCTGTTGAAGTTAACCAAACTACAGTGGCGGCGACTTCTACACCTTCCCATTGACCCATTCGGTGCAGACGGAGGCTGATAATATATGATAATTTGCTCCAGAGTTGTTGGAAGAAAACCGGGCCACCGGAACAGTGACTTTCTTGCACTCCATAAACAGCTCATGCAGACAGATGCAGCCGGTGTGTCGATGTAGACCAGGCTGCGAGAGACGGAAGGTAAAGACGACCACAACATCAGAGGCGACACAGACAGATGAGTCGGCCGCGATGTTGTAAGCCGGTACAGATAGGCGAGTCAATTGCATGCGCGGTAAGCCATGCGGACGGGCGAGTTAATCGCGTCGTGTTGATGTAGACTGGGCCGCATAGGCCGCAGCTTGCACATATTTTCTTTGAGCATTATGGCATGCACATGATAATGGCAGTGCGAGCTATATACCCATGATATTATCATTGCTCTTGCAGTGAACAATTATCTTGCATGAAAAAATATCGCAAACCAGATTAATTGTTCTTTAAAGAATAAAAAATGTATCAATAAAAAATTGACTGTACAAATTTCACTTGATTCATCCGGATAATAGATAATCTTTGCGTGGGCCAGAGATAAACTCCGATATATGCAGGCCCAACAGTGGCGTGGATGCGCATACTACTGACCCTGATTTTTTTTGTCATGATCCGCCTCCTCTTCTTGGAATTGGTACTCTCTCCTGAACCCACATTGTCTTTCTCTAAGCAAACTTCACAATCCCATAACTCTCGGAGCAAAGGCGTCCCATGTCGGGGTTTTGGGGCGACATATGCCAAGGGATGGCTTATCATGCATGGGGTGAATAGAACGTCGCCGGGCCCTGGAAGCGGGATGAGGAGAAACTTAGGACGCCTATAGATCTTACCCAGGTTCAGAGCTCTCCGAGGAGATAATACCCCTAGTCCTGCTCTGCAGGGACTCCGCGTCATGACTGATGTCACTATGGTAGCTACAAGGTTGCTCCTTGAGCTGTGTGGTCTAGGGGAGGAAGATGAACAAAGCTAGCTCACTTCCTACTAAGGATGACAATTTTACACATGGACATGGATACCCATGGATATCCGACCGGTATAGACATGGTTTGGATATGCTTTTGCGCCCATGGACGGGGCCCAAACTCGACCCAAATTTTTGTGGGTAGGACATGGACATAATCTTGTACCCATGGATATATCCAAACCCCATCCGATAGTATGACTTAATGGCAATATTCTGCCATCCGTACCCCACAGTCACATGTCTCACTGTAACTTCACCCATTACAGTCTAAAACATTCAAAGCAAATTGCATAATCCCCACAGTAACTTTTATTAGTTTACATTCAATCACCACCTTAATACTACTTCAGCCCCCTTCTCATCCTTTTATATCATTGGTAAATGACCCACCATTAAGTATCATCCCCGTCTCCTCTTCTTGCTCTTCCTGCATCCAGAGAGATGGTCGACACTGTCAGCCGCCATCTCCATGTATGGTGGAGCACTTCAACAGCTAGCACCACTGGCCTACGACAACGCAACTCTGTATCCCCTTGACCCCTCTGTCTTTGCTTTTCACACGCGCATTGATGCATGCGTGCAACCGCTTATGTGCACATTGTGTTATGTCTTATGTATATTTCTTGAGAGGACCCCATGGATATTCAACGGATATGGATATCCATTGGTTTTGTACATGGACACAATTTTTCGCCCATGGGTTATTTCATGGGCGGACAGAGACTGTCTTCATGGATATGGATATGGATCTGATATTGTTCAACCCGATTCAAACCCGACCCATTGCCATCCTTACTTCCTACGCTCTAGGAATCGGGGGTGGTAGCTAGGGTTCCTTTATCTCTTTCTCTATCTTCTTCTTCTTAGGGTTCAATCTTCCAACCCCCCAACATGGACGACCCTGGGGGGTTTATATAGGCCTACCCCCCAGGGGTACAATTGTAATCTCAACAGAGTGGCCCCCGGCTGTCAGCGTCTTCTGGTGCTGGCCTTGCCGCCTGTCTGCTGGGGCATGCCGCATGCGGGCCCACGTGATTGTCTTTTACTGTAGACATGCTTCTGCTGACGACAGCCTCGTCAGGGGAGGAGTGGCTACAGTGCCGCCGTCTCCTGCCGTACACTGCCGCCACGCCTTGTCTTGTCGTCTTGATGAGGTCCAGACTTCTAGGGTAAGATTCGCCGTCTGTTACCAGGCGGCCGTCTCCCCTGGCTGCCTGCCAGGGGCGGCTTGCCTATGACTTACCCACTGGCCGGTGGGGCCAGTGCCTGCTGGCCCCGCCTTCTGCGGGTAGTGGGATCGTGGCTTCCTCCGACCAAAGCTTGGTCACAAGCAGCGTGGCTACAGTGACCCGCCGCTTAGGAGATATCCATAAGGTACACGTTCACTGTAGCCACGCCCTTATAGATTCTCTAAGGACGTATTCATCTGTAGCCATGCCTGAACTGTGTGGTGGCCCCCCAGCATGCATCCCGAGGGAGGAGCGTGGGACCGTCTGCTAGCTGCTAGCCATGGTGCTGCCGCCTGTTTGGGTCCCTGCCGGCTGCTGGCAGCCGGCTCCTAGGGCAAGCTACCCTAGGAGGCGGCCCGATGAGCAGACGGCCGGGGGGGGGGGGTAGCAGGCGGCCACAAATTGTCTTGAAATACCAAGAGTGGTCGCTGAGGACACCCATGGTCAATATCTCCGACAGTAGTCCCCAAAGCTGGTGGAACTCCGCGGCTGGTGCTGGAGGGCTGTGGGGTTCCAGCAGCTTCCCTCCTTAGGCAGGTTTAACGTCCTTCGCCCGTCTTCCGTAGGGATCCATCTGCCGGCAGCCGGACCCGTGTTGAGGGGGCCGACCTCTAGTAGCCGAAGCTTTGTCTTGAAATCTTCGGGGGGAAGGCACCGCCTGGTCAGCAGGCTGTTGCGCAGGCCTGCCGACCGTTGGCGGCTCCCCACGCGTCATTGCCCCGTCGCGTTAGCCTGCCAGCCCACGCGCGTGACGGGACGTAACAGTGGGCCGGGGCCCGCCACTATAGAGCCTCGGCCCTCACGCGGATCCGGTGTTGTAGGGATAATCGATTGCCCTCCCACGCGCATTTAATGCGCGCGGATTAGGCGCGCAAAAGGTGGGGGTCGTGCGGGGTGTGGAGCAGTTGATCCCACGCCCGCCGCCTCGGCTTCGCCGCCTCGAGCCTATAAGTAGGCTGGGGGAGAGGAGATGGCACCGTTCTCGCACTCGCTCCTCCCCGCTTTCCTTCTTCTTCCTCGCTTCCGTCCGCTCCTCTCGCCAACGCCGCAAGGAGCTACTGCTTGAACCATGGCCGCCGCAGCGTCTGCTCGCCACCATGGCCAGTGGGACGGCAGCGACGTCTTGGAGGAGCACATCGACGTCCTCCTCCTGTTGCGGAAGCTGCCTCCCGCTGACAAGGTCGCCGTGCGCCTAGCACCGGCAGCGGAGATCAGGCCGGCCCCACGGCTAGGCGAGCGGGTCGTCTTCCGCTCGCACTTCCTGTGCGGCTTCGGCCTCCCAGCGAGCGGCTTCTTCCGGTCCTTCTTGGAGTTCTTAAACATCCAACCTCACCACCTCACGCCGAACACGGTGGTAACGCTCTCTTTCTTCGTCGTCCTGTGCGAAGCGTACTTCGGCATCCTTCCCACCATGGAGTTGTGGAGGACCCTCGGGGGTTTATATAGGCCTAACCACCAGGGGTACAATTGTAATCTCAACAGAGTGGCCCCCGGCCGTCAGCGTCTTTTGGCGCTGGCCTTGCCGCTTGTCTGCTGGGGCCCGCCGCCTGCGGGCCCACGTGATTGTCTTTTACTGTAGACGTGCTTCTGCTGACGATAGCCTCGTCAGGGGAGGAGTGGCTACAGTGCCGCCGTCTCCTGCCGTACACTGCCGCCACGCCTTGTCTTGTCGTCTTGATGAGGTCCAGACTTCTAGGGCAAGATGCACCATCTGTTACCAGGCGGCCGTCTCCCCTGGCTGCCTGACAGGGCGACTTGCCTATGACTTACCCACTGGCCGGAGGGGCCAGCCGCCTGCTGGCCCCGCCGTCTGCGGGTAGTGGGATCGTGGCTTCCTATGACCGAAGCTTGGTCACAAGCAACGTGGCTACAATGACCCACCACTTAGGAGATATCCATAAGGTACACGTTCACTGTAGCCACTCCCCTATAGATTCTCTAAGGACGTATTCATCTGTAGCCCTGCCTCAGCTACGTGGTGGCCCCCCAGCACGCATCCCAAGGGAGGAGCGTGGGACCGTCTGCTAGCTGCTAGCCATGGTGCTGCCGCCTGTTTGGGTCCCTGCCGCCTGCTGGCAGCCGGCTCCTAGGGCAAGCTACCCTAGGAGGCGGCCCGATGAGCAGACGGCCGGGGGGGTAGCAGGCGGCCACAAATTATATTGAAATACCAAGGGTGGTCGCTGAGGACACCCATGGTCAATATCTCCGACATCCCAAGGCCGAGCGACTCGGCAGTGGCAGCATGATGCGAGGCGAGGTTGTTGAAGCACGGACAATCCAACATCAGCAGTGAAGCCCGAGGTAGAGGCCGTGCCAGCCACGATGGCTCGTGGCAGTGGCGCGTCAGTAAGGTGAAAACAGCCCGCCCGTGGCGGGTCATAGCAAATTGCAGAGGCGACGACGGCTTGGCGTCTGGAGCGGCAACTCGGAGACGAGGCGGTTTGGCCGTAGCAGAGACGGAAAACGATGCGAGGCATCTTGGTGCGACGACGAGCGAGGGAGGCCTCGCGGCTCACAACGCGGGGCAGCTCTCCGGCGGCGGATCAGCAAGGCGGGGCTGCGGCGGATTACTGTAATGGTGAGCTCCGAAATCCATGGCAGCTCGGACATCATTTGATGCGGACCGACGACGGCTGCTCGCAGACCGCGGCTCAAAGGCAGCAGAAGTGAACCGTGACAGCTTGTTGCCGAGGCCGCGGGAGTGGAGGTGTGGCGTCTCGCGGAGAGTGCAGTAGAGGCAGCCGCGGCTCGGTGACGAAGCAATGAGGTGCGGACGCACGGGCGGCTCATGGCAGAGGTACCGGCGACTTGTCAATGCGCGGCTGAGCAGTAGCAGTGAGCTGACGCGGGGGCGGAGTAATGAGGTGACGCGGCTCAGCACGACATGACAAGGCGGCGTCGGCCGTGGAGGCGATGGCGGCGGCTCGATGGTGTCTTGGGGAGGCCCCCGGCAAGGCGGTGATTTGACGATGGATTGAAACGAGGGCGAGGCTGCTCGGCCATGGCGGTAGCGACGCGGTAGAGGTGGAGGTGGCTCGAGGTTATGGTCTGTGTGGCGGGTTGAGGAGACGTTCCGTGTGAGCGGGTTGAGGTTGCTCGGTGTCGGACCGCATGAGAAGAGGCGGCGGAGGCCACGGGCGGCTCTCAGTGGCGACTCGGTCAACGTGGATTGGGGGCAACGGAAGGGCGGCAGAAATAGAGTTGAGCAGGTCGACTCAGGGGCACTGGACCGTTTCGACGGCTTGACGTCTGGGGCGCCTCGGAAGCAGGAGTTCTCGTGGCCGCTCGGCGAAGGCGGCGACTTGGCGCGAGGTTGGTAGCGACTCGAGACCAACGCGTGGGTGGCAACTGAACGAGGCTGGGGGCGACCCGCCAACGACTTGGTGAAGGCAGCTTGATGCCGGGGTGGCCCGGGCGGCGACTCTGACAGCAAGGCAATGGGGCCGGCAGGCGCGCTTGGAACGGTCGTGAATCCAGCGAGGCTGGTCAATAGGCGCGGCCAGCGGGTCTCTAAGGCGGCGGTGAGTTAGCTCGATAATTTGAAGCAGCTAAGGCGAGCTCGGCGACTTAGCGAGCGCCGACTCTCAGGCAGAGGCTGGGGCGCTGTAAGGCGAACTCGAGCGCACCACCCAAATGGAATTTCATTTTGTCCGGATTCTGTCTGTTTGGGTAGGGCAACGAGATCGTGTCCGGATCATTTCTTGGATGCGGTGGCCGTGCGCCCAACGCACGGACGCATCCCGGCCGCATACTGTCCGCCTCATTTTTCGAAATGCCAATTTTCAAATAAACCAGTAGCAGGTAAAACAACCAGCCTCAAAATGAATAGTTTCTCTCTGGCACATAGCCAGCGGCCGGCACCCATGCCAGCCTCCAAAAAGAACGGCCACGGCCGAACAGACGACCTAGTTCATGCCGTCGGCGTCGAACATCTCCTTCTGCCTGGCCTTGAAATAGCTCCTTGTCTTCTTGCTCATCTTGGTCAAGTCCACCCTCATGATCGCTAGGACCACCTCTTTTGCTTTGGTTGCTGGCCTCGATGTCGAGCTGCCTCTACCTGGCCGTGACATTGGCGGCCTCGATGTCGAGCTGCCTCTGCCTGTCCGTGACATTGGCGGCCTCGATGTCGAGCTGCCTTTGCTAGGATGCCTTCTCCATGTCGATCTTCCTCTTCTTGGCCGCCTCCTCCATCTCAAGCTTCTTCGTTTGGAGCTCTAGGTATAGCTTCATTTTCTCGTCCTTTTTTTGTCGTCTTTTCTCATCCCTCACATCCTTTTGAGACATCATGCCGTGCAAAGTCTCAAGCAAGGACATGGATGATGCATCACATATGTCATCCATCTTGGAGTTGGTCTTGCCCCTCGGGCTCTTCAACGCCTCTCCATCTCCACCTCCGGCCAACGCGACCGTCTTCTTGCCTCTCTTCATTTGAGGTTCACGGTATTGATCTTTGAAGTTAGGGCAATTGTTGATGAGCGTCCAACAATGCATAAGAGTGAATGGCTTGTCGTTGTGTCGTGCCTTGAATGCTTCCAAATATTGAAAAGCCTACACGATCAACAACAAATTGAACATGCAAACATATAGAAGGCCGGCCGAAGTCATGGCCGTAGCAACAAGAAGATAAGAGGCCATACCATCTCCCCGATGCCGAGACTACTCACGGGACGTGCTTCAATGCTCTCAAGTGCGGCATAGTACTTGTTGCATTATTGTTGGCTGAACAATCACCTCTTTTGAATGGAGGTGATGCCACGGTCGCTTGTAAATTGGTAGGGCGGAAACAACTTCCTTTCATGGAATGTTTTGTGAAGTCTTGTCCAAAAAATAAGTCCCTTTTGTTACGCACCGGTCCTCGGATCTTGTCCAATCTCCATACAACTTTGGCAAATCAACTTGTCCTCCTCTTGTGTGTATGATCCCAGACGTATGCTCTTCTTCTTCTTTTGTGCTTGCGCTCTTTGGGTGAGCTCATCGATAAACAATGGCTCACCACTAATATCTAATTTCTCTTCTTCATCACCATCACCTTTGCAATAGATGTCATCATATTCATGCCACGAGTCATCATGGTCGTCCTCAACATGGTCGTGGGCCTCAAACTCTTTGTCGACAACGTAGTGGATGCGACCATCTTGACTCTGGTTCTCTTTGGGATCATAGACACCGCCATGTCCACCCATTTGGAAGGCATCGCCACGGCCCTTGAAGATGACATTTTCCATGTACTGGCTGTAGTAGGGGTCGTCGACCGTTGGTGTTCACGTTGGTGTTAGCATTTCGTCGAACAGGATGCGGGGCGACGTCATGTTGGCCATAGATGTCGACCATGCTTGCTTTCTTTGCATCTTGACGGACGGCCGGCCACCACTGCTGGACCCCGGCGTGACGTTGAGGTCGATGACAGATGAGGTGCGCGGGGAGGACGGCGGGACAACGCCAACGTCCGGTGGCCCCTAGAAAACAGGTTTGGCCATCACACCTTGGCAGAGGAAAAACGACCGACATAGGCGTGGTGCATGACGTCGGCGAGGGGCCCTGCGGAGGCTGGGCGACTGATAACCCACAAGTATAGGGGATTGCAATAGTGTTCGAGGGTAGAGTATTCAACCCAAATTTGTTGATTCGGCACAAGGGAGCCAAAGAATATTCTCAAGTATTAGCAGCTGAGTTGTCAATTCAACCACACATGGAAAACTTAATATCTGCAACAAAGTATTTAGTAGCAAAGTAGTATGGAAGTAATGGTAACAGTGGCAAAAGTAACAGTCGCAATTTTGTAGTGATAGTGACAGCAAGAGTAATGAAAGTAACAAAGCAAGTATCAATATGGAACGAACTCGTAGGCAATGGATCGACAATGATAGGTGTCGTATAATATTCATCATGTAGCAGTTATAACCTATGGTGACACAGAACTAGCTCCAATTCATCAATGTAATGTAGGCATGTATTCCGAATATAGTCATACGTGCTTATGGAAAAGAACTTGCATGACATCTTTTGTCCTACCCTCCCGTGGCAGCGGGGTCCTAATGGAAACTAAGGGATATTAAGGCCACCTTTTAATAGAGTACCGGACCAAAGCATTAGCACTTAGTGAATACATGAACTCCTCAAACTATGGTCATCACCGGGAATTGTTCCGGCTATTGTCACTCCAGGGTTGCCGGATCATAACACATAGTAGGTGACTATTGACTTGCAAGATAGGATCAAGAACACAAATATATTCATGAAAACATAATAGGTTCAGATCTGAAATCATGGCACTCGGGCCCTAGTGACAAGCATTAAGCATAGCAAAGTCATAGCAACATCAATCTCAGAACATCGTGGATACTAGGGATCAAACCCTACCAAAACTAACTCGATTACATGATAAATCTCATCCAACCCATCACCGTCCAGCAAGCCTATGATGGAATTACTCATGCATGGCAGTGAGCATCATGAAATTGGTGATGGAGGATGGTTGGTGATGACGACGGCGATGATCTCCACTCTCTAGAGCCCTGAACGGACTCCAGATCAGATCTCCCGAGGAAGAATAGGAGGTGCCGGCGGCTCTGTATCATAAAATGCGATGGGATCTTCTCTCTGATTTTTTCCTCCCCGAAATAGGTTATATGGAGTTGGAGTTGGCATCGGGGAAGGTCCAGGGGGCCCACAAGGTAGGGGGGCGCGCCCTAGGGGGGCGCCCCCCATCCTTGGGGACTAGGTGTGGGGCCCCTCCGGTAGTTGTTTTTGCAAGTATTTTTTACATATTCTGAAAATATTCTCCGTGAACTTTCAGGTCATTCTGAGAACTTTTATTTCTGCACAAAAATAACATCAAGGCAATTCTGCTGAAAACAACGCCAGTTCGACTTAGTTCCATTCAAATCATGCAAATTAGACTAAAAAACAAGGGCAAAAGAGTTTCGAAAAGTATATACGACGGAGACATATCAACTCCCCAAGCTTAACCCATTGCTTGTCCTCAAGCAATTTAGTTGATAAACTAAAAGTGACAAAGAAAAACTTTTACAAACTCGGTTTGATCTTGTTGTTGCAAATACGTAAAGCTAGCATTCAAGTTTTCAGCAAATATTATGAACTATTTAGGTCTCATGTTTACTCTTATCAATGACATAATCAACTAGCAAGCAATAACAATAAATCTCGGATGACAACACTTTTTCAAAACAATCATGATATAATATGACAAAATGGTGTCTCGCTAGCCCTTTCTGAGATCGCAAAATATAAATGCAGAGCACCTAAGAAGATCGAGGACTGACTAGACATTGTAATTCATGGTTAAAGAGATCCAGTCACACTCATAGTCAATATCATTTAATATCAAAGCATATAAATGACATAGGTTCTCTCCAACTGGTGCTATTTAAAAGAGGATGATGACTCAGCAATAAAAGTAATTTGATAGGCCCTTCGTAGAGGGAGGCAGGGATTTGCAAATGTGCTAGAGCTCACGTTTTTAAATTAGAGATGAATATAATTTTGAGTGGTATGCTTTCTATGTCAACGCTACGACCAAGAGTTGTCAATATCTTCCATGCTACATACATTATAGGCGGTTCCCAAACAAAATAGTAAATTTTACTCCCCTCCACCATGAAACGCACTTCACGGCTTATCCGAAACAACGGGTACCGTACAAACCAACAACAATCCTGGGGGAGCTTTGTTTAATTATTTTCTATTTCATTTTTAATCTTTTGATCACAGGACTGGGCATCCCGATTGCCAGCCATTTTCTCGTGAACGGAAAGCGAAGTCCACTCATCGTGTGAATAACCTACCTAGCATGGAAGATAAAGACAACCCCTCGTCGCCACATGAGCGATTTGGGCATAAAAAACAAAATTTTATTTGAAGGTTTAGAGTTTGGCACATGCAAATTTACTTAGAATGGCGGGTAAATACCGCATATAGGTAGGTATGGTGGACTCATATGGGACAACTTTTGGTTTATGGAAGTGCATGCACAAGCAGTATTCCCGCTTAGTACATGTCAAGGCTAGAAAGAGACTGGGAAGTGACCAGCTAGAGAGTGACAACGGTCATAAACATTCCTTGAGATTAACCAACATTGAGTGCAAGCATGAGTAGGATATAGATTACCATGAAGATAAATATCATGGAGGATATGTTGATTTTGTTTCAACTATATGTGTGAACATGTGCCAAGTCGAGCCACTTAAATCATTCAAAGGAGGATACCATCCTATCATACAACATCACAACCATTTTAAAAGCATGTTGGCACGCAAGGTAAACCATTATAACATCCTAGCTCTTTAAGCATGGAATGAGTAACTATAATCTCTAATTGTCATTGCAAACATTTTTCATTCATAATGGGCTGAATCAGGAATGACAAGCTAATCATATTTATAAAAACAAAATATATCGATTTCATACCAGCTTTTCTCCATCTCAATCATTTCATCATATATCATCATTATTGCCTTTCACTTGCACGACCGAACGGTGTGAATAATAATAATAGTGCACGTGCATTGGACTAAGCTGGAATCTGCAACATTTATTCAAAGGAGAAGACAAGGTAATAGGGGTTCTTTGTTAGATCAACAATAATGCATATGGGAGCAACTCATCATTTTCATCGTGGTCTTCTCCTCTTGACCCACAAAGGAAAAGAAAAGAAAATCAAAGAAACACACTGAAATATTTTGGAGTTTTTATTTTTCTGAAGAGCAAAACAAGAACAAGAAAAAAACTATTTACACGGGAAAGCTCCCAACAAACAAAAGAAGAGCGAGAAATCTTTTTGGATTTTCTTTTAATGCTACAAACTACTATAAAACTAACTAGAAAGAAAATACAAAAAGAAGCAATAAATATTTTTGGGTTTTCAAAGTTTTTCAAAAGCACAGGAAGAAAGCGAGAAAAATAAACTAATATGGATAATACAATGAAAAAGTATGAACACCGACAACTGGAATGAATGTGTGAACATGAATGTAATGTCGGTGAGAAATACGTACTCCCCCGAGCTTAGGCTTTTGGCCTAAGTTGGTCTAGGCCACGGCTCAAAGTATCCCTCTCCTGGGTACTGAGGTGGATCCTGAGGGTTCCACTTGTTTGCGAGCTCCTGCGTCTCCCACTGAAAGATAGGCTCACAATACGGATCAAGGGCTGGTGAATGATTTTTTCTGGAGGAAGAAGGAGAGGATGGGTGATGGAATAAGTGGAGGGGGCCACGTGGGGCCCACAAGGACAGGGGCGCGCCCTCCACCCTTGTGGCCCGCTGGTGCAGCTCCCTGGTGCATTCTCAGTGCCAAAAATCTTAAAATATTCTAGAAAGAATCATATTAGATTTTCAGGGCATTTGGAGAACTTTTATTTTTGGGACATTTTTTTATTGCATGTATAATTCAGAAAACAGACGGATAATACTATTTTCCTTTATTTAATCTAAATAACAGAAAGTAAAAGATGGGTACAGAAGGTGGTGCTCTCTGAATTCATCCGTCTCATGCTCATCAAAAGGAATCCGTCAACGAGGTTGATCAAGTCTCATTAACAAACTTCTTTCGAATAACATAAAACCGAAGAATTTTCGAATAACACTAGGTTACCTCAACGGGGATATGCATGTCCCCAACAATAAGAATACCATATTTCTTCTTGATAGTAGGGAGAGGGAATTCAAATCCTCCAATAGCGATAGTTGAATTTTCCCCAAGAGAATTGATGTTATTAACTTGAGGTTGTTTCTTCGAAAAGTGTACCGTATGCTCCTTACCATTAACATGAAAAGTGACATTGACTTTGTGGCAATCAATAACAGCCCCTGTAGTATTCAAAAAGGGTCTACAAGGATAATCGACATACTGTCATCCTCGAGAATATCAAGAATAACAAAGTCCGTTAAGATAGTAACGTTTGCAACCACAACAAGCACATCCACACAAATGCCGATGGGTATAGCAGTTGATTTATCAGCCATTTGCAAAGATATTTCGGTAGGTGTCAATTTATTCAATTCAAGTCTATGATACAAAGGGAAAGGCATAACACTAACACTGCTTCAAGATCACATAAAGCAGTTTTAACATAGTTTCCTTTAATGGAGCATGGTATAGTAGGTATTCCCGGATCTCCAAGTTTCTTTGGTATTCCACCCTTAAAAGTGTAATTAGCAAGCATGGTGGAAATTTTAGCTTCCGGTATCTTTCTTTTATTAGTAACAATTTCTTTCATATACTTGGCATAAGGAGACATTTTAAGCATATCAGTCAAACACATACCCAAAAAGATAGGTCTGATCATCTCACAAATGCATTCAAAATCTTCATCATCCTTTTTCTTGGATGGTTAAGGAGGAAAGGGCATGGGTTTCTGAACCCATGGTTCCCTTTCTTTACCATGTTTCCTAGCAATGAAGTCTCTCTTATCATAACACTGATTGTGGGTTATCAAGATCAACATCAGGTTCAATCTCTACATCATTATCATTACTAGGTTGAGCATCGGTATGAACATCATCATTCACAGTATCACAAGGTTCATGTTCATTACCAGATTGAGTCTCAGTATCAGAAATAGAAATATTATTGGGATTCTGAGGTGTGTCCATAATAGGTTCACTAGAAGCATGCAAAGTCCTATCAATTTTTCTTTTCTTTTTATTACTAGGACTATGTTTATCAGTATTAATTCTCTGAGAATCTTTTTCAATTTTCTTAGGATGGCTCTTAGGATACAAAGGTTCCTGAGTTACTTTATCACCTCAAGTTGCAACCATAACAACATTATCATTATTCTTACTATTCAACTCATTAAGCAAATCATTTTGTGCCATGAGTACTTGTTCTACTTGAGTTGTAACCATGGAAGCATGTTTACTAATAAGCTTAAGATCATTAGAAGTTCTAGTCACAAGATCACCTAAGTGTTCAAGCATATAAGCATTACGTTTCTGTTGTCTACTAACATAAGCGTTGAAGTTTTCTTGTTTAACAATGAAATTATCAAACTCATCTAAGCATTGGCTAGTAGACTTATTATGAGGAATATCACCTTAATCAAATTTATAGAGAGAATTTACCTCTACTAACTGTGACGGGTTATCAAGACCATGTATTTCTTCAATAGGCGGTAAATTCTTAACATCTTCAGCTTTAATACCTTTTTCCTTCATTGATTTCTTTGCCTCTTGCATATCTTCGGGACTGAGAAACAGAATGCCTCTCTTCTTTGGAGTTGGCTTTGAAGTTGGTTCAGGAAGAGTCCAATCGTTATCATTGCTCAATATATTATTCACTAATTTTTTAGCTTGTTCAACAGTTCATTCCCTGAAAATACAACCATCACAACAATCTAGGTGGTCCCTAGAAGCATCGGTTAGTCCATTATAGAAGATATCAAGTATTTCATTTTTCTTGAGAGGATGATCATGCAAAGCATTAACTAATTGGAGAAGCCTCCCCCAAGCTTGTGGGAGACTCTCTACTTCAATTTGCACAAAATTAAATATTTCCTGTAAGGCAGCTTGTTTCTTATGGGCAAGAAAATATTTTGTAGAGAAGTAATAAATCATATCCTGGGGACTATGCATACAACCAGGAGAAATATAATTAAACCGTAACTTAGCATCACCCTTTAATGAGAAAGGAAACAACTTAAGAATATTGTAATAGCGAATTTTTTCCTCATGAGGAAATAGGGTGGCTATATCATTTAATTTAGTAAGATGTGCCACAACAGTTTCAGATTCATAACCATGAAAAGGATCAGATTCAACTAAAGTAATTAACTCAGTATCAATAGAGAATTCATAATCCTTATCAGTAACTCGGATAGGCGGAGTAGCAAATTCAGGATCATATTGCATTCTTGCATCAGAGATTTTTCTTTCCACTTGTGTACTAATTTCTTAAGATCATTCCTATCCTCACAAGCAAGAAAGTCTCTAGCTACTTCTCCTTCCATAACACATCCCTCATGCACAATAGGCAATTCATATCTAGGGGAAGTAGGTCTAACCGGTGTTTCAAAGTTTTCAGTATCAATAATCTCATCAGTTTGAGAAATATCATTATCTTCAGCATAATCAATAGTACTAGCTCTGGCAAGATGTTTATCAAGTAATTCACCCAATGGCACAGTTTCATCAAGCATAGTCGTAGCATCATAAGCATCATTCATAATAGAAGTGGCATCATCAATAATATGCAACATATCAGAATCAATAGCAGGTGTAGGTGTCGCAAGTTTACTCAAAACAGAAGGAGAATCAAGTGCAGAGCTAGATGACAGTTCCTTACCTCCCCTCGTTATAGAGGGCATGATCTTGGTTCTATAATCATTCAGATTATTCATAGTGATCAGCAGATATAAATACCAAGTGACTCAGAGAATAGAGCTATGCTCCCCGGCAACGGCGCGGGAAAAAGGTCTTGATAACCCACAACTATAGGGGATCGCAACAGTTTTCGAGGGTAGAGTATTCAACCCAAATTTATTGATTGGAAACAAGGGGAGCCAAAGAATATTCTCAAGTATTAGCAGCTGAGTTGTCAATTCAACCACACCTGGAAAACTTAATATCTGCAGCAAAGTACTTAGTAAAAAATTAGTATGGAAGTAACGGTAACTGTGGCAAAAGTAACAGTGGCAGTTTTGTGGTGATGGTGACAGCAGCAATACTGAAAGTAACAAAGCAAGTATCAATATGGAACGAAGTTGTACGCAATGGATCAACAATGATAGGTGTCGGATAATATTCATCATGTAGCAGTTATAACCTATGGTGACACAAAACTAGCTCCAATTCATCAATGTAATATAGGCATGTATTCCGAATATAGTCATACATGCTTATGGAAAAGAACTTGCATGACATCTTTTGTCCTACCCACCCGTGACGGTGGGGTCCTAATGGAAACTAAGGGATATTAAGGCCTCCTTTTAATAGATTACCAGACCAAAGCATTAGCACTTAGTGAATACATGAACTCCTCAAACTATGGTCATCATCGGGAAGTGTTCCGGCTATTGTCACTCCGGGATTGTTGGATCATAACACATAGTAGGTGACTATTGACTTGCAAGATAGGATCAAGAACACAAATATATTCATGAAAACATAATAGGTTCAGATCTGAAATAATGGCACTCGGGCCCTGGTGACAAGCATTAATCATAGCAAAGTCATAGCAACATCAATCTCAGAACATAGTGGATACTAGGGATCAAACCCTAACAAAACTAACTCGATTACATGATAAATTTCATCCAATCCATCACCGTCCAGCAAGCCTACGATGGAATTACTCACGCACGGCGGGGAGCATTATGAAATTGGTCATGGAGGATGGTTGGTGATGACGACGACGACGACGATCTTCACTCTCTAGAGCCCCGAACGGGCTCCAAATCAGGTCTCCGATGGGATCTTCTCTCTAATTTTCCTCCCCGAAATAGGTTATATGGAGTTGGAGTTGGCGTTGGGGAAGGTCCAGGGGGCCCACAAGGTAGGTGGGCGCACCCTCGGGGGGCGCCCCCACCCTTGTGGACAGGGTGTGGGCCCCCTCTGGTAGTTCTTTTCGCTAGTATTTTTTATATATTATAAAAAATATTCTCCGTGAAATTTCAGGTCGTTCCAAGAACTTTTATTTCTGTACAAAAATAACACCAAGGCAATTCTGCTGAAAGCAGCGTCTGTCCGGGTGAGTTCCATTCAAATCATGCAAATTAGAGTCCAAAACAAGGGACAAAGAGTTTGGAAAAGTAGATACGACGGAGACGTATCAGCGACCGACGAGCCTGTGCTCGCCGGGCCCGACGGGCGCTGTCGACAAACTCGCCAGACGACATATCTCAAGCATGAGGAGGACGTGCACTTTGTTGACGATGTCGACCTTCTCATTGATGTCGGCCTTGTGCCGCACGGCCTCCAACGCAGCACATTCGGCGACGAACTTGGCCGCGACGTTCTTTCCCTTGGCCACCGTCCTCCGGTTCCTCCTCGTGGCCGATTCCACGTGCAGCTTTGCCAACTGCTCTGGTGAGAGTTCCGACCGCGACTTCTTCGGACCATTGGTCGCCGCCTTCTTCTTCATCTTTCCGGGCGGGTCCACGGCCTGGTCGCCGGAATTCGGCGGGGCATCGGCCATGGCGGGGAGGGTGGTGGGTGGGACATGGGAGACAATATGGAGGGAAATGGTGCCAAATGGGGCGCCGGGCGGGTGCTTTTTGTCACTGACAGGCGGACCAGGGGAGGACGAGCGTGCGTGTCCCTCCCATCCGCGCGCTGTCCGTTTCACCTCAAAAGCGGCCCAAACTTGGGCCAGGAATGGGTCGAAAGCGGACATAAAATAGACAAAAGTCCGTTTGCGCCCCCGCACTAGGTCGTCTGGTTTATCTGTTTTGCCCCAAACGAACTCACCCGGACTGGATGGGGTCACGCGCTGGAGTTGGTCTAAGGCAAGGGCCGAATCCGCGCCCACGTCCATGTCTTTCTCCGGATCGTACTTGACTTGGCAAGCCCACGCCCTTTTTATTTCTTTCTTCCATTCTTTCTTGTGGGCAGCGCTGTGGATTGGACATCTCGGCTCATATTTCCTTGTACATCCTGCCTCCACGTATGTATAGCTATCGGAGATAACAATTCAGAAAATTGAACTAGCACTCAACCCACGTGAGAAGTATAGACCATGTTGGTCCTTTGTATCATAACATGTAGTAGTAGTTGGTACGATTGATGGATGCTCTACGGCACCTCGGGACTTGGCGAGTCAGAAAAACGTGCCGTAATAGGAAAACATGGTCTCGTCGACTTGCAATTCGATCAACCCGCAATCGCATAACACACTGAATTTTTTTTCTTGCCCTCCTATTGGTCCCTGTGACATGATCCTTGAATTGATTGATCTCAAACACGTCTTCAACTTGCAGCAGCAACAGTGCACCTGACGCATTCTTAATTTTCTTAAACTCAAATATCCATCCATCTAATCGAGATCTCCTTGATCCCTGAAGAGATCTCTCTAAGAACTCAACACCACCATGCGCAGGCCCCATGGTGGGTGCCAACTGTCGTGGTTTTGTCACGGCAAATGTCCTGGTGTGAGGACTTAATCATTAGGCAAACGCATCTAAGTTGTAGCTTCAATGGGGTTGAGGGGAATTGAGAGACGTGAGTTTTACCCAGGTTTGGCTCCTCGCGGTGAAGGTAAAAGCCTACATCCTGCTTGATTGATATTAATGATGATGATGATGATCTCGGTTACAAGGGCGGTGTTTTGCTCTTTATCGCGAGAGCATCTACTTTGATCTTGTCTAAGACTTGTCTGTTTGTCTAAAACTTGTCCCTCTTGGGGTGCCCTGCCCCTCCTTATATAAGTTGGAGGGGCGGGTTACATGTGGAGTCCTAGTAGGATTAGGACCATTCTATTAAAAGTGGAATCCTAGTCTTGCTTCCCTTGTAAAGGAAATATTCCTTATGTCTTCCCTCTTAAGCCGGCCTACCATAACATGAGACGGCCTTCCCACAAGTCGCCTTCCGGGCCGTTGGGTCTTGTCGATCACCTGACCCGCCCGCTGGGTCACTAATGAGTCGCCAAGTATAAGTCGGGTCTCTGGTGAGTCGCCAAGTTTAGGCAGGTCATACTCCAGGCCGGGCTACACCGTGTGGTATAGCCCCGACACTCAGCTTTAGTAAGCGAATGCCTCGCTCGGGTTCCAACACCTCGCACACACGCGCATACGTATACGAGAGAAACACAAACCTCCGTGCATCGCTCCGCCCCGACCACCCACCGTAACCTGGAACTTCCTAGAATTTTGCTCGCCCTCACTTCAACCACAATTTTTTCCATCAGGGATGGCCCAAAGAATGTCATGCAGGTGTGTCACCGGCCCACCCAGGACGAAAATCCCATTTTCTATCATGATGTTTTGTCATAGAAGTAGGAGCGCACCACATCGATGATAATATCGGTTTTGTCACAATTATTGTCATAGAAGTGTCATAAGTATGACAGAAAAAATCCGTTCGGGCCAAAATGTCACTGATGTGTCTTTCTTTGTAGTGTGATGATGATGCCTTCGATTTCCCCCACCCGAAGGGAAGTTTCCTCGGCGAAATCGCTCTACCGGAGGCCTAGACTGCTTCTGCCCAGGTTCCGCCTAGAGACGGTGGCCCTTCGTCGTGAAAGTCTTCGCTCTATTTTTTCTAGGTCAAAACCCTTCATATAGTAGAGGATGGGCACCGGAGGATGGCTAGGGGAGCCACAAGCTCTGGGGGTGCCCTGGGTGTAGGGCGTGCCCCCAGCCTTGTGGCCACCTGGTGGATCCCCTCCTGGTATTTTTTTGCCCAATATTTTTTATATATTCCAAGAAAATTCTCTGCAAAGTAATAGGACATTTGGAGTTGTGTAGAATAAGGATCTCAGATTTTCTCCTTTCCGGTCCAGAATTCGAGCTGCCGGTATTCTCCCTCTTCATATGAATATTGCAAAATAAGGGCGAAAAGGCGTAAGAATTTCATCATAAGGTGTAATAACAGTCCATCATACAGTATATATCAACATAAAAACATGTTGCAAAATGGATGTATCAACTCCCCCAAGCTTAGACCTCGCTTGTCCTCAAGCGAAAGCCAAAATCGATAATCATGACCACATGTTTAGATATAGAGGTGTAAATAAAACAAAATATGGACATGAGGGTATCATGATCGTTATTAGAAAAGCAATATATTGTCATATGACTTATCATGCTAAAGTGATAGTTCATTCACAAGGTAAAGTATGAACCATAAACTTCATTTAAACCAAACAAATTATGAACTCAATCATTCATGCAATTGTAATTTTTCATAATGTAAGAAATAGTCTATGAAAGAGCTTTTATTTAGCAAGTTCACATACTCAACCATCATTTAGTATTTCACAATTGCTAACACTCATGAGATTCTTATGGGTAAAGCTTCATTCAGACATATAGAAATATAGGGGCTTATAATTTCGCCTCCCAACTCCTTACCTCAAGGGTAATGTCAACAATAATAACTTATGATCACCTACATCCGACTGGATATGTGTGCCTATATCTTTCTCCAACACATGATGCTTGCCAAAAATAAGAGAAAATAAAAGGAATGGTGGAAATCACCATGACTCTTGCCTAAAGTTAGAAAATTAAATAAAAGATAGGCCCTTCGTAGAGGGAAGCAGAGGTTGACATGCGCCTTTTATTTTGATGCATAAACTCTTAATGCAAAGGAACGCCACTTTATATTGCCCCTTGTCATTGCGACCTTTATTATGGAGTCTGTCACTTTTATTTCTTCCCTATCACATGTTCGTATAAAGTTTATTTTCCTCACAATAAAAGATCATACATATTTAGAGAGCAATTTTTATTGCTTAGCACCAATGATAACTTACTTGAAGGATCTTACTCAATCCATAGGTAGGTATAGTGGACTATTGTGACAAAACTAGGTTAAAGATTTTGGGTGCACAGGTAGTATCTCTACTTGGTGCGTAGTTTTTGGCCAGCATGGGATAGAAAGCAAGCTCCACATGTTATAGGATCCATGACAATATAACTTCTATTCGGATATAAGCAACCATAACTCATTACGTTGTCTTCCTTGTCTAACATCAACTTATTATCATATAATATTTTAATGAGTGCTCACAATCATGAAAGATGTCCAAGAGAGTATATTTATGAATCCTCTCTTTCTTTATTACTTCTTATTGATTGCAACAATGACCAAAACTATGTTTGTCAACCTTCAACAAATTTCATGCATTATACTTCTTATATGTGAAGTTATCACTCTCCATGAGATTAGCATTTGATCTTTTTATTCTCTTTATTCTTTTTCATCTCTAAGATCAAATCACGAAGGCAGAACACTCAACTCAAAACTAATCTTTATTATATAACTCTCACACTCGATTACAAAGATAGATCATGAAGCAAAAACTAAAATACTAGATCATATTAAAACTTATATTCTACTAGATCACGATTTAGCAAAAAGGGTCAAACTAAGATAGATGATAATGATATAGATGTGATGGTGATACGATACCGGGGCACCTCCCCCAAGCTTGGCACAAGCCAAGGGGAGTTCCCATACCTGTGTACTCGAGTCTCCTTATTTGGAGGTGGTTGTGATGAAGTTGAAAAGGTGGAAGGCTTGTCCTCCTTCTTCCAAGGCATAGGCTCCCCATCATAGAAGGATGAACGAGTCTCTGGAATCCTAAAACCTACAGCTATACTCATGCTCTAAATCTGGACTCATACTCATAGTTTCTATTTTGCAGATCATAGATCTGTGCTTGGAGGGGCTCAAATCGCTTGTGAAGCTTGAAGATGACCTCTCGAATATTATCATTGTCTAGATTGTGATCACAGGTGAGTTTCGTGATCATGGAGTGGTTCGCATTGAGTCTACGCTCAACCATCCCTTGGCACTTCAAGATTTCCTACTCCGCTGCTTTGAGCCTGGTTTCCACGCTTTCGATCTTCTTTGGCCCTTTAACATCCCGGATGTGAAGCATGCCCTCACGCATCTCAATGACTTGAGGGTGTTCCAGCACCTCCAGAAGATAGGGGCTGATGACCTTCTCATAGAACTTGTCCTTGGATGAACTTGGAGGCGCCATGGCGATCTAGATCTGTTAGAGAAACAACTTGAAACGAAAACAAAGGATATTGTCGTGATACGGATGTCAAAACCTCCAAGAGTTTATATAATGAATTTTTGCCGTGCAAAACAAGCGGTTTGTAATAAAACGGTGTCCAACCGACGCATGAGGGCTCCACAAGCTTAGGAGGCGTGCATAGGGGGTAGGGCGCCCCCCAGGATTGTCGCCTGCTCGTGCGCTTTCCGGACTATTTATTATTTTCCTAATTTTTAAATATTCCAAAATGGAGAAAAATGCCTTTATGGAACTTTTGGGGACGGTTTACTTACCGTATCACATACCTATTCCTTTTTTAGGATTTTGGAGCGTTCTGAAAAGTTTCCTTTATGTACTCCTCCAAAGTTATGGAATGAATAATATTACTCTCAATATTTATAGGCGTACCTGGTATATAATGTTTGATTGCTTGTCCATTCACCACCCTCGGCTTGGTGCCTTCGTCATTGTTGATCTTGATAGCACTGGAGCGATAAACTTCTTTGATAACATAGGGTCCTTCCCATTTGGAAAGAAGTTTTCCTGCAAATAATTTAAAAAAAGAATTTTATAGCAAGACTTGATCACCTACATTGAATTCCTGCTTTTGTATCCTTTTGTCGTGCGATTTTTTAACCTTTTCTTTAAACAGTTTAGCATTTTCATAGGCTTGGGTTCTCCATTCATCAAGTGAGAAAATATCAAATAACCTCTTTTCAATGGCAAGTTTAAAATCATAGTTGAGCTCTTTAATTTCCCAATAAGCTTTATGTTCTAATTCAAGAGGTCGATGACATGCTTTACCATAAACCATTTTATATGGAGACATACCCATAGGATTCTGATAAGAGGTTCTATAAGCCCATAGTGCATCATCAAGTTTCTTAGACCAATTCTTTCTAGATCTGTTAATTGTCTTTTTCAAGATCAACTTTAGTTCCCTATTACGTAATTCAACTTAACCACTAGACTGAGGATGATAAGGAGATGCAAGACTATGGTTAACATCATATTTAGCAAGAAGTTTACGGAAAGCACCATCAATGAAGTGTGAACCACCATCTATCATTAAATAGCTAGTGACTCCAAACCTCGAGAAAATAACTTATTTAAGCATTGATATGTCACCAACATATCTATAATTTATGAAGTATTCATGCCACGTTTACAACAATTTTATATGGTTTTGGTATGATTTGGATGGAACTAACCCGGACTGACGCTGTTTTCAGCAAAACTACCGTGGTGTTGTTTTCGTGCGGAAAAAAAAGTTCCCCAAATGAAGTGAAACTTTTTGATGATTTTTTTTGGAATAAAAGAGGCACTAGAAGCTTCGTCAAAGGGACAGAAGAGCCATAAGGTGGGCACAACCCACCAGGGCACGCCAGCTGCCTCAGGCACGCCCTGGTGTCTTGCGGCCCTCTCGAGGCCCGTCTTCACGTGAAACCGACGCCAAAAAATCCTATAAATACAGAATCCATCATAAATAAACCTAGATCTGAAGTTCCACCGCTGCAAGCTTCTATGGCCACGAAAAACCAATCAAGACCCCGTTTTTGCACCCTTCTGAAGGGGGAAATCATCACCGGTGGCCATCTTCATCATCCTGGCGGCCACCATGATGAGGAGGGAGTAGTCCACCCTCAGGGCTGAGGGTTTGTACTAATAGCTATGTGTTTAAGCTCTCTCTACCTCTCTCTCTCATGTTCTTGAGATGGCACGATCTTAATGTATCGCGGGTTTTGTTAATATAATTGGATCATATGGTGTTTCTCCCTCTGTAGCTCGTTGTCATGAATTGAGTTTTCCCTTTGCGATTTTGTTCTTATTGGAAAGTATACTTATATGGATTTGAGAACACTTGATGCATGTCTTGCTATGAATACCCGTGGTGACAATGGGGTATCATATTGATTCATGTGATATGTGTTTGGCACTCAACTTGTAGATTCCCGAGGTGACATTGGGGTAATATATGCATACTGGTAAATGCACGTTCTTGCTTTGTTTCTGTGGTAGAAATCTTGGGGCACTCTTTGAGTTTCTTTGTGTTGGATTAAGTATTATGAATCTGAAATTGTTTGATGCATATCGTATAATCTACTCACGGATACTCGCGGTGACATTGGAGTATCTAGGTGACATTAGAGTTGGTCGATGTGTACCATATGGTGTTATTTTAGTACTAACTCTTGATAGATCAATTGGAAAGGATAACTTGATGTTATTTTAGTATGAAATCTTGATAGATCGATCGGAAAGAATAACTTTGAGGTGGTTTCGTACCCTACAAACAATTTCTTCTTATGTTCTCTGTTAGATAGGAAGTTTGGATTGATTCTTCATCACACGTTGAGGGATGGTTATGTGATCCAATTATATTAGCTATGTTGAGAGATTGCAGTAGCGAAAGTACGAACCCTAGGCCTCATTTTCAAGCATTGCAATACCGTTCGTGCTCACTTTTGTTACTTGGTATCTTGTTGTTTTTATTGTTACTATTACAAAAATCAATATCTACTATCACTACTACAGTTGTATGACCATCTCTTTGCCGAACTAGTGCACCTATACAATTTGCCATTGTATTTGGTGTGCTGGGGACACAAGAGACTTTTTATTATTTGGTTTTAGGGTTGTTTGAGAGAGGCCATCTTCATCCTACGCCTCACAAGGATTGATAAACCTTAGGTCATGCACTTGAGGGAAATTTGTTACTGTCCTACAAAACTTTGCACTTGGAGACCCAACACGAGTCTACATGAACAAGTTGTGTAGTAGACATCAAGCTCTTTTCTGGCACCGTTGCCAGGGAGGTGTATGCTTGAAGGTATATCTTTAGATCTTTCAATCAAATCTTTTAGTTTATTGTTTTGTTACTAGTTTGGTTTATAAAAGAAAACTACAAAAATTGGAATTGAGGTGGCCTCATATTATTCGTCTTTATAATGCTTTCTTGAAAATGATGGCAGGAAAATTGTGCTCAATTGATAGAAGAAGAATTCAATAAAAAAAATGGCTTAAATTCCTTGAATGATGAGCATGATTGCAATGTTGTTAGTATGAATTTTATAACTATCCAAAATTCTAATGATGATTGCGCTAGTCATGACAAAAATGTTCCTTATAAGCATGTCAATTTTTGTGGAGTGGAAAGACTTTGTGAAGACATCCCTTATAGGGATGATATATTTTGTAAAAAGCATAAACATGATAGAACAATTTTTTGCTCAAAGTGATAGATAAGTTTGCTACAAAGTTATGTTCTCTTTATCCTATTACTTGTGAACTTTGCAATAAAGTTGGTCACCTCAATTTCCAAGCATATTTTTCATGATCGAATCGTGTCCAAATATTGCATTAACTTGATCACCCTTGAACTTTATAATGAACTTTGTTTATTTTTGGGATGTGAAGAATTGTCACATAAAATGGTTGGTTTGAAGCATTCATATTCGTAGACCATGCTAGAACTTATTTTAAAGAAACCCATATGTTTTGCATGGTAAATTGCAATGAAAATGCTTATATTGCCAACTATAGAAAGACGGGAAAACAAATAGAATAAAAAAGGAATACTAATGAAATGGTAAATATTTCTACTTTCCCTCCTATTATCTCTCATGATGAAATAGGTGATGAAAAGGAGCTCCCTATTCAGTCAATCTCATCAATAAGAAGCTTGGAAAAAATAATTCAACCCACACATGATGTGGTGAAGAAGAGAAAAGAAGAAAGAGTAGAGGTAAAAGGTATGCCTCCCAAAAGATGTTGCTCCTACTATTGTTGTGCCTCATGAGAATGAATCAAAAATAATTGCAGAAGATGATACACTTGATGATCATTTTGTTATGCCTATTGCTTGTTGTGATGACAATGATTGGGAGGATAATGATACTTCTTATAATCTTCAAAATATTTTTGGCACCAACTTGGGAAATTATGATGATAGTAATTGTTATACTATTGGTGCTATTCGTACTATTAAAGATGAGAGTGATTATGCCTATGATATGCCATGCCGCAAGCTTGGGGATTCTATGAGTGATGAGAATGACATGTTTGAGAATTTATTTGCTGCAATTAATGTTCGTCTCGAGCTTGGGGATGCTATGCTTAATGAAGATGATCTATTTAGTCCCCTACTTTGAATTTTCAAATTTCTTATGATGATAACATGTCTCCTATTTATGATGATTTCAATATTTATGAAAGTGGATTTGGAGAGGTCATGACTTTATTTAGTAACGATTCCACTACTTCAGAAGAGGTTTCAATTGATTACAATGAGAATAAAGTTGCTACTTATGATGATTATTGTGATGATACCTATGTTATAAAAAGTAGTGATAATTTTGATTATCCTTTTACTGGACATTACTATTTTAATGTGGAAAAAATTCATAGTATTCGAGTTTTATATGATACTCCCACTTTTATGAATGAGAAGAAATTTGCTTATGTGGATAGTAATAAAAATTCTATGCTTGTGGTTCGTGAAACGAATGCTTTGTGTGATGGTTATATTGATGAATCCATTCATGATGCTACTAAAAATTATTATGAGCGAGGAACTTATGATTCATGATGCTCTTGTTATGTTTCAATTCTTTACTTCTATGTTAGCATCATCGAATTCTTCAAGCCTAGCTAAAAAGGCATTAAAGAAAAGCGCTTGTTGGGAGACAACCCAACACTTATACCTACTATTTTGGTGTGTTCACATGATTAAGCTACTATAGTAATCATGTTTTATAGCTTTTGTTTCAATAAAGTGCCAAGTAAAGCCTTTGGGATAGTGTGGATGGTTATTGACTTGATTTTGTGAAAAACAGAAAGTTTTGCGTCCAGTGCAGAAAATTCTATAAATTACCGGAATGTGATAATTCTATAAAAAATACAGTGATAGATATACAAATTTTCTGCGTTGTCCAAAATTTTCAGAATTTTTAGAGTTGCAGAAGTATGATTGTTGTCGAGATCATTACAGACCGTTCTGTTTTAGACAGATACTGATTTCAATGCATAGTTTGCTTGCTTTAGTGTTTCTATAACTTATATTAAGTGATGTAAATTGTGGAAATGATAGAGTACAACAGGAATTATGTGGAAACAATTATGAACCTTGTCTTTGACAGTACCCAAGTGAATTATTTGATTTTTATCATACTAACCCATCTCGCGAAGTTCCATTAAGTTTTGTGTGATTAAAGTTTTCAAGTTTCGGGTGAGAAATGGAGATAATATTCAAGGAATACCCGAGCAACTAATTTTGGGGATGCCTCAGAAGGCATCCCCTCTTTCGTCTTCAACATTATCGATAACCTCACATGGAGCTATATTTTTATTCATCACATGATATGTGTGTTGTTTGGAGCATCATTTTATTTTGTTAGGATTTGCTTGCTGTTATTTAGAATAATGTTTTGTATCTTTTATTTAAATAAAAGTGTCAATGATAGTCTTTACATTGCTTATTTTGCAAGTCTATATGTTGCTGTTTGAAAACAGCAAGTTCATCACTGCTGCAAAAATTCCTGAGAAAAGTCAGAATGTGATAAAATGTTGATGTTTTTTGCACAACAAGATATGATACATTTTCTACAGAGTGGTAAATGTTTAGAATTTTTTGAGTTGCACAAGTATGGACCCTTCTTCATCCTTTACACATTGTTTTGTTTAGACAGATTGCTGTTATGTTTGCATTGTTTCCATATGTTTTCTTGTTTAATGATTCTATTTGAGAATAGGAGTATTAAATATGTATACGAATTTTGTATGCAATGTTAAATTATAATTTTAGTGATTTGTTACAGTAAAGAATTATAAGGTTTTGAGTTGATTTATACTAACTTATCTCACGAGTTCTTGTTGAGTTTTGTGTGGATGAAGTTTCTTAAGATTTAGGGAAACTTTGATATAAAAGGAATTAAGGAGACAAAAAAGTTCAAGCTTGGGGATGCCTAAGGCACCCCAAGATAATATTACAATAAGTCTCAAGCGTCTAAGCTTGGGGATGCTCCGGTAGGCATCCCACCTTTCTTCATCAACAATTATCGATTAGCCTCGGTTGATCCTAAGTTTTTGTTTCTTCACATGAGATGTGCTATTCTTGGAATGTTATTTTATTTTGTTTTGCTTGCTATTTGAATAAAATCCTTAGGTCTGAAGTTTTTAATTGGGAGAGAGTTCACATAGCTACCTATTCACTTAACTACTCATTTGATCTTCACTTATACTTTTTTGGAGTAGTTTGTCAAACACTCTCATGCTTCACTTATATTATTTTGAGAGTTGATAATAGTGATGAAAATTTGCACAAGTTATGAAATTGCTCCTAATATGACGAATATCCCAGAAGGATATAGTAAAAACTTTCATGTAGATCATTGGATATGATAAGTTTGATTCCTTCAATAGTTTTGCGATACAGAGATGATAATATGTGAGTCATGTTAGTGAGTAATTGTGATTTAGTAAAAATATTGGTGTTAAGGTTTGTGATTCCCCATGCATGCACATTAAGTCAATAGTTATGCAATGAAGTTATATCCTAAATATGTTGCATTATTCGGTGTTAGTTATGTTTAATGTTCTTTTATGATGGTTTCCGTTCCTTGGTTGGTCGCTTCTCAATCTATTTGCTAGCCTCCATTTGTACTAAGTGGGAATACTACTTGTGCATCCAACTCCCTAACACTTAAAGTTGTGCCAAATGAGTCCACCATACCTACTTATATACGATATTTCCATGCCATTCCAAGTAAATTTGTATGTGCCAACTCTAATTTTCAAAATGAATTTCCTTTTTCTGTGCCCGTACCACTCATTAAGCGGCAGGGGTTGGGCAATATTTTTCCATGCTAGATGTGTTATTCTCAATATGGGTGTTTATTCACTTGTCATTGCACAAGAGTGTGGCGGTAATAGGGATGGCTAGTCTCGAAATGAAAAAGAAATATACTTTATGTAGTCAACAAATAAATTCCTTGGTAAGTGTTGGTATGGAAGGAACCCATGGATACAGCTAGCCATGGATTATGAAAGAATATGGAAAAAGGTATAAACTTTATTTTATGTTTGGGAACCGCCTATGATGTATCTAGCATGGAAAATATTGCGAATTACTCAGTCGTATTGGTTGACGGGAAGAGCATGTCTCTCAAAATATTTTATCTCCCAGTTTAAGCTGTGAGCTCTGGCACCTCTACAAATATCTGCTTCCCTCTACGAAGGGCATATCTATTTACTTTTATGCTATTTTTATTTGAGTCTCCATCTTCTCTTATAAAGCACTAACTATGGAAGACTATTATCACACTTGAGCATTGGATGTAGCTAATATTTGAGTGTGTTTCATGAATGGATCAATGATTGAGCATAATGGGATAGGGATAGCTTTCTTTAGCATTGATATTTGGAAAGACATGGTTGCTTGTAAGTATGCTTGAATATTGATATCTTCATGTAAAATTATGGACTATTGCTTTGAATCATTCAGGTCCAAATGTTCATGCTACAAAAGAAAAGAGTATATGAGGAATATGATAGGTAGAATTCCACATCAAAAATTATGTTTTCAATTGCTACTTTATCATGACGAGATTTATGAAAAAGAGTTGTTGTTATGATGCTAGGAAAAGTGATTGAAATTATCCTTGATCAAACTTATGCACTATGCTAGCATTCACACTTCATAAATTATTTCTTTTATCATTTACCTACTCGAGGACGAGTAGGAAATCTTGGGGATGCTGATACCTCTCCAACGTATCTATAATTTATGAAGTATTTACGACATGTTTACAACAATTTTATATGGTTTCGGTATGATTTGGATGGAACTAACCCAGACTGATGTCGTTTTCAGCAGAACTATCGTGGTGTTGCTTTTTGTGCGGAAATCAAAGTTCTCCAAATGCAGCAAAACTTTTTGACGATTTTATTGGAATAAAAGAGGCACTAGAAGCTTCGTGGGAGGGCTAGAAGAGCCACGAGGTGGGCACAACCAACCAGGGTGCGCCAGCCCCCTTAGACGCGACCTAGTGTCTTGTGGCCCACTCGAGGCCCGTCTTCGCATGAAACTAACGCAAAAAATCCGATAAATACAGAAACCATAAAAAATAGCCCTAGATAAGAAGTTCCACCGCCGCAAGCCTCTATAGCCACCAAAAACCAATCTAGACCCCTTTCCGGCAACCTGCCGAAGGAGGAAATCATCACCGGTGGCCATCTTCATCATCCCAGTGGCCACCATGATGAGGAGGGCGTAGTTCACCCTCGGGGCTGAGGGTTTGTACCCGTAGCTATGTGTTTAATCTCTCTCTCTCTCTCTCTCTCTCTCTCTCTCTCTCTCTCTCTCTCTTGTGTTCTTGAGATGGCATGATCTTGATGTATCGGGGGCTTTGTTAATATAGGTGGATCATATGGTGTTTCTCCCTCTCTATATCATTGTGATGAATTGAGTTTTCCCTTTGAGATTTCATTCTTATCGGATGGAATACTTTTATGGATTTGAGAACACTTGATGTATGTCTTTCTATGAATACCAGTGGTGACAATTGGGTATCATATTGATTCACTTGATATGTGTTTTGGCACTCAACTCGCGGATTCCCGAGGTGACATTGGGGTAATATATGCATAGGGGTTGATGCATGTTCTCGTCTTTGTTTCTCCGGCAGAAATCTTGGGTCACTCTTTGTGGTTCTTTGTGTTGGATTTAGTATTTTGAATATGATTTTTTATGCATATCGTATAATCAACTCACAAATAGTCGCGGTGACATTGGAGTATCCAGGTGACATTATAGTTGGTTGGTGTGTATGATATGGTGTTATTTTAGTACGAACTCTTGATAGATCGATCGTAAAGGATAACTTGATGTTATTTTAGTACGAACTCTTGATAGATCGATAGGAAACTATAACTTTGTGGTCGTTTCGTACCCTATAAACAATTTCTTCTTATGTTCTCCGCTAGATAGGAACTTTGGAGTGATTCTTCATCGCACGTTCAGGGATGGTTATGTGATCCAATTATATTTGCACTGTTGAGAGATTGCACTAGCAAAAGTATGGACCCTAGGCCTCATTTTCAAGCATTGCAATACCGTTTGCGCTCACTTTTGTTACTTGGTACCTTGCTGTTTTTTATTCTTACTATTACAAAAATCAATATCTACCATCACTACTACACTTGTATCACCATCTCTTCGCTGAACTAGTGCACCTATACAATTTACCATTGTATTTGGTGTGTTGGGGACACAAGATAATTTTTATTATTGGGTTACATGGTTGTTTGAAAGAGACCATCTTCATCCTACGTCTTCCACAGATTGATAAACCTTAGGTAATCCACTTGAGGGAAATTTGCTATTGTCCTACAAAACTCTATGCTTGGAGGCCCAACACGAGTCTACAAGAACAAGTTGTGTAGTAGACATCACGCATATTAATAGAAGTGTTGTGATCAGCACTACTAGTTGGAATAGCTTCTACCCACTTAGTAGCGTCACAACAACAACTAAAATATGAGTGTACCCATTGGAGGAAGGAAAAGGTCCCATATAATCAAATCCCCAAACATTAAATAGTTTAATAACAAGTAAATAGTTCATAGGCATTTCCTGACATCTACCAATATTGCCAATTCTTTGGGATTCATCGCAAGATCGAACAAACTTACATGCATCTTTGAAAAGGGTAGGTTAATAAAAACCATATTGTAATACCTTGTGTGCAGTTCTGTCTCCCGCATGGTGTCCTCCACAATCCTCAGAGTGACACTTCCATAGGATTTGTTTCTATTCATGATCAGGTATATAATGTCTAATAATACCATGTACTCCTTTATATAGATGTGGGTCATCCCAAAAGTAATGTCATAAATCAAAGAAAAACCTTTTCTTTTGTTGGTATGTGAAACTAGGTGGTATATATTTAGCAACAATGTAGTTGGCATAGTTTGCATACCAAGGAGTGTTACGAGAAGCATTTATGACAACAAATTGTTCCTCGGGAAAGGTATCATTAATAGGTAGTGGGTCATCAAGAACAATTAATAATCTAGACAAATTCTCAGCTACGGGATTCTCAACTCCTTTTCTATCAATGATATGCAGGTCAAACACTTGAAACAAAAGCACCCACCTAATCAACCAAGGTGTTGCATCTTTATTTTCCATGGGATATTTAATAGCAACATGATCAGTGTGCACAGTTACCTTAGAATCAACAATGTAAAACCCGAATTTATCACATGCAAACACAACTACTAGAAATTCTTTCTCAGTGGTAGCATAGTTTCGTTGAGCACTGTCTAAGGTTTTACTAGCATAATGACTAACATTTAATTTCTTATTGCTACTTCTTGAGCTTGCATTGGTTTTTCCCTTCAAGAGGAAAGGGTGATGCAACAAAGCAGAGGTAAGTATTTCCATCAGTTCAGAACCAAGGTATCAATCCAGTAGGAGGAACACACAAGTCCTCAATAATTGTACCTACACAAAAAAACGAATACTTGCACCCAACGCGATAAGGGGATGTCAATCCCTTCACGGTTACTTGCAAAGGTGATATCTGATCGAGATAGATATAAAAGATAAATAAAAGAGCGAAAGAAAGAAAAGGTAAATAAATTGCAGCAAGGTGTTTTTGTGTTTTGGGGTTTATAGATCTAAAACTAATGTGATAAAAGATAATCCCGAGGGCCATAGTTTTCACTAGAGGCTTCTCTCTTGAAAGAACGCATACGGTGGGTAAGCAAATTACCGTTGAGCAATTGATAGAAAAGAAAATAATTATCACGATATCCAAGGCAATGATCATGAATATAGGCATCACATCCGTGACAAGTAGACCGACTCCTGCCTGCATCTACTACTATTACTCGTCTTATGACCACTATCCAGCATGCATCTAGTGTATTAAGTTAACAAGAATGGAGTGATGCCTTAAGGAAGATGACATGATGTAGAGGGATAGATCCAATAAATATTAATAAACCCCATATTTTTATCCTTATTGGCAACAATAAAAATATGTGCTCGCTACCCTTTTTGTCACTAGGTGAGGACACCGCAAGATTGAACCCATCACAAAGCACCTCTCCCATTGCAAGAAAAATCAATATAGCTGGCCAGTCCAAATCAATAGATCAGAGAGAAATACATAGCTATCTCAATCATGCATAAAAGAGTTCAGAGAAGACTCAAATAATATTCATAGATAATCTGATCATAAACCCACAATTCATAGGATTTCAACAAAAGCATCGTAAAAGAAGATTACATCGAATAGATCTCCAAGAACATCGAGGAGAACATTGTATCGAAGATCAAAGAGAGATAAGAAGCCATCTAGCTACTAGCGATGGACCCATAGGTCTGTGGTAAACTACTCACACACCATCGGAAGGGCAGCAAGGTTGATGTAGATACCCGCCATGATCGAATCCCCCTTTGGTGGAGCACCAGCAAGGGTCTCCAGATGGGATCTTCTACTTGTGATCTGCGTTGGTAAATTCCCCAAAGATGAGGGTATGATCTAAAACAGAAGAGGAAGTATTTCCCTCAGTTATCAATCCAGTAGGAGAACCAAGCAACACTATGTAGCAGCATTGATACGTCTCCAACGTATCTATAATATTTGACTATTCCAAGCTATTATATTATCTGTTTTGGATGTTTTATATGCATTAATATTCTATTTTATATTATTTCCGGGGCTAAACTATAAACCCAGAGCCGAGTGCCAGTTTCTGTTTTTCCTTGTTTTTGAGTTTTGCAGAAAAGGAATATCAAATGGGGTCCAAACGAGCTGAAAATTTACGATGATTTTTTATGGACCAGAAGAAGCCCACGGAGCATCAGAGATGGACCAGAAGCTTCACGAGGAAGCGGCAAGGGTGGAGGGCGCCCCCCTTGGGAGCGCCCCCCAGTCTTGCCGCTGCCTCGTGGACCCCCCTGACTAGTTTCCGACACCAAAAATTCTTATATATAGGGAAAACCCCAAAAATAAACCTAGATCGAGAGTTCCGTCGCCGCAAGCCTCTATAGCCATGAAAAACCAATCGGGAGCCCGCTCCCGCACCCTATCGGAGGGGGAAATCATCACCGGTGGCCATCTTCATCGTCCCAGAGGTCTCCATGAAGAGGAGGGAGTAGTTCACCCTCGGGGCTGCGGGTATGTACCAGTAGCTATGTGTTTGATCTCTCTCTCTCTCTCTCTCTCGTGTTCTTGATTTGGCACAATCTTGATGTACCGCGAGCTTTGTTCCTATAGTTGAATCATATGTTTTTTCTCCCACTCTCTACCTTGTGATGAATGGAGTATTTTCCTTTGAGGTTTTGTTATGTCGGATTTAATCTTTGGATGTGAGAGCACTTGATGTATGTCTTGCGATGGGATATCCGTTGTGACATTGGGATGTTCTTTTGATTCACTTGTTGTATGTTTTGTTTATCAACTTGCAGATTCCCGTGGTGACATTGGGGTAATATATGCATAGGGGTTGGTACACATTTTCATATTCTTTTCTCCGATAGAAATCTTGGGATGCTCTTGAAGTTCTTTGTGTTGGATTGAATATTATGAATCTAAAATTGTGTGATGGACATCGTATAATTAGGCCATAGATACTTGTGGTGACATTGGAGTATCTAGGTGACATTAGGGTTGATTGATGCGTGCCATGTGGTGTTATTCTAGTACGAACTCTAGGGCTATTTGTGACACTTATAGGAATACCCAATAGATTGATCAGAAAGAATAACTTTGAGGTAGTTTCGTACCCTACAAGCAGTTTCATCTTATGTTCTCCGCGGGAACTTTGGAGTGATTCTTCGTTGCACATTGAGGTATTGTTATATGATCCAATTATGTTATCATTGTTGAGAGAACTTGCACTAGTGAAAGTATGAACCCTAGGTCTTGTTTCCAAGCATTGCAATACTGTTTGTGCTCACTTTTATCATTAGTTACCTTGCTGTTTTTATATTTTCATATTACAAAAAC
Organism: Secale cereale; assembly: GCA_902687465.1. Lineage (NCBI taxonomy): Eukaryota > Viridiplantae > Streptophyta > Magnoliopsida > Poales > Poaceae > Secale > Secale cereale. The sequence goes on from LR738710.1 coordinate 502,913,389, forward strand.
CTATATCTACCATCCATATTACACTTGTATCACCATCTCTCCACCAAATTAGTACCCCTATACAATTTACCATTGTATTGGGTGTGTTGGGGACATAAGAGACTCTTTGTTATTTGGTTGCAGGGTTGTTTGAGAGAGACCATCTTCATCCTACGCCTCCCAAAGATTGATAAACTTTAGGTCATTCACTTAAGGGAGATTTGTTACTGTCCTACAAAACTCTGCACTTGGAAGCCCAACACGAGTCTACAAGAAGAAGGTTGTGTAGTAGACATCAAGCTCTTTTTCGGCGCCGTTTCTGGGGAGGTGAGTGCTTGAAGGTATATGTTTACATCTTGCAATTGAATCTTTTAGTTTCGTGTTTTATCACTAGTTTAGTCCATAAAAGAAAACTAAAAAAATGGAATTATGGTTACCTCATATGCTTCATCTTTATAATGTCTTTCGTGAAAATGATGGAAATGAAAATTGTTCTCAAGTGTTAGAAGAAGAAGTTCATAAAATGTTTGGCATAAAATCTCTGAATGATGAGCATGATTGAAATGTTGTTAGTATGAATTCTTTGAATATCCATAGTACTAATGATGATTGCACTAGTCAGGATAAAAATGTTTTTTATAAGCATGTCAATTTTTGTGGAGTGCATAGAGTTTGAAATTTCATACCAAAAATGGAAGATAGATTTTGCAATAGGCGTAAGTATTTAGAAACTAAATCGTTGCAAGAGAGGCTAGATGTTTGTGCTAAAAGATTTAATTTTTCTTGCCGTCCTTGTGAACTTTGCAATGAACGTGGTCATTTAAATCTCTAATGCAAATTGTTTCATGATCGAATCGTGTCCAGAAATTGTGATGACTTGATTTCCCTTGCGCATCATAATGAACTTAGTTTTTTTTTTTGGGATATAAATAAATGAAACGTATAACTAAGGATATTTCGGAATATAACCTTAAGAGATTTCCTGATTTTGATCGAGAGGAAATTTATATGTATTATGCGGTAAATTGCATTGAGAATCCTTATATTGGCAATTACTTAAAGACAAGAAAACAAATAGAAGATGAAGAGAATACTAATGAAGGGGAAGATGTTTCCCAATATCCTCCTATTTTTTTTTATGATGAATCAGGTAACAAGAAGGAGCTTTTTATTCAACCAATCTCATCAATAAGGAGCTCCAAAAAGGTGATTAAACTCACACATGATGTGGAGAAAAAAAAGATAGAGAAGCAAAGGTAAAAAGGTATCCCTTCCAAATGATGTTGCTCCTATTATTCTTTTGCCTCATAAGAGTGAATCAAAAATAAATGTGGAAGATGATATACTTTATGATGATAGTGATTCTTTCTCTTATGGTACAATGTCCGAATAAACTACTGAGGATGATTTTGTTATGCCTATTGCTTATTGTGATGATTATGATTGGGGAAATGATACTTGTTATAATCTTGAGAATATTTTTGGCACCAACTTAGAAAATTGTGATGATAATAATTGCTATACTATTGGTGTTATTCATACTATTAATGATGAGAGTGATTATGCTTATGATATGCAAAGTCCCAAGCATGGGGATGCTATGTTTAATGAAGATGATATTTATAGTCCCCCAAGTTTTGATGTGCAAATTTATTATGATGATAGCATGCCTCCTATTTATGATGATTCCAATATCTATGAAAGTGGGTTTGGAAGAGTGTCAATCATAGAAAACATTATCTCACTATTTTGGAGGGTGTTGAATCTTATTATAATGATAAAAGTGGATTTGGAGAGGTCTTGACTTTATTTAGTAATTATTCCACTTTTCATAAAAGGTTTCAATTGACTATGGCGAGAGCAAAGTTGTTATTTATGATGATTATTGTGATGATACTTATGTTGTAAAAAGTAGTGATAACTATTGTCATAGTTTTGAATATCTGTTTACTGAACATTACTCTTTTAATGTGGAAACAATTTATAGTATTCAAGTTTCATATGATGCTCCCACTATTCATGAGAATAAATTTGCTTATGTGGAGAGTAGCAAATTTCTATGCTTATGGATGATGAAATGAATGTTTTATGTGATGGTTATATTGTTGAATTCATTCATGATGCTACTGAAAATTATTATGAGAGAGGAACATATGCTTCTACCTATTGCATTAATATCATGTTTCTTCCCTATGTGTTGAAAGTTTTGAAGTCATGCCTATTTTGCCTTCCTATTGGTGTTATTCTTGAATATTTTACACAACTCTGAACTTCAAATTTCCCACGTTGTCCTATTTTTTAAGAATTTTTAGAGATGCGGAGGTTTCACTATAATTCGCATCTTTACAGAGTACCCTGTTTAAGACAGATTCTGTTTTCTTGTGTTGTTTGCTTACCATGGAAAAGTTCGAATACAATAGATATAAAAAAAATATAAAATAAGAATGAGTTCACAACAGTGCCTAAAAGTAAAGATTAGATTTGTTTTACTAACAGATCTCATGAAGGTTTTGTTAAGTTTTGTGTGATTGAAGTTTTTAAGTTTTGGGTGAGATATCGATATGAGGAGAGTAAGGAGTGATAAGACCCTAAGCTTGGGGATGTCCAAGGCACCCCAAGGTAATATCCAAGTAAGATCCAAGAAACTAAGCTTGGTGATGCCCCAGAAGGCATCCCCTCTTTTGTCTTCAACATTATCGGTAACCTTACTTGGAGCTATATTTTTATTCGTCGCATGATATGAGTTTTTCTTGTAGTGTCATTTTTTTGTTTCTATTTGCTTGATGTTATTCAGAGACATGTTTTATATCTTTTGTTTCAATAAAAATGTTAAGTCTAGCCTTTACCATGCTTATTTTGCAAGTCTTTATGTTGCTATTTGAAAACGAAAAGTTTTCTATCATTGTCAGAATTCTTCTCGAAAGTTGAAACGTGATAAAATCTTGAAATTTTTACAAAGTTAGCATGAATAAGTTCTATGTAACGTGGTAATGTTTCAGAATTTTTTGATCTAGGGAAGTATGAGTAAAATTGCACTCTTTATAGACTGACTTGTTTAGACAGATTGCTGTTATGTTTGGATTGGTTGCATATGCTTGCGTGTTTAATGATTCTATTTGAGGATAGGAGTATTAAATATGTAGAGGCATTTATTATGCAATGTCAAATTATTATTTTAGTGATTTTCTACAGTAGAGAATGATAGGGTTTTGCATCAATTTATATTAACTTATCTCACAAGTTCTCGTTGAGTTTTGTGTGAGTGAAGTTTTTAAGATTTCAGGAAACCGTGACATAAGAGGAATTAAGGAGACATAAGAGTTCAAGCTTGGGGATGCCCAAGGCATCCCATGTTAATATTTCAAGAAGTCTCAAGCATGTATGCTTGGGGATGCTCTGGTAGGCATCCCACCTTTCTTCATTAACAATTATCGGTTAGTAATGTGATATCCTTGTTCTTGATTCTTCACATGATATGTGCTATCCTTGTAATGGCATTTTATTTTGTTTTGCTTGCTGTTTGAATAAAGTACTTAAGATCTTAAATTCTTAATGAGAGAGGGTCTTCTCATAGCTAGTTAATTATTTGACTACTCATTGATCTTCACTTATATCTTTTTGGAGTAGTTTGTCAGTTGCTCTAGTTCTTTACTTGTATCTTTTTAGAGCACGATAGTGGTTTTATTTTATAGAACTTGATGAACTCTCATGCTTCACTTATATTATTTTGAGAGTCTCTAAATAGCATGGTAATTTGCTTAGGTTATGAATTTAGTCCTAATGTGATGGGCATCCAAGGGAGATATAATAATAACTTTCATATATAGACCGTTGAATACTATGGTGATATCAGAGTCGTTCTAGTAGTAAGTTGTAAGGTCATAGAAATAATTGCGTTAAGGTTTGTTATCCCCGTAGCATGCACATATGGTCTTCTAGTTATGTGATGAAGTTGGAGCGCAATTTATTCTTGATTGTTTTCCTTTGCGTGAAAGTCGGGAGTACGCGATGGTTAACTCCTACCAACCTCTCCCCTAGGAGCATGCGTAGTAGTACTTTGCTTCGAGGGTTAATAGTTGTTTTCCCCTAGGAGCATGCGTGTAGTACTTTGTTTCGATGGCTAATAATTTTTTGCAATAAGTATGTGAGTTCTTTATGACTAATGTTGAGTCCATGTATTATACGCACTCTCACCCTTCCACCATTGCTAGCCTCTGTAGTACCGTGCAACTTTCACCGGTGCATTAAATCCATCCTTTACCCTTCCTCAAAATAGCCACCATACCTACCTATTATGGCATTTTCATAGCCATTCCGAGATATATTGCCATCTAACTCCATCGTTCCATTTATTATGACACATACCATCATTGTCATATTGTTTTGCTTGATCATGTAGTTGGCATAGTATTTGTGGCTTGGCTACCGTTCATATTTTTTATACATGTCACTCTTGATCATTGCACATCCCGGTACACCACCGGAGGCATCCATATATAGTCATATCTTTTTTCTAGTATCGAGTTGTAATTCTGAGATGTAAGTAAATAAAAGTTTGATGATCATCATTATTAGAACGTTGTCCCATGTGAGGTTATAAAAAAAGGCCAAAAAGTGTCAAATAAAAAAAGAGAAAAGAGTCTCCAAAAAAGAGAAAGGAGAGAAAAAGAGAGAAGGGACAATGTTACTATCCTTTTCCACACTCGTGAAGTAGCACCATGTTCTTCATGATAGAGAGTCTCCTATTTTTTAACTTCCATCTAATACTAGTGGGAATTTTTCATTACAGAACTTGGCTTGTATATTCCAACATCCTCAAATGCCCTTGGTCTTCATGAGCAAGCAAGCTGATGCACACCCACTAGTTTTCTTTTGAGCTTTCGTACACTTATAGCTCTAGTGCATCCTTTACATGGCAATCCCTGCTCACTCACATTGATATCAATTGATGGACATCTCCATAGTCCATTGATTTGCCTTGTTGATGTGAGACTTTCTCCCTTATTTTGTCCAGAACCACCTTCTATTCCACCCATAGTGCTATGTCCATGGCTCACACTCATGTATTGCGTGGAGAGTTGAAAATGTTGAAGCACGTTAAAAATTATGAAACAATTGCCAGGTTGACAACGGGGTGGGCATGATTTATACTTTGTGCTGAGAAGAGGGAGCATAACAACACTACATGATTTTGTAGGGATAACTTTCTTTAGCCGTGTTATTTTTGAAGCTTAATGATTTGCTTTCTAGTGTGCTTGAAGTATTATTATCTTTCTGTCAATGAAATTTTGTTTTGAATCATACGAATCTGAATATTCATGCCAAATAAAATAATATTACATTGATAAATATGTTAGGTAGCACTCCACATCGAAAATTCTGTTTTTATCCTTTACCTAGTCGAGGACGAGCAGGAATTAAGCTTGGGGATGCTTGATACGTCTCCAACGTATCTATAATTTTTGATTGTTCCATGCTATTATATTTTCAGTTTTGGATGGTTTATATGCATTAATATGCTATTTTATATTATTTTGGGGACTAACCTATTAACCCAGAGCCCAGTGCTAGTTTTAGTTTTTCCTTCCTTTTGAGTTTTGCAGAAAAGGAATATCAAACAGAGTCCAAATGAGCTAAAAATTTGTGATCATTTTTTATGGACTAGAAGAAGCTTAGGGAGCATCGGAGATGGACCAGAAGCTTCACGAGGAACTGGCAAGGGTGGAGGGCGCCCCCCTCTCTTGCCGCTGACTCGTGGACCCCGTGACATGTTTCCGACGCCAAAAAATCTTATAAATAGGGAAAACCCTGAAAAGAAACCAAGATCGGGAGTTCCGCCTCCGCAAGCCTTTGTTGCCACGAAAAACCAATCGAGAGCCCATTTCGGCACCCTGCCGGATGGGCAAACCATCACTGGTGGCCATCTTCCTCATTCCGACAGTCTCCATGATGAGGAGGGAGTAGTTCTCCCTCGGGGCTGAGGGTATGTACCAGTAGCTATGTGTTTGATCTCTCTCTCTCTCGCTCTCTCTCTCTCTCGTGTTCTTGATTTGGCATGATCTTGATGTACCCCGAGCTTTATTACTATAGTTGAATCATATGGTGTTTCTCCCCCTCTCTACCTTATGATGAATTGAGTCTTTTCCTTTGAGGTTTTGTTATGTCGAATTGATTCTTTGGATGTGAGACCACTTGATGTATGTCTTGTGATGGGATATCTGTGGTGACAATGGGATGTTCTATTGATCCACTTGATGTATATTTTGGTTATCCACTTGCGGATTCGCGTGGTGACATTGGGGTAATGTATACATAGGGGTTGGTATGCGTTTTCATAATCTTTTCTCTGATAGAAATCTCAAGATTCTCTTGAAGTTCTTTGTGTCGGATTGAATATTATGAATCTGAAATTGTGCGATGCACATCGTATAATTAGCCCATGGATACTTGTGGAGACATTGGAGTATCTAGGTGACATTAGGGTTGATTGATGCGTGTCGCGTGGTGTTATTCTAGTACAAACTCTAGGCTGTTTGTGACACTTATAGGAATAGCCCAATAGATTGATCAGAAAGAATAAATTTAAGGTGGTTTCGTACCCTACAAGCAATTTCGTCTTATGTTCTCCACGATAGCAAGCTTGGAGTGATTCTTTGTTGCACGTTGAGGGATTATTATATGATCCAATTATGTTATCATTGTAGAGAGAACTTGCACTAGTGAAAGTATGTACCCTAGGCCTTGTTTCCAAGCATTGCAATACCGATTGTGCTCACTTTTATCATTAGTTACCTTGCTGTTTTTATATTTTCAGATTACAAAAACCTATATCTACCATCCATATTCCACTTGTATCACCATCTCTTCGCCGAACTAGTGCACCTATACAATTTACCATTGTATTGGGTGTGTTAGGGACACAAGAGACTCTTTGTTTTTTGGTTGCAGGGTTGTCTGAGAGAGGCCATCTTAATCATATGCCTCCCACGGATTGATAAACGTTAGGCCATCCACTTGAGGGAAAATTGCTACTGTCCAACAAAAATCTGCACTTGGAGGCCCAACATGAGTCTACAAGAAGAACGTTATGTAGTAGATATCAAGCACCTATAAACAAACAACAAAAATCTTGCAACCCAACGTGTTAGAGGGGTTGTTAATCCTTCCAAGGTAAGATAAATAGATAGATTGATAGATGCAAACAAAATAAAGGCAAATAAAACGCAAAAAAAAGTGTTTCTAGATTTTTGGCAAAACTAATATGAAAATATATGATATGAAAATAGACCCGAGGGCCGTAGATTTCACTAGTGGCTTCTCTCGAGAAAATAGCATAAGGTGGTTAAACAAATTATTATTGGCAATTGATAGAAGAGCAAATAATTATGACGATATCCAAGATAGTGATCATGTATATAGTAATCACGTCCAAGATTAGTAGACCGACTCGTGCCTGCATCTACCACTATTACTCCACAAATTGACCGCTATCCAGCATGCATCTATTGTATTAAGTTCATGGAGAAACAGAGTAATGCTTTAAGAACGATCACATGATGTAGACAAGATCTGTTCATGTAGGAATAGACATAATCTGTTTATCCTTAATAGCAACGATACATTTGTGTCATGTATCCTTCTGTCATTGAGATTGAGCACCGCAAGATCAAACCCATTACAAAGCACCTCTTCCCATTGCAAGATAAACCAATCAAGTTGGCCAAACAAAACCAAAATATCGAAGAAAACAATACAAGGCTATAATAATCATCTATGGATATGAATAGATTTGATCATAAAATTACATTTCATCGGATCCCAACAAACACACCACAAAAAGAATTACGTCAAATAGATCTCCGAAGAGAACATTGTATTGAAGATCAAAAAGAGAGAAGACGCCATCTAGCTACTAACTATGGACCCGTAAGTCTGGGGTAAACTACTCACGCATCATCGGAGGAGCACCGATGAGGATGATGAACACCTCCGTGAACGTGTTCCTCTCCGATGAAGTGCCGGAAAGGGCCTCTAGATTGGATCTCGTGGTTTTGGAACTTGCGGCAGCTGAAACTAATTTTCGTTGACTCCCTTGGGTTTCCGGAATATTTAGGTATTTATAGAGCTGGAAGTCAGTGGAGGAGACTCCCGTGGGCCCCACAAGGCATCAGGACGTGCCTGGGCCTCCTGGCGCGCCCTGGTGTCTTGTCGGCCCCATGGGCCCCCCTGGTGTACCTCCTGGGCTTCTTGGGTCTCTTCTGGGTAGAGAAAATATCCAAAAAAAAATGTTGTATTTGGACTCCATTTGGTATTGATATTCTGCAAAGTAAAAAACAAGCAAAAAACAAGAAGTAGCACTAGTCAGTATGTCAATTGGTTAGTCCCAAAAATGATACAAAGTTGCTAGAAAAAGTTTGTAAAACATCCAAGATTGATAATATAATATCATGGAATAATCAAAAATTATAGGCATGTTGGATACATATCTGCATTCCCATGCTTAATTCTTGCTCGTCCTCGAGTAGGTAAATGATAAAAACAGAATTTTTGATGTGCAATGATGCCTAACACAGTCATCATATTGTTTTCTTTGTAGCATGGACATTTGGACTTGTAGATGATTCAAAGCAATAGTCTATAATTTGACATGAAGACTTTAATACTCAAGCATATCATAAGCAACCATGTCTTTCAAAATATCAACATTAAAGAAAGCTATCCCTAGCCCATTATGCTCAATCATTGATCCATTCATGAAACACATCCAAATATTAGCTATATCCAATTCTCAAGTATGATAATAGTGCTTCCTAGTTGGTACTTTATAAGAGAAGATGGAGACTCAAGAAAAATAAAAATAGCATAAAAGTAAGTAGATAGGCCCTTTGCAGAGGGAAGAACAGATTTGTAGAGGTGACATTGCTCTTTGCTTTAATTGAGAGATAAAATTATTTTGGGTGTATTCTTTTCCTATCAACGAAAACGACTAAGAGTTCCCAATATCTTCCATGCTAGATAAATCATAGGCGGTTCCTAAACATAAAATGAAATGTTTTTCCTTTCCACTATTCTTTCACAATCCGTGGCTAGCCGTATCCATGGGTGTCTTCCATACCAACACATACCAAGGAATTTATTGGAGTACTTTTTTGCATTTCGGTACTGGGCATCCCTATTACCGCCACACTCTCGTGCAATGGCAAGTGAATAAACACTCATCTTGAGAATAACATAACTAGCATGGAAAATATCGGCCACCCCTTGCCGCTTCATGAGTGGTACATGCACACAAAAGATAAGTTTATTTTGAAATTTAGATTTGGCACATACAAATTTACTTAGAACTGCATGGAAATACCGCACATAGGTAGGTATGGTGGACTCATTTGGCACAACTTGGGTTTTAGGATTTGGATGCACAAGCAGTATTCTTGCTTAGTACAAGTGAGGGCTAGCAAACAGATTGAGAAGCGACAAACCTTGAAATGGAAACCATCATTAAAGAACATTAAACACAACTAACACTGAATAATGCACCATAAGTAGGATATAACTTCATTGCATAATTATTGACTTAATGTGCATGCATAGGGAATCACATGTAACACCCGGATAATTATGCTATAGTTATCCCATGCTAAAGATGCCACGTCACTGTGATTATTGTTGCTAATCTTGCAATGATTCAAAATCAATTCAAAATCAAATTTGAAATCAAGGCAAACAATAAAAGTTTTCAAACATTAAAACTACAGTGTTCGAAGTGTGGCAAATAATTCATTGGTAATTATGGTGGAGAAATCAACATTTTATAAATTGTTTAGATGCCCTAGAATAATTATGATAGGGGCTCCAACAATTATTTAAAATGCCTTTTCTAAATAATGGAGATGAAAACTGTTTTAAATAATTCCCCAACACTTTGTGGCGGTGCCAAATTTTAGTATAATAAAAGTGGGCCAAATCCCTTATTTTACAAAACTCAAATGCTTTTGGTTTTAAAAGGACAAAGCCTCACCCTCGCTTGTTTCCCTGGGCTCTAGCCCAGTGGGCAGGCCAAACTGGCAGCAGGCGAGCCCACCCCGGTCTCACCTTATCCCCAGATGATCGAAACCCTAGCGCGCACTACCCCCACTCGCCCCCACTTCTCCCACTCCCCTTGCCCCCCCTGTCCCATTCTGGATCGGGGTCGGTCCCGACCCCGCCGCCGCCTGCTCCCGCCGCCGCCGCCCGGATCTGCCCTCGCCGGACTGCCTCGCCGGCGCCGCCCGTCTTCATTGTCGTTCCCGGCTCCTCCCCGCCGACCCCCATCGAGCCTCGCTGCCCTGATCACCTGCAACCGCCGGTGAGACGCCCCGGCCTCCGCCTCTCCTCTCCTCCCATGTCCACCTTTCCACCGTATGTTGATTCGTCAGATAGCAAATAGGGTGAACCAGCAAGACATGCGATTTGTCAGATAGCATTGTCTGCTCCGAAGACTTTGTTTTCACTCCAGATTTTTCCATGACCGTGTCGAATGGCTGATGCACATGAAGAGTAATTGAATGTACTAAAATTGTTGACAAATTTAATACGTAATAAAAAAAGCATGGCATGATATAATTCACATATAAGATGATTGGCTAACCAGGATGGCATTGCAAAATTCATATATATGATGCCTGGCTAAACAAGATGGCATAGCATGATTCACATATATGATATAGAAACTAAACAGATGGATATCACACATTGCATGCCTAAACTAAGCATATGCCATATTTTATGTATAAAGTAAGCAATGCAAGGCACCGTATGCATGGTATGACCAACATCAGCATGCCAAGTTAGAGCAAAATACCTCAGTGGGTAAATAGGAGTGGTATGCTCCCTCTGAATCCCCCTCTGAACAGTTATCTTCCTCTTGATTACAATCTAGAATGGAGGGACGGGGTGGCTTTCACGCCCACCATGGAGCGAAGTATGCTTGAAATTTTATTGCCACAAAAGGTCGTCTGTTTTGCTCTACATGTTCAATACCATTGTGTACAATAATTGACATGTGTAGGAATAAAACTCTAGTGAGATTATGTAAGGAGTGCATACACAAATCCAGAGTGATGGTAGCAAACTTTGGATAGACCCAACAAACACATCACAAAAAGAATTACATAAAATAGAAAAAATATAGAGTGAAAACAAAGTCTTCGGAGCGGACAATGCTATCTGACAAATCACATGACTAATTTGACTACTGACGTCATGCTGATGTCATGCTGATGTGATAACCCCATTTTAGATTTAATAATAATTTCAGAAATTGCTAAAACTTTAATAATTCATAAAAAAATAACCGTATCTCGGATGAAAATACTTAGTACATGAAAGTTGCTCAAAAAATATGTCGAATCCTAATACGCCATATGTTCGTCTGTCACATGCCCCTAGCATAGCGAACATGCAACAACCTCCCTCCGTTTCATCTATCCGAAAATGTCTAACTCCGGGAAAACATTCCTGAATGTTCTCCCCCTTCGTCGGTATCGTGTAACACTGTGATAGAACACCCCTAGCATCACTTATTGTCATGTCATGCATCTGTGTGCTTTGTATTTACTGTTTCTTCCCCCTCTCCTTCTTTGGTAGACCCCGAGACCACTGCTGATGCCACTGTGATCGACTACATCGACGACAACCCTTATTCCCTGTCAGCGGAGCTCCGAGGCAAGCCCCCCTTTGATCATCCTGATAAGACCCATTCCATTCTCTCTATTGCTTGCATTAGATTTTGCTAATTTAATTGATTGCTCCTATTCCGATGCATAGCCTGCTTATGTACCTACTTTTGTTACCTACCTGCTTATACTAAACTACTTAGTATAGGTTGGTTGGTGATCCATCAGTGACCCCCACCTTGTCCATGTTTCCCCTGCTTCATCATCGATGACTTGATAACATTATCGACGACCATAGACCGACACATCACCACACCCCACTTAGTTGTACGACTCTGCAGAGTTACTATCGAGCCTAGAGGGTGATACCTCGTAACACACTCCTGATGATGACTCTGTAGTGTAGCTATTTCGGTAGTGGTCATCGAGGGTGATTCCTCCTTTACCACTCTCGATACGAGTCTGCCGTGCAACACCTCAAGTGTGAACCTCGAGGGTGATTCCTCCTATGTTCATATTGACGATTACATCATGTGGAATCCCTCGAGGGTGATTCCTCGGGTATTCCCCACTGCTAGTTTGGACACACGGTTACCTGGACTTTACTTGAGACCTTTGTTAAAGTCAGGTCAGCCCCAAGGGGTACCCGCGAGAGATACCTATGAAAGTTGGGCGGCCCCGGAGAGCACCCGCGAGATAATTACGAGGCACGGCTGGGCAGGCTGGCCCCCCTGGAGTGGGCTAGGCTAGCCCTTGTCGTATTTCCTCGAGAAGGGTCGACGGGGTCACAAGATCGTAAGTCTCCACTCGTCTCCGCGAGCTCCGAACACACTAACGATTTGCGTATTTGATCTGAGTTGGCCTCTAGCCTATATGCACTAACCGCCACGCGAGAATAGTTATGGGCCTCGGCGTCATAGTATCAGCCGAAGCTTTGTTAGATGTCCAGTTCAGCATTGTGGGCCTGTAGGGACAGTGCCATCTAGTATGAGGTGGTGCTCGTCCCGGCTCGTCGCATAAAGACCCGGAGTGCAAAGGGCAATGGGCCCAAGACCCCGGAGCGCTTAGGATGTAGACCATCGGGGACCTCTCTACTGAGGCTAGGTAGGGTTGCGACATGTTGATCTTTTTGTTGGGTTCTACCGTAGGGTGCGTCGACTGCAAATAAAAATTTCATATGTGCAGAACATCCAGGAACATGCTAAGGGAGATGGATCACAGATCGTTACCACTAGATGCGAAGTGCCGTGCAGCAGAAGTAGAGTTGGGGTAGCGTGTCTCTGGAGTTGTCTCCTCGTCGATCTCCCACGTAGTCGATCGGATCACGTGAACGGGTTCGCCGGAGTAGTGCAATTGCACCGCCTCTAACGGTATCCGCGCGTGTAGGAGGAACGTCGTGCGGCAGACTGCTAGGTCCGATCACACAACCGGCGGCAGGTGGAGGTGGCTATTCGCAACGCATGCAAAGCCCTAATGACGGCGCTGAAGTGATCCCCTGAATGAGTGTGCCGCATCACCACTATATATAGGCATCCGTCACGGGCTCAACACTTGGGCCTCGCATGGCACCTAAAGCCCAAAGTCTGTTCAGTCTGTATCCGAGTCCGAGTAGGACCAAGTCTGACTCGTGGAGTCGGGTCCAACCATATAGGTTCCTTCCCTTAAGCGCGCGACCCCTTAGGTTCAAGTCGGCTTGGTCACAGTTCGGATCACCTCCGACCTGCATGGTTGGTAGCGGTCTCTAGCAAGGCGTGCCGACCACCACGCACACTATGAAGCTGGTTAGGCGAATCTGTACAACGTGTCACACTTCCATTCCCTTTGCCTCACGATATATGTTGTCGGGCTGAAGGCGACTCTGTCATCCTTGTGCTAGCCCGTCCTCTTTCTCGTTCCAGTGAGGCCGACCACTATTCGGATTATCTCATAATACTTGTCGCATGGCCATGCTTATCTTGGTCGGATCACACGAGGGCCCCAGAGTATATCTCTCCTGATCGGTGGGGCAAATCCCATCTTGCTCGACCACGTCTCGCAGCATGGGTCTGGACAAGCTCGAAACCTACCTTTGTAACTACCGAGTCACGGAGTAGCGTCTGGTCGGCCCATAGCAAGTCTGTCACCATCCCGAGTACATGCGTCAACACAGGTCTTAGGACATAGAACGTATGTTGTACTAGAGACTCACAGATGACATATCGCTGCATCTCAGAGTTGGGTCTGTCCGACTCAGACCTTATGTCGACTCGGATCCGATTACGTCGAATTCGACCAGACCCTTCCAAGTCCATATTATCCGGTTCGCATCCAATGCTCCATGGCAAGTGAGACCGAGCCATCCACCGTGTCATATGCTAGTCTAATCTGATGTGTGTCCATACATCACTTACGACTAGGGACAATTTAGGATGTATCATACAACACAAGATCTCACAGACAAGTCACGTACTTGCCAACAAGCATCATTGATTACATCCAAGGACTATCTTTATTCATAAACACATAAGAAATACCATCATACATGATTGCCTCTACGACATCTCTCCAATAGTCTCCCACTTGTACTAGAGTAAATCAAATAGACGTCATTTGCCCATAGCTCTAATGTGCCCCCTCATGCTTGTGTTGTGGAAGCAGCTTAGTCAACGGATCTGCAACATTTGCAATTGTGTGAATTTTGCATAACTCTATATCACCACTCTTTACAATCTTTCGTATTAGGTGATATTTCCGATCTATGTGTCTTGTCTTGTGGTGGTTCCTCGGCTCCTTGGCTTGTGCGATGGCACCAGAATTATCACAATAAAGGTCCAACGGTTTCACCGAGGCTGGGAAAATACCAAGATCATCCAGAAAGTTCCGGATCCAAACACCTTCCTTTGTAGCTTCACAAGCCGCAATGTATTCGGCTTCCGTGGTAGAATCGGCCACCGTATCTTGCTTGGAACTCGTCAAGCTCACTCCTCCTCCGTTCATGACATACACAAATTCAGACTATGATCGACAATCATCTCTATTGGTTTGGAAACTAGCATCGGCGTAACCCTTTACGACGAGCTCCTCCTCACCTCCATAAACTAGGAACATCTCTTTAGTCCTTTCCAGGTACTTCAAAATAGTCTTTACCGCCGCCCAGTGACTCTCACCTGGGTTGGCCTGGTATCTATTTGTTAGGCTTATTGCAAAAGCAACATCAGGCCGTGTAGTTATCATGTCATACATGATGGATCCGATTGCCGAGGCCTATGGAATACTACTCTTCTTGCTTCACTCATCAGATGTCGAAGGACTCTGAGTCTAGCTTAGCCTTATACCACGTGAGACATGCAAGAACCCTTTCTTGGCCTCACTCATGTTGAACCGCTTCAAGACTTTATCTATGTATGTGCATTGGCTCAAACCGAGCAGCCTCCTCGATCTATCTCTATAGATCTTAATGCCTAATATGTAAAACGCTTCACCTAGGTCCTTCATCAAAAACTTTCCATTCAATAGTTCCTTGACATAGTTCAGCATCGAAACATCGTTTCCAATCAGCAATATATCATCCACATATAGTATCAAAAACACTATCGATCTCCCACTCAACTACTTATATAAACAAGCGTCCTCTTTGCTTTTTATAAAACCGAGACCAGCGACGACCTCATAAAAACGAATGTTCCAGCTCCGAGATGCTTGTCTCAACCCATAAATGGATCTCTTGAGATTGCATACCTTACTAGTGCTAGTCGGATCGACAAAGCCCTCAGGCTGTATCATATACACGTCCTCGGTTAAATTTTCATGAAGGAAAGCCGTTTTGACATCCATCTGCCATATCTCATAATCGAAATAGGAAGCTATAGCTAGTATGATGCTCACTGACTTCAGCATCGCTACCGGCAAGTAAGTATCATCATTGTCAATTCCTTGAACTTCTCCATAACCATTAGCGACAGGCCAAGCTTTGTGGATCTGAACATTTCCATCCACTTCGGTTTTGTTCTTAAAGACTCATTTGCAACCTATGTCTTTTATGCCAGGTGGCGGATCAACCAATTCCCAAACTTGATTTTCATCCATGGTCTTTAATTCGGACCTCATTGTGACGCCCGAGGACCGATGTCCCAGAAGATTCTAGATGTTCCGGGTTCTCCCGTGTGTTTCATTTGTGCTTGTGTTATTTATTTTGCATTGCATCATGTCATCATGCCATCATGTCTTTAATCTTTTGCATCTCAACTTAATTAAATCATGTGGACCTTCGGTCCATTTAAAATCGAGGGAAGGATGACTTCTCTTTATAACATATATATATATATATATATCCTCCTAATATTTATGGAGCTATTATAAAATATTCCATTGTTGGAAGTAACCATAACACACTTGCATATTTTCTCCATGCCTTCCCTTTCTCAATTCTGGCCTCAGCCTTTGCCCATGAATCTTATTGGCTGAGTTAAGCCACATCCTCAAATTCCACCCCTTTTGGATTCCATCAAAAGGGTTTTCGTGAATTCAAATAGTTTGACTTTTGTTCAAACTTGTTTGAATCTTCTTTTCCCAAAAGTCTTTCGTTGTTTTTTATTTAATTTCCTTACATTTTTTGTGAGTCCAGGGAATTTTACCCTATGCCTAATTCTTTCATTAACCCTCTCTTTCTTTTTCTTCTCTGTTATTCTTTTCTTCTAAAAGAATATGAGGGGGAGAGAGAGACCTGAGCCGGGCTGCATCTTTCCACCTCCAGTCCGGCCCATTTGCCTGAGGCCTCCTAGGCCCAGTCCCTTCCTAACCTAGCCTCCATGGCCCGATCGACCTCTACCGCAGCCCGATCTCCCCACGTAACCCTAGCCACTCATCGATCCCCTCTACTCGATCCCTCTAGTCCCTCGTCCTTCTCTCCCTCGCAGCCTGATCCCCCCTTCTCTCGCTCTTCCCTCCCGAGCGCCGCCAGCCTCGCTCCCTCTCGATCTGTTCCTCCTGCCCGATCTCCTTCGCTTCGCGCCCCCGCACCTCCTCCTCATCGCCATGCCCCGCCTCCGTGCTTCTGCGCCGCCGCGCTCCTTCTCCTCCCGCGTAAGCGCCGCCTCGTCGTCGCCTACCTGTGTCGCGCCTCCCCAAGCGCCACCCTTCGGCCTCCTCCGCCTGGCCAGCGCGAGCTCTGCGCCTCGCCTTCTGCGCTCGCCGGAGCGGCCGGCCAGAGACGCCGTATCCTGACGCCGCGTCGAGCCCCTCTTCCCCTCCCCGCCGGGCCCGCTGATGCGTCGTCTCCACCGCGCCAAGGCGCCTCTCCAACCTCCCGCTCATGGTGCCCCGCCTCTAATTTCTCCCACGTCGCCCTGCCTTGTTGCCGATGACCCGAAGATCTTGCTGCCCCCTCGTTGTTGCCGCTAAGTTCCTCTTCCAGAGACGCCCAAGTGCACGAGGACCTCAAGTACGACTACACCAACATGAGTACCACGACGCCGACGTCCTTCAAGTTCGGCTACAAACGACATGTACAACTACGTTGCCGAAGACCAAGACCGCAAGTACCACGACGTCCGAGTACGACTACACTTGGTGGATGCGACAAGTACCTCTACGGAAACATGAACATCTACGGAACGAGTACCACTACCGTCGCCGAAGAACCGTGAACGAAAATGCCAACGTGTACGACTACCGTCGCCCTGGAAATGATGGATTCGTCAAGTGCCTTTCCGAAACGGAACGAGTACCTCTACGTCAACGACGACCCCGACGCCCCGAGTACGACTACGAACAGAACGACTACTTCCATCTACGAACATGTACCACGACCCGCGAGTACCACTACTTCCTCTACGACCTCGAACCGCCCCAAAACGAACGTTCCGAAGGTATAACCCCGAGACGATGACCCGTAGAATGCATGTGTTGTATGAGATGTTTTCCCTTGTGTGCACCGTGCCCGATTCGTCTTTTGTCATGCTCCTCGGTTGCCTTGTCGCCGACCCGTGGGAACTCGGTGACGGGATCACCCCACCTTTGATCTTGTTCGACTCGCTCACGCCTCCCTTCATCTTTTGCATCAGTCTCTCAACGAGTTACCGGAACCGATATGTTGCGTGGCATCATTTTCGGTTCGTTGCCGTGGCACCCTTTCTTTCCACCACGGTGACAATACTTCATATCTCTTCATGTTAACGTTTAACTAAAAATTGCATAAAACTTGATCATGTCATCCGCATCATGTTAACAACATTAAAGTGTGTGAATTGTTGTTGCTTAAAATTGCTAATCATGCATATGTGGATTTTCCCGGAATTGTTGTTGTTATTTACGGCATCATTTAAAAAGCCTAAATAGTGTAGTTTTATTATGCATCATACCTTGCCATGTATTGCATCATATGTTGCTTGTGTTGTTTTTCTGTGCAACATACCTTGCCATGTAATGCTTCCTGTAAAGACTTGTCATGCATCATACCTTACACGATTGGTTATATGGGGACCCCTTGACACTTCGTCTTTGAATAAAACTCCTCCAGCAAGGCCCAACATTGGTTTTAATTTTCCTCATAATAACAACTTAATTAATTAATGAAATTTGCATAGGGGGTCGCGCCCTCGGGATTCTTTTCTACATAGCAGGGGGGGCCAGTGCTGATGGTGTTGGTCCCGAACGGCGAGTATGCGGGGCCACCTTGGGGAAACCCGAGGGCTGGTTTTACTCGTATAATCGCCCATCCGGACGTGGCCTAAGACGAGATACGCGCGGCTACTATCAGGGTGTCGGCACGCCGGGAGGTCTTGCTAGACTTGTTTTACCATTGTCGAAATGTCTTGTGCACCGGGATGCCGAGCCTGATCGGATTTCCCTAAGATAAGGGGTGATGATATTATATTTATCACTTCAGCTCATCGCGAGAGCTTGTGATGGGCTAAGTTGGGACACCCCTGCAGGGTTATAATCTTTCGAAAGCCGTTCCCGCGGTTATGTGGCAGATTGGAATTTGTTAATGTACGGTTGTAGAAAACTTGACAGAGGATCTGAAGTAAAACACACAACTGTGTGAGTAACCGTGACTGTCTATTTTCACTTTGAGAAGAGAACACGGTGGGGTTATGTTTGACTCGTAGGTAGTTCAGGATCTTTAGCGATCACTACTAGTTGCGACCGTTTGCGTAGATGCTCATCTTATTCTTGTACTCGTAAGTTAGCCACCATATGTTGCTTAGCCGCTGCTGCAACCTCGCCACTTTACCTCTTTCTACCTATTAAGCTTTGATAGTCTTGTTACCCATGGTTATGGGATTGCTGAGTCCTCGTGGCTCACAGATACTACAACAACAGTTGCAGGTGCAGGTTTCCGATGTCTTGACATGAGAGCGATGTTCTTTTGTGGGAGTTCTTTCTTCTTCTTCTTCAGTCTTGGGTTAGTTTCCGGGTCGGCAGCCTGGGATAGCAGATGGATGTATTTGTGCTTTTCATGTTTGCATCCGTAGCCGGATGCTTTGTATTGATGTTGTTGTTTTCATGTGACTTGTATGTATTGTTGTATCCCCCATGTATGTATGTAATGGTACGATGTAATGATATCCATCTTGCTAAGCACCCGAAATGCGGTTGTGCCGCAATCACGTAAGTGTCACGTGATCGGGATAGAATCGCATCTTGGGCCTGACACTCATGGCCTCCAACCATGCCTCGAAATCCGGGCTTACCATCGCTTCTGCATACGTAGCCGGTTCGTCGCTTTCTAGCAACAATGCATCACGCACTCTGCGCAGTCTTTCCGACCTACGTGGTTCCGGTGCCGCTTCCACCTTGGGTTCCCTGTGAGAGTTCAGTATGATCACATCACCCGCCAAGTTGTCCCCAAGTGGTGCTCGAACTTCTTCGAGTTGCACCTGCCTCCCACTAGCCTCCTGAACGAGAAACTCTTTCTCAAGGAAGACCCCGTTTTGAGCAACAAACACTTTGTTCTCTTCGCGGTTGTAGAAGCTATATCCCAAGGTTTCCCTCGGATATCCGACGAATATGCATTTATCCGACTTGGGTGTAAGCTTGTCTGACATAAGTCGTTTGACAAATGCTTCACAACCCCAGATCTTCAGAAAAGACAAACTGGGACTCTTCCCAGTCAACATCTCATGTGGTGTCTTATCTACGGATTTAGATGGCACTCTGTTGAGTGTAAGAGTTGTAGTTTCTAGAGCGTATCCCCAGAATGACAAGAGTGAATCTAATTTTCTCATCTTAGATCGAACCATATCCAACAAGGTACGATTCCTCTGTTCCGACACACCATTTCTCTGTGGTGTACCCGGAGGTGTGAGCTGAGGTACTATACCTCGACTTTTCAGATGATCATGAAACTCCTGGCTCATGTACTCACCTCCATCATCAGATCGTAGAAGCTTTATAGTCTTGCCGAGTTGATTCTCTAACTCGTTCTGAAACTCTTTGTACATTTCGAAAGTTTCCGACTTGTGCCTCATCAAATAGATATAGCCATATCTTCTCAAGTCGTCGGTAAAAGTCACGAAGTACTGATAGCCACCTCTAGAAGTTGTGCTCATTGGACCGCACACATTGCTTTGTATAAGATCCAACAGCTTCGACACCCTCTCACAACTCTTTGCAAAAGGAGACTTAGTCATCTTGCCGAGCAAGCATGATTCGCATGTCTCGAACGACTCAAAGTCGGGCGAAGTTAGGAGCCCATCACTGTGGAGCTTCTTCATGTGTTTCAGACTAATGTGTCCAAGACGACAATGCCAGAAGTATGTCAGATTTATCTCATTAGGCTTATGCCTCTTGACATTCATATTATAGACAAGTTCTGTATCAAGATTCAAAATAAATAGCCCATCAATAATGGGTGCATAGTCGTGGAACATTCCATTCAAAAATATTGAACAACCATTCTCCTTTAAATTGAATTCATAACCTTGACTCATGAAACATGAGGCAAAAATAATGTTCTGACTAAGTGCAAGAATGTAATAACAACTATTCAATTCCATAATGAATCTGGAAGGAAGCTGGAGCTGCATCGTGCTGACCTCCAACCAATCCAGTATCAAATACCAATATGAACAACCAATCCAGTATCAAATACCAAAGAGCTACTAGGTATGTCAGGAAGGTAAATGTCTATAAGATATGCAACAAGTGTACCTTTGCCTGAAGTAGCATTTCCAGCCTTCTTGCCATGCTCTGCAAGCCATTGCTACAGTTCCTCTTCTAGTGACCGGTCTCCTTGTAGTGATAGCAAACGGTCTCTGAGTTCTGTCCAGACTTCAACCCTACGGCGGAGATTTCCTTCTCCGTGCCCTTTGCCTTAGCCTTTTTCTTAGACCAACTCTTCTTGAACTAAGCCGAGTTCTGCACCATCAACACTTGATGCGTGCCTTTCTTTATATCCTATTCTGCCACCTTAAGCATATCATGCAATTCAGTGAGCTTCTTATCCATGCCATGCATATGATAGTTTGAGATGAACGTCCCATAGCTGGGTGGAAGAGAACCCAGAATGTATCTTAGTGAGCTCATTCCAGAGCGATAAGCCTAACCGATCCAAAGCTTGCACATATCCGATCATCTTGATCACATGTGGGCTTCATGAATCACCTTCCTTCAGCTTACAATTCATCAAGGATCGCCAGACATTGAACCTTTCGGTCCTAGACTGAACCTAAAACATGCTCTTGAGACTTTCGCTCATATCGAAAGCCCCAACATCTTTGAAATGTTGTTGCAAATCGGGCTCCATACAAGCCAGCATGAGGCAGCTGATCTCATTTGATTCATCAACGAGTTTCTGGTAGGCATTCCTGGCTGTGGCATTAGCAGTATCGGCAGGTTCATCTGGAAGTGGATCCTCTAGAACATGTTCCTTCTTATCATGCTTGAGAACAATTATCAAATTTCTATACCTGGTGGTAAAGTTTCTTCCATTAAGTTTATCCTTTTCCAAGATTGATTTGAATGTAAAGTTGGGTTGAGCAGGTGGTGCCATTGATCTACAACAGAAAATATGCAATCACTGAGCAATGTGTTTATGTAGAGTAATTCAAGCCTTTAACAGAAATACTCCCACTGAAGTTAGCGCAAACTCCTAGTGATTCTGGATCCGACTAGCACATGCGACTAGTGAGCTTTAGCATCACTGCTAGCCAACATGACTATCCGGTAAGAAACTCCTTGCTAATCATATCTTTATACGACTCCTGTCGGTCAAGTAGGTATCTCATACCCCGGCTCCCGACCTCTTTTTCCATAAGTCCCAAAACAGTGTTGATTGCCTTGTCAAGTTAACCTGATGTAGTTCGTGTCCATGTCTGCCACGAACCCTTCAGTAGCACCCCAATTTTATGAGCCCACTACTAGACGTACTTGACGTGCGAAGGTGCAACATCGGGAATGGCAATTTACTTGATATTCAGGAGGGTCTTTCTACCATTATAACATGCATAGAAAGTAAGAAGCATAACAATCACAAATAAACATATATTGTGAAATAGTATGGCTCCTTAATGGATGTTCTTCAAGGTCGGCTCCAACTCCGATGACCATCTGGGAACTCCATCTTGTTTCTCACACCGGGATGCCAAGACACCAAACCTGATCTCTATTATCCAACTACTACAACTAGTAATGAATTTACATAGAGTCACAAGTCGACACGCAGGTTGTTATACATTATAATGACAACACTTTGGCTCCTGCCGGCTGACAAACATGACTTGCCGGCCATGTATAAATTATACACATGCATCACATACACATGAGCCATACTATTCACATCAAACCTGCAAAACAAAGTCATGCATAGAACGCATTCTACCAGTGTGTGTGTCGGGTACGAAATACACGGCGCAACGCACACAACGGTCACGCCTCGCCTCGCCGCGTCCTGTGCGCGTGCCCACTCCGCGCCGGCCGCACCCCGAGCGCTCCGGTACATGCTACGCACGCTCCGCCTTTCCCCGCCGTTCTTCTCCACCGCACGGTCCCCGCTACTGCGTTCCCACCGCCGCTTCTAGCCGCCCTGGCCCCGCCTCCGGGCGCAGCTAGTCGCCGCCCCTGCCCCGCCGCCGTGGCCCGCGGCTGGCTGCGCCCGGGTCCGACGCCCAGAGCCCTGCGCCCGCTGCCCGTTTCGCCCATACGCCCCCAAGGCTCCTGTGCCACTGCATGTGGCGCCCGCACCCATAAAATCAAGAAAAGAATAAAAATAAATAAAAATGTGTAATTAGTAAATTAAAATACTTAACTAACCTTCTTAATTAACCTAATTAACTAATTAGTAAATTAAAATTGTTAATTAGTTACTAGTCTATGACAAAACGACCCCACACGTCAGGGTTGACTGTTGTCAACTCAGTTGATTGCTGACGTCATGGTGATGTCATGCAAATGAGATAACCCCATTTTAGATTTAATAATAATTTCATAAATTGCTAAAACTTTAATAATTCGTAGAAAAATAACTATAGCTCGGATGAAAATACTTTGTACATGAAAGTTGCTCAGAAAAATATGTCGAATCCAAATTCGCAATATGTTCGACTGTCACGTGCCCCTAGCATAGTGAACATGCAACTGTCTCCCTCCGTTTCATCTGTCCGAGAATGCCTAGCTCCGGGAAAACATTCCCGGATGTTCTCCCCCTTCGTCGGTATCGTGTAGCACTGCGATAGAACACCCCTAGCACCGCTTATTGTCATGTCATGCATCTGTGTGCATTGTATTTATTTTTTCTTCCCCCTCTCCTGATGCCACTGTGATTGACTACATCGACGACAACCCTTCTTCCCTATTAGCGGAGCTTCCAGGAAAGCCCCCTGCCCTTTGATCATCCCGATAAGGCCCATTCCATTCTCTCTCTTGCTTGCATTAGATTTTGCTAATGTAATTGATTGCTCCTATTCTGATGCATAGACTGCTTTCGTTACGTACCTGCTTATGTTAAACTACTTAGCATAGGTTGGTTGGTGATCCATCAGTGACCCCCACCTTGTCCCTGTTTGTGACACCCCGAGACCGATGCGCCAGGTGTCAGCCAGTTATTCATCGTCGTTGCCATGTCATCTGCTTGCGTGTTGCATTTTGCCATGTCATCATGTGCATTGCATCCTCATGTTTTTCAAAACTTGCATCTGTGTGAGTCCGCTCGTCCTTTCCCCTAGCCATTCTGAGCCCAGACACACTTGCGTGCGACCGTGGCACCTCCAAATATTTATTTTATTAGTGGCCGGAAAATGTTCTCGGAATGGGTTGAATATTGGCGTGCGGCCTTATTATATTTTAGGTAGGCCGCCTGCCAAATTTTGTCGCATTCGGAGTCCGTTTGATGCCCCAACAAATAACTATAACGACACTATCGCCGGACAAAACCTCGGACGTTTTCGGTCACCGAAAACCCCGGCGGGCCTCTCTCTCTCTCTTCTCTCCACACAGCCCATGGCCTATATTCAGCCCACTAAACGAACCCACTAGCCCATCCTCCCCCCTCTCAACCTGGACCATCCGATCGCGATCGGAGGGTCTCAATACCCCAAAAGCACCTAACCCTAGACCCCCTTCCCTATTAAACAACCCCCCATGCCAAATTGGGCATCTCCTAGCCTCCCCTAACCTCCCAGCCTCCTCCTCCTCGCAATCAACGCCAGATCCACCCACCGCCGCCACTTGTCGTCGGCCTAATGGCCAGCGCCGCCGCTAACTGCCTCCCTCCACCACTCCCCGACCTCCACGTGTCCCCCTGGCTCCTCCCACCGCCGTCAACCGTCCCGGCCCGAGCCAAGCCCGCCCCCGGGCCGAGCCGGGCCCGAGGCGCCCGCAGCCGCCGCACTCCCTGGGCCCGAGAGTCGCCGCCTCCCTCCGCTCGCCCTGCTCCGAGCCCCCTCTGTCGCCGGCGACCCGCAGCCCCGCCGCCTCCTCCGACCCGCTCATCGGCAGCCCCGCTGGAGCGCCGCAAGCCTCTGCTGCCTCGCCACCGACCATCGCCGCCCGATCCCGCCTCTACGCCGCCCTCTCGTCTGCACACCCGTCTTCCCCGCAGATCCACGCCACCGCCGCCATGGAGCTCGCCTCCGGCCGGAACTCGCAACGTCGGCCCCGGGATCCGCTGTCCCTGGCCTCGGTTTTCCCCATTTCGGCGGGTCTCCGCCGCCCTTGCCTCGCCGTAGTCCTGAAGCACCGCCGCCGTCCGCTGCCGGTGACGTGCTCGGGCACAAGCACGTCGCTCGGTCGTCCCTCGCTAGCGTGGGCCGAAGCCCAAGGTCCAGCTAGCCTTATGGGCCCCGTGAGGCCTGGCGCCCCCGACCCACTCCACCTGCCCCGCTGGCCTCTCCGTCCTGGGCTTGCCCCATTTGGCGAGCCTCTACCTAAGCCCTGCCCCTTGCAAAGAATACTTTACTGCGCTCACTTTTCGTTTTAGAATAATGGCCAAGTCCCTGAAATTCAACAGCATGTTGCATACTTGTGAGTGGTGTAACTTTTTTCACATAGATCCAGATGGAGCATTTGATATGTCAAAATGTTCTTCTTAAAGTGCTCTACATGTTAGGTGCATTTGCATGCATGTTACTGTTAAACTTGTTGCCTTAATCTTCGTTGCAAAACTGCTATGTGATGTTATTGTCAAGTCCTTGTTGTCTGTCAACAATATGTTAGCATGTTTGTGATGTTGTATCTTTGTGCATGTTGGTCCAAATGGAGTGTATGATATGTCAAAATGTTCATTGTGAAGTGCTCTAAATGATGGTTGCTGTTGCATTCATGTTAGGTGCGATATTGCCATGTTTATCTCTGTTGCAAAAGTGCATGTGGCTCTTAAGTGCTGAAATTTTTTATGAGATGTTGATTTGTCTTTTTCATATCTTTATGTGTGATTTTTGTTTGAGCAACATGTCAATATGTTTTAGAAGAACAATCATGTCAGCTTTGATGTGGTGCAATCCACTTTTCATGATATGCCTTGTGGTGAGTGGAACAAGCTTGCAAAGTGACCTACTCACTGTTGGCTAATTTCTATAACTTGTTGAAAACTGCTAAGTCTGAAACTGTTATAACCTGATGCCATGTTTGCTTGATGCCTCAATCAAATCCATGCTTGTTTTGAGATGCCCAATGATCATGCCTTGATGTCCATGTTATACTCTACCCATCCATGCCCTTGTTTGCCATCATAGGTTGATGTAGCTTGTTTATTTCTTGCTCTCAAATTGCTATAAAATGTTGCTGTCAGCCTGTAAACAGTAAGTTCAGTTTTTCCATGTGAATAGCTAGTGCTCTATGCATCCTATGACCATGTTCTTGCCACGAGTAGCTTCAAAACATGTCTTCTTGCTGTTGGTTATACTCACATGCCATGATATGCTCTGAGACGAGTTGCACAAGCTTGCAAACATGCCTACTTGTCGTTGTTGCTACCATATTCAGTTTATTTCACTAAGTCTGTGAATCTGTTATCTTTTGCAATCTTGCCATGATGTTATGAGCATGTTCTAGTGGTGTTTGGTAGTAGCTCAGAGATCATGCTTGTAGTGCTTGACATGTACATTCTTGCTATGCCCTTTGTTTCCATGAAATGTTATTGTATCATGTTGTTTTGATGTCAACTAAGTGTCGTGTTGCTATTTTTGAACAGCTTGTTGTTATATCTTGTTTCATGTGTATGTGTTGAACCGTTGCTCCGTTTTGAGCTTGTCCTATATGAAACTTGCTTGATTTTGTGTGTAGATGCATAATAACATGTTGAATACCTGTTTGGAGTGTGTTTGCTTGATGTGTGGATGCATCTTGCATCTGTACCATGTTCATCTTGTTTTGCTCATATATTCTAGGTCGTAGCTCCGAATTAAATGAACTTTATATGAAACTTGACTAGAATTTAGAGTAGGTCATCATGGTGCATGTTACGTAGCTCGTTAACAACTTTAACTTAAGGTTTGTTCAGATCTACATCAATTTCAAAAATTGCATATGAGGACATAGCGGAATTGTTATATGTTGTTTCCGGCCTCATTTAAACTTCTTTGTGTGATGTTCTTGTTTGCATCATCCCTTGCCATGAATTTGTTCATGTAGCCTTGTCATGCATCATACTTGCTTGAGCATCATGTCTTGCTATGTGTTGTGTTTTACCATGTGTGTGCTTCTTCTCATTAGTTCATATTCCATTGCCATAGTGAGGATTCGTTCGTCTTCGTGTATTCTTCTTCGTCTACTTCATGGACTCGTTCTTCTTCCTTGCGGGATCTCAGGAAAGATGACCGCCACCTTAGATACCTTTACTACCATTGCTATGCTAGTTGTCTCGATGCTATCGTTATATGTCGCGCTACCCATCATTTATTGTCAGCCTCTCTCCTTGTCACCATGAAACACTCTAACCTTTGTCACCACCCTAGAAAACCGTTGTTTGGCTATGTTACCCGCTTTCTCAACCCCTCTTATAGCGTTGTTAGTTGCCGGTGAAGATGAAGATTGCTCCATGTTGGATCTTGGTTGTTGAAATATCATAATATCTATTACTATATTTAACACACCTATATAATTGGCAATGGGTGGAAGGCTTGGCCTTTTGCTCGGCGTTTTGTTCCACTCATGCTACCTCAGAACCAATAAACCGGTGTTATGTTCCTTGATTTTGCGTTCTTAACGCGGTTGGGTATATGGGGACCCATTGACATTTCGCTTTGAATAAAACTCCTCCAGCAAGGCCCAACATTGGTTTTAATTTGCCTCATAATAAAAACTTAATTAATTAATTAAATTGCATAGGGAGTCGCGTCCCCGGGTCCTTAATTCTACATTACAGGGGGGCAGTGCTGATGGTGTTCGTCCCAAACGGGCAGCCTGCGGGGCCACCACGGGGAAACTCGAGGATTGGTTCCTATAGCCTTTCCCATCTGGTCATGGCCTGAGACGAGATACGCGCGGCTACTATCAGGGTGTCGGCACGTCAGGAGGTATTGCTGTACTTGTTTTACCATTGTCGAAATGTCTTGTGCATAGGGATTCCGAGTTTGATCGGGTTGTCCCTAAGATAAGGGGTATTATTTTTTTACCTCTGCTGATCGTAAGAGCTTGTTATGGGGTAAGTTGGGACACCGCTGCAGAGTTATGATCTTTTTAAAGCCGTGCCCGCGGTTATGTGGCAGATTGGAATTTGTTAATGTCCGGTTGTACATAACTTGACAGAGGATCCGAAGTAAAACACGCAACCGTGTGAGTCACCGTGATCATCTCTTTTCACTTTGAGAAGAGAACGCGGTGGTGTTATGTTTGACTCATATGTAGTTCATGATCTTTAGCGATCATTACTAGTTTGCGACCATTTGCGTAGATGTTCATCTTATTCTTGTACTCGTATGTTAGCCACCATACTTATGCTTAGCCGCTGCTGCAACCTCACCGCTATCCTTTCCATACCCATTAAGCTTTGCTAGTCTTGATACCCATCGTTATGGGATTGCTGAGTCCTCATAGCTCACAATTACTACAACAACAGTTCCAGGTGCAAGTTTCCGATGTGTTGGGGTTCTTCTTCTTCCTCGCCGGTCTTGCACTACTAGGAAAAGGGCTATAGATGATATGGCCACTAATGGCGCACCGGACATGTGGTGCGCCATTACTATATACTAATGGCGCACCATGTGTCGGTGCGCCATTAGTGTCCAAATACTAATGGTGCATCAGACATTCGGTGCGCCATTAGTAACAACTTTTTTAAAAAAAATTCCAGACATATTAATGGCGCACCGTGGCACAGTGCGCCATTACTAGTATAACTAGTAATGGCGCACCACCTACTCAATGCGCCAGTACTATTTTTTTTTCTTTTTTGCTAAACTACTAATGGCGCACCACTCACTAATGCGCCATTAGTAACACTGGTTACTAATGACGCATTAGTTGGTGGTGCGCCATTAGTAAAGTGGGACCAGCTAGATATTTTGGACAGCCACACCTACACACTCACTTTCCCCACTTCATTCTCTCCACCACCTCCTCCAAGCTTGTGTCGGCTGCCTCCACCTCCTCACCTCATTTGCACCATAGATTCATCAAAATTAAGTGGTTAAATTACCTTTTTTGATAGGTAAGTAAGGGGGGAAAGCTATCTTTATGTTGTAGATCATTTTTTCTCCCTCGAGCTCCAACAACTGTGCACATGCACTTTTTATGGCCTAGCTAGATCTATGTATGTTTGTGGTGTTGCATATGTTTGTGTTTGCAGGTACCGGTATTTGAAATGCGATAGTTGCCAATATTTTGCCGAAATGTTGATTCATTTCCGTTTCGGCGAGAATTTTGGCACTATGCTTTCTTTTTTGTCCTATTTTTAGGGAAAGTCATGCGGAATTTTTTCTTGGTTCTAAAATATAGTTTTGCTCTGCCCTGCAGACGACCATGGTCCGCACGATGACCGAAGGCATCGTGAATAGGTGTTTGAGCTCCACGAAGGCCGAGATGCTTCAAAAGAACGAGACGGAGATAAGATGTCCGTGTCGAAGATGCAAGCTGAAGAGCCTTATTATGGACCCGGATTCCGGGCAGGTGCGGGACCACCTGCTCTTGTGTGGTTTCATGGATGGCTATTGGTGGCAAGGTGATGAAGATGACTATGAAGTCGTCCATGGCCGGGCAAGAAATGAGGAAGGGCAGCAAGACAACCACCGCGGCGAGGGCGGGCGAGAAGACGAAGAATCTCCAGGACATGATCACTATGGTGATGTTGTACACAGTAATCATGTAGAAGATGCCGGACATGATGATGAGGAAGATCAAGCCGAAGGGCATGATCATGATCTAGATGAAGATGCCGGAGCAGACGACGATGGAGGCTGGGTGTAGGACCCTCATATTCAAGAGCTGCTTCTCAAGCAGACGGATAACGCAAGAGCTGCCGCCCGAGAGAAAGCCAAGCTGTATCAAGTGGAGATAGACGCGGTTACTCCATTGTATGAAGGATGTAGGCCCGAGGATACCCGCCTGAAAGTAACGTTCATGGCTCTGGAGATGAAGGTAAAACACAAAATGACCGACGCATGCTTCAACGAGAACATGTCATTCTGGCTGGAACGTCTTCCCAAGGGGAACAAGTGCCCGACCAGTTTCGAGGAGGCGAAGAAAATCGTGTGTCCTCTGGATTTACCGCACGTGAAATACCATGTGTGCATGAACAATTGCATCATTTATCGGGATGAGCACGCGGAGTCTACCATATGTCCGGTGTGCGGCGTCACTCGATACAAGAAGCGGAAGAAAGCTCCTCGAAAAGTGGTGTGGTACTTTCTGATCACTCCTCGTCTGCAGCGATATTTCGCGGACCCTAAGGTAGCAAAGCTCCTGCGTTGGCACGCGGATAGGGAGGAGAAGAAGCGAGAAGATGACGGAAATGATCCGGAGATAAATAAAAAAGACAAGATGCTGAGTCACCCTAAGGATGTGGGCCAATGGCAAGCGTTGAACTTCGAAGACCTAGAATTTGGGATCGATCCAAGGAACATCATGCTGGGCGCGAGCACCGATGGAGTCAATCCGTTTGACGGCCAGAGAAGCACACATAGCACCTGGCCTGTGTTTGTGTGGATGTACAACCTTCCCGCCTGGTTGTGCATGAAGGGGAAGTACATTCACATGAGTATGCTAATTGAAGGGCCGAAACAACCAGGGAACGACATCATTCTTTATCTGGGGCTTCTGAAAGAGGAGTAGACACGCTGTGGAAAATTCCAGCCAATACGTGGGACGCCGCAGAGAAAGAATATTTCCCTATGAGAGCCGCACTCCTCAGGACGGTGCACGACTATCTCGGTTACGGATATGTCACGGGGCAGGTGGTCCACGGATTTTCTGCATGCGTCAGGTGCACGGATGACACAACGTATCGCCAGCTAGATAGAGATCCTGGGTCTTCGAAAACCGTGTTCATGGGACATCGAAGGTCGCTTCGCAAAGATGACCCGTGGAGGAAATGCAAGGATCTGTTCGATGGTGAAACCGAACCCCGAAGATGCCCGCGTACAAGGAGCGGCGAGGACATAGACGAGCTGTTGAAAAATTGGAAAGATTGCCCACTGCCGATAAAGAAGCAACAGGCGCCAGAGCCGGGAAAGAAGCGAAAGGCGCCAGAGCCGCTGCTGAAGGTATGGAAAACGAGGTCTGTTTTCTGGGACTTGCCGTACTGGAAGATGCACCATGTGCCTCACAGCCTTGATGTCATTCATATCACGAAGAACGTGTGCGAGAATCTGCTTGGTACCCTGCTCAACATGCCAGAGAGGACCAAAGTTGGGCCGAAAGCAAGGGAAGACTTGAAATCAATGGGCATCAGGCAGGAGCTTCATGCTAATGATGATGATGATGATGATGATGATGATGATGAGATGAAGCAGGACACGGAAAGTCGTTGCCAAGTCAAAAAGGCCAAGAAGACCGGAAATGACTACCCTCCCGCGTGCTTCACTCTAAGACAGGAGGAGATCGAGCAGTTTTTCACCTGCCTCGTAGGAGTAAAACTTCCTTACGGTTACGCAGGGAAGATAAGTAGATACCTAGACCTAGCGAAGCAGAAGTTTAGGGGGATGAAGTCTCACGACTGTCACGTGCTGATCACGCAGATACTTCCAGTTGCAATTCATGGGATCATGGACGCGCACATCCGTGATACGCTATTTGGCCTATGCAACTTTTTTGACATCATCTCTCGGAAGACAGTTGGTGTGAGGCATCTCAGAAGGCTATAGGAAGAGATCGTGGTGATACTATGCGAGCTCGATCTCTCAGATTTGTCAGTGTTGCAGGGACAGACCTGAGCACAAGCACCGTACCAGCATGTGTAGCCCCCGTTGTGGGATGAGCAAGAGGCCGGTCACCAGCACAGAGGGCCGCAAAAGGTGGTGAGTAAGAGGGTGATGATCATAAAGTAACTCATAGGAGGAAACAAGCTAGTTTAGGTAATGCGAGTGCAATACATGCCACAGGGACGAACCCATGCGGCCTCGGGATAATGCGGAACGAGGGGCACCCCCAACAGAGTAAGCTAAAGATGCAAAAGGATACACGTCGCAGGGACAAGCCAGTGCGACTTCGGGATGATGCAGCCCGAGGGGCGCCCCCAACTGAACCAACTGAAATAGAGTCGCCTGGCACCTTTGCTGGAGAGATGTTGATGTAGCTGAAGACGCTCGCCGCCAATATCGCTCCTCATGAGCCGCCTGACTCCGGGACCTCGTGATGCTCTGATACATCCAAAACGTATCTATAATTTCTGCTTGCTCCATGCCACTTTTGGGTGATATTGCTATGATATTTATACACTTCCATACACTTTTGATCATATTTGGACTAACCTACTAATCCAGTGCACCCCAGTGCCAGTTTCTGTTTTCGGCTGTTTTTGTATTTCAGGTTTTCACATTATGAGAACTGTCAGGAAAAATCCAGAAAAATTATATAAAAAATCAGCGTTCTAGAACCTACCTTGCGCCCGAAGTACAGCCGG
>LR738710.1:502945504-503038328 GCA_902687465.1 Secale cereale
CGCCCCCCCCCCCTGGGCCGCGCCGGGGGGGGGGTGCCTGGGCCCCCCGAGCCCCGTCTAGTGCCCCCCTTTGGCATATATTTAGAGCGTCCTTCGAAACCCTCAGGACGGGAACTCTTTTTCGCGATCTCATCTCTGTTCCGCCGCCGCCGCCGCTTCCAAGATCGGGAGCACCAGGAGAACTCTTCCCGGCACCCTGCCGGAGGGGAGGATCATCATCGGGAGCCTCTCCACCACCATGGACGCCTCCCGGATGAGTTGTGAGTAGTCTCCCTTGGACCATGAGTCCATGACCAGTAGCTATGTGATGTTCTCCTCCCGTTCTTGTGCTTCACTAATTAGTCCTCGTGAGCTGCCCTACATGATCGAGGCACATATGTAATCCTTATGCTGTTGCTGTGATGAGTTTGCTGGGATCCGATGGATTATGAGATTATGTTCAGATTGTGATTGAGTAATATATTTGATCTACCTCTTTTATATTTATGTTCGTGAGTAATTCTTGCATGTTCTCCGTTGTTATTTATTGCTTTGGCCAAGTAATACGTAGTCACTCCAAGAGGGAACGTTATGCTTGATTGTGGGTTCATGCCCCTCGATGACTAGCTTGAGTGACAGAAACATGAGTCTAGGGGATGTGCTGTTGCCACAAGGGGGAAAACAACGGTGCTTGTGCCCGCGGGTGCAAGGACTGTTTACTTTACGCAAAGTTCTTTTAATGCAGTTGTCTGTTGCATTGAGTTTACACTATGGGTGGGGCTCGCAACTTAATACCAGCGAGATGTTCTGGATAGATATCTCAAGGTGGATGATTAGTAGTAGATATTGATGGATTTCGGTCTACTTACTTTGGCGTACCGCCCATGCTTTGAACCTCAACCTTTCTTGCAATGTAGTCAGCATTGGTTTGCGTTCGTGGTCCTGTCAATTGCCCAGCTGTAATTCGTTTACCTCACATAGTTGTTTTATCGTCTTTTGGGAGAGAGACATCACTAGTGAACATCATGAGACTCCGGTCCATATTACCATCATTGATCACATCCGCTATTTACTTTTCGCTTTTACTTACTATTGCAAACATTATCTATCACTACTATCATTTGCGTTTAATCCTTTGTGAACTACAAGGCCGGAGGGATTGACAACCTCTCTGTACTCGTTGGGAGCAAAGTTATTTGTATCTGTGTGCAGGTCCACGTTGATTGCTAATATTTGGCGCCGTTAGCAGTTGACACCTACTTGTTGAACCTAGGAGTCTCTGGGGATTCGATCCTTGGCATCTTTGCTAAGGGAAAAACTTCCACAACACTGCATCTCACACCTTCCACTTGGGGTAACCAACGAGGGGTTAGAGGCCCATCAGGCTCCTGAGGTTCCGAGAGCGGGTGAAGAACCATCGCCACCTCTGCTAGGATCTCTTGATGCCTAGCCTCGCGAGCCACCAGGACGTCCCGCATGTGGCACTGGTGCAAGGCTTCCTAGTTCGGGGAGCCGAAAGGCATGCGAATGTAGCTGTGAGGAGGGCCCTGGCATAGGCCCACCTGAGACGGCCAGTAGAGCTCCTGAGACGCGACTTTGTTGAGTCCTAGGATGTTGACGCAGACGCACAGCCCGTCGCCCGAGCCTGGGGCGGCGGCTACACTTGGCAATATGGGGCGGCGCTTGCCTCGCATTGCTCTTGGTACCTGCAAGTCTTCGATGGCCTGGTCGATGAACTCCTGAGCACTTGCCGCTTCCCACCTTGTGCTCTCGTGAGGGGAGCGTGCGGTGAAGCATGCCTCCACTTGGTGCCTGAGCGCCTCCCTCGTGACATTGGCTAGGTCGGAGGCCCTCCAAAGGAGAGCCCCTGAGCCCAACCTGAGAGGGGCGCCAGGCATGCTTCCCTATGCAAGGGAGGTAGGTGCCCCATCCATGGGCGCAGATCCTGAGGCACGGCCGTCGGGTGCTGCTTCCCCACGAGGCTCCAGGGCGAGTAGCTGCTTCTTTTTCTTCGGAATGGCTTCAGGAGGGTAGATGGTGCCTTCGTTGTCTGGGTCCTCGACTGCCGTGGCCTAGTAGGCGCGCTCAAGGGAGCACACCGCGTCCTTTTCCTCGCATGTGATAGTGATGATGTCGCGGCTCCCTGGCATCTTGAGGATGTTGTAGCCATGGTGAGTCACCGCCATGAACTTGGCCAGGGTCGGATACCCAAGAATGGCGTTGTATGGGAGGAGGATGTGGGCGACGTCGAAGATGATGAGCTCGGTGTGGTAGTTATCGCGCTGGCCGAAGGTGACCGGTGGGCGAATCTTCCCTATTGGGGTGGTGGAGCCGTCGGTCACTCCTGAGAAAGGCTTGGTGGGCTGCAGCTGGTCATATGGTACTTGGAGACGGTCAAATGTGTCGACAGAGAGAACATTGAGCCCTGCACCGCCATCGATGAGGGTTTTGGTGACTTGGACATTGCTGAGGGCGGTCCTCACGAGGCTGGTCCCTCCAGGTGCCCTTGCGAGGTTGGTTGTGCCAGCGGTCCTCATGAAGCTGATCGCACCACTCCTGACGGGGCCGCGGTCGTCCCAACGCCCTCCTGTTCGGTTTCCTCCACGGTCGTAGCCTCGGTCGCTGCGCTCGGGGCGTCGGCCGAAGCACCCGTCGTGGATAGCCGTGAGCTACTGACAATCATTGGTGTTGTGGCTGTGTACTTAGTGGAAGGCGCAGAACGGGCGACTGCTTTTGGATGACTCTAGGTGGTCGCGGCTGCGCTTCATCTCCGGTTCTGCCGCGAGCACGGCCATCCCCTTGCGCTTCACGTATTTAGCCTTGGCCTTCTTGTCTTCTTGGTCAGCAGCAGGGAGCTCGACAAGGGAAAGCTGCCCTTCCTCAGCTCGCGCACACTTGGTTGTTATGTTGAACATGTCCAAAGCTGTGCACAAGTCCTCGTGGATGGCGAGCTCCTCCTTCATCTTGACATCATGGACGCCATCAGAGAACACTGAGATGATGGCCTCGTCCGTCACCTTGGGAATCTTGAGGCGGACGCTATTGAAGCGCTGGATGTACTTCTATAGGGTTTCCCCCGGCTGCTGCTTGACGCGCCGTAGGTCACCCGCGGCTAGCGGGTGGTCGCGAGTGCCCTGGAAATTGAAAATGAAATGCTCGCGCATATCACCCCAGGAGGAGATCGATCTCGCGGGCAGGTTCAGGAGCCACGAGCGCGCACCTTCTTTGAGAGCCATGGGGAACCAGTTTGCCATAATTTTCTCATCGCCATTGGCCGCCTCGATGCTCAGCTCGTAAAGCTGCAGGAACTCAGCTGGGTTGCCGGTGCCGTCGTAGCGTGGAGGCAGGTCAGGCTTGAACTTCCCAAGCCAGATGATGTTGCGTAGCTCAGGGGTGAAGGCTCGGTAGCCTGTTGTGGCCACCGGAGCCCGTCGTGGAGGTGGAGCTTGGTCTTGGTTCTCATGCACCGCCACCGCAGGGGGCGCACGGTCTCGACATGGTGGTGGTGGGAGCGCAGGAGCTCCTCCTTGCAGCCGCTAGACCTCTTGACATGTTCCTTCTTCATGCGCGGGCGCCCTGCGCGATGGGTCACGCCACTAGGCCACACGCCTTGGAGCGAGGGCGACGTCTTGACGCGAAGGTGGCGGAGGTACTTCATGGGCCGCGTCGCCCGCAATGGGAAGCGGGAGATGTAGCGAGAGGGAAGGTGCAGGAGATCCCCTAGTGGCTCTGACGAGTTCGGCGATACGGTCTA
Organism: Secale cereale; assembly: GCA_902687465.1. NCBI lineage: Eukaryota > Viridiplantae > Streptophyta > Magnoliopsida > Poales > Poaceae > Secale > Secale cereale. The sequence goes on from LR738710.1 coordinate 502,949,238, forward strand.
GCCAGTCCTCGTAGAAGTCATTGACGGGGTGGTAGCGCACTAGCTTGCGCGCCATGAGTAGTGCAGCCTGCGCGTCCGCAGGTCCGTGACGGCCGTGGGACAACGAGCCGGCTGGAGTCAGCGATGGGGTAGCAGTGCGTCCATCCCCTCGGTGCAGCGATGAGGCTTGCTGCTCGTGCCTCGCCGGGCTGGTGGCTGTGTTGCCGGCAGGTGATGGAGAATGGTAGGGGTCCGCTGGCGGGAGCCGTCTGGGCGACGCGGGCGGCGAGAGCGGCCCATCGCTCAACACGAGCTCGACGAGTGCCAGCCATGGACGTCACGGACCGGTGATGCGTCGATCGATGGAAGAGAGATTTCGGCGTGCCCCTACTTGGCGCGCCATATGTCGGATTTCGGGTTCCGCAAACCCTAGAAAGTTTTGAACTCTAGGGTGCGCATGAAGAACACTCTCTCCCCGGCGCGCTCGCCCTATGATTCCACGGCCAAGATCGACGAACTCAAGGAACAAGAGACACAGGGATTTATACTAGTTTGGGCTACCTTGCGGTGTAATACCCTACTCCAATGTGTGTGGTAGATTGCCTTGTGAGGCTAAGGATGAACTAGTGCAATGGGTGAACAGCCTCAGGAAGAGAGGTGTCCTTGGGCTCGGATGAGCTAGTGGTATGATCAGGGTGGAAAGGATCCGATCCCTTCTATGGTGGTGGCTAGGTCTTATTTATAGTGGCCTTGGTCCTCTTCCCAAATGTAGGCAGGAAGGGATCGCACAACGGCCAAATTTGAAGGGGAACAACTAGTACAAGCTATCCTGACAAAAGCGGTCTTTGCCTGCCAAAGGCTCTGGTGGTGACGCCGCGCCGAGCTCCACGATGACCTCCATTCTGCCGTCCTGGCGGTCCTTGGTCTTGTTGCACTGATATGGAAACCTTTGCTTGATTCCTCGGGACTCCACGCCGGCGCTTGTCCCCTTAGCACACTACATCCGCTGGCGCCCGCCTGGCCTTGGTCGTCATGGCTCACGTCACGTGAACCTCGCGAGGTGCACCTTGCATAGATATCTCCGCTCCTCAGGAGTCAGCCTAGAGAGGCGGCCCCCAGGGAGGTCTTGCCGTCTTCCACCTCGCGAGGCTTGGCCCCTCGCGAGAGTCTTGAGCTGTGGTTGCTGAAGCTGGGCCGTACCGGTCCGCCAATGGAGCCACGTCACGGGCCGCAGTCAAGCAAGTCTAGGTACCTCCGTTCCCAGGACGCCGATAGTACACATTTGTGTGCATGATTAGTGTACGGTCAAATCGGGGGCGTCACAAGTTGGTATCAGAGCCGACTGCCTGTAGGAACCCCCTTTCCAATCCTTGGTCGAAGGTGAGTCTAGTCTTTGGAAAATTGTTTTACTAACATGGTTGTGTGGCTTACGAGCCCACATCACCATTGCTTTGTATTTAGGATCTTTTACTCCTCGCCTATACTCTGGGACACTGATCTCTCTTATATTCTGGTTAAATGATTTTGCTGAATTTAACTCTAGGTTCTCGCAACTACTTCCCTCAGAGAACCCCTCATTTTAGATAATGGCTTAATTCATTAGAAGACTTCAAAGATATTCTCTGACTTTTAAGAATCCCTTGAGCCACCACCTTGCAGTTCATTTTCGCATGAATACCCCTACGCTTAATACCCCGCACTTACCAAGGATCCGTTCATCCTCAGTTGTTGGTTTGTTTCACATAATTCTTTGAAATACTATTCGATTTTCTGCGAACCTTCTGCTACCTATTGCTTTGAGATTTTCTTGCGTGCTGCAACATGGTTAATTCCATATTTCTAGCAATATTCTTTGATGTCCTTGGTCATTATCATATTGAGTCCCTCGATTCAATATGTGTGTGAATGCTCAGAATCATCAGCTAATCCTTAGGAATTGTCTTTCCAGCTCAGACATCATTCCGGATATGAGTTGGTTTCCTGCCAATCAAACATTGACTTATTGTGCCTCTAAGTATCTTCAACTTTCTCATATTTGATCAGTGCATCTGATTCTGATACTCCGATCTAGAAATCATAATTTCTTTGTATTTAAACTTTGAATTATACGGATGTTTCTATAATCCGGTACCTTTGCATTATTTCTATCGCTTATTGAGTACCGATACTCACATCAGCTCCGTTCTGGACCGCCAAACCCATTACTGGATTATTATCCAATAATATCCTTCACATTTAAAATACTTGTGAGTTCTTCCCCTGATACATAAGGCCTCTTGGAAAATCGTGTCTTATGCCTTTGGAGGATTGTACCCTCTGATATTGTCAACCATGCTGTTCTTTCGAGCTTGTGTCAATTACTTCTCAAGTTTGTGGTATATATTCCTAAGATGCCCCTATGTGTTGAACCTATGCCTTCATTAATCTGTGTGGAACTAAGAGTTTTCACGAGTCTTACTCTTCTAGTGTTTTGCCAGATACTCCCTCCGTTCGGAATTACTTGTCTCGGAAATGGATGTATCTAGAACTAAAATATGTCTAGATACATCCATTTTTGCGACAAGTAATTCCGAACGTAGGGAGTACATTTTTAACAATACAACTTCATCGAAAGCGAGAAGTGAATGAAAGGTTATGCATTGAAGAAGTGGGAGTCCACCTTGAACTTTGTGTTCATGCCCATGTGCATGATTTAGATCTTATCATGGAGACTTCTCGTAACAATAATTATTCCCTTGGTATAATTTCATCATGTATATGTGATTTTGACCTTTGCAATCATGGTTCCAACCATGGTTTTTCTTCTTCGATCCCATTTCTTGGACAAGTTAAAGCATTTGTCTTCCGTAGATCAATTCACCAGTCCAACCTCTATACTGATCTACCTTCAAGTATTGCCCCCGTTATCTCGAGGATATGGTGTCATTACACTATATATTATTAATTCTTGTTAGAATAATACTCTCACTATTGTAGTCACTCCCCAGGTTTGCATTGTCTGTCACTCGAGAACCCCGTCAAGAATAACCATGTTACTATTGTTGATGGCATTCCGGTAGCCAACGATGGACACGAACTTTGCCTATTGGTCTGCCTCGTTCAACGAGAAGGAAAATGGTTCTCTTCATCCCTCGCCCTTGGTACCGACGTTGTTGCTGACATAACTCAAACGCTATCTTTTGACCTGCCTTGCTATCCTGACCATACAAGATGTCAGCGCCCTTCCTACTTTTAACCCACATGGTGGGACCATAACCCATAGTTCTACAGGATTGACACCTGACTCATGTACATCCCTGTATTCCAAAGTTTTTCCTCGCACTTAGCTCCATATGTGATTCAGAAGCTACCTTCCTAGTGATCTATTTTGGTATCAGACGCAGTACTTATTCTCGTTGCTCTGAAACCCTTTCACACTTTGTTTCAGACATCGAATGATTGACTATCCATTTGAAACTTCTTATTGTATGTGACACCCCGAGACCGATGCGCCAGGTGTCTTCCAGTTATTCGCCGTTGTTGCCATGTCATCTTCTAGCGTGTTGCATTTTGCCATGTCATCATGTGCATTTCATCTGCATAGTTTTCAAAACTTACATCCGTTCGAGTCCCCTCGTCCTTTTCGTTGTCCGTTCTAAGCCCAGACACACTCGCACGCGCCCGCGACACCTCTGAATAGTTATTTTATAAGTGGTCAGAAAATGTTCTCTGAATGAGATGAAACTTGGCGTGTGGTCTTGTTATAGTGTAGGTTGACAGCCTGTCAAATTTCGTCGCATTCTAAGGTCGTTTGATAGCCTAACCGTTAAACTATAGAGGCACTATCGCCGGATAAAACGTCGAACGTTTTCGGTCTTCGGAAACCCCTGCGGGCCTCTCTCCCTTCCTGCTTCTCATCCCGAGGCCTCTCCACACAGCCCACCTAGGCCTGCCTAGAACCCCTCTGCTTCGATGTCGTTGGATTGCGATCGGAGGGCTCCGATCTGCCCAGAAAAACCCCAAACCTCCCTAGCCCTAGCCTTACCCTATATATTAAATCCCCTAGTCCATTTTGGACACTACTAAGAAAACCCTGGCCTTCTCCCACCTCTAGCCGCCTCCCCTCTCAATTTCAGCGCCAGCCGAAGCCCCCTCCACCACTTGGCGCTTCCCCAATGGTCAGCGCCGCCGTCCCCATCGCCCGCGGCCAATATCAAGGCGCCACGCGCCCTCCTACCTCCCCCCGCCGCCGTAGGCCCTGCTAGCCCATCTGAGGCCCGGGGCGGGCTGCAACCGGGCCCGAAGCCGACTGCAGCAATGCCCGGCTCCTCGCGCCTCGCTCCCGAGCGCCAGGTCCCGTCGGACCTCGCCGCTCCAGCGAGCCTCGCCGCTGGCAGTCGTCCCGAGCTCCTCCATCGCCAGCTCCGTCGGCCCACTCTCCTCCGCCGCCAGCCGCCGCGCCTCAACCGGACCCTGCCACCGCTCCACCAAGCACTGCCCGCCGCCGCATGCCCCACTCGCTGGAGACCCACAGCTCCTCCTCCGACCACGCTGGCGCTCACTCGCTCGCCTCCCTCTGCCATCTGGAGCCCGGAGCTCGCCGCCCGTTCGCTCTGTGCCCAGTTCCGGCGGCCAGCCGACCGGATCTGCACGACGCCGTCCTGCCCTGGCTCCCTCCGCCGCTGACCGGAGTAGGAGCTCCGCCCCGCCATGACCATCGGCCTCCTCTGCCTCGCGCCGGACATGTCCGTCTGGGCACGGACATGTCCGCTCTCCGCCTCGCCTGTGTGACCGATAGGAGGGCCCGCGCGTCCCAGCCGCCGGACGTGTCCGTCCGACACCAGACAGTGTCCACCCGAGACCCCTTCGAGGTTGTTTTTCCCTCCAAGTCATTTTTCTGAAAAACATTGTGTGTGCATGTTCGCGTGGTTGTAACTTTGTGCATGTATACCCGATTGGAGCATATGATATGTCAAAATGTTCGTCTCTGAATGCTCTAGATGATGGTGTGCCTTGCATGCATGTTAGGGCTCATCTTGATGCCATTATCTCTATTGCAAAAGTACTAAGTGTTTAAAACTTCTGAAATATTTAATAACTTGCTCATTTGTCTTTTTCATATCTTTTTGCGTGATTTTTGTTTGAGCATCATGTTAACATATGTTAGGAGCTATGTCATGTCATCTTTGTTGTGGAGCAATCGACTTTTCATAATATGCCTTGTGGTGAGTGCAACAAGCTTGTTAAGTGACCTTCGTGTTGTTTGCTGATTTCTGTGACTTAGTAGAAAACTGCTAAGTCTGAATCTATTATTTTTATGCCATATTTCCTTGATGCTACAGTCATATCCATGCATGTTTTAGTATGTCCAATGATCATGTCTTGATGTCCATGATATTCTCTATCCATCCATGGCCTTGTTTGTAATTATGGCCTGTTGTAGCTTGTTGTTTTCATGCTCTCAAGTTGCTTCAAAATGTTTCTATCAGCCTGTTAACAGCATGATCAATTGGGCAAAGCTTATTGTTATTCATCCATGCCTCCTATGGACTTGTGTCAATGGTGTTATTTGGAGTATGCAATGCCTATTACATGTCCATGATCTTTGCATGCTCATTAGATTGGATATTCTTGTTGTTTTGTGCCTCCGAAGGTATCATCGTGATGATGTTTTTGCCTTCCCAGATTTTCACTAAGTCCGAGAATCTGCTATAAAATGTTTGCTTCTTGTTACGATGAATGCTATGATCCTATTGCTCCTATGTATATGACATGAGTTGTTCCCTGACCTCCATGTTATGTTCTAGCATGCCATTCTTTTACTTTTCATGATCTTACTCTGTAGCTTAGCTATTTCTTGCCTCCAACATGCCTTCATGATTATTTCTGCTCATATATGCCCAATTTTCCACTAAGTTATAAGCTGTGTAATAAAGTATGCTTGTTGCCTTGTTCATGTAGGATTGCTCTTGATGCCTATGGACCTGATTCTTGGTGTTATTGGAAGTATATAATCTGTTCTTTGAGTTCATGTGATGCTTATGCCATCTTGTTATTGTATCATGTTGTTTTGATATCAATCATATCCTAGTTTTTGTTTGGGACATATTTTGTTTCAAACTCGATCCATGTGTATGTGATGAACCGTTGCTCCGTTTTGAGTGTGCTCTATATGAAACTTGTGTGTTTTTGCATGTAGATGCATAATAACATGTTGTATACCTTTTTGGAGTGTGTTTGTTTGATGTTTGGATGCGTTTTGCATCAATGACATGCTTGACTTGTTTTGCTCATATCTTCTAGGCCGTAGCTCCGAATTAAATGAACTTTATATGTAACTTGGCTAGAATTTCGTGTAGATCATCATGGTGCATGTTAACTTGATGTTTAACAAATTTAACATAAGGTTTGTTCAGATCTGGACCAGTTTCAAAATTTGCATTTCAGGACTTACCGGAATTGTTATATGTTGTTTCCGGCCTCGTTTAAACTTGTTTGGTTGTGTTGTTCTTGTACGCATCATTTCTTGGCATGTGTTGCATCATGTAGCCTTTTCATGCATCATACTTGGTTGAGCGTCTTACCTTGTTTATGTGTGGTGCGTTTACCATGTTGTTTGCTTCTTCTCATTAGTTCCTGTTTCATTGTGATCGTGAGGATTCGTTCGTCTACACCTGGTTCATCTTCGTGGCTTATTCTTCTTCATGGACTCGATCTTCTTCCAAGCGGGATCTCAGGCAAGATGACCGTTACCTTGGATCTCATTACTATCATTGCCATTCTAGTTGTCTTGATGCTTTCGCTATATGTCGCGCTACCTATCTATTTGTTGTCAGTCTCTCATTGTTGCCATGAAACAACCTCTAACCTTTGACACCACCCCAGTAAACCGTTGTTTAGCTATGTTACCGCTTGTTCAGCCCTCTTATAGAGTTGTTAGTTAATGGTGAAGATGAAGATTGCTCCATGTTGGAACTTGGTTGTTGGAATATCACAATATCTATTAATTAAATTAACGCACCTATATACTTGGCAATGTGTGGAAGGCTTGGCCTGTTGCTCGGTGTTTTGTTCCACTCATGCCACTTTAAGAACCGATAAACCGGTGTTATGTTCCTAGACTTTGCGTTCCTAACATAGTTGGGTATATGGGGACCCCTTCACAGTTCGCTTTGAATAAACTCCTCCAGCAAGGCCCAACTTTGGTTTTACCATTTGCCTAATAACTAAATAACCTGCATAGGGACTTTCCGGACACCGAGGACTTAATATACAACTCGGGACAGTGCTCCTCATGAGTGTTGGTCCGAACTAGAGTCGTTTGCGGTGCCGCCCCTTGGCAACTTGGGGTATTTGGTCACTGTACGTTGTGCTCATCTAGTCGTGGCCTGAGACAAGATACGCGCGGCTACTATCGGGCTGTCGGCACGCTGGGAGGTCTTGCTAGACTTGTTTTACCATTGTCGAAATGGCTTGTGCACCGGGATTCCGAGTCTCATCGGGTTGTCCCTAAGATAAGGTTTTTTTACCTCTGCTGATCGTGAGAGCTAGTGATGGGCTAAGTTGGGACACCCCTGCAGGGTTATGATCTTTCGAAAGCCGTGCCCGCGTTTATGTGGCAGATTGGAATTTGTTGATGTCTGGTTGTAGAAAACTTGATAGAGTATTTGATAAAATACATGAACCGCGTGAGTAACCGTGACCGTCTCTTTTCATTTTGAGAAGAGAACACGGTTAGGTTATGTTTGACTCGTAGGTAGTTCAGGATCACTTATTGATCCTTACTAGTTTGCGACCGTTTCCGTAGATTCTCATCTTATTCTTGTACTCATAAGTTAGCCACCATACTTTGCTTAGCCGTTGCTGCAACCTCACCACTTAACCTTTCCATATCAATTAAGCTTTGCTAGTCTTGACACCCATGGTTATGGGATTGCTAAGTCCTCATGGCCAACAGATACTATAACAATAGTTGCAGGTGTTGTTTTCCAATGACTTGACGTGAGAGTGATGTTTACTTATGTTGGAGTTCTTTCTTCTTCTTCTTCGTCAATCTTGGGATAGGTTCCCGGTCGATAGCATGGGATAGCAGGATGGTTGTCGTGTGCTTTTCATGTTTTTCATCCGTAATCGGATGTCTTGCGAATCGATGTGTTGTATTCATGTGGAGTTTGTATGATTTGTATGTATCCCCTCTATGTATGAAATGGTACGATGTAATGATATCCATCTTGCTAAGTGCCCGAAATGCGGTTGTGCCTTAGTCAGAAGTTTTATCTAGTGATCGAGACAGAATCACATCTTGGGCGTGCGAAGTTGGTATCAGAGCGTTGACCGACCATAGGAGTCCCCTTGATTGATCATAGAAAACTTTTACGGAGTCTAGTTATATCGGAGAGTAGGAATTCTGTTTACTCCTCAGCCCCTTCATTGCTCTGGTGATGAATCTTGATGTAGGTGTTTTGGATTACTCCTCTACCCCATCAATTTTTTTAGTATCACGCAGTTAGTTTCATTTGTTGTGGTGTCAGCTATTTTCATCTAGTGCAATTCTCGTCAAGTTGATTCGACCCCCCTTCATCTTTTGCTAGTTCAATTCTCAGTTCTTTCCAACTGGCGTCATTTTCCCCATCCGAAGTGGTCTTTCTTTTTCCCACCCGCCCACCTTTTTTCTTCGCGGAACCGCAGTCATTAATCGAGTATCCATCCTACTCGTGAGAAGCCTTTTCTTTCTTTCCTCGGTCCTTTCAACGGGTGAATTCTCGTCTAATTTCATCATTCTTCATCTCGTTTTCTCCTCCGGTGGATCCAATTCAATTAGTATTCGGTGTTCATCATATTCTTTTGCTTGGCCCAAATATTTTTCCTTGCTAGGTCGACTCTCGCCATTTAATTGTTCCGGATTTCGAAAGACATCTCAAGAGATTCATCTCTGTTCCAATTAATTCGAGGTTGTCACCTCATTCAAGTCTTTCAATCGTTCTAGTGCATAATTTCTCATTCGAACAATCCTTTCCAACGGTGTTTTCTCTTCAGTGGGCTCATAATCCATAGGTATTTTCACAAGATCTTACCTGACTTTTCTAATTTTCCGGAGTGTTTCGAAATTCTTTTCAAGTGTGACGTAAGTATAGATTCCATCAGTCATATGCCTTCTCCAAGATCGCTTTCAATTCTTTTCACCGTTGGTTCAACCTTTCCTCTTCTCATTCTTCCGGAGTATCTCAATAATTTTTGGTTGTGTTTCTCATCATCATTCTCGTCATTTGAAGACAGAAGAAGAGTTTCTCTTAAATCTTGTCCCTGCTCTCGAAGATTCGTGGTTCTAGCTTCATGTTATCCTCTCGAATTATTCCGATTGTCATGAATTCTTTTCTTTAACCATCTGTAGTATTTCATGAATTTTTTCCATTGTGTTCCTCCAAAGGTCATCATTTCAGAATATTTCTTTGTTTTCAGTTTTCAACTTCGTCCTCCAACTATTCTTAATTGATGCCTCTTCGTTCATCTCCGTATTCATCCGGTGCTTCGTTCAAGTATTCTTTAATCCGTTCGCGATCTCTTCATTCTCTTGCATCAAAATTTCCTCAAGTGCTTTCTTCTTCCCGGCGATTCATTCTCTTGTATTCACTCAATTTCAATTCCTTACGGTGATTCGTTCTTTTTCTTCACTCGGCTTCAATTTTTACGGTGGTTTGCTCAAGAGTTCTTTTTCTGTGTTATCATATCAATTCATTTGTTCTTTCCAATTCTACTGGTGGGTCATGAAGACTTTCTCAAGTTTGAGCTATATCCCTCTTAATCATTTCTAACGTGAATAAGTGATATGCAAATCCATTGCTTCGCATCAATTTAATTGGTGGAGGATAAGCAAAACATAATTCTTATTCTTTTTATCAAGTTGATTAATCCCTTCCTTCAGAATTTGTTCATTCTAATCCCAATTGTTTTCATCTTTTCTTTCCGGAGTTTAAATTTTCTCGGCTATCTCGTCAGAACCTTCTTCTAAATCTTCGCAAGGCTTAAATCTTATACTTTTCAATCGTCATTTCTGTATCATCATCCTTTGGTGACCGGAGTTCTTCATGCTGGTTCATCATGATTTAATTCATTTGTCAAGTGTTCATCAATAATTTGTCTGGAGCAGCTCAAGTATTCTTCTTCTCGCGTATCGAAGTGCAATTAATTCTCCGTATTCTTTTGAAGTGGAGTTTTGCATTTCTTCGTTCATCTCAACTATTCAATCATTTGGTTGTGGCATAATTCACCTCAAGTTTTGGGATGTTTTCCATAAGTCCACAACAACCTTATTCTTTTGTTGTTGATTTTATCAACAACTCCGTTCAAACCTTTATCCGAAAGATGCTCTTTCGAATTCTGTCGTGGTGGAAGTTGTTGTTCGCTCATCCGTTCTTTTGTTTCATTCTTTCAACTATTCCGAAGGCATTGTGTTGTTTCTCTCGTCAAGTATTATTCCGTCTTCTCAAATTCATGTTCTATCCCTTCCATGTTCAATCGGAGTTCTATCCAAATGCTTCATTCTTGTTCCTTGGCTATCTTATTATAGCAGTGCAGCTTCAAATTCTTTTGGTTCGTTAATTTCTTGATTCTTGTTTTTCAACCATCAAGGTTCCTGTAATGTTCCTTGATCCTCTTTGGTAATGGAGTTTCTTAATCTTGTTCATCTTTGTTGTATCCTTTCTTCAAGTTGTTCAACCTCTCAGGATTCGTTTGTTTCACTCATTTGTCCAAGAAGAACATGTGTTCTTCCTATTCCTCCTCCGTCTCGTTCCTAAGATCTCGGGACGAGACCGAAGCGCTAGGTGTCTTCCAGTAATTCGCCGTCGTTGCCATGTCATCTGCTTGCATGTTGCATTTCGCCATGTCATCATGTGCATTTCATCTGCATAGTTTTCAAAACTTGCATCTGTTTGAGTCCCCTCGTCCTTTACGTTGTCCGTTCTGAGCCCAGACAGGCTCGCACGCGCCCGCAACACCTCCGAATATTTATTTTATAAGTGGTCATAAAATATTCTCGAAATGGGATGAAACTTGGCGTGTGGTCTTGTTATAGTGTAGGTAGACTGCCTGTCAAATTTCGTCGCATTCAGAGTCCGTTCGATAGCCCAACTGTTAAACTATAGCGCCACTATCGTCGGATAAAACGTCGAACGTTTTCGATCTCCGGAAACCCCCGCGGGCCTCTCTCTCTTCTCGCTTCTCAGCCCGAGGCCTCTCCAAATAGCCCACCTAGGCCTGCCTAGAACTCCTCTGCTCCAGTTCCGTTGGATCGTGATCGGAGGGCTCCGATCTGCCCCCAAAACACCCCCAAACTGCCCTAGCCCTAGCCTTACCCTATATATTAAACCCCCTAGTCCATTTTTGGACACCCCTAAGCACACCCTAGCCTTCTCCCACCTCTAGCCGCCTCCCCCCTCAATTTCAATGCCGGCCAAAGCCCCCTTCGCCACTTGGCGCTTCCCCACTGCTCAGCGCCGCCGTTCCCGCCACCAGCGGCTAATCCCAAGGCGCAACGCACCCTCCTACCTTCCCCCGCTGCCGCAGGCCCTACTGGTCCATCTAAGGCCCGGGGCGATCCGCAACCGGCCCCAAAGCCGCCCGCCGCCACGCCCGGCTCCTCGCGCCTCGCTCCCAAGCGCCAGGTCCCGTCGGACCTCGACGCTCCTGCGAGCCTCGCCACCGACAGCCGCTCCGGGCCGTCCCACGCTCCTCCGTCGCCAGCTTCGTCGGCCCCGCTCTCCTCCGCCACCAGCCGCCGCGCCTCCACCCGACCCTGCCACCGCTCCGCCCAGCACCGCCCGCCGCCGCATGCCCTGCTCGCTAGAGACCCGCAGCTCCTCCTCTGACCACGCCGGCGCCCGCTCGCTCGCCTCCCTCTGCTGCCCGGAGCCCGGAGCTCGCCGCCCGTTCCCTCCATGCCCAGATCCGGTGGCCAGCCGGCCGGATCTGCACGGTGCCGCCATGCCCTGGCTCCCTCCGCCGCTCGCTGGAGTAGGAGCTCCGCCCCGCCATGGCCATCAGCCTCCTCTGCCTCGCGCCGGACATGTCTTTCCAGGCATGGACATGTCTGCCCTCCGCCTCGCCTGTGTGACCGACAAGAGGGCCCGCGCGTCCCAGCCGCCGGACGTGTCCGACCGACACCGGATAGTGTCCACCCGAGACCCCTTCGAGGTTGTTTTTCCCTCCAAGTCCTTTTTTGAAAAAAATTATGTGTGCATGTTTGTGTGGCTGTAACTTTGTGCATGTATACTCGATTGGAGCATATGATATGTCAAAATGTTCGTTTCTGAATGCTCTAGAGGATGGTCTACCTTGCATGCATGTTAGGGTTCATTTTGAAGCCATTATCTCTGTTGCAAATGTGCTAAATGTTTAAAACTGCTGAAATTTGTAATGACTTGCTCATTTGTCTTTTTCAATTATTTTTCTGTGATTTTTGTTTGAGCATCATGTCAACATGCGTTAGGAGCTATGTCATGTCATCTTTGCTGTGGAGCAATCCACTTTTCATAATATGCCTTTTGGTGAGTGCAACAAGCTTGTTAAGTGAGCTTCATGATGTTTGCTGATTTCTGTGACTTGGTAGAAAATACTTAAGTTTGAATCTCTTAATTTTTATGCCAAGTTTCCTTGATGCTACAGTCATATCCATGCATATTTTAGCATGTCCAATGATCATATCTTGATGTCCATGATATGCTCTATCCATCCATGGCCTTGTTTGCAATTATGGCCTGCTGTAGCTTGTTGTTTTCATGCTCTCAAGTTGCTTCAAAATGTTTCTGTCAGCCTATTAACATCATGATCAATTTGGCAAAGCTTATTGTTATTAATCCATGCCTCCTATGGAGTTGTGCCAATGGTGTTATTTGGAGTATGCAATGCTTATTACATGTCCATGATCTTTGCATGCTTATTAGAGTGGATATTCTTGTTGTTTTGTGCCTCCGAAGGTAGCATCGTGATGATGTTTTTGCCTTCCCATATTTTCACCAAGTCTGAGAATCTGCTATAAAATGTTTGCTTCATGTTTCGATGAATGCTATGATCCTATTGCTCCTATGTATATGATATGAGTTGTTCCCTGACCTCCATGTTATGTTCTAGCATGCCATTCTTTTACATTTCATGATCTTGCTCTGTAGCTTAGCTATTTCATGCCTCCAACATGCCTTCAAGATTATTTCTGCTCATATATGCCCAGTTTTTCACTAAGTTATAAGCTGTGTAATAAAGTATGCTTGTTGTCCTGTTCATGGAGGATTGCTCTTGATGCCTATGGACCTGATTCTTGGTGTTATTGGAAGTTTATAATCTGGTATGTGAGTTCATGCGATGCTTATGCCATCTTGTTATTGTATCATGTTGTTTTGATGTCAATCATATACCTAGTTTTCTGTTTGGGACAGATTGTGTTTCAAACTCGACCCATCACATTGGAAAAGCTTTAGCATTACAAACTACACGATCTTGTGCTAGGCTTAGGATTGGGTCTTGTCCATCACATCATTCTCCTAATGATGTGATCTCGTTATCAATGACATCCAATGTCCATGCTCAGGAAACTGTAACCATCTGTTGATCAACGAGCTAGTAACTAGAGGTTTACCAGGGACACGTTGTGGTCTATGTATTCACACATGTATCACTTTTTCCGGATAATACAATTCAAGCATGAATAACAGACAATTATCATGAACAAGGAAATATAATAATAACCATTTTATTATTGCCTCTAGGGCATATTTCCAACAGTCTCCCACTTGCCTAGAGTCAATAATCTAGTTACATTGTAATGAATCGAACACCCATAGAGTTCTGGTGTTGATCATGTTTTGCTCGTGGAAGAGGTTTAGTCAACGGATCTGCAACATTCAGATCCGTATCCACTTTACAAATATCTATGTCTCCATCTTGAATATAATTCCGGATGGAGTTGAAACAGCGCTTGATGTGCTTGGTCTTCTTGTGAAACCTGGGCTCCTTGGCAATGGCAATAGCTCCAGTGTTGTCACAGAAGAGCCATCGGGCCCGACGCGCTTGGAATAACTCCTAGATCGGTGATGAACTCCTTCATCCAGACTCCTTCCTGCGCTGCTTCGCAAGCAGCTATGTATTCCGCTTCACATGTAGAATGCGCCACGATGCTTTGCTTGCAACTGCACCACCTGACTACCCCACCATTCAAAATATACACGTATCCGGTTTGTGACTTGGAGTCATCCAGATCTGTGTCGAAGCTAGCATTGACGTAACCCTTTACGACGAGCTCTTCGTCACCTCCATAAAGGAGAAACATATCCTTAGTCCTTTTCAGGTACTTCAGGATGTTCTTGATCGCTGTCCAGTGTTCCATAGTGGGATCACTTTGGTACCTCCCTACCAAACTTATGGCAAGGTTCACATCAGGTCTAGTACACAGCATGGCATACATAATAGAACCTATGGCTGAGGCATAGGGGATGACACTCATCTTTTCTCTATCTTCTGCCGTGGTCGGGGATTGAGCCGTGCTCAATCTCATACCTTGCAATACAGTCAAGAACCCTTTCTTGGACTGATCTATATTGAACTTCTTCAATATCTTCTCAAGGTATGTGCTTTGTGAAAGACGAATGAGGCGTCTTGACCTATCTCTATAGATCTTGATGCCTAATATGTAAGCAGCTTCTCCAAGGTCCTTCATTGAAAAACTCTTATTCAAGTAGGCCTTTATGCTTTCCAAGAATTCTACATCATTTCCCATCAGCAATATATCATCCACATATAATATGAGAAATGCTACAGAGCTCCCACTCACTTTCTTGTAAATACAGGCTTCTCCCAAACGCTTTGATCACATCATTAAAGCGAATGTTCCAACTCCGAGATGCTTGCACCAGCCCATAGATTGAGCGCTGGAGCTTGCATACCTTGTTAGCATTCTCAGGATCGACAAAACCTTCTGGCTGCATCATATACAATTCTTCCTTGAGGAAGCCATTAAGGAATGCCGTTTTGACGTCCATTTGCCATATCTCATAATCATAGTATGCGGCAATTGCTAACATGATTCAGACAAACTTTAGCATCGCTACGGGAGAGAAAGTCTCGTCGTAGTCAATCCCTTGAACTTGTCGATAACCTTTAGCAACAAGCCGAGCCTTATAGATGGTCACATTACCATCCACATCAGTCTTCTTCTTAAAGATCCGTTTGTTTTCTATGGCATGCCGATCATCGGGCAAGTCCACCAAAGTACACACTTTGTTTTCATACATGGATCCTATCTCGGATTTCATGGCTTCAAGACATTTGTTGGAATCCGGGCCCGCCATCGCTTCTTCATAGTTCGAAGGTTCACCGTTGCCTAACAACATGATTTCCATGACAGGGTTGCCATACCACTCTGGTGCGAAACGTGTCCTTGTGGACCTACGAAGTTCAATAGTAACTTGATCAAAAGCTTCATGATCATCATCATTAACTTCCTCCCTAGTCGGTGCAGGCACCACAGGAACATCTTCCTGCACTGCGCTACATTCCGGTTCGGAAGGGGTGACTGTCACCTCATCAAGTTCTACTATCCTCCCACTCACTTCTTTCGAGAGAAACTCCTTCTCCAGAAAGGATCCATTCTTGGCAACAAAGACCTTGCCTTCGAATCTGAGGTAGAAGGTGTACCCAGTAGTTTATTTTGGGTATCCTATGAAGACACATTTTTCCAATTTGGGTTCGAGCTTTTTAGGTTGAAGTTTCTTGACATAAGCATCGTAACCCCAAACTTTCAGAAATGACAACTTAGGTTTCTTGCCAAACCAAAGTTCATACGTTGTCGTCTCAACGGATTTAGATGGATCCCTATTTAAAGTGAATGCGGCAGTCTCTAAAGCATAACCCCAAAATGATAGCGGTAAGTCGGTAAGAGACATCATAGATCGCACCATGTCCAACAGAGTACGATTACGATGTTCGGACACACCATTACGCTGAGGTGTTCCAGGCGGTGTCAATTGTGAAACAACTCCACAGTTCCTTAGGTGCGTGCCAAATTCGTGACTTAAATATTCTCCTCCACGATCCGATCGTAAGAACTTTATTTTTCTGTCATGTTGATTCTCAACCTCATTCTGAAATTCCTTGAAATTTTCAAAGGTCTCATACTTGTGTTTCATTAAGTAGACATACCCATATCTACTTAAGTCATCTGTGAGGGTGAGAATATAACGATAGCCTTCACGAGCTTCAACACTCATTGGACAGCACACATCGGTATGTATGATTTCCGATAAGTTGGTTGCTCGCTCCATTGTTCCGGAGAACAGAGTCTTTGTCATCTTGCCCAAGAGGCATGGTTCACACGTGTCAAATGATTCATAATCAAGAGACTCCAAAAGTCCATCCGCATGGAGCTTCTTCATACATTTGACACCAATATGACCTAGGCGGGAATGCCACAAGTATGTGGGACTATCATTATCAACCTTACATCTTTTGGCATTCACACTATGAATGTGTGTAACATCACGTTCGAGATTCATTAAGAATAAACCATTGACCAGCGGGGCATGACCATAAAACATTTCTCTCATATAAATAGAACAACCAATATTCTCGATTTTAATGAGTAGCCATCTCACATTGAACGAGATCCAGATGCAATGGTCATGCTCAAAGCTGGTACTAAATAAAAATTATTAAGGTTTAAAACTAATCCCGAGGGTAGATGTAGAGGTAGCGTGCCGACGGTGATCACATCGACCTTGGAACCATTCCCGACGCACATCGTCACCTCGTCCTTCGCCAGTCTCCGCTTATTCCGCAGCTCCTGCTTTGAGTTACAAATGTGAGCAACTGCACAAGTATCAAATACCCAGGAGCTACTATGAGCGCTGGTAAGGTACACATCAATAACATGTATATCACATATACCTTTGACGTTGCCGGCCTTCTTATCTGCTAAGTATTTGGGGTAGTTCCGCTTCCAGTGACCCGTTCCCTTGCAATAAAAGCACTCAGTTTCAGGCTTGGGTCCACTCTTTGGTTTCTTCCCGGCAACTGCTTACCGGGCGCGGCAACTCCTTTGCCATCCTTCTTGAAGTTCTTCTTACCCTTGCCTTTCTTGAACTTAGGGGTTATATTCACCATCAACGCTTGATGCTCTTTCTTGATCTCCACCTCCGCTGATTTTAGCATTGAATACACTTCGGGAATGGACTTCTCCATCCCTTGCATATTGAAGTTTATCATGAAGCTCTTGTAGCTAGGTGGGGGCGACTGAAGGATTCTGTCAACGACCGCTTCGTCTATGAGATTCATTCCGAACTGAGACAAGCGATTGTGCAACCCAGACAATTTGAGTATGTGCTCGCTAACAGAACTATTCTCCGCCATCTTACAACTGTAGAATGCGTCGGAGACATCATATATCTCGACTCGGGCATGAGCTTGGAAAACCATTTTCAGCTCTTGGAACATCTCATATGCTCTGTGGTGCTCAAAACGCCCTGAATCTAAGCTGTAGAGCATGCCGCACTGAACCAGGGAGTAATCATCACAACGCGACTGCCAAGCGTTCATAACGTCTTGGTTTGCCGAGGCGGGAGCGTCACCTAGCGGTGCTTCAAGGACATATGTTTACTTGACAGCTATGAGGATGATCCTCAGGTTACGGACCCTATCCGTATAGTTGCTACCATCATCTTTCAGCTTGGATTTCTCTAGGAACGCGTTGAAGTTGAGGGTAACATGAGCGTGGGCCATTTGATCCACAAGACATATTGTAAAGATTTTAGACTAAGTTCATGACAATTAAGTTCATCTAAACAATTCAATGAACTCACACTCAGATAGACATCTCTCTAGTCATCTAAGTGTTACATGATCCAAATAGACTAGGTCGTGTCCGATCATCACGTGAGACGGACTAGTCATCAACGGTGAACATCTTCATGTTGATCGTATCTTCTATACGACTCATGTTCGACCTTTCGGTCTTCCGTGTTCCGAGGCCATGTCTGTACATGCTAGGCTCGTCAAGTGAACCCTAAGTGTATTGCATGTGTAAATCTGGCTTACACCCGTTGTATGCGAACGTTAGAGCCTATCACACCCGATCATCACGTGATGCTTCGGAACGACGAATCTTAGCAACGGTGCACAGTTAGGGGGAACACAATTCTTGAAATTTTAGTGAGAGATCATCTTATTCACTACCATCGTTCTAAGCAAATAAGAAGTGAAAACATGATAGACATCGCATGCAATAAAATAGTGACATGATATGGCCAATATCATTTTGCTCCTTTGATCTTCATCTTCGGGGCTCCATGATCATCATCGTCACCGGCATGACACCATGATCTCCATCATCGTGTCTTCATGAAGTCGTCTCGCCAAACATTACTTCTACTACTATGGCTAATGTTTAGCAATAAAGTAAAGTAATTACATGGCGTTACTCAGTGACACGCAGGTCATATAATAAATAAGACAACTCCTATGGCTCTTGCCAGTTGTCATACTCATCAACATGCAAGTCATGATTCCTATTACAAGAACATGATCAATCTCATACATTACATATATATCATTCATCACATTGTCTTTGGCCATATCACATCACACGGCACATGCTGCAAGAACAAGTTAGACGTCCTCTAATTGTTGTTGCAAGTTTTTACGTGGCTGCTATAGGTTTCTAGCAAGAACGTTTCTTACCTACGCCAAAACCACAACGTGATATGTCAATTTCTATTTACCCTTCATAAGGACCATTTTCATCGAATCCGATCCGACTAAAGTGGGAGAGATTGTCAGCCGCTAGCCACCTTATGCAACTACTGCATGTCAGTCGGTGGAACCTGTCTCACGTAAGCGTACGTGTAAGGTCGGTCCTTCATCCCATGATGCCACCGAATCAAGATAAGACTAGTAGCGGTAAGAGAATTGAACAAATCTACGCCCACAACTCCTTTGTGTTCTACTCGTGCAAGATACTACGCATAGACCTAGCTCAGATGCCACTGTTCGGGAACGTAGCAGAAATCAAAAAAATTCTACGCTTCACCAAGATCAATCTATGGAGTCATCTAGCAACGAGGGAGAGGGGAGTGCATCTACATACCCTTGTAGATCGCGAGCGGAAGCGTTCAAGAGAACGTGGATGATGGATTCGTACTCGTCTTGATCCAAATCACCGATGATCCTAGCGCCGAACGGACGACACCTCCGCGTTCAACACACGTACGAAGCAGCGACGTCTCCTCCTTCTTGATCCAGCAATGGGGGAGGAGAGGTTGATGGAGATCCAGCAGCACGACGGCGTGGAGGTGGATGCAGCGGTATTCCAGCAGGGCTTGGCCAAGCAGTGCTGGAGGAGGGAGAGGTGTCATGGGAGGGAGAGGGAAGCGCCAGGGCATGGGGTGCGGTAGCCCTCCCTCTTCCCCACTATATATAGGGGACCTAGGAGGTGCGCCGGCCCTAGATATTGGATCTCTAGGGGGGCGGCGGCCTAGGGGGGCTTCCCCCCCCCAAGTCATGTGGGCGCCCCCCACCCCTAGGGTTCCCAACCCTAGGCGCAAGGGGAAGGCCCAAGAGGGGCGCACCAGCCCACTATGGGATGGTTCCCTTCCCCTTTCAGCCCATGGGGCCCTCCAGGATAGGTGGCCCTACCCGGTGCACCCCCGGGACCCTTCCGGTGGTCCCGGTAAAATTCCGGTGACCCCCGAAACTCTCACGGTGGCCGAAACTGGACTTCCTATATATAATTCTTTACCTTCGGACCATTTCCGAACTCCTCGTGACGTTTGGGATCTCATTCGAGACTCCGATCAATGTTCGGGTTACCGCAAGCATATATCTCTACAACCCTAGCATCACCGAACCTTTAGTGTGTAGACCCTACAGGTTTGGGAAACACGTAGACATGACCGAGATGACTCTCCGGTCAATAACCAACAGCGGGATCTGGATACCCATGTTGGTTCCTACAGGCTCCTTGATGATCTCATCGGATGAACCACGGTTTCAAGGATTCAATCAATCCCGTATACAATTCCCTTTGTCTATCGGTATAGTACTTGGCCAAGATTCGATCGTCGGTATACCGATACCTCGTTCAATCTCGTCATGGCAAGTCTCTTTACTCGTTCCGTAATACATCATCCCGTGGCCAACACCTTAGTCACATTGAGCTCATTATGATGATGTCTTAACGAGTGGGACCAGAGATATCTCTCCGTCGTCATACGGAATGACAAATCCCAGTCTCGGTTCGTGCCAACCCAACAGATACTTTCAGAGATACCCATTGTGTACCTTTATAGCCACCCAATTACGTTGTGACGTTTGGCACAACCAAAGTATTCCTACGGTATCCGGGAGTTGCACAACCTCATGGTCTAAGGAAAAAATACTTGACATTGGAAAAGCTTTAGTATTACGAACTACACGATCTTCTGCTAGGCTTAGGATTGGGTCTTGTCCATCACATCATTCTCCTAATGATGTGATCTCGTTATCAATGACATCCAACGTCCATGGTCAGGAAACCGTAACCATCTGTTGATCAACGAGCGAGTAACTAGAGTTTTACCAGGGACACATTGTGGTCTATGTATTTACACATGTATGACTGTTTCCGGATAATACAATTCAAGCATGAATAACAGACAATTATCATGAACAAGGAAATATAATAATAACCATTTTATTATTGCCTCTAGGGCATATTTCCAACATTGTTACTATGGCTCATCATCCTTTGAGGGGCTTGTTCGGGGTATCCTCACCCCGACCAGAAGAGCAAAGAGTTGCCCCTCAACCTACTGCACCTACTGAAAATGTTTGCTTTGAAATTCCTTCGGGTATGATAGATAAACTGCTAGATAATCCTTTTACAGGAGACGGTACACTGCATCCCGATTTAAATCTAATCTATGTGGATGAAGTTTGTGGATTATTTAAGCTTGTCGGTATGCCGAGGATGTTATCAAGAAGAAGGTCTTCCCTTTATCTTTGAAGGGAGATGCATTGACATGGTTTAGGCTATGTGATGATATTGGATCATGGAACTATAATCATATGAAGTTGGAATTTCATCAGAAGTTCTACCCTTTGCACCTGGTTCATCGTGATCGTAATTATATTTATAATTTTTGGCCTCGCGAAGGAGAAAACATCGCTCAAGCTTGGGGGAGGATTAATTCAATGTTATATTCATGCCCCAATCATGAGCTCTCAAGAAAAATGTTCATTAAAAATTTTTATGCTCGGCTTTCTCTCAATAATCGCACCATGCTCGATAATTCTTGTTCTAGCTCTTTTATGATGAAGACTGTTGAATTCAAATGGGATTTATTGGAAAGGAGTAAATGCAACTCTGAAGATTGGGATCTTGACGAAGGTAAGGAGTCAGGTATGACCCCTAAGTTTGATTGTGTTAAAGCTTTTATGGATACCAATGTTTTCCGTGTGTTTAGCACTAAATATGGACTTGACTCTGCGATAGTAGCTTCTTTCTGTGCATCGTTTGCTACTCATGTTGATCTTCCCAAGGAGAAGTGGTTTAAATACCATCCTCCCATTGAAGTAAAAGTAGTAGAACCTTTTAAAGTTGAAGAAAATACTATCACTTATAATGTTAATCCTATTGTTCCTACTTCTTATATTGAGAAACCACCTTTCCCTGTTAGAATAAAGGATCTTGCTAAAGCTTCAACTGTGGTTAGTAAGAGTATAACTATAACACCTACACCCTCTGAGAAAATTAAAGTTGAACCTAGTGTTGCTATGCTAAAAGATCTCTTGGTTGAAAATTTAGATTGACATGTTATTTACCTCCAAGAGGAAGCTGCTAGAATAGCCAAACCCGATGCTAGGAATAAACATAGACCTGTTGTAAGCTTGCCTGTTATCTCTGTTAAAATAGGAGATCATTGATATCATGGTTTATGTGACGTAGGCGTAGTGCAAGTATAATCCCTCATTCCCTATATCAAGAAATTATGCATGATATTGCACCTGTTGAGTTAGAAGGGATTGATGTTACTATTAAGCTTGCTAATATAGACACTATTTCACCAGTTGGGATTATTAGAGATGTTGAAATTTTGTGTGGGAAAGTTAAATACCCTGCTGATTTTCTTATTCTTAGTTCCCCACAAGATGACTTTTGTCCCATTATATTTGGTAGACCCTTCTTGAATACTGTTAATGCTAGGATAGACTACATGAAAGATATTGTTACTGTTGGTTTAGGGGATATGTCTCGTGATTTTAACTTTGCTAAATTTCGTAGACAACCCCATGATAAAGAATTACCTATTAAGGATGAAATTATTGGTCTTGCTTCTATTGTTGTGCCTCCTAATGATCCCTTAGAACAATATCTGCTAGACCATGAAAAAGATATGTATATGAATGAAAGAAGGGAAATAGATGAAATATTCTTTAAGCAGGGACCCATACTGAAAAACAACTTGCTTGTTGAAATCCTAGGGGGTCCTCCTCCACCCAAGGGTCATCCCGTGTTTGAACTTAAACCTTTATCTGATAATCTGAAGTATGTTTATCTTGATGAAAAGAATATATATCATGTTATTATTAGTGCTAACCTTTGAGAGTAGGAAGAAGAAAAATTATTGAAAACCCTGAAGAAGCATCGTGCTGCTATTGGATATATTCTGGATGATCTTAAGGGCATTAGTCCCACTTTATGCCAACATAAGATAAAATTGGAAGAAACGCTTAACCGGTTATTGATCATCAACGACGGTTAAGTCCTAAGATGAAATAAGTGGTAAGGAAGGAAACAGTAAAGCTTCTAGAGGCAGGTATTATCTATCCAGTTGTTGATAGCCAGTGGGTAAGTCCTGTCCATTGTGTCCCTAAGAAGGGAGGTATGACTGTTGTTCGTAATTATGAAGATGAATTGATCCCACAAAGAATTGTTATAGGTTATAGGATGGTAATTGATTTCCGCAAATTAAATAACGGTACTAAGAAAGATCATTACCCTTTGCCTTTTATTTATCAAATGCAAGAAAGGTTATCCAAATATACTCATTTTTGCTTTCTAGATGGTTATTCTGGTTTCTCTCAAATACCTGTGTCAAAAGGGGATCAAGAAAAGACCACTTTTACATGTCCTTTTGGTACCTTTGCTTATAGACATATGCCTTTTGGTTTATGTAATGCACCTGCTACCTTTTAAAGATGCATGATGGCTATATTCTCTGATTTTTTGTGAAAAGATTGTTGAGGTTTTCATGGATGATTTCTCCGTTTACGTAACTTCTTTTGATGATAGCTTGAGCAACCTTGATCGAGTTTTGCAGAGATGTGAAGACACTAATCTTGTCTTGAATTGGGAGAAGTGCCACTTTAAGGCATTGTCTTGGGACATAAAATTTCTGAAAGAGGTATTGAAGTTGACAAGGCTAAAGTTGATTCTATTGAAAAGATGCCATGTCCCAAGGACATCAAAGGTATACGAAGTTTCCTTGGTCATGCAGAGTTTTATAGGAGGTTCATTAAGGACTTCTCCGAAATCTCCAGGCCTCTGACTAATATCTTACAAAAAGATTTTCCTTTTGTCTTTGATGATGATTGTCTAGAAGCATTTGAAATACTTAAGAAAGCATTGATCTCCGCACCTATTGTCCAGCCTCCTCACTGGAATTTACCCTTTGAGATTATGTGCGATGCTAGTGATTATGCTGTAGGTGCTGTTCTAGGACAAAGAGTTGATAAGAAATTGAATGTTATCCAATATGCTAGTAAAACCCTAGACAGTGCCCAGAGAAATTATGCTACTACTGAGAAAGAATTGTTAGCAGTTCTATTTGCTTGTGATAAGTTTAGACCTTATATTGTTGATTCTAAAGTAACTATTCACACTGATCATGCTGCTATCAAATACCTTATGGAAAAGAAAGATGCTAAACCTAGACTTATTAGATGGGTTCTCTTACTGCAAGAATTTGATTTGCACATTATTGATATAAAAGGAGCTCAGAACCCCATAGGAGACAACTTGTCTAGGGTAGAGAATATACTTGATGACCCACAACCTATTAATGATAGCTTTCCTGATGAACAATTAGCTGTCATAAATACTTCGTACTGCTCCATGGTATGCTGATTATGCTAATTACATTGTTGCTAAGTTTATACCTCCTAGCTTCACATACCAGCAAAAGAAGAAGTTCTTCTATGATTTGATACATTACTTCTGGGATGACCCACATCTTTATAAAGAAGGAGTAGATGGTATTATTAGACGTTGTTTACCTGAGCATGAATACGAACAGATCCTACACAAGTTCCACTCCGAAGCTTATGGAGGACATCATGCTAGAGATAGAACTGCACATATGGTATTGCAATCTGATTTTTATTGGCCTACTCTCTTCGAGGATGCACTTAAGTTTGTCTTATCTTGTGATGAATGTTAAAGAACTGGTAATATTAGTAGACGTCAAGAAATGACTATGAATTATTCACTTGTTATTGAACCATTTGATGTTTGGGGCTTTGATTATATGGGACCGTTCCCTTCCTCTAATGGGTATACACATATTTTAGTTGTTGTTGATTACGTTACTAAGTGGGTAGAAGCTATTCCAACTAGTAGTGCTGATCACAACACATCTATTAAGATGCTTAAAGAAGTCCCTAGATATCTAATGACTGATGATGGTTCACACTTTATTCATTGTGGTTTCCGTAAAATGCTTGGAAAGTATGATGTAAACCATAAAATTGCATCCCCTTATCACCCACAGACTAGTGGTCAAGTAGAATTAAGTAATAGGGAGCTGAAGTTAATTCTGCAAAAGACAGTTAATAGGTCTAGAAAGAATTGGTCCAAGAAACTTGATGATGCATTATGGGCCTATATAACTGCATACAAAAATCCTATGGGTATGTCTCCATATAAAATGGTTTATGGAAAAGCATGTTACTTACCTCTTGAGCTAGACTATAAGGCATATTGGGCTATCAAAGAGCTCAATTATGATTTCAAACTTGCCGGTGAGAAGAGGTTATTTTACATTAGCTCTCTTGATGAATGGAGAACCCAGGCCTATGAGAATGCCACATTGTTTAAAGAAAAAGTTAAAAGATGGCATGACAAAAGGGTACAAAAGTGTGAGTTTAACATAGGTGATTATGTCTTGCTATACAACTCTCGTTTAATATTTTTTGCATGAAAACTTCTATCTAAATGGGAAGGACCTCACGTTACCGAGGAGGTTTATCGTTCCGGTGCCATAAAAATCAACAACTTCAAAGGCACAAATCCGAAGGTGGTGAACGGTCAAAGAATCAAACATTATATTTCAGGTAATCCTATAAATGTTGAAACCAATGTTATTGAAACCAAAACCCCGGAGGAATACATAAGGGACACTTTCCAAAACGATTCAGACCACGAAAAGGAATAGGTATGTGGTACGGTAAGTAAGCCAATTCCAAAACAGTTCTAATGGCAATTTTCACAGTTTTGGAATATTTAAAAAATAGAAAAATAAGTGGCAGTCCGGATGAGACACGGGGTGCCCACGAGGGTGGAGGGCACGCCCCCTTCCCCTGGGCACAGCAACCTGCCTCGTGGGCACCTCGTGTGCCTCCTGGACTCCGATTTCTTGTCTGTTACTCCATTTGGTCGGCAAAAATTCATTATATATTCTCCCGAAGGTTTTGACCACTGTATCACGCAAAATCCTCTGTTTTGTTTCGAGCTATTTCTGTTGCAGATAGGAGCAATATGTCGTCCCAGGATTCGGAGGGAGAAATCTATGTAGCTGATCTCCTTGCTGACCCTAACATCTATGGGGACAGGGAGCATTATGGTTGGACCACGGAGGAAGAAGACGACCATGATCCCAAGGGAAAGGATTGGACCAGCTCAGATGAAGGCGAGTCCCATTACCTCAACCTGGGGACATGCATGTGGACTTCAAAAAGTCAAGCCTCCCCGACAGAGCAAAGAAACATAAGATCGAATTTATCCTTTTTCACCTCTTGCAGGAAAACAAGCAGGCACTATGCAAGAAAATATTAAACCTTGAGCAGGAGATCAATGACATAAGGGAGCAAAATTATGTCCTTAAGCACAAGTTAAGGAAGAAGCCTACATCACCAACTTTGAAGAAGGGGACATAATCATATGGGTATGGGCACTCCCCTTGGCAGCTGCCAAGCTTGGGGGAGGTGCCCCGGTATCGTATCACCATCATACTCCTATCTTTACCGTATTTCTTAGTTTGATCCTTTTGGTAGTATCTTGATCTAGTAGAATAAAGTTAGCATGATCTAGTTGTGAGCTTTTGCTTTATGATCTTTACCCTTTGTAATCGAGTCCGTGAGCTTTATAATAGAGATTAGAGTTGAGTCAAGGGCTTGATTTCCTCACTTTGGTCATGATAGAATAAAAGAAAATATAAAAAGTATCAAAGAGATAATATTGATCTTACGGGAACTAATGACTTCACATATAAAGAGTATGACGAATAAAAGTTGTTGAGAGTTGACAAACATAGTTTTGGTCATCGTTGCAATCAATAAGAAGTAATAAAGGAAGAGGGGTTTCACATACAAATATACTATCTTGGACATCTTTTTATGATCGTGAGCACTCATTAAAATATGACATGCTAAACAGTTGATGTAGGACAATGAAGACAACATAACGGGTTATGTTTTCTTATATCTAAAATAAAGTATATTGTCACGGATCATCCAACATGTTGAGCTTGCCTTTCCCCCTCATGCTAGCCAAAACTCCTCGCACCAAGTAGAGATACTACTTGTGCTTCCATACATCCGTAAACCCAGTTTTGCCATGAGAGTCCACCATACCTACCTATGGA
Organism: Secale cereale; assembly: GCA_902687465.1. Classification (NCBI taxonomy): domain Eukaryota; kingdom Viridiplantae; phylum Streptophyta; class Magnoliopsida; order Poales; family Poaceae; genus Secale; species Secale cereale. The sequence continues at coordinate 502,976,075 of LR738710.1, forward strand.
TTGAGTAAGATCCTTCAAGTAAGTTATCATGTTGCAAACTCGCTAAAATATGTAAGATTTATTAGTGTGGAGGAAATAAGCTTTATACGATCTTGTGATATGGAAATAATAAAAGCAACAGACTGCATATAAAGGTCCTTATCACAAGTGGAAATATAAAGTGACGTTCTTTTGCGTTAAGACTTTGTGCATCCAACCATAAAAGCACATGACAACCTCTGCTTCCCTCTGCGAAGGGCGTATCTTTTATCTCTGCCTTATAACAGTCAAGGTGAAAATCACCTTTCCTTTTTACATTTTATCCTTTGGCAAGCACACTGTGTTGGAAAGATCCTGACATATATACCCAATTGGATGTAAGTTATCATGGTCTATTATTGTTGACATTGCCCTTGAGGTAAGAGGTCGGGAGGCAACACCATAAGCCCCTATCTTTCTCTGTGTCCGATTAAAACTCCATAACCATAAGTATTGCATGAGTGTGAGCAATTGTGAAAGACTATATGATAGTTGAGTATGTAGGCTTGCTGAAAAGCTCTGATGTTAACTCTTTCCGATGTTACGATAAATTGCAATTGCTTCAATGACCGAGATCATAGTTGTTGGTTTTCAATGAAGTTTCTAATTCATACTTGACATTGTGAATGAATTGTTACTTTAGCATAAGAATGATATGACAATATATATGTGTTACTGTTATAGGAATGATCATGATGCCCTCATTTCCGTATTTTATTTTTATCGACAGCTCTATCTCTAAACATGTGGACATATTTTTTGATATCGACTTTCGCTTGAGGACAAGTGAGGTCTAAGCTTGGGGCAGTTGATACGTACATTTTGCATCATGCTTTTATGTTGATATTTATTGCATTATGGGCTGTTATTACACGTTATGTCACAAGCTTTTCTCTCTTATTTGACAAGTCTTACATGAAGAGGGAGAATGCCAGGAGCTGGAATTCTGGGCTGGAAAAGAAGCAACCCCTAGAAACCTATTCTGCACAACTCAAAAAGCTCCGAAACTCCATAGGACAGTGTTTCATAAAATATAAAAAATATCTAGCGAAAGAGGATCACCAGGGGGGCCACCACCTGTCCATGAGGGTGGGGCGTCCCACCTCTCCGGGCGCGCCCCCTGCCTCGTGGGCCCCCCGATGGCCCCCCGGTGCCCATCTTCTCCTATATGATGTGTTTTGACCTTGAAAAATCACAAGGAGACTTTCGAGACCAAACGCCGCCATCTCGAGGCGGAAGCTTGGCGGAAACCAATCTAGGGCTCCGACAGAGCTGTTCTGCCGGGGATACTTCCCTCCGGGAGGGGGAAATCGTCACCGCCGTCATCACCAACAACTCTCCCATCTTGGGGAGGGTTATCTTCATCAACATCTTCACCGGCACCATCTCCTCTCAAACCCTAGTTCATCTCTTGTATCCAATCTTTGTACCCAAACCTCAGATTGGTATCTGTGGGTTCCAATAGTGTTGATTACTCCTTCTAGTTGATGCTAGTTGGTTTATTTGGTGGAAGATAATATGTTCAGATCCATTATGCATATTAATATCCCTCTGATCATGAACAATATTATGTCTTATGAGTAATTACGTTTGTTCCTGAGGACATGGGAGAAGTCTTGCTATAAGTAGTCATGTGAATTTGGTATTCGTTCGATATTTTGATGAGATGTATGTTGTCTCTCCTCTAGTGGTGTCATGTGAACGTCGACTACATGACACTTCACCATTATTTGGGCCTAGAGGAACACATTGGGAAGTAATAAGTAGATGATGAGTTGCTAGAGTGACAGAAGCTTAAACCCTAGTTTATGCGTTGCTTCGTAAGGGGATGATTTGGATCCACTTGTTTCATGCTATGGATAGGTTTACCTTAATACTTCTTTTGTAGTTGTGTATACTTGCATTATAGGTTAATCATAAGTGGGAGGCTTGTCCAAGTAAGGACAACACCCAAGCACCAGTCCACCCACATACCAAATTATCAAAGTACTGGACGTGAATCATATGATCGTGATGAAAACTAGCTTGACGATAATTCCCATGTGTCCTCAGGAGCTCTTTCCTCCATATAAGAGTTTGTCCATGCTTGTCCTTTGCTACAAAAAGGATTGGGCCATCTTGCTGCACCATATTTACTTTTACCTTTTGCCACTTGCTACCAATTACCTTATCACAAAACTATCTGTTACCTATAATTTCAGTGCTTGCAGAAAATACCTTACTGAAAACTGCCTATCATTTCCTTCTGCTCCTCGTTGGGTTCGACACTCTTACTTATCGAAAGGACTATGATAGATCCCCTACACTTGTGGGTTATCAGGACATACCCATAGGAGTTTTGTATGCACTTCTATAGGCCCATAATGCATCATCAAGTTTCTTGGACCAATTCTTTCTAGACCTATTAACAGTCTTTTGCAAAATTAATTTGAGCTCTCTGTTACTTAGTTCTACTTGACCACTAGACTGTGGGTGGTTAGGGGATGCAATTCTATGATTAACATCATACTTAGCATGCATTTTACGGAAAGCACCATGAATAAAGTGTGAACCACCATCAGTCATTAAGTATCTAGGGACTCCAAACCTAGGAAAAATAACTTCTTTAAGCATCTTAATAGAGGTGTTGTGATCAGCACTACTAGTTGGAATAGCTTCTACCCACTTAGTAACGTAATCAACAGCAACTAAAATATGTGGATACGCATTCACTACTGGAATCTGGGAATTTGCCATCAGCCAGCTCTTTGCCATCTGCCAGTTGATGGCAAAGAACATCTTTGCCATCTGCTTATAAAAAACAGATGGCAAAGAACTGACAGATGGCAAAGAACATTGTTACCATCAGCCAATTCTTTGCCATCTGCCCGTAGATGGCAAATAATCTTTGCCATCTACCAGCAGATGGCAAAGAGGCTGGCAAATCCAGTGGCCGTTAAGAGGGTAACGGCGTACCAGCCCCACCTCTTTGCCATCTGCCAGCAGACGACAAAGATTCTTTGCCATCTGCTGGCACATGGCAAAGACGTGGGTTTTTTTCCAGGTAATAAAAAAATGTGGGGCGTTATCCCCTCCCGGCATGAGCGTACCAGGGGCAACTTCCCCTCGAGTGGCCTCCGCCGCCGCCGCGCCTCCCTTCCTCTTCCCCGTTTCTCCTGCCGCCGCCACCCCCGTCCTTCCTCCTTGCCTCTTCACACGACCTTCTATGCCCCGTTCTGGTGGCCTCCTCCTCCGCCCTTCGATCTCCATCGCCGGCCTCGCGGAATCCTCAAGTCCTCCGGTGGTCAGCGAGCGATGCGAAAAAGTGATGGCATGTCGTCACCGTGCGGGGTTGGCCGGCTGGTATCGCGCGACTCCGGTTCGACGAGGTCGTCGGCGACGCGCTGCAGGAGCGGGATCTGCTCCGGGCTGTCTATGGCACCCTCCTGCCACTCGCGCAACAGAACGGCGGCCGCAGTGTGGGCGTGAGATTTGCGTCGACCTAGAATCGAGTTGGGCAGGTGAAGTCGTTCTGTTCATCTCTCTGGTGGTATTTTCCATTGCAATAAAGACCAAGTCTTCAGCAAGGTGATGTTTGTGCGATTGATTTATGTTTTTGGGAATCTCCGATACTAAAGTCAAAAATTTATTTGCTACTACTACGGTCAACTGCTGCTGCTAGCTCAGGTTTACTGTTGATGGATGTTATGGGGCTGGTATTTCTGAAACAGCTTGCAGGGTCACGCAAAATTAATTGTAGGCTCTGAGGTGCAGGAATTCATGGGCCACCACACGTATGAACTGAATCTTAGTGTCAATGTGGTGCTCCATGGATTTACGACTCCCGTGTACACCTAATTGATGGTTGGCTATAGGTATCTGCTGCCTATCTGGCACTCCTCAGCAATCTATAGCATGACATGGCTAGCCTGTCAAATTACAGTGCCAACATTGGTACACTTGTGTAAATTTAAATAAACACCGCACTACTGTCTGAACTTTGATGCAGTTGGCGAGGGTGCCGCTTCAAGGGGTTAGTAGCAAAGATGAGTTCATCAACAAAGGAAGCCGTCAGAGGTTTCTATGAACTATGCTGCTCCTACCCTCAGTTTAGCGATATTGTTTTTAATGATCCTGTTGCTTAGTACATCAGGTAAGCATCTCATGAGACTTGTTCTCTAAACAGGTAAGCATAGTGGGCAGTGGGTACTTGGGTTAGGTTCGAACAATGATTTTTTGGGTGGTGATTTTCCCATTGCTGCTTGGTAAGATGATATATCTCCTGATAATCTAGTGTGTTTTCAATCTTGTGAGTTCGACCTCATTTGAAAAGATATTGCATAGGGCCAACCAGTGACTCATTTTCAATTGCAGGTCTAGCTCTCATGCATGGTTGGTCACATGGGAGTAGCCAATTCACTAGCTATGAAGAATGCTGAAATTGACAATAACACAAATGACCCAGCTGGTGGAACTATTGTAAGAACAACTAAATAGGTAACCATTTTAGAAGTAATTTACAGGCATGAAATTACTTAGTACTAAACCTTAAACCAATATAAATATCTATACCAAGCACATAGAGAATTCTAATTCAAACACAAATATGTCGTTATCATAACAAAAACTCAAAAGCAAACCGTTAAATGTTACGATCAATGCAGTTCATGATGAATTATAATGATCATGTATATTTGTTCAGATTTATTTATTTATATTTTCGTAAAATTCTTATGAAGTTATAGTTCCCACATGATGATATTGGTGATACATTGTTTTCCAGCTAACATATATGCACTGTTCCAGTTTCACGGCCAATTCATTCTTAGTCTTTGGTCTGTTATACTTTCGGTTTTCATGTATAAAGGCTTTGTTGTTGTTTGTAGTTGGTCTCTTAGTGATGCTGAAAGAAAGTGTTAACTTTATTACTTCACTTTTCACTTAAAGGGGACCTATATATTCTAACCTATCTGCAAGTATTTTGTAGTTGACAAGCTAGATTCTTAAACCGGTGGCAAGACGATGCTCCGGCGCCGTGAGCCACACTACATGCTGCCACAATCCATGAGGTACAACACTTGAACTCGTTTCTCATACAGCTTCTAGCAGAACATTCAGATCCGTGAATAGTTCACTTTTTAGGAATAGACATGTCTCCTTGGCGTAAATTGTAGTACCGTTCAGATTATTCTCTTCATTTTAACTTGTCAAGAATCTCTGCACATTGGTTTTAAATCAAAAAAACTAGGCTCGTCTCATGTGCTTAGATCTGGTTTTGTTCCTTTTCATACATTAGTTGCTCTTCTAGATGCATTACACTGTCGTATCTGCTCGCTGTAGATTTTGTGTTAGTTTCGCTTACTCTCTGATTTACCTATTCGGCTTTAAGATTACTCCATGGATTAGTCAAAAGTATTTCTATATTACTTTATTTTAGTCATTGCTTTAGGCTTTGGCTTCAGGATTAATTACATGAATGCTTAGTTGTAACCATCATGCATGTCATAGTTGCAGTTTTTAAATATTTGATTGACGCCTGTCGGACAGAGGGAATGAGATGGGTTCTGCACGGTCTTCTGTTTTTGGAAATTGTCTACCTGAGTTCATCACATGGTGTATTGGTTTCATTGGAAATATACTGAAAGATGTGTGTATATTGTGAATGTTATCCTATGAATCGAAAGAGCTTCTCAAAAGATGAATTTGTTTGCGTTTGATTGGGATGGATCTGTTTCTTTTCACATACTTGGTCCAAACTATCAGAAATCTGAATCCATGAATAAATGCAATGTTTGCTTGCTTCAATTCATCTGTTATAATTTACGCACCTAATTTTAATGTTTATTTTGTTTCAATTAACTTACTAAAGTTGTTACAAAGCTAAAAATGATCGTTTTAGTGGACATTTATGCATATCTCTATGCTTCCTGATCATACAAACATGTCCATTACCAGATTCACCAGGCAACACTTGACATACAGACATGTTCATTACCAAACAGTAAAACGCACATAAAGACTACAAGCGCCTGATCATTGCTTAAACTGTTCTGATTTACAATTCCATTTCTTCTACGAGTTTCACCAGCAATCAGACCAGCTATTTATTTAGACTTTTCTAACTTATAGTCATATGCTCACCATTCTCATTTGTTTTTTCTTTCATCTTTGTTTGCCAATAGACATGGTTTCACTGTCAGCACAACGTTCAGTCAGAAATTTGTGAACACAATCCTTCCATCAATACACTTTTAGGCTTGTCTCATTGTATCCCCATATGGATAAAGGTTATGCTAATTCTCTATTTCGGTTTAAACTGCCCACATAATTCAAAGTAAATTCACTGCTCATATAATTCCAAGTAAATTCGGATGTGTTCTTGTTAACTGGGGCTCCCCTTTATTTGTTTGCATCTTATAGCCTACTTACAATCATCACATTTCTTACTCACAGGGACAACATGTCAAAGATGAGCCATGGAACTACATCATTTGTGGTAAGCACAGACATGAGTCCTTTTTAAAACAATCCCTCGCCTTTGTTGGCATTGCATCTAACATAAAACAAATCAAATGCAGGCATGCCTGGCGGTGTCAAGTACTTTGGGGAGCTGGAGGATCACTGTTTCTGGGGCAATGAAGTGAAACTCTATGAACACCACGTGGATGAGCACTTCACAATCTTTTGGCACAAGAAGCCAAAGATCAAGTACTATGTGTCCATCATCAACAAAACATTTGCCAACCGAGGACAGAGGATGGTACGTTCAAACTTACAACCTGTTCTTCATCACTAATTTGTAGCAAAGGTATGGAACTAATAATATTAATTGTAGGAAATTATGATCATATAATGTGTTAATTGTTGGAACAAACCATGAATTGGCTGATGTGCTAATCACTAATTTTGTTTCCCTCTGACAGGACGCGTTATTGGATAAACATATAGCAACTGGTACTTTTTATGAGGAAATTATACCAATTGGTCGTCCAGTGAAATCTTTGATGGTAAAACATAACTAAGGCACCATTTTATGCAATATCATTAACTTTTGACATAAAAAATCTGCGTCAATTATTACTCCCTCTGTTTCAATGTGAAAAAACCCTCAGCCCACCAAACGAGCAGGCAAAGAAAACATTAAATCTGAAGAAGAGCTAACTAAGCATGATCATGCATACCCTAGTTAAATTCCATGCTACAGCCAAGCCTCTTCTAAATCATTAAAGTAGGTTTTGGTTGTAAACATTGTATGAACATACCGATTCACGCTGGATAATTATTTTGAAACGGAGAGTCCAAGGACAGTGACAGTTAGAGTGGAATGGACGGAATGGATGTTAAGCAACTAGAATAGTATGCAATCACATGTGCCCTTAAGGTCCTCTAGCACCTTAATGTGACACTCGTTATCAAACTATTGATGTATAGAATTATAAGTGCCTTTGAATAGAAAAAGAAGCGGGAAAATGCTCAATACGATCATGTGACACGCCACGACAACATTATTCGTTTTTCCCACACAACTACAACATGACAGAATATATTTTTCTTTTATTCTTAGCATGCCATAGGTTAGTGGGTACATCTGCATATGTGTGCAACTCTTCTACTATTATGCTATGAGAACTTCTAAGATTATGCTCATGCTCTTTCAGAATAAAAGGGGAACTCATATTACCATATACAAATAATCTATTTCTTGGTCTCACTTGAGTTGTGTTGTTGGTTCAGGTGGTCCTGTCTTGGTCATGTCTCCTCCTATATGGTGCTCATAGATTCTTACAGTGGACCCAGCTCTTGTCGACTTGGAAAGGAGTGATCCTCTTTGCTATTGGATTGTCAATGGTGACAACCGTTATGCATGTATTCATCATGTTCTCGCAGGCTGAGCGGTCAAGCTCCGCTAAATCATGCACACAATGTTCCTTTCATTAGTAACTAATATGACTGACTCGTCAAAACCAAATGTGCAGTCCATGTGCGAGAAGAACGGCCATACATTGCTCCGGCGATGCCAGTCATTGCTCCGGCGGGCACGGTGTGTTTCATTTGAATGGTCATTAGTTACTAGTCTTCACATTTGAGTTGCATCATGCTAATGATACATTGGAAATAATCTTTGGTGCAGCGTAACTCCCGACAAGCATCGACCGATCCTTCTCCGTCTGCCACTGGCGCGACCGGTCCTACACCTACACCTACACCTACACCTCCGTGATGACGGTAAGTTTCCCAAGTGTTTTGCTTAATAGATTTTTTTTGTGATGCCATGTTGTATCTACACATATGGTGCATAATGTGTGTATGTTTGAAATGCATTGTATTTGTTGGATTCGACATCTAGTCGTGTGCCTTTGGTAGCCTTCCATATAGGGAAATGCCTCCTGGTGCTTCCACTGAGCCATGGTAGTTCGCTACTTCTCCGGAACACATGGATTGACCGACTTGTGTCGTTCTTTGCTCATGTGTCTGTCCCTACGGGGAAATGTCACGTGATGTATCACCGAAGTCCTTGTAGCTTGCTACGACTTGGTTGCACTCGCTGATGACCGACACGTGCATTGCTGGGTCATGTATGCCTGTCCCTGTACGTTTGTGCCACCTTGGTTCTATGACTAGTCATGTCGTCCCGGGTTCTCTGCCATAAGGATACTAGCGACATAATCATATACTTAGCATTTTTTCCTCCAAAATGACTCAATATGCTTAGCTAGATCAAAAATGACATAATAAGCTTAGTTAGCTCCAAAATGACATATTTAACCTAGGATAGCTCTAAAATGACCTATACTTAGCATTTTTTCCTCCAAAATGACTTAATATGCTTAGCTAGCTTAAAAATTACATAATAAGCTTAATTAGCTCCAAAATGACCTATTTACCCTAGGATAGCTCTAAAATGACCTATACTTAGCATTTTTCCTCCAAAATGACTTAATATGCTTAGCTAGCTTAAAAATTACATAATAAGCTTAAATAGCTCCAAAATGACCTATTTAACCTAGGATAGCTCTAAAATGAACTATACTTAGCATATTTTCCTCCCAAATGACTTAATATGCTTAGCTAACTTAAAAATGACCTATTTAACCTAGGATTGCTCTAAAATGACCTATACTTAGGATCTTTTCCTCCAAAATGACTTAATATGCTTAAGAAATGACATAGTTTAGCTCCTAAATGACTTCACATGCTTAGCTAGCTCCAAAATGACATAATAACCTTACTTAGCTCTAAAATGACATATTTAACCTAGGCTAGCTTTAAAATGACCTATACTTAGCATTTTTTCCTCCTAAATGACTCAATATGCTTAGCTAGCTCAATAATAATTACATAATAAGCTTAATTAACTCCAAAATGACCTATTTAACTTAGGATAGCTCTAAAATGACCTATACTTAGCATGTTTTCCTCCAAAATGACTTAATATGCTTAGCTAGCTTAAAAATGACCTATTTAACCTAGGGTAGCTATAAAATGACCTATACTTAGTATCTTTTCCTCCAAAATGACTTAATATGCTTAGCTAACTCTAAAATGACATAATATGCTTAAGAAATGACATATTTTAGGTCCTCAATGACTTCATATGCTTATCTAGCTTCAAAATGACATAATAACCTTACTTAGCTCCAAAATGACCTATTTAACCTAGGCTAGCTCTAAAATGACCTATACTTAGCATTTTTTCCTCCTAAATAACTCAATATGCTTAGCTAGCTCAAAAATGACATAATAAGCTTGATTAGCTCCAAATGACTTATTTAACCAAGGATAGTTCTAAAATGACCTATACTTAGCATTTTTTCCTCCAAAAGGACTTAATATGGTTAGCTAGCTTAAAAATGACCTATTTAACCTAGGATAGCTCTAAAATGACCTATACTTAGCATCTTTTCCTCCAAAATCACTTAATATGCTTAACTGGCTCTAAAATGGCATAATATGCTTAAGAAATGTCATATTTTAGCTCCTAAATGACTTCATATGCTTAGCTACCTCCAAAATGACATAATGAACTTACTTAGCTCCAAAATGACCTATTTTACAGATATAAGTTGCATCATAACAATCTTCACATTTTAGTTGCATCATAATAATCTTCTTCTTCTAGTCTTCTTCTTCTAACTTTCTTCTTTCCCATTTTACAGATTTGCTTAAGATCACGGAAGCTTGGGTTGATGGAGTGCTTGTATTTAGTTTTTGTTTTGACCTTGTGAAACTTGCTACCTATGGATGAAACTGTGTAATATTGATGAAACTATGTATATGTACGGATGAAACTTGCTACTATTGGTAACATGTGTTGGATATATATATGTGTTCATGACTATTGGTAATATGTGTTGAATATGCTATATCGGTCATATAAATGTATTTGTGTTTGATTTTCTGTGAAAATGAATTGATATAAGAAAAACAAAATTAAATGGGGCAATATAGACACTTTGCCATTTGCTGGCAGATGGCAAAGAGACTACGTGTAATCCAGAGGTAAAATTTGGACTGGCCTATTTGGGCTCTTTGCCATCAGCTGGCTGATGGCAAAGTATGCAGCCTTTGCCATCTGCTGGTAGATGGCAAAGAATGTCGTTATCCTTCTAATGGGGCTAACCCCGTTAAGAGGCTTTGCCATCTGCCAGCTGATGGCAAAGGCACAGGCTCTTTGCTATCAGCCAGCAGATGGCAAAGAAGCCTTTGCCCTCTGGATTTCAGACAAACTGTTTGCCATCCGCCGACCATGCCTTTGCCATCTGCCATGGCAGATGGCAAAGTGCCAGATTCCAGTAGTGATTAGAGGAAGGAAGCGGTCCCATATAATCAAAGCCCCAGACATCAAATGGTTCAATAACAAGTGAGTAATTCATAGGCATTTCTTGACGTCTACTAATATTACCGATTCTATGACATTCATCATAAGATAAGACAAACTTACGAGCATCCTTGAAGAGAGTAGTCCAATGAAATCCAGATTGCAATACCTTGTGTGCAGTTCTATCTCCAGCATGGTGTCCTCCATAAGCTTCAGAGTGGAACTTGTGTAGGATATGTTCCTGTTCATGCTCAGGTACACAACGTCTAATAATCCCATCTACTCCTTCTTTATAAAGGTGTGGTTCATCCCAAATGTAATGTCCTAAATCATAGAAGAACTTTTTCTTTTGCTGGTATGTGAAACTAGGTGGTATAAACTTAGCAACAATGTAATTAGCATAATGAGCACACCATGGAGCCGTACGAGAAGCATTTATGACAGCTAATTGTTCATCAGGAGAGCTATCATCAATAGGTAGTGGGTCATCAAGAATATTCTCTATCCTAGACAAGTTGTCTGCAACGGGGTTCTCAACTCCCTTTCTATCAATAATATGCAAATAAAATTCTTGTAGCAAGAGAACCCATTTAATAAGTCTAGGTTTAGCATCTTTCATTTCCATAAGGTATTTGATAGCAGCATGATCAGTGTGAATAGTTACTTTAGAATCAACAATATAAGGTCTAAACTTATCATAAGCAAATACGACTGCTAAAAACTCCTTCTCAGTAGTAGCATAATTTCTCTGGGCACTGTCTAGAGTTTTACTAGCATATTGGATAACATTCAATTTCTTATCAACTCTTTGTCCTAGGACAGCACCTACACCATAATCACTAGCATCACACATAATCTCAAAGGGTAAATTCCAGCCAGGAGGCTGGACAATAGGTGCAGAGATCAATGCTTTCTTAAGTATTTCAAATGCTTCTGCACAATCATCAACAAAGACAAAAGGAACATCTTTTTGTAAGAGATTAGTCAGAGGCCTAGAGATTTTTGAGAAGTCCTTAATGAACCTCCTATGAAACTCGGCATGACCAAGGAAACTTCTTATACCTTTGATGTCCTTGGGACAGGGCATCTTTTCAATAGCATCAACTTTAGCTTTGTCAACTTCAATACCTCTTTCAGAAATTTTATGCCCCAAGACAATGCCTTCATTAACCATAAAGTGGCACTTTTCCCAATTCAAGACAAGATTAGTTTCTTCACATCTCTGCAAAACTCGATCAAGGTTGCTCAAGGAATCATCAAAATAAGTTCCGTAAACGGAAAAATCATCCATGAAAACCTCAACAATCTTTTCATAGAAATCAGAAAATATAGCCATCATGCATCTTTCAAAGGTAGCAGGTGCATTACATAAACCAAAAGGCATACGTCTATAAGAAAAGGTACCGAAAGGGCAAGTAAAAGTGGTCTTTTCTTGATCCCGTTTTGACACAGGTATTTGAGAGAAATTAGAATAACCATCTAGAAAGCAAAAATGGGTATGTTTGGATAACCTTTCTAGCATTTGATCAATAAAAGGCAAAGGGTAATGATCTTTCTTAGTGGCTTTATTTAATTTACAGAAATGAATTACCATCCTATAACCTGTAACAATTCTTTGCGAGATCAATTCATCTTTATCATTAGGAACAACAGTCATACATCCCTTCTTTGGGACACAATGGACAGGACTTACCCACTGGCTATCGGCAACTGGATAAATTATACTTGCCTCTCGAAGCTTTAGTACTTCCTTCCTTACCACTTCTTTCATCTTAGGATTTAACTGTCATTGATGATCGATAATAGGTTTCGCGTCCTCTTCCAACATTATCTAGTGTTGGCATGGAGTGGGACTAATGCCCTTAAGATCATCCAGAGTATATTCGATAGCAGCACGGTGCTTCTTCAGAGTTTTCAATAATTTTCTTCTTCCTGCTCTGAAAGGTTAGCATTAGTAATAACAGGATATATCTTCTTTTCATCTAGATAAACATACTTAAGTGTATCAGGTATAGGTTTAAGTTCAAACATGGGATCACCCTTGGGTGGAGGAAGATCCCCTAGAATTTCAACATGCAAGTTGTTTTTCAATAGGAGTCCCTATTTAAAGATTATTTCATCTGTTTCTCTTCTCTCATTCATATACATATCATTTTCATGGTCTAGCAGATATTGTTCTAAAGGATCGTTAGGAGGCACAGCAATGGAAGCATGACCAATTATTTCGTCCTAACTAGGCAATTCTTTATCATTGGGTTGTCTACAAAATTTAGCAAAGTTAAAGTCATGAGACATATCCCCTAATCGAACAGTAACAATATCCTTTTCGCAGTCTATCTTAGCATTAACATTGTTCAAGAAGGGTCTACCAAATATAATGGGACAAAAATCATCTTGTGGGGAACTAAGAACAAGAAAATCAGCAGGGTATTTAACTTTCCCAGACAAGACTTCAACATCTCTAACAATCCCAACTGGTGAAATAGTGTCTCTATTAGCAAGCTTAATAGTAACATGAATACCTTCTAACTCATCAGGTGCAATATCGTGCATAGATTCTTTATGTAAGGAATGGGGTATTGCACTAACACTAGCACCCATGTCACATAAGCCATGATAGCAATGATCTCCTATTTTAACAGAAATAACAAGCATGCCTACAATAGGTCTATGTTTATTCCTACTATCGGGTTTGGCGATTCTGGCGACTTCATCACGGATGTAAATAACATGTCCATCTATATCATCGACCAAGAGATCCTTAACCATAAGAATACTAGGTTCAACTTTAATTTTCTCAGAGGGTGTAGGTGTTATAGTATTACTCTTACAAACCACAATTGAATCTTTAGCATGATCCTTTATCCTAACAGGGAAAGGTGGTTTCTCAATATAAGCAGTAGGAAAAATACGATCAACATTATAAGTGATAGTCTTTTCTTCAACTTTAACAGGTTCAACTACTTTTACTTCAATGGGAGGATGGTATTTAAACCACTTCTCCTTACGGAGTCAACATGAGTAGCAAATGATTCACAGAAAGAAGCTACTATCTCAGAATCAAGTCCATATTTAGTGCTAAATTCACGGAAAACATCGGTATCCATAAAAGATTTAACACAATCAAACTTAGGGGTTATACCTGACTCCTTACCTTCATCGAGGTCCCAATCTTCAGAGTTGCATTTAATTCTTTCTAATAAATCCATTATGAATTCAATAGTCTTCATCATAAAAGAACCATTACAAGAAGTATCGAGCACGGAGCGATTACTGAGAGAAAGCCGAGCATAAAAAATTTGAATAATCATTTCTCTTGAGAGCTCATGATTGGGGCATGAATATAACATTGACTTAATCCTCCCCCAATCTTGAGTGATACTTTCTCCTTCGCGAGGCCAAAAGTTATATATATATAATTACGATCACGATGAACGTGATGCATAGGATAGAACTTCTGATGAAATTCCAACTTTAATCGATTATAGTTCCATGATCCAATATCATCATATAGCCTAAATCATGTCAATGCATCTCCCTTCAAAGATAAAGGGAAGACCTTCTTCTTGATAACATCCTCGGGCATACCTGTAAGCTTAAATAATCCACAAACTTCATCCACATAGATTAGGTGCAAATCGGGATGCAGTGTTCCATCTCCTGTAAAGGGATTAGCTAGCATTTTCTCTATCATACCCGAAGGAATTTCAAAGCTAATGTTTTCAATAGGTTCAGTAGGTTGAGGAGCAACTCTTTGCTCTACTGATCGGGGTGAAGGTACCCCGAACAAGCCCCTCAAAGGATTATGAGCCATAGTAACAAGTGATAGTAAATTTCAGCACACTATATAAATTTTTACTTACCAAAGGCCCTTCACTCCCCGGCAACAGCGCCAGTAAAGAGTCTTGATGACCCACAAGTGTAGGGGATCTATCATAGTACTTTCGATAAGTAAGAGTGTCGAACCCAACGAGGAGCAGAAGGAAATGATAGGCAGTTTTCAGTAAGGTATTTTCTGTAAGCACTGAAATTATCGGTAACAGATAGTTTTGTGATAAGGTAATTGGTAGCAAGTGACAAATAGTAAAAGTAAATAAGTTGCAGCAAGATGGCCCAATCCTTTTTGTAGCAAAGGACAAGCCTGGGCCAACTCTTATATGAAGGAAAGCGCTCCCGAGGAGACATGGGAATTATCGTCAAGCTAGTTTTCATCACGTTCATATGATTCGCGTTTGTTACTTTGATAATTTGGTATGTGGGTGGACCGGTGCTTTGGTGCCGCCCTTACTTGGACTAGCATCCCACTTATGATTAACCTCTATTGCAAGAATCCGCAACTACAAGGGAAGTATTAAGCTAAACCTAACCATAGCCTGAAACATATGGATCCAAATCAGCCCCTTACGAAGCAACACATAAACTAGGGTTTAAGCTTCTGTCACTCTAGCAACCCATTATCTACTTATTACTTCCCAATGCCTTCCTCTAGGCCCAAACAATGGTGAAGTGTCATGTAGTCGACGTTCACATGACACCACTAGAGGAAAGACAACATACATCTCATGAAAATATCGAACGAATACCAAATTCACATCACTACTTATAGCAAGACTTCTCCCATGTCCTTAGGAACAAACGTAACTACTCACAAAGAATATCCATGTTCATAATCAGAGGGGTATTAATATTCATAATGGATCTGAACATATGATATTCCACCAAGTAAACCAACTAGCATCAACTACAAGGAGTAATCAACACTACTAGTAACCTACAGGTACCAATCTGAGGTTTTGGTACAAAGATTGGATACAAGAGATGAACTAGGGTTTGAGAGGAGATGGTGCTGCTGACGATGTTGATGAAGATAACCCTCCCAAAGATGGGAGAGTTGTTGGTGATGATGGCGGTGATGATTTCCCCCTCCCGGAGGGAAGTATCCCCGGCAGAACAGCTCCGCCGGAGCCCTAGATTGGTTTCCGCCAAGGTTCCACCTCGAGACGGTGGCGTCTGGTCCCAAAAGCCTCCTTATGAGTTTTTCCAGGTCAAAACACCTTAGATGGGAGAAGATGTGCATCGGGAAGTCACCAGGTGGCCCACGAGGCAGGGGGCGCGCCCCCCTCCCTCGTGGACAGGTGGTGGCCCCCCTGACATATCTCTTTCGCCATATATTTTTTATATTTTCTGAAACGGTGTTTCGTGGAGTTTCGGAGCTTTTTGAGTTGTGCAGAATAGGTCTCTAGTGTTTGCTCCTTTTCTAGCCTAGAATTCCAGCTGCCGGCATTCTCCCTCTTCATGTAAACCTTGTAAAATAAGAGAGAAAGGGCATAAGTATTATGACATAACATGCAATAACAGCCACACGTGCAATAAATATCAACATAAAAGCATGATGCAAAATGGACGTATCAGTCTATGGTCGCCGATCACGTTGATCGAGTCATCTGGGTGGGGTTCATTGGTGGATCACCAACCAACCTATATGAAGTAGTTTAGGATAAGTAGGTACAAGGAGCAGGTTACAAAAACATGCTATGCATTAGAATAGGGGCAATCAATTATAGTATCAAAATCTAATGCAAGCATGAGAGTTAATGGAATGGGCGATGTCAGAATGATCAAGGGGGGTTTGCTTGCCAGGAAGCTCTGCTGAAAAGTACTAGTCGTCAGGAGTGTAGCCGATCACGGTAGCAGCATTAGTCTCGGTGTCTAGCGGAGAGAAGAGGGGGAAGAAACAATAAATATAAAGCTAACAGATGCATCACAAAGCATGACATAGCAATAAGCTTTGCTAAGGGTGACCTAAGTCAGTGCTACATGTTACAGATGGAGCAGGAAAATATCTGGAATATTTTGTCGGCTTCAGGCGTTTATTGGTCTGACGAACCGGAGGGGAAGGTGTTGGGATACAATGCATGGGAAAAATTGCCTACGCTCACCAAGATCAATCTAGGAGATGATGATCTACGATAGGATATATTGGATATACATAGCATTGTAGATTGCTAAGTGGAAGCGTTAAGAAACGCGGTTGATGTAGTCGTACTCTTCATGATCCAATCGTGATCCAATCAGATCTAGCGCCGAATGGACGGCACGTCTGCGTTCGGTACACGTGCGGCTCGATGAAGTATCCTCCTTATTGATCCAGCATGAGAAGTAGATGGGATCTCAATGAGCACGACGGCGTGGTGGAGATGGTGGTGGAGCTATCCCATCATTGCTTCACCAAGTGCCTCTGGAACTACGAACGAGGAAGAACGTGAGAGAGGGGAGGCCGCATGGCGTGGGAATTGTTGTCTCCAGCCCTTGTGCCTCCTTCCTACTATACATATGGGTGTTGAAGGGCTCGGGACGCAGCCCTAGCCCCTCCTCCAAGGAGGGGAGGTGTCCAAAGGGGGAGGAGTGCCCTCCAAGCCAAGTGGAGGGCCCTCTCCCTTAGGGTTTCCCTTACCCTATGCGGTTGGCCTTAGGGGGCTGGTGTGCCTAGCCCAATAAGGCTAGGATGCCCCATATAGCCCATGCATGTTGTAGGTTCTGGAGGGATCCTTACATACTCCTCCGGGACCCTCCAGAACCTTCCAAAACCTTGCGGAAGCTTCCTTGTGCAATACCGGTAAAACCCGAAACATTTCCGGTAGCCAAAATATGACTTGTCATATATAAATCTTTACCTTCGGACCATTCCATAGCTCATCGTGACATTCGAGATCTCATCCGGGACTCCGAACAACATGTGGTCACCAACCTGAATATCCCAATACCACTCCAGCATCACTGAACGTTAGGCGCGCGGATCCTACGGGTTCGAGAATCATGTGGACATGACCGAGACACCTCTCCGGTCAATAACCAATAGCGGGGCCTAGATGCCCATATTGGTTCCCACATATTCCATGAAGATCTTGATTGGTCAAACCATGATGCCAAGGATTCAATCAATCCCGTATGCAGTTCCCTTTGTCCATTGGTATGTTACTTGGCCGAGATTCGATTGTCGGTATCTCCATACCTAGTTCAACCTCGTTACTGGCAAGTCTCTTTACTCGTTCCAGAATACAAGATCTCGTGACTAACTCCTTAGTAACATTGCTTGCAAGCTTCTTCTGATGTTGATAATACCGGGAGGCCCCAGAGATACCTCTCTTTCATACGGAGTGACAACTCCCAGTCTTGATCCATGCCAACCCAACAACCACCCTCGGAGATACTTGTAGAGCACCTTTATAGTCACCTAGTTACGTTGTGACTTTTGGTGCACACAAGGTATTCCTCCGGTGTCAGTGAGTTGCATGATCTCATGGTCATAGGAACATATATACTTGAAATGCATAAAACGATAGCAATAAACTTGATATGATCATATGCTACGTTTATAGTTTGGGCCTTGTCCATCACATCATTCTCCTAATGATGTAACCTTGTTATCAAATGACAACTCCTGTCCGTGGCTAGGAAACCATAGCCATCTTTGATCAATGAGCTAGTCTAGTAGAGGATCAATAGGGACAAGTTCTTGTCTGTGTATCCACACATGTATCTGAGTTTCCGATCAATACAATTTTAGCATGGATATAAACGATTATCATGAATAGGCAAATATGATAATAACCAATTTATTATTGCCTCTAGGGCATATTTCCAATAGTACCCCACTTGCACTAGAGTCAATAATCTAGTTCACATCGCCATGTGATTAACACCCAATGAGTTATGGGGTTTGATCATGTTTTGCTTGTGAGAGAGGTTTTAGTCAACGGGTCTGCAACATTCAGATCCGCGTGTACTTCACAAATCTCTATGTCATATTGTAGATACTGCTACCACGCTCCACTTGGAGTTGTTCCAAATGGTTGCTCCACTATACATATCCGGTTTACTACTTAGAGTCTTTTGGATTGGTGTCAAAGCTTGCATCAACATAACTGTCGGATCTTGGGTTCCGGAAAAACCCTTGAGGTTTGAACTCTGGGGTGTGCATGAAGATCTCTCCTTCCGCCCGAGCTAGTCTACTCGCCGATCCCTAGGCCTAGCTCGTCAGATCCGAAGAACAAGGGACACAAGGTTTATACTGGTTCGGGCCACCATTGTGGTGTAATACCCTAATCCGGTGCGATGTGGTGGATTGCCTTGTAGGCCGAGGAAGAACTAGTACATGGATGAACTGCCTCCTAAGGAGAGGGGTTCTTGTGCTCGAGTGAGCTTGTGGTGTGTGGCCTTCTATTTGATCAACTCTGGGTGAGATGATCCCAATGGTGGTGGCTAGTCCTATTTATAGTGGCCAGGGTCCTCTTCCCAAGTATTGAGTGGCAAGGGATCCCACAAAGGCCAAATTTGAAGGGGGCAGCTAGTACAAGCTATCCTGACAAAAGGTGGTCTTCGCCTACCAAAGGCTCTGGTGGTGACGTGGCCGTGGGCTCCGCGGTGAACTCCGCTCTGCCGTCCTGTTGGCCTTGGTCTCGGTGCACCGATATGGAAACCTTTGCCTGACGCCTAGGGACTCCTCGCCCGCACCTGCTCCTTTAGCACCAAAGAGGAAACTGGCACTATGCGCCCGCTAGCGCCCGCCTGGCCTTGGTCGTCACTGCTCACGTCACGAGGACCTCGCGAGGTACCCCTTGCCTTGATATCTCCGATCCTCATGAGCCGGCCTAGTGAGGCCGCCCCAGTGGATGTCTTGTGTCGTCCACCTCGCGAGGCTCGGCCCCTCGCGAGGGTCTTTAGTGGTTGCCGAAGATGTTGGGCCATACCAGGTTGCCTGATGAGCCACGCCCTGGGCCGCAGGCAGGCAAGTCCGGGTACCCCCATTCCCAGAACGCCGACAGTAGCCCCCGGGCCGAAGGTGCACTCGGGCTTGGCTTCGCGGCGAAGCCAAGGGTCAAGTGCAGAGTGCCGCGGGCCCCAAAAGCCTGCGGCCTTGACTGACGCATGGCGATTGACGAGACATGGGCCTCTCCACTTCCCCACGCAGCCTCGGCGAGTGCGCGACTGGACAAGTCCTTGCATGCAAAAAAGACCATCATTACCTGCAATTATGGAGGCCGACGGTTGGCCTTCTTCTGGCTATAAATAGGGCGACAAGCGGGGTTCTTGCTACCCATCTTCTTCCTTCATTCCTCCTACTTCTTGTTCTTCCTTGCCCTTCGCTTGACCGAGCTGCTCATGGCGCCGATCCGGAGATTTTCTGCCGCTGAGAAGGGGAAGATTCCTCACGAGGATCCTGAAGTGCTCCCTCCGAAGAAAGCCCTCATGGCGCCGCCATGAGGCCGTAAGTGACGAGGCCTTGGCACGAGTGGCCTCCCCCTGGCTACCCGCTACCCCTGTATGCCAGGGCACCCGACCACGGAGGGGAAGGCGGCGCCCAACACCGCCCGCGCCATGGCTATGTCGATTGTGCTGTAGTGGTGCACGCCGCCGTCCCGTGAGCGCACGCGAGAGGCTCCTCGCGTGAGTTCGTGGTATGGGCGGTGATGCCTCCTAGATCCTAGATACGCTTCCCTCCGTTCTTCGTCGCGGAGATGCCACCGAGGGGGCCGCTCGAGCTGTGGTTGCGAGATGCCGAGTGCCGGGCCCCGGCGACGAGGGCTGAGGTTGAGATCGTCTCCCCGTGCAAGGTCTTCATGACCCGCAGATGGGGCGAGGTAGCCCGCGTCTACGGCGTGGAAGGCGCCATCTCCATCCACTTCGAGTATGATGGCTTCTCCGTGTTGCACTTCAAGGAATTCGACAAGGAGGGACGCCGCCTGGAGTGCTGCCCTAGAGGGGGCTGTCGGGATGACGCTGCGGCTGGCGCCACGCCAGCCGTCGATCCTGCCACTAGGTCGTCCAGCAGCAGTGATGGCCTCTGGAGGTCCAACAGCTCTCCTGAGTCCGAGGAGTCTCCGGAGGCGAGCGACGACAGCTACGTGCCCCTGAGCTCGCGGCGTGCCCAAAACGCGTCGAGCTCGCGAGCACGTCGCTGGTGGTGATCTGCTCAAGGTCAGAGGTGGGCCACCATGGCCTACTATTGATGATGGCGTCGACGATGGCGGCTGTAGTTAGGATCCACTGAAGTCACTTTGTGGCGTTCCCTGTGAGGATTCGAAGCCTACCCCACGGGGGTATGTAAAGAACTTGTAATGCTTTTGCTTCTATCTTGTTATCCCCGCTAGTACACCCTATTCGCGAGTCTCGTTCCAGCAATATCGCCCTTTTTTACCCTTTCGGTTGCATAGTGCTCTATGCCAGTAGGCCCCAGTCCCAAGGCAAGATGCAGCCGTTGCTAGTATGCCAGGTCGCGATGCCCTGGTCAAGGCCAGGAGGTGGGCGACCCGAAGTTCGGTAAGAGCTCCCGAGGCGCGATGCTCAAGAGGTCCCCCTTGCTGTGCAAGCGGCTTCCGGAGGTTAAAAAGTGAGGCAGCATTGCCGACGCGTGACTGTCGAATCCCATTCTGGGAGTAAGGATGGGGCACTAAAGAGTTAACGACTTATCTTGATGAGTGTGAGGTGATTCTCTAAGCGGTGCGCCTGGCTTGTTTCTGGTGTCGCAAGGCTGAGATTTTGCGATTTCCTCCCCGCTGGCCCCAGAATTCTGTGTCGGCAGGGCCCGGTCCCACATGTACCTCAGCCGCCGCTGGCTTGACAGGAACACCTGGACAAGAACAGGGAGTGAGGGGCTATTGCTTGGGTCGCGATACCCAAGGGTCCCCCTTGACGTATGAACAGCCTTCAGGAAGGGAATGCTGGACTCGGGCCTTGATGTTTTGTATCGGCAGAGCCCGGCCCTGCGCGTACCTCAGCCGCCGCTGGTTTTGACCGGATCACCAAGACAAAGCCAGGGAGTGAGGGGCTACGGGACCAGTTAGACCCTTGGGTCATGATCCCCAAGGCTCCCCCTTGACGTACGAACTGGCCTGAGCTCTCTGAGCCCGCCTCCCCTTCTCCCATCCTTCTTGATGCTCTCCGTCCTCGGGTCCCGACCCTCGAGCGATGCTCAGGCCCCGCTGGTATGCCAGGTCGCGATGCCGTGGTCAAGGCCAAGGGGTGAGGTTGGAGAGTCGGTAAGAGCCCCTGAGACGCGATGCTCAGGGCCTCGCCCCCCCCCTTTAACACACAAGCGAATTACGTGAGGCGAGGAGACCGGCGGATTGCCTATCACCGTGCTCCTGACACTTCGGTGGGTTAGCCTGCAGCAGAATGACTTAGGGCCACACCCGCCACTAGGCTTCTGATAATTCCGCAGGAAGACGAAGGCACCAAGGACCTGGTGAGGTGACGCTTGCGGAGCGGGCCGCGGGTCAGAGCTCGGTCCCTCGGGTTTGTCAGTATTGCAGGGACGGACCCGAGCACAAGCGCCCGTTGCGAGATGAGCAGAAGTCCATTAGGCAGCGAAGGAGACCCAAAGGAGTGATGGTCAAATAGATGAGTGACTCTAATGCAGCTGATAGAAACGGTAACATTAGCTCAGGTAAGATGCAAGGGAGATACATGCCACAAGGACGGACCTGTGCGGCCTGGGGATGATGCGGCCCGAGGGGCGCCCCCAACAAGGTGAGCTAAGATGCAAAAGGATACACACCATAGGGACAAGCCCGTGCGACCTGGGAATGATGCGGCTCGAGGGGCGCTCCCAGTTGACCAAAAACCGGAAAATGTCACCTGGCACAGTTGCTGAAGTCGTGTTGGTGTAGCTAAAGATGCTCGATGCAGATGTTGCTTCTCACATGTCGTCTGGCTCCGGCACCTCGTGAGGCTCTGGGGTCCCCCAAATCTCGCGGAGGGCCAAGTCTAACTCCGCCTGGATCTCCTTATGCCTGGCATCGCGAGCCACCAGGACCTCCATCATATGGTGGTGGTGCAGGGTCGCTTGATTCGGTAGGCCGAAGGGCATGCGAACGTAGCTGTGAGGGGGACCCTCGCACCGGCCAGCTGGGAAGGCCAGTAGAGCTCCTGAGATGCGATCATGTTGAGTGTGGGGACGTTGACGCAAACGCGCAGTTCGTCGCCTGAGCCTGGGCCGACAGCTGCACTCAGAGGCACTGGGTGGCGCTCGCCCCGCATTGCCCTTGGCACCTGTAGGTCTTCAATGGTCTGGCTGATGAACTCCTGAGCGCTTGGTGCCTCACGCCTTGAGGCCTTCAGAGGGAGGTGTGCGGCGAAGCACTCCTCCACATGTTGCCCGAGCGCCTCCCTCGTGACATTCGCTAAGTTAGAGGCCCTCTAGAGGAGAGCCCCCGAGCTCAGCCTGAGGGGGGCGCCGGTCACGCTTTCCTATGCGAGGGAGGGAGGCGGCCCCTCCCTAGGTGTACGTCCCGAGGTGCTGCCGCCAGGTGCTGCATCCCCATGAGGCTCCAGGGCAAGCAACTGCTTCTTCTTCTTGGGGACGACCTCAGGTGGGTAGATGATGTTGTCATTGTATGGATCCTCGACTGCTGCCGCCAGGTAAGTGCGCTCGAGTGAACACACAACATCCTTATCCTCATAGGCAATGGTGATGACGCCACCGCTTCCCGGCATCTTGAGGACGTTGTAGCCAGGGTGAGTCACTGCCATGAGCTTGGCCAGGGCTGGGTAACCGAGGATGGCGTTGTAAGGGAGATGGATGTGGGCGACATCGAAGTCGATGAGCTCGGTGTGGTAGTTGTCGCGCTTGCCAAAGGTGATAGGCAGGCGTTCCTGCCATACGGGGGTGGTGGAGCCGTCAGTCATACCGGAGAAGGGCTTGGTAGGCAGCAGCTGATCGTAGGGTACTTGAATGCTGTCGAATGTCTCGATGGACACGACATTGAGCCCTGCACCACCATCGATGAGGGTCTTGGTAACTTGGAAGTTGCTGATGACGGGCGAACAGAGCATCGGGAGGGTGCCAGCCGTAGCCGCGCACTTGAGCTGGTTTGCTGAACTGAAGGTGATGGGGCACCTAGACCACCTGAGTGGGCGAGTAGCCTTGAGCTTGGGGAGAGCCGCATTTACTTCCCGGGCGAACTACTTGAAGAGGCGCTGAGAAGCTGGGGCATGTGCTCCGCCCAAGATGTAGGAGATGGCACGTGGTTCCTGGAAGCCCCTAGCCCCCTCGTCCTGGTTGTCGTTTCTCCTTGGCGGCGGAAGAGGTGCAAGGCCAGACTTGCCCTGAGGGCGGTCCTCAAGAGGCTGGTCCCTCCAGGCGCCCTCACAGGGCTGATCACGCCAACGGTCCTCCCGAGGTTGATCACGCCACTCTTGGCGGGGGCCGTGGTCGTCCCAACGTCCCTCGGTCCGGCTTCCTCCGCGACCGTAGCCACCGTTGCCGCGCTAAGGGCGTTGGATGACGCGTCCTTCGTGGATGGCCCTGAGCTCTTGACAGTCGCGGGTGTTATGGCGGTGCACGTTATGGAAGGCGCAAAACGCCCGGCTGTTCTTGGATGATTCCAAGTATTCGCGGCCGCGATTCATCTTCGGTTCAGCTGTTAGTACCGCCACTCCCTTGCACTTTATGTACTTGCTCTTGGCCTTCTCGTCTTCAGGTTCAGCAACGGGGAGCTCGACAAGGGAGAGGCACCCCTCTTCAGCTCTAGCGCGCTTGGTCGCAAGGTCGAACAGCTCCAGAGACGTGCTTAGATCTTTGTGGATGGCGAGCTCCTCCTTCATCCTGATGTCGCGGACACCATCTGAGAACGCCAAAATGATGGCCTCGTCCGTGACATTGGGGATATTGACGCGGACACTCTTGATGCGTTGGATGAACTTTTGTAGGGTTTCTCCTTGTTGTTGCTTGATACGCTGGGTGCCCTGGAAGTTGGCGATGAACCGCTTGCGAATCTCGCTCCAGGTGGAGAACAATCACGCGGGCAGGTTCAGGAGCCACGAGCGCGCGCCATCTTTGAGGGCCATGGGGAACCAGTTCACCATATTCTTCTTGTTGCCGCTGGACGCTTCGATGCTCAGCTCGTAGAGATGCAGGAACTCCGCAGGGTCGCAGGTGCCGTTGTAGCGTGGAGGCAGGTCGGGCTTGAACTTCTGAGGCCAGTTGACGTTGTGTATCTCGGGGGCGAGGGCCTTGCAGCCTGTTGTCGACACCGGAGCTTGTTGGGGAGGTGGAACTCGATCTTGGTCCATGCGCGCCACAACGGCGGGGGGCTGATAACCCACAAGTGTAGGGGATCGCAACAGTTTTCGAGGGTAAAGTATTCAACCCAAATTTATTGATTCGACAAAAGGGGAGCCAAAGAATACTCTCAAGTATTAGCAGTTGATTTGTCAATTCAACCACACCTGGAAGACTTAGTATCTGCAGCAAAGTATTTAATAGCAAAGTAATATGGAAGTCAGTGGTAAAAGTAGTGATAGTAGTTTTGGAGTGATTGTAACAATAGCAGCGGAAAAGTAAATAAGCAACAAGCAATAAGTTAAAAGCTCGTAGGCATTGGATCAGTGATGGATAATTATGTCAGATGCGATTCCTCATGTAATAGTTATGACATAGGGTGACACCGAACTAGCTCCAGCTCATCAATGTAATGTACGCATGTATTCCGAATATAGTCATACATGCTTATGGGAAAGAACTTGCATGACATCTTTTGTCCTACCCTCTTGTGGCAGCGGGGTCCTAGTGGAAACTAAGGGATATTAAGGCATCCTTTTAATAGAGTACGGGACCAAAGCATTAAAACTTATTGAATACATGAACTCCTCAAACTACGGTCATCACCGGGAGTGGTCCCGATTATTGTCACTTCGGGGTTGCTGGATCATAACACATAGTAGGTGACTATTGACTTGCAAGATAGGATCAAGAACACATATATATTCATGAAAACATAATAGTTTAGATCTGAAATCGTGGCACTCGGGCCCTAGTGACAAGTATTAAGCATAGCAAAGTCATAGCAACATCAATCTTAGAACATAGTGGATACTAGGGATCAAACCCTAACAAAACTAACTCAATTACATGGTAAGTCTCATCCAACCCATCACCGTCCAGCAAGCTACGATGGGATTACTCACGCACGGCAGTGAGCATCATGGAATTGGTGATGGTGGAAGGTTGATGATGATGATGGCGATGATCTCCAATCTTCGGAGGCCCAAACGAACTCCAGATCAGCCCTCCCGAGAGATATTAGGGCTTGGCAGCGGCTCCGTATCGTAAAACGCGATGAATCCCTCTGTCTGATTTTTTTCTCCCCAAAAGTGAATGTATGGAGTCGGGGCGATGTCGGTGGAGCAACAGGGGGCCCATCAGGCAGGGGGCGCGCCCAGGGGGCGCCCCCACCCTTGTGGACAGGGTGAGGGCCCCCTGGTCTGGTTCTTTCCGCAGATATTTTTTATATATTCGAAAAAAAATCTCTGTTGAATTTTAGGTCATTCCGAGAATATTTATTTCTGCACAAAAATAACACCATGGCAGTTCTGCTAAAAACAGCATCAGCCTGGGTCAGTTCCATTCAAATCATGCAAGTTAGAGTCCAACACAAGGACGAAAATGTTTGGAAAAGTAGATGCTTTGGAGACATATCAACTCCCCCAAGCTTAAACCTTTACTTGTCCTCAAGCAATTCAATTGATAAGCTGAAAGTGATAAAGAAAAACTTTTACAAACTCTATTTGCTCTTGTTGTTGTAAATATGCAAAGCCAACATTCAAGTTTTCACCAAAGATCATGAACTAACCACATTCACAATAACTTTCAGGTCTCATGTCTACTCGTATCAATGGCATAATCAACTATCGAGAAATAATAATAAACCTTGGATGACAACACTTTCTCAAAACAATCATAATATGATATAACAAGATGGTATCTCGCTAGCCCTTTCTGAGACCACAAAACATAAATGCAGAGCACCTTTGAAGATCAAGGACTGACTAGACATTGTAATTCATGGTAAAAGAGATCCAGTCACAATCATACTCAATGCAAATTAATAGCAATTCATGCAAATGACAGCGGTGCTCTCCAACTGGTGCTCTTTAATAAGAGGATGATGACTCAACATAAAAAGTAAATAGATAGGCCCTTCGCAGAGGGAAGCAGGGATTCGTAGAGGTGCCAGAGCTCGATTTTGAAATAGAGATGAATAATATTTTGAGCGGTATACTTTCATTGTCAACATAACAACCAAGAGATCTCGATATCTTCCATGCTACACACATTATAGGTGGTTCCCAAACAGAATGGTAAAGTTTATACTCCCCCAACCACCAACAAGCACACTCCATTGCTAGCCCGAAAAAACGGGTACCGTCCAAACCAGCAATAACCCGGGGGGAGTTTTGTTTAATTATTATGATTTGAGCATGGGACTGGGCATCCCGGTTACCAGCCACTTTCTCATGAATGATGAGCGGAGTCCACTCATCGTGAGAATAACCCGCCTAGCATGGAAGATATAGACAACCCTAGTTGATACATGAGCTCTTCGAGCATACAAAACATGATTTCATTTGAAGGTTTAGAGTTTGGCACATACGAATTTACTTGGAACGACAGGTAGATACCGCATATAGGAAGGTATGGTGGACTCATATTGAATAACTTTGGGGTTCATGGAAGTGGATGCATAAGCAGTATTCTTGCTTAGTACATGTGAAGGCTAGAAAGAGACTGGGAAGCAACCAGCTAGAGAGCGACAAAAGTCATGAATATGCATTAAAATTAATCAACAATGAGTGCAAGAAGGAGTAGGAATCACCATGAATGTAAATATCGTGGAGGCTATGTTGATTTTGTTTCAACTACATGCGTGAACATGTGCCAAGTCAAACCACTTGATTCATTCAAAGGAGGATACCACCTTATCATACCATATCACAACCATTTTAATATCATGTTGGCACACAAGATAGACCATTATAAACTCTTAGCTAATTAAGCATGGCATGAGCAGCTATGATCTCTAATTGTCATTGCAAGCATGTTTCATTCATAACAAGCTGAATCAAGAACGATGAACTATCTTATTTACAAAAACAAGAGAGATCGAGTTCATACCAGCTTTTCTCATCTCAATCAATTCATCATATATCGTCATTTATAGCCTTTCACTCGCACGACCGAAAGGTGTGGATAATAATAATAGTGCACGTGCATTGGACTAAGTTGAAATCTGCAAGCATTTAATACAAGAGAGAAGACAAAGTATTATGGCTCATTGTTAAATCAGTAGTAATGCATATAAGAGCCACTAAACATTTCCATCATTGTCTTCTCCTCTTGACCGCCAAAGAAAAGGAAAGAAACTATTTACACGGGAAAGCTCCCAACAAGCAAAATAAGAATGATAAATCATTTTGGGTTTTCTTTTAATTACTACTACTACATGCATGGAAAGTAAACTAGCTAAAAAGCTACAACTAACTTTATTGTTTTTCTTCAGGTTTTTCTAACACACAAGAAAAAGACTAAGAAAATAAATGAAACAAGCATGGATAGTACAATGAAAAAGTTGAGCACCGACTACTGGAATAAGTGTGTGAACATGAATGTAATGTCGGTGAGAAATACGTACTCCCCAAAGCTTAGGCTTTTAGCCTAAGTTGGTCTATGGCCACGGATCGAAGCTACTTTCTTCGGTGTACGGAGAGGCGTCCTCTGGGTGCCACTGGTTGGCAATCTCAATCGGATCCCACCGATAAACCGACTGCTGATAAGGGTCAAGTGGTGGCTCCGGCTCCGGCTCTAAAGCTTGTGTTTGGCTCCAGTACGTATAGACGGCATCTGGCAAAATGAGGTACGTGCCTGAAAATAGATCAAACAGAGATGGTGCAGGCAAGGTAATAATCTCACAATATTTTTCATCAAACCTCAATTTATACTTAAGCAACTTCTTCTTGTCTTTAGCAATAAAATCATGTGCTATCATACTCTTGTAATCTAGAAAAACCGGTGCCAACAACTTCTCTTCCTTCTCATGATGCCTAATAGGTATTCTAAAGTGTTTAGCAAGGCGTGAAGCAAAGATGCCTCCAAAGATGGGACCCTATGTATGGTTCAGACTTAATCGTTTAACAATAATAGCACCCAAGCAAAAAGTTGTGTCTTGAAACAAAGCATGGCGCAAAATAACAATATCAGGGGCACTAAGATTTCCACTGTTCCCGCGAGCAATTAAGAATCTACTAGAAAATGTCGCGAAGTAGCGTAGAACAGGAAAATGTATACTGGTAATTCTTGCCCTTGAAAGTTGCCTCAACATCTTTACGATGTGGTTCCTCAAGACTACCAGCAAAGGGTATCTTACATACTTGACACAGTTCATAGAACGACATCTCCTTAACCTCATCATATAAATGAAATTCCACTGAAGGTGGTGATTTCTTAGCATGGAAATGAAAATTTTGCACGGAAATATTAGTGAGTAGGAGATACTGTTCGCGCTGGTCATGGAGGAAGTCGGTGAGGCTTGCATTCTCCGCCAAATAATAAAACTCTTTATAAATCCCGGTGGCTTCCAAGAACTCATTGCAAGGCCATTCACACGGCCGTACTTCCGCAGTGTGAGGAAGATTGTATTTGGGCTTCTTATTCTCTTCCTTCTTCTTATCTTTTGAGCTTTGACTAGAATAGCCTCTCAACAATCTCCTCATCATTTTCTTCCTCTAAACATTTCTGAAATTTTTACTGACTCAAAATAAAATTGAACCAAACTCAACGACATTGATAGAAACTACTCCTACAAGTGCCTAGAGACTATATCATGCATTAGAACTACTTGGAACCACATAATTTGGACATGCAAGCTCAAGAACAGGGTCACCTAAGCAGCAAAAAATTGCAATAAATAAAGCACTAGAACAAAAACTAATTGGACCGATGGAAAAGTCCCATACCAAAGAACAATCTCCCCAAACAGTTCTGTGAATGGAGCTTTGAGCAAGGA
Organism: Secale cereale; assembly: GCA_902687465.1. Classification (NCBI taxonomy): domain Eukaryota; kingdom Viridiplantae; phylum Streptophyta; class Magnoliopsida; order Poales; family Poaceae; genus Secale; species Secale cereale. Next base: position 503,005,733 of record LR738710.1, read on the forward strand.
GATCGAAAATGGCAGCAAGATGAGCTAGAACTCATGCTTGAGCTGGTTGGTGATTTTTTCGGAGGAAGAAGGAGTGTGTGGGTGCTGGAATAAGTGGAGGGGGGCACATGGGGCCCACGAGGCAGGGGGGCACGCACAGGGGGGTGGGCATGCCCTGCACCCTCGTGGCTAGGTGCTGGCTCCGCCTGCTGTGTTCAGTGCCAAATAATCTCAAATATTTTGGAAAAAATCATATTTCCTTTTCGGGGCATTTGGAGAACTTTTATTTTCGGGGTATTTTTTATTGCAAGGATAACTCTGAAAACGGACAGAAAATACTATTCTTGCTTTATTTAATCTAATTAACATAAAGTAAAGGGAGGATACACATGGTTGTGCTTTCTAGATTCACCCATCTCGGGCGTATTAAAAGGAATCTATTAACAAGGTTGATCAAGTCTTGTTAACAAACTATTTCCGAATAACATGAAACCGGAGAATTTTCGAATAACACTAGGTTACCTCAATGGGGATATGTATATCCCCAACAATAAGAATGTCATATTTCTTCTTGACAGTAGGAAGAGGAAATTCAAAACCTCCAATAGTAATTGTTGATATTTTTTCAATAGTATTGATACTGTGGACCTGAGGTTGTTTCCTCGGAAAGTGTACCGTATGCTCATTACCATTAACATGAAAAGTGACATTGCCTTTGTTGCAATCAATAACAGCCCCTGCAGTGTTAAAAAGGGTCTACCAAGGATAATAGACATGCTATCGTCCTCGGGAATATCAAGGATAACAAAGTCCGTTAGAATAGTAACATTCGCAACCACAACAAGCACATCCTCACAAATACCAACAGGTTTAATAGTTATCGACCAGTTGCAAAGATATTTCAATAGGTGTCAACTTATTCAAATCAAGTCTACGATACAAAGAGAGGAGCATAACACTAACACCGGCTCCAAGATCACATAAAGCAGTTTTAACATAGTTTCTTTTAATGGAGCAAGGTATAGTAGGTACTCCTGGATCTCCAGGTTTCTTGGGTATTCCACCCTTAAAAGCATAATTGGCAAGCATGGTGGAAATTTCAACTTTAGGTATTTTTATTTTATTTGTAATAATATCTTTCATATACTTAGCATAAGGATTTCTTTTAAGCATATCAGTCAAACACATACGCAAAAAGATATGTCTAATCATTTCAGCAAAGCGCTCAAAATCCTCATCATCCTTTTTCTTGGATGGTTTATGTCGGGGGAAACTGTCCTCCCACGAGCACCTATGGGACCGGAGCCCCTTCTACGTTGCGGTAAGGGAGCAGAGGGAGCACGGAGAGCAGATCGAGGGGCGCACGCGGGCAGTTTACCCAGGTTCGGGCCGCGCGGACACGTAAAACCCTACTCCTGCCTTGATTGTATAGAGCTCGGGTGCTTGAAGAGCTACAGTACTAGCTACACCGAGCGCGAGAGTTGCTTAGGTTTCGAACCCTTTCTACGTTGTGCATGGGCCTCCTTTATAGCTCAAGGGGTCACCGACAGGTGTCAACGTAGAGGAGGGTAAAATGTAATTTTGGTGGTAGTTGTAACAGTGCGGGAATGGTGCGTGAACAGTAGATGAACAGTGGTCTTCACCTAACTTTGACAGTGGGGGACAATGGCATTAAATGCCCGTCGCCGTCGACCCCAAAAGTGTCCGTCCGTGCGTCTCCGTCCGCCACGGCGGTAGCCTCGTCACCGTGGCTCGCCACCGTGTGCCCCAGGCTACACAGCCGTCCGCCACGCGTCCCTGGAAGGGCCCCAGGGCGACGCGTGAGCGGGTGAGCTGGAGCGCGGGCACACAGCGTGGGTTTCCCCGGCAAGCACCTTGCCGGGGTCTTGATCTTGCCGGGCCCGAAAGCTTGTCGCTCTCCGGGCCCTGCCGGGGCGCATGATGCGCCGAGGCATCTCTTGGGATATGTGTTCCTTGGTCCTCCTGGCAAGCTCCTCTTGCCAGGGTCTTGTGCTAAAGTGATAACCTTGAGCCTGGTACGGCCTTCCCGGCAAGCTCCACTTGCCGGGGTCTTGATCTTCTGGCTTGTATACTTTGTTCTTGAATGGCTTCATAAGGACCGAAAAGGTACCCGGCGAGCACGTGGTAAACCCTGCCGCGGGAAGCTGCTACTGCCCGTGCACAAGTTGGGGTACTAAGGTACCCCTATCTTAGTACACCAACAGTTTAGGAGGAAAAGCCATGGGTTTCTGAACCCATGGTTCTCTTTCCTTGTCGTGCTTCCTATCAACAAAATCTCTCTTATCATAACATTGATTCTTTGATTGTGGGTTATCAAGATCAACAGCAGGTTCAATCTCTACATGATTGTCATAGCTAGGTTGAGCATCATCATGAACATCATCATTAACATTACCACTAGTTTCATGTTCATTTCCAGATTGTGTTTTAGCATCAGAGATAGAGATATCACTGGGATTCTCAGGTGTGTCAGCTATGGGTTCACTGGAAGCATGCAAAGTCCTATCATTTTTCTTTTTCTTCTTCTTAGAAGAACTAAGTGCATCTACATTAGCTCTCTGATAATCTTGCTCAATTCTCTTAGGGTGGCCTTCAGGATACCGAGGTTCCTGAGTCATTTTATCATTTTTCTTGTTATTTAATTCATTGAGCAAATCAATTTGTGCTTTAAGTACTTGTTCTACTTGAGTGGTAACCATAGAAGCATGTTTACTAATGAGTTTCAATTCACCTTTAATTCTAGACATATAATCAATGAAGCGTTCAATCATGTAAGCATTACATTGCAATTGCCTACCAACATAAGCATTGAAGTTTTCTTGTTTAACATTGACATTGTCAAACTCATCTAAGCATTGGCTAGCAGACTTATAACGAGGAATATCACCTTCATCAAATCTACAAAGAGAATTTACCTTTACTGCATGTGTCAGGTTATCAAGACCATGTATTTCTTCAATAGGTGGTAAATTCTTAATATCTTCAGCTTTAATACCTTTTTCTTTCATAGATTTCTTCGCCTCTTGCATATCTTCAGGACTCAGAAATAGAACACCCCTTTTCTTCGGAGTTGGCTTAGGGGCTGGTTCAGGAAGTGTCCAATTGTTGTCATTGGTCCACATATTATAAAATAGTAATTCAGCTTGATCAACAGTTCTTTCCTTGAAAACACAACCAACACAACAATCCAGGTGGTCTCTGGAAGCATTGGTTAGTCCATTATAAAAGACATCAAGTATTTCATTCCTCTGAAGAGGACGACCAGGCAAAGCATTAAGTAACCGAAGAAGCCTCCCCCAAGCTTGTGGGAGACTCTCTTCTTCAATTTGCACAAAATTATATATTTCCCGTAAGGCAGCTTGTTTCTTATGAGCAAGAAAATATTTAGCAGAGAAGTAATAAATCATATCCTTGGGACTACTCACGCAACCAAGATCAAGAGAATTAAACCATGTCTTAGCATCACCTTTTAACGAGAACGAAAATAACTTAAGGATATAGTCATAACGAACTTTTTCCTCATTGGTGAATAGGGTGTTTATATCATTCAATTTAGTAAGATGTGCCACAACAGTTTGAGATTCATAACCATGGAAAGGATCAGATTCAACCAAAGTAATTAACTCAAGATCTACAAAGAAATCATAATCCTTATAAGGAACACAGATAGGTGAAGTAGCAAAAGTAGGGTCATATTTCATTCTAGCATTCAAAGACTTTTCTTTCAGCTTAGCTAATAATTTCTTAAGATCATATCTATTGTTGGAAGTAAGAAAGTCTCTAGCAGTTCCTTATTCCATAACATAACCCTCTGGAATAATAGGCAATTCATATCTAGGGGGAGAATCTTCATCATCACTTTCATCAATATTATCAGTTTCTATATTTGCATTCTCCCTAACCTTAGCAATTTGTTCATCAAGAAATTCACCTAGTGGCACAGTATTATCAAGCATAGAAGTAGTTTCATCATACATAGCAGAAGTGGCATCATCAAGAACATGCGACGTATCAGATTCAATAGCAGGAGTAGGTGTCGCAAGTTTAATCATAATAGAGGGTGAATCAAGTGCAGAGCTAGATGGAGGGGTATATCTTGATTTTTTAGTCTTTCATGTTCTTCATAGTTGAGGGGTATATCTTGATTTTTTAGTCTTTCATGTTCTTCATAGTGATCAACAGATATAAATCCCAAGTGACTTAAAGTATATAGCTATGCTCCCCGCCAACGGCGCCAGAAAATAGTCTTGATAACCCACAAGTGTAGGGGATCGTAAAAGTTTTCGAGGGTAAAGTATTCAATCCAAATTTATTGATTCGACACAAGGGGAGCCAAAGAATACTCTCAAGTATTAGCAGTTGAGTTGTCAATTCAACCACACCTGGAAGACTTAGTATCTGCAGCAAAGTATTTAGTAGCAAAATAATATAGAAGTAACGGTAGCAGCGGTAAAAGTAGCGATAGTAGTTTTGTAGTGATTGTAACAGTAGTGGCGGAAAAGTAAATAAGTAACCAGCAATAAGTGAAAAGCTCGTAGGCATTGGATCAGTGATGGATAATTATGTTGGATGCGATTCCTCATACAATAGTTATAAGATAGGGTGACACAGAGCTAGCTCTAGTTCATCAATGTAATGTAGGCATGTATTCCGAATATAGTCATACGTGCTAATGGGAAAGAACTTGCATGACATCTTTTGTCCTACCCTCCCGTGGCAGTGGGGTCCTGGTGGAAACTAAGGGATATTAACGCCTCCTTTTAATAGAGTACCAGACCAAAGCATTAACAGATAGTGAATCCATGAACTCCTCAAATTATGGTCATCACCGGGACTGGTCCCGATTATTGTCACTTCGGGGTTGTCGGATCATAACACATAGTAGGTGACTATTGACTTGCAAGATAGGATCAAGAACACACATATATTCATGAAAAGATAATAGGTTCAGATCTGAAATCATGGCACTCGGGCCCTAGTGACAAGCATTAAGCATAGCAAAGTCATAGCAACATCAATCTTAGAACATAGTGGGTACTAGGGATCAAACCCTAACAAAACTAACTCGATTACATGATAAATCTCATCCAACCCATCCCGTCCAGCAAGCCTACGATGGGGTTACTCACGCACGGCGGTGAGCATCATGGAATTGGTGATGGAGGAAGGTTGATGATAACGACGGCGACGATCTCCCCTCTCCGGAGCCCCAAACGGACTCCAGATCAGCCCTCCCGAGAGAGATTAGGGCTTAGCGACGGCTCCGTATCGTAAAACGCGATGAATCCCTCTCACTGATTTTTTCTCCCTGAAAGTGAATATATGGAGTCGGGGGAGATGTCGGTGGAGCAATAGGGGGCCCACGAGGCAGGGGGCGTGCCCCCACCCTCGTGGACAGGGTGTGGGCCCCCTGGTCTGGTTCTTTCCGCAGATATTTTTTATATATTCCAAAATAAATCTCCGTTGAATTTCAGGTCATTCCGAGAACATTTATTTCTGAAAAAATAACACCATGGTAGTTCTGCTGAAAATAGCGCCAGTCCGGGTTAGTTCCATTCAAATCATGCAAGTTAGAGTCCAAAACAAGGGCAAAAGTGTTTGGAAAAGTAGATACGTTGGAGACATATCAGGGGCGCGCGGTCTCAACGCGACGGTGGAGGGAGAGCTGACACTCCCCCGCGGGGCCGCTGGATCTCTTGGCAGCTTCCTTCATCGTGCACTGGCGCCGCACGTAGGCGGTCACACCGCGGGGCCACATGCCTTGGGTCTTGGACGACGCCTTGACGCGGAGGTAGCAGTGGATCTTCATGGGCCGCGTCGTCCGCATGGGGAGGCGGACGTGGCAGGGAGAGGGACGGCGCTGGAGAGCCCCCAGCGGTGCTAAAAAGCTCGGCGATGCGGTTGAGCCATTCCTCGTAGAAGTCGTCGACGGGGCAGTAGTGTAGGAGCTCGCGTGCCATGAGCAACATAGCCTGCACGTCCGCGAGTCCGCGGCGAGCGTGGGATGACGAGACTGCTGGGGTTAGCGACAGGGTCGCAGTGCGTTCTTCTCGCCGCACGGAGGGGTGCAGGGACGAGGCCTGCTGTTCATGCCGCGCTGGGCCGGTGGCGGCGTTGGCGGCAGACGATGGAGAACGGTGGGGTGGTCCACTGACAGGAGCAGTCTGAGCGATGCGGGCGGCAAGGGCAGCCCCCCGCTCAGCACGGGTTCTGCGAGCGTCGGCCATGGAACCGATGGGATGACGGAGCGCGGATCGACGGAAGGGAAGTTTCGGCACCCCCCTACCTGGTGGGCCAAATGTTTGATCTTGGGTTTCGGAAAAACCCTTGAGTTTCGAACTCTGGGGTGCGCACGAAGATCTCTCCTTCCGCCCTAGCTCATCTACTCGCCGATCCATAGGCCTAGCTCATCAGATCCGAAGAACAAGGGGCACAAGGTTTATACTGGTTCGGGCCACCGTTGTGGTGTAACACCCTAATCTAGCGTGGTGTGGTGGATTGCCTTGTAGGCTGAGGAAGAACTAGTACATGGATGAACCACCTCCCGAGGAGAGGGGTTCTTGTGCTCGAGTGAGCTTGTGGTGTGTGGCCTTCTATCTGATCAACTCTAGGTGATGATCCCAATGGTGGTGGCTAGTCCTATTTATAGTGGCCAAGATCCTCTTCCCAAATATTGAGCGGGAAGGGATCCCACAACGGCCAAATTTGAAGGGGACAGCTAGTACAAGCTATCCAAACAAAAGGTGGTCTTCGCCTACCAAAGGCTTTTGTGGTGACGCCGCCGTGTGCTCCACGGTGACCTCCGCTATGCCGTCCTGCTGGCCTTGGTCTCGTTGCACCGATATGGAAACATTTTCCTGACACCTCAGGACTCCTCACCTACACCTGCTCCTTTAGCACCAAAGAGGAAACTGGCACTCTGCGCCCGCTGGCACCTGCCTCGCCTTAGTTGTCACTGCTCACGTCACGAGGACCTCGCGAGGTACCCCTTGCCTTGATATCTCCGATCTCATGAGCCGGCCTAGTGAGGCCGCTCCAGGGGATGTCTTGCGTCGTCCGCCGCGCGAGGCACGACCCCTCGCGAGGGTCATGAGTGGTTGCTGAAGATGTTGGGTCGTACCAGGCCACCTGATGAGCCATGCCCTGGGCCGCAGGCTAGCAAGTCTGGTTACCCCCATTCCAAGAACGCCGACAATAACACGTTACGCCGAACTCTTTATCACCTCCATAAGAGAGAAACATTTCTTATTCCTCTGAGGATAATTTTGACCACTGCCCAGTGATCCACTCCGGGATCACTCTTGTACCCCCCTGCCAGACACTTGGCAAGGCAGACATCGGGTGCGGTACACCGCATGGCATACCGTATAAAGCCTATGGCCAAGGCATAGGGGACGACCTTCATCATTTCTCTTTCTTCATCCGTGGTAGAGCTTTGAGTCTTACTCAACCTCAACGCTTAAAAATCAGGCAAGAACTCCTTCTTTGTTTGATCCATTTTGAACTCCTTCAAATTCATGTCAAGGTATGTGCTCTGTGAAAGTATGATAATCCACAAGTATAGGGTATCGCAACAGTTTTCGATGGTAGAGTATTCAACCCAAATTTATTGATTCGACAAAAGGGGAGCCAAAGAATACTCTCAAGTATTAGCAGCTGAGTTTTCAATTCAACCAAACATGGAAGACTTAATATCTGCAACAAAGTATTCAGTAGCAAAGTAGTATGGAAGTAAAGGTAATAGTGGCAAAAGTAATGGTAGCAGTTTTGTAGTGATTGTAACAGTAGCAGCGGAAAAGTAACTAAGCAGGGATCAATATGTGAAAAGCTCGTAGGCATTGGATCATTGATGGATAATTATGTTGGATGCATTTCCTCATACAATAGTTATAAGATAGGGTGACATAGAACTAGCTCCAATTCATACATGTAATGTAGGCATGTATTCCGAATATAGTCATACGTGCTTATGGGAAAGACCATGCATGACATATTTTGTGCTACCCTCCCGTGGCAGCGGGGTCCTATTGGAAACTAAGGGATATTAAGGCCTCCTTTTAATAGAGTACCGGACCAAAGCATTAACACTTAGTGAATACATGAACTCCTCAAACTAAGGTCATCACCGGGAGTGGTCCCGATTGTTGTCACTTCGGGGTTGCCGGATCATAACACATAGTAGGTGTCTATGGACTTGCAAGATAGGATGAAGAACTCACATATATTCATGAAAACATAATAGGTTCATATCTGAAATCATGGCACTCGGGCCCTAGTGACAAGCATTAAGCATGGCAAAGTCATAGCAACATCAATCTTACAACATAGTGGATAGTAGGGATCAAACCCTAACAAAACTAACTCGATTACATGGTAAATCTCATCCAACCCATCACCGTCCAACAAGCCTACGATGCAATTACTCACGCACGGAGGTGAGCATCATGGAATTGGTGATGGAGGAAGGTTGATGATGACGACGGCGATGATCTCCACTCTCCGGAGCAGTGAACGGACTCCAGATCAGCCCTCCCGAGAGCGATTAGGGCTTGGCGGTGGGTCCGTATCATAAAACGCGATGAATCCTTCTCTCTAATTTTTTTTCTCCTTGAAAGTGAATATATGGAGTTGGAGTCGAGGTCGGTGGATCCGAAGGAGGCCCACGAGACAGGGGGCACGCCCAGGGGGGTGGGCGCGCCCCCCACCCTCGTGGACAAGGTCTGGCCCCCTGGTCTTGATTCATTCGCCAATATTTTTATATATTCCAAAAATATTCTCTGTGGATTTTCAGGTCATTCCGGGAACTTTTATTTCTGCACAAAAATAACACCATGGCTATTCTTCTGAAAACATCGTCAGTCCGGGTTAGTTCCATTCAAATCATGCAAGTTAGAGTCCAAAACAAGAGCAAAAGTGTTTGGAAAAGTAGATACGTTGGAGACGTATCAACTCCCCCAAGCTTAAACATTTGATTGTCCTCAAGCAATTCATTTGATAAACTGAAAGTGATAAAGAAAAACTTTGACAAACTCGGTTTGCTCTTGTTGTTGCAAATATGTAAAGCCAACATTCAAGTTTTCAGCCAAGATTATGAACTTACCACATTCACAATAACTTTCAGGTCTCATGTTTACTCATATCAATGGCATAATCAACTAGCGAGTAATAATAATAAACCTCGGATGACAACACTTTCTCAAAACAATCATAATATGATATAACAAGATGGTGTCTCGCTAGCCCTTTATGAGACCGCAAAACATAAATGCAGAGCTCCTCTGAAGATCAAGGATTGACTAGACATTGTAATTCATTGTAAAAGAGATTCAGTCATAGTCATACTCAATGTAAATCAATAGCAATGCATGCAAATGACAGCGGTGCTCTCCAACTAGTGCTTTTTAATAAGAGGATGATAACTCAACATAAAAGTAAATATATAGGCCCTTCGTAGAGGGAAGCAGGGATTTGTAGAGGTGTTAGATCTCGATTTTTGAAATAGAGATAAATAATATTTTGAGCGGCATACTTTTATTGTCAACATAACAACCAAGAGTTCTCGATATCTTCCATGCTATACACATTATAGGCGGTTCCCAAACAGAATGGTAAAGTTTATACTCCCCCACCACCAACAAGCACACTCCACAGCTGACCCGAAAAAACGGGTACCGTCCTTACCAACAACAGCCCTGGGGGAGTGTTGTTTAATTATTTTGATTTGATTTGAGCATGGGACTGGGCATCCCGGTTACCGGCCATTTTCTTGTGAATGATGAGCGGAGTCCACTCATCGTGAGAATAACCCACTTAGCATGGAAGATATAGACAACCATAGTTCATACATGAGTTGTTCAAGCATACAAAACAAAATTGCAGTTTAAGGTTAGAGTTTGGCACATACAAATTTACTTTGGAACGATAGGTAAATACCGCATATAGGAAGGTATTGTGGACTCATATGGAATAACTTTGGGGTTTATGGAAGTGGATGCACAAGCAGTATTCCCGCTTAGTACAAGTGAAGGCTAGAAAGAGACTGGGAAGCGACCAGCTAGAGAGCGACAACAGTCATGAACATGCATTAAGATTAATCAATAATGAGTGCAAGCATGAGTAGGATATAAACCACCATGAACATAAATATCGTGGAGGTTATGTTGATTTTGTTTCAACTACATGCGTGAACATGTGCCAAGTCAAACCACTTGAATCGTTCAAGGGAGGATACCACCCTATCATACCACATCACAACCATTTTAATATCATGTTGGCACGCAAGGAAGACCATTATAAACTCCTAGCTAATTAAGCATGGTATGAGCAACTATAATCTCTAATTGTCATTGTAAGCATGTTTCATTCATAATAGGCTGAATCAGGAACAATGAACTATTCATATTTTCAAAAACAAGATAGGTCGAGTTCATACCAGCTTCTCTCATCTCAATTAGTTCATCATATATCTTCATTATTGCCTTTCACTCGCACGACCGAACGGTGTGGATAATAATAATAGTGCACGTGCGTTGTACTAAGCTCGAATCTGTAAGTATCTAATACAAGGGAGAATGCAAGGTAATATGGGCTCTTGGTTAAATCAATAGTAATGCATATGAGAGCCACTAAGCATTTTCATCATGGTCTTCCCCTCTTGACCCCCAAAGAAAATAAATGAAACTAAAACTATTTACACGGGAAAGGTTCCAACAAGAAAAAGAAGAACGAGAAATGTTTTTGGGTTTTCTTTTAATTTCTACTACTACACGCATGGAATGTAAACTAGCTAAAAAGCTACTACTATTTTTTTGGTTTTTTCTTAAGGTTTTTCAGACACACAAGAAGAAGACTTAGAAAAGATAAATAAACTAGCATGGATAGTACAATGAAAAAGTATGAGCACCGACAATTGGAATGAATGTGTGAACATGAATGTAATGTCAGTGAGAAATACGTACTCCCCCAAGCTTAGGCTTTTGGCCTAAGTTGCTTTATTGCCACAGATCAAAGCTACTCTCTCCGGTGTGCGGAGGAGTGTCCTCTGGGTGCCACTGGTTGGCAATCTCCTCCGGATCCCACTGATAAGCCGACTACCAATAAGGGTCAAGTGATGGCTCTGGCTCTGGCTCTGAAACATGTGCCAGGCTCCAGTATGCATAAACGGCATCTAGCAAGAAGAGGTACATTCCTGAAAGTAAATCAAACAAATAAGGTGCAGGCAAGGTAATAATCTCACAGTACTTTTTATCAAATATCAATTTATACTTAAGCAACTTCTTATTATCTTTAACAATAAAATCATGTGCTATCATACTCTTATAATTTAGAAAAGCCGGGGCCAGCAACTTCTCCTCCTTCGCATGATGCCTAATAGGTATCCTAAAGTGTTGACCAAGGTGTGAAGGAAAGATACCTCCAAAGATGGGGCCCTTTGTACGATCCATACTTAATCGTTTAGCAATAACAACACCTAAGCTAAAAGTGGTATCTCGGAACAAAACATGGCGCAAAATAACAATATCAGGGGCACTAAGATTTCAACTATTCCCGCGACCAATTAAGCATCTGCTAGAAAATATAGCAAAGTAGCGTAGAACAGGAAAATGTATACTAGTGCTTCTTGCCTTTGAAACTTTCCTCGATTCCCCTACAGCGATTGTATCAATAAACCCTCCACATCCTTTGTAGCGACCAGACCTCAAACAGTCAGATCTCTGTGCATCAGTGTCATCCCTGGATTAGTAATGCTGACACGCACAGTACTTGAAGAATTTATAACAGAGTACCAATCACACACTTATTACATCGATAGTCCAACGATGAATTTATTACAAATAATATGGCTGAAGGCCATCTAACACGATAACATCCGAAGGCTTGGAAGATAAGTGAGTCCATCAACTCCAGCGCCATCACTGAGTATAGAACCACGACCTAAAAGGGCATCTTACTCGTCGTCTGAAAAGTCTGCAACATGAAACGTTGCAGCCCGAAAACGGTTCATCACATGGAATATGCTGGAAAGGTAACACAAGAGAACGCAATGAAAGTAAAGCTATACTATATGCAATATGGCTGGTGGAAAGCTCTATGGTTGAGTTTTTTGCGTAAAGCAATTTTCCCCTACTTCAAAGGAATAGATTTTAATTAACTATCATGGTAGTTGAAACATCGTTGAGAAGATAGACATCCTCTCAACCCCAATTAAAATAATCATTAACCCAACAAAGTTAATTAGAGTAACATGATGAGATTCACATGATAATCCAAGTACTAGATACTCAAGACGTCCGTAACCGGGGACACGGCTAATCATGATCAGTTTGTACACTCTGCAGAGGTTTGTGCACTTTTCCCCACAAGACTCGATCTCCTCCGTTTGTTTTCTCGCACTACATGGTGTTTGAGAAACGGATGACCGAGACACAGTCTTTCCGAAGAGGTCCCCTTAACCAGATAGATAGGCCGGTACACCTACAAAACCCACTACATCTGCTAGCCCATCATGGAAAGGTTTTCCACAACTTACTCAACTATGCCAGAGCCCATATTGGCATGTGGCTGCACACGGAAGTTTCTAGTATGAAAAATCATATGATCCATTTGAGCCTGGGTGGCGGTCCAAAAGAAAAACAGGCAATCACTGGAATACCCAGATGCCTCAATCCACCCAGATGTGTATTAATGTTGCCACCTTAAGTTGAACCATTAATTAACAAACTCACATCTGTCATGGATTTCACTCACCCAATCCACGTCTACGAGCATAGCATGTCCTAACAGCAAACGTAGAAGTAACTCCCAAAGGTTTGAATGTAATGCAGGAAATAGGTACTACCTCAATCTACTTCCCAATCCCACAAATTAATTAATCCTACTCATGCAATGTGTGAGGGTTGGACTAATGCAATGAAAACTGGGTAATTGGAAAGCAAGATCAAAGTGTTACTTGCCTTGCTGATGATCCGCAAAACCTAGAGATTCAAAGTAGCAAGGGCGCACTCCGGGTACTCTATCGCAACCAAACAAGCACACAATAAGTACTTAACTAATGCACGAGTAAATCTCAAATAAAAGATCTAACCAGAAGGTTCAACTTAAGAACTCCGGTTTGCAAAGAGAATCAACTCGAAAGAAGCAACGAAACTCAAACTGCAAAAGAAATGAGCTCCGGTTTACTAGTTGGCCTAAAGTCAAATTTTACATTAGCCAAAACTTTGTTCAAGTAGGTTAAACGTAAAGAGGGCATCGAGACAAAGATCGGGGATTTTTAATCACCTGATTCCGACTCTCGAGCGAAAAGAAAAACGAAAAACAAAATCAGGGCAGAAATCGCGATTGAAATAACCGCGGATAAATACCCCGAAAAAGAAAAACGGACGAACAGGCTAACGAACGAACGTTCGCTGTCTGCGGTTAACTAACGAAAACCGTTCGTTAAAACGAATGTACAAACGAACGTCCGCTAAATAACTAAACCGAAGAACCGAACCGATCTAATCTAAAAAAACGAATCTACGGTTTTCTTACTAAACCGATCGGTTTCTAAAAAAAAAGATATACCTCGACGACGAACTCCGGCGACGGCGTGCTCCGGCGAGGCGAGGCGGCAGCGCGGCGGCAGTTGCGGGGCAGCGGCGCTGCGGGGCGGCGGCGGCAGGGCCGCGGCGGCGCTGGCGAGCGGCGGTGGCGCGGGCGGCGGCGGCGGCGCGACGCGGGCTCGGGCGGCGGCGGTGCTAAGGTTAGGGCAGGGCGAGGCAAGGCGCTGGGCTGGGGGCGGTCGGTCAGGCCGGGGCGCTGGCTTATAAAGCCCAGAGTCCTGGGCCTTCACGACTCCAAGTCGGTTTCCTTTTTTTTTTTAAATAGAGTCCTGGCGCAGAAAAACTAAGGAAAAAGTACCAAACGGACTCCAAAATTCCCGAAATGAATTTTCACCGTCCTCTAATAATATTTAGGACAAAGTGAACATTTTTCCCGGACCTAAATGCAATTTTGAAAAACGCACATTTTTCCTATGCAAATAAATCCGCAAATAAATCCAGAAAAATACCAAAAGTGATTTTAATATTTTTCCTCCAATATTTCTGTTATTTTTGAGAAGTCATATTATCTCCGCTCAAATATTTTATTTAGAAATATTTTTAGGAGAGAAAAATAATTAGAATCACACTGTCCTCGTACCGGTATTCGAGCGAACTCAAATACGTAAACGGTAAAATCCCCAACTCTCTCCGTAGGTCCATGAGTTGCTTAGAATTTTGAGGAACGCCACGAACAAAAATGCAAAAAGCTTGTAATGCAATATGATCTTTGTATAACATTCCAAATTGAAAATTTGGGATGTTACAAACCTACCCCCCTTAGAATGAATCTCGCCCTCGAGATTCGACTTGGCCAGACAACAGGTGTGGGTGGTCCTTGCGTAGATCATCTTCTCGTTCCCAGGTGGCTTCTTCCTCGGTGTGGTGACTCCACTGAACTTTGCAAAACTTTATAACCTTACTGCGAGTAACTCTGCTCAAAAATTCGAGAATCTTAACCGGCTTTTCCTCGTAAGTCAGATCACTATCCAACTGAATTGCTTCCAGGGGTACTGTGTCTCTAAGCGGTATATCAGCCATCTCCGCATGACACTTCTTAAGCTGCGAAACGTGAAACACGTCGTGCACTCCTGATAATCCTCCGGGCAATTCCAACTTATAGGCAACCTCTCCCATGCGTTCCAAAACACGGTAAGGTCCCACAAATCTCGGGGCTAACTTCCCTTTAACTCCGAAATGTTTAACTCCTCGCAAAGGCGATACTCTCAAGTACGCCCTGTCTCCGATCTCATAGGCTATCTCCTTGCGCTTTGAGTCTGCATAAATCTTCTGCCTGGACTGAGCTACCTTCAGTCTATCTCGGATCAACTTCACCTTTTCTTCAGACTCTTTGATTAAGTCTGGTCCAAACAAATGTCGGTCTCCAACTTCATCCCATGAAAACGGTGTTCGGCATCTCCTTCCATACAATTCCTCGAAAGGGGCCATCTTCAAACTGGCTTGGTAACTGTTGTTGTATGAGAACTCCGCATAGGGCAAGTTGTCATCCCAACTCGATCCATAATCTAATGCATAGGCTCTCAGCATATCCTCCAAAATCTGATTGACTCTTTCGGTCTGTCCATCTGTCTGCGGGTGAAACGCTGTGCTAAACTCTAGCCTGGTACCCAAAGTTTCATGTAACTGCTTCCAGAACTTTGAGGTAAACTGGGTTCCTCTATCTGATACGATGCTCCTCGGAACTCCATGCAGACATACAATTCTGGTCATGTATATCTTTGCCAACTTTGCACTGGTATATGTGGTTTTCACAGGGATAAAGTGGGCTACCTTCGTCAATCGGTCTACTACTACCAAGATTGAATCATATCCTGCTTTGGTCCTGGGCAATCCGGTGATAAAAGCCATGCCAAGCTTCTCCCACTTCCATTCGGGTATTGGCATAGGTTGTAAAAATCCTGCTGGCTTCTGCTGTTCTGCCTTTACTCTTTGACACACATCACAAACTGCTACATACTCCGCAATATCCTTCTTCATACCAGTCCACCAGAAAATATCCTTCAAATCCAAATACATTTTAGTATTTCCTGGATGAATCGAGTATGGTGAATCATGGGCCTCCTGTAAAATCAACTTCCTGATCTCCGGGTCATTAGGCACATAGATTCGATCCTCAAACTATAGGGTGTCGTGTTCATCCTCACGAAAACCTTTAGCTTTTCCTTTGCTCATCCTCTCCTTTATAGCGACAACCTCCTTGTCAGCTTTCTGAGCTTCTCTGATTTTATCCATCAGGGTAGACTGGATTTCTAGTGTTGCTACATAGCCTCTCGGAACTATCTCCATACGTAGTTCTCGTAGGTCCTCGGCTAACTCCTTTGGAAATCCTTCCATCATTAGGGTATTGACATGGCTCTTACGGCTTAGCGCATCAGCTACTACGTTAGCGTTTCCCGGATGATAATGCAATCTCATGTCATAATCCTTAATGAGTTCCAGCCATTTCCTTTCCCTAAGATTCAGCTCCTTCTGAGTGAATATATACTTCAAACTCTTGTGATCCGTATATACTTCACAATGGTTTCCAATAAGAAAATGTCTCCACGTCTTCAATGCATGCACTACGGCTGCTAACTCCAAATCGTGGGTGGCATAGTTCAGCTCATGAGGTTTTAGTTGTCGTGAAGCGTACGAAACAACTCTTCCTTCCTGCATAAGAACTGCTCCAAGCCCTCGACGTGAAGCGGTTTGTGCAGTTTCCCCCACAAGACTCGATCGCCTCTGTTTGGTTTCTCGCACTACATGGTGTTTGAGAAACGGATGACCGAGACACAGTCTTTCCGAAGAGGTCCCCTTAACCAGATAGATAGGTCGGTACACCTACAAAACCCACTACATCTGCTAGCCCATCATGGAAAGGTTTCCCACAACTTACTCAACTATGCCAGAGCACATATTGGCATGTGGCTGCACACAGAAGTTTCTAGTATGAAAAATCTCATGATCCCTTTGAGCCTGGGTGGCGGTCCAAAAGAGAAACAGGCAATCACTGGAATACCCAGATGCCTCAATCCACACAGATGTGTATTAATGTTGCCACCTTAAGTTGAACCATCAATTAACAAACTCACATCTGTCATGGATTTCACTCACCCAATCCACGTCTACGAGCATAGCATGTCCTAACAGCAAACGTAGAAGTAACTCCCAAAGGTTTGAATGTAATGTAGGTAATAGGTACTACCTCAATCTACTTCCCAATCCGACAAATTAATTAATCCTACTCATGCAATGTGTGAGGGTTGGACTAATGCAATGAAAACTGGGTAATTGGAAAGCATGATCAAAGTGTTACTTGCCTTGCTGATGATCCGCAAAACCTAGAGACTCAAAGTAGCAAGCCGCGCACTCCGGGTACTCTATCGCAATCAAACAAGCACACAATAAGTACTTAACTAATGCACGGGTAAAACTCAAATAAAAGATCTAACCAGAAGGTTCAACTTAAGAACTCTGGTTTCAAAGAGAATCAACTCAAAAGAAGCAACAAAACTCAAACTGCAAAAGAAACGAGCCCCGGTTTACTAGTTGGCCTAAAGTCAAATTTTACAGTAGCCAAAACTTTGTTCAAGTTGGTTAAACGTAAAGAGGGCATCGAGACGAAGATCTGGGATTTCAAATCACTTGATTCCGACTCTCTAGCGAAAAGAAAAACGAAAAACAAAATCAGGGCAGAAATCGCGATTGAAATAACCGCGGATAAATACCCCGAAAAAGAAAAACGGACGAACAGGCTAACGAACGAACGTTCGCTGTCTGCGGTTAACTAACGAAAACCATTCGTTAAAACGAATGTACGGACGAACATCCGCTAAATAACTAAACCGAAGAACCGAACCGATCTAATCTATAAAAACGAATCTACGGTTTTCTTACTAAACCGACCGGTTTTTAAAAAAACCCAATATACCTCGACGGCGAACTCCGGCGACGGCGGTCCGGCGGCGGGGTGCTTCGGCGAGGCGAGGCGGCGGCGGTTGCGGGGCGGCGGCGCTGGCGGCGAGCGGCGGCGGCGGCGCGGCGCGGGCTCGGGCGGCGGCGGCTCTAGGGTTAGGGCAGGGCGAGGCGAGGCGCTGGGCTGGGGGCGGTCGGTCGGGCCGGGGCGCTGGCTTATAAAGCCCAGTGTCCTGGGCCTTCACGACTCCAAGTCGGTTTCCTATTTTTTAATTTTTTTTTTAAAATAGAGTCCTGGCGCAGAAAAACTAACGAAAGAAATACCAAATGGACTCCAAAATTCCCGAAATAAATTTTCACCGTCCTCTAGTAATATTTAGGACAAAGTTAACATTTTTGCCAGACCTAAATGCAATTTTGAAAAACGCGCATTTTTCCTATGCAAATAAATCCGCAAATAAATCCAAAAAAATACCAAAAGTGATTTTAATATTTTTCCTCCAATATTTTTGTTATTTTGGAGAAGTCATATTATCTCCGCTCATATATTTTATTTAGAAATATTTTTAGGAGAGAAAAATAATTAGAATCACACTGTCCTCGTACCGGTATTCGGGCGAACTTAAATACGTAAACGGTAAAATCCCCAACTCTCTCCGTAGGTCCTTGAGTTGCTTAGAATTTCGAGGAACGCCACGAACAAAAATGCAAAAAGCATGAAATGCAATATGATCTATGTATAGCATTCGAAATTGAAAATTTGGGATATTACATCCTTACGATGTGGTTCCTCTAAGCTACCCGCAAAGGGTATCTTACAAACTTCGCAAAATTCATATAGTCACATCTCCCTAACCTCATCATATAAGTGAAACTCCATGGAAGGTGGTGATTTCTTAACATGGAAATAGAAATTTTGCACGAAAACATTAGTCAGTAAGAGATACTGTTCGCGCTGGTCATGGAGAAAGTCGGTGAGGCCTGCATTCTCAGCCAAGTAATAAAAGTATTTATAAATCCCGGTGGCTCTCAAGAACTCATCACAAGGCCATTCACACGGTCGAACTTCCGCAGTGCGAGGAACATTATATTTTGGCTTTTTATTCTCCTCCTTCTGCTTATCCTTTGAGCTTTGGCTCGAAGAGCCTCTCAATAATCTCCTCATCATTTTCTTCCTTTGAAAAATTTCTTAAATTTTTTGTGACTCAAAATAAAAGTGAACCAAACCCAACAAGATTGATAGCAACTACGCCCACAAGTGCCTAGAGAGTATATAATGCATTAGAACTACTTGGGACCACATAAATTTGACATGCAAGCTCAAGAACAGGGTCACCATAGCAGCACAAATTTGCAATAAATAAAGCACTAGAATAAAAACTAATTGGACCATTGGAGGAGTCACATACCGAAGAACAATCTCTCAAAATAGTTTTCTGAATGGAGCTTTGAGCAAGGAGATCGAAAACGGCATCAAGATGAGCTAGAACACAAATTTGAGCTATGGGAGGATTTTATTTAGAGGAAGATGAAGTGTGTGGGTGCTGGAATAAGTGGAGGGGCCACGTGGGGCCCACGAGGCAGGGGGCGCACCCAGGGGGGTGGGCGTGCCCTGTATCCTCGTGGCCAGGTGGTGGCTCCCCCGGCTGTGTTCTCAGTGCGAGATATTCTTAAATATTCTAGAAAAAATCATCTTTCATTTTCGGGACATTTGAAGAACTTTTATTTTCGGGGTATTTTTTGCAAGGATAATTTAGAAAATAGACACAAAATACTATTTTTTCTTTATTTAATCTAAATAACAGAAAGTAAAAGGAGGGTACACAGAGTTGTGCTTTCTAAATTCATCCATCTCATGCTCATGAGAAGGAATACACTAACAAGGTTGATCAAGTCTTGTTAACAAACTCTTTCCAAATAACATGAAAGCGAAGGATTTTCAACTAACACTAGGTTACCTCAACGGGGATATGTACGTCCCCAACAATAAGAATATCATATTTCTTCTTGATAGTAGGACGAGGGAATTCAATACTTCCAATAGTGATCATTGAAATTTTTCCAATGGTATTGATACTGCGGACTTGAGGTTTCTTCCTCAAAAAGCGTACCGTATGCTCATTACCATTAACATGAAATGTGACATTGGCTTTGTTGCAATCAATAACAGCCCCTGCAGTATTCAAAAAGGGTCTACCAAGGATAATAGACATACTATCGTCCTCAGGAATACCAAGGAAAACAAAGTCTGTTAAAATAGTAACGTTTGCAACCACAACAGGCACATCCTCACAAATACCGACAGGTATAGCAGTTGATTTATCGACCATTTGCAAGGATATTTCAGTAGGTGTCAACTTATTCAAATCAAGTCTATGGTATAAAGAGAGAGGCATAACACTAACACCGGCTCCAAGATCACATAAAGCAGTTTTAACATAGTTTCTCTTAATGGAGCAAGGTATAGTTGGTACTCCTGGATCTCCTAGTTTCTTTGGTATTCCACCTTTATAAGTGTAATGGGCAAGCATGGTGGAAATTTCAACTTATAGTATCTTTTCTTTTATTTGTAATAATATCTTTCATGTACTTAGCATAAGGATTTGTTTTAAGCATATGTGTCAAACAGATATGCAAGAAGATAGGTCTAATCATTTTAGCAAAGTGCTCAAAATCCTCATCATCCTTTTTCTAGGATGGTTTAGGAGGAAAAGGCATGGGTTTCTGAACCCATGGTTCTCTTTCCTTACCGTGCTTCCTAGCAATGAAGTCTCTGTTATCATAACATTTATTCTTTGATTGTGGGTTATCAAGATCAACAGCAGGCTCAATCTCTACATTATTGTTATTGCTAGGTTGAGCATAAACATGAACATCATCATTAACATTATTGCTAGGTTCATGTTCATTACCAGATTGTGTTTCAGCATCAGAAATAGAAATATCATTGGGATTCTCAGGTGTGTCAACAACAGGTTCACTAGAAGCATGCAAAGTCGTACCATTTTTCCTTTTCTTCTTCTTAGAAGGACTAGGTGTATCTACATTAGTTCTTTGAGAATCTTGCTCAATTCTATTAGGGTGGCCTTCAGGATATAGAGGTTCCGGAGTCATCCTACCCCCTCTAGTCAGAACTGTAACAACATTATCATTTTTCTTACTATTTATTTCATTGAGCAAATAATTTTGTGCTTTAAGTACTTGTTCTACTTGAGTGGTAACCATAGAAGCATGTTTACTAATGAGTTTAAGTTCACCTTTAACTCTCGACATATAATCACTCAAGTGTTCAATCATATAAGCATTACGTTGCAATTGTCTACCAACATAAGCATTGAAGTTTTCTTGTTTAAGAATAAAATTGTCAAACTCATCTAAGCATTGGCCAGCAGACTTATAACGAGGAATGTCACCTTCATCCAATCTATAGAGAGAATTTACCTTTACTACCTGTGTCGGGTTATCAATACCATGTATTTCTTCAATAGGTGGTAAATTGTTAACATCTTCAGCTTTAATACCTTTTTCTTTCAGAGATTTCTTTGCCTCTTACATATCTTCAGGACTGAGAAATACAATACCCCTTTTCTTCGGAGTTGGCTTAGGAGTTGGTTCAGGAAGTGTCCAATTATTTTCATTACTCAACATATTGTTCAATAGCAATTCAGCTTGATCAATAGTTCTTTCCCTGAAAACACAACTAGCACAACTATCCAGGTGGTCTCTCGAAGCATCGGTTAGTCCACTATTAAAGATATCAAGTATTTCATTTTTTTCTTAAGAGGATGACCACGCAAAGCATTTAATCAGAGAAGCCTCCACCAAGCTTGTGGGAGACTATTTTCTTCAATTTTCACAAAATTATATATTTCCCTCAAGGCAGCTTGTTTCTTATGAGCGGGGAAATATTTAGTAGAGAATTAAAAAATCGTATCCTGGGGACTACGCACACAACCAGGATCAAGAGAATTAAACCATGTTTTAGCATCACCATTTAACGAGAACGTAAATAACTTAAGGATATTGTAGTAATGAATTGTTTGCTCATTGGTGAATAGGGTGGCTATATCATTCAATTTAGTACGATGTGCCACAACAGTTTCAGATTCATAGCCATGAGAAGGAACATATTCAACCAAAGTAATTAACTCAGGATCGACCGAGAAATCATAATCGTTATAAAAAATACAGATAGGTGAAGTAGCAAAAGCAGGGTCATATTTCATTCTAGCATTCAAAGACTTTTCTTTTAGCTTAGCTAACAGTTTCTTAAGATCATATCTATCATTGCAAGCTTAAAGATCTCTAGCAGTTTGTTCATCCATAACATAACCCTCAGGCACAACAGGTAATTCATATCTAGGGGGAGAATCTTCATCATCACTTTCATCAATATTATCTGTTTCGATAATTACTTTCTCTCTAGCCCTAGAAATTTGTTCATCAAGAAATTCACCTAATGGCACAATATTATCAAGCATAGAAGTAGTTTCATCATAACTATCATGCATAGCAGAAGTGGCATCATCAAAAACATGCGACATATCAGATGCAATAGCAGGTGTAGGTGTCGCAAATTTACTCATAACAGAGGGTGAATCAAGTGCAAAGCTAGATGGCAGTTCCTTACCTCCCCTCGTAGTTGAGGGATAAATCTTGGTTTTTTCATCTCTCAAGTTCTTCATAGTGATCAAGAGATATAAATCCCAAGTGAATAAAAGAATATAGTTATGCTCACCAGCAACGGCACCAGAAAATAGTCTTGATAACCCACAAGTATAGGGGATCGTAACAGTTTTCGAGGGTAGAGTATTCAACCCAAATTTATTGATTCGACATAAGGGGAGCCAAAGAATACGCTCAAGTATTAGCAGTTGAGTTCACAATTTAACCACACCTGGAAGAATTAATATCTGTAGCAAAGTATTTAGTAGCAAAGTAGTATGGAAGTAACGGTAATAGTGGCAAAAGTAACGGTAGCGGTTTTGTAGTGATTGTAACAGTAGCAGCGGAAAAGTAACTAAGCAGGGATCAATATGCGAAAAGCTCGTAGGCATTGGATCAGGGATGGATAATTATGTCGGATGCGATTCCTCATGCAATAGTTATAACATAGGGTGACACAGAACTAGCTCTAGTTCATCAATGTAATGTAGGCATGTATTCCGAATATAGTCATAAGTGCTTATGGGAAAGAACTGCATGCCATCTTTTATCCTACCCTCCCGTGGTAGCGGGGTCCTATTGGAAACTAAGGGGTATTAAGGCCTCCATTTAATAGAGTACCGGACCAAAGCACTAACACTTAGTGAATACATGAACTCCTGAAACTAAGGTCATCACCGGGAGTGGTCCCGATTATTGTCACTTCGGGGTTGCTGAATCAGAAGACATAGTAGGTGATTATGGACTTGCAAGATAGGATCAAGAACTCACATATATTCTTGAAAATATAATAGGTTCAGATCTGAAATCTTGGCACTCGGGACCTAGTGACAAGCATTAAGCATGGCAAAGTCATAGCAACATCAATATTTCAACATAGTGGGTACATGGTAAATCTCATCCAACCCATCACCGTCCAGCAAGCCTATGATGGAATTACTCACGCACGGTGGTGAGCATCATGGAATTGGTGATTGAGGAAGGTTGATGATGACGACGGTGACGATCTCCACTCTCCAGAGCCCCGAAGGGACTCCAGATCAGCCCTACCGAGAGAGATTTGGGCTTGGCGGCGGCTCCGTATCGTAAAATGCGATGAATCCTTCTCTCCGATTTTTTCTCCTCGAAAGTGAATATTTTGAGTTGGAGTCGAGGTCGGTGGAGCCTCCGGGGGCCCACGAGACAGGGGGGCGCGCCCAGGGGGTGGGCATGCCCCCCGCCCTCGTGGACAGATTGTGGGTCCCCTAGTCTTGATTCTTTCGCCAGTATTTTTTATATATTCCAAAAATATTCTTCGTGGATTTTCAGGTCATTCCGAGAACTTTTATTTCGGCACAAAAATAACACCATGTTAATTCTGCTGAAAACAGCGTCAGTCCGGGTTAGTTCCATTCAAATCATGCAACTTAGAGTGCAAACAAGGGCAAAAGTGTTTGGAAAAGTAGATACGTTAGAGACGTATCAATGTCTTATCAGGCATGTTGATCTATCTCTATTGATCTTGATGCCCAATATGCAAGCAGCTTTACCTAGGTCTTCCATCGAAAAACTCCTTTCTAACAACCCTCTATGCTTTCCAGAAATTCTACATCATTTCCGATCAACAATATGCCATCCACATATACTTATCAGAAATGTTGTAGTGCTCCCACTCACTTTCTTGTAAATACAAGTTTCTTGCAAACTCTGTATATACCCAAACGCTTTGATCACCTCATCAAAGTGAAGATTCCAACTCCAAGATGCTTGCACCAGTCCATATATGGATCGCTGGAGTTTGCACACTTTGTCAGCATTCTCTGGATCGACAAAACCTTCCTGTTGCACCATATACAACTCTTCCTCAAGGAAACCGTTAAGGAACACTGTTTTGACATCCATATGCCAGGTTTCATAATCGAAAATGCAGCTATTGCCAACATGATTCTAACGGACTTAAGCATCGCTAAGAGTGAGAAAGTCTCATCATAGTCAACTCCTTGAACTTGTGAAAACCCCTATGCCACAGGTCAAGCTTTATAGACGGTGACATTACCGTATGTGTCTGTCTTCTTCTTGAAGATCCATTTATTCTGAATGGCCTTTCGCCCTTTAGGTAATACATCCAAAGTCTATACTTTGTTTTCATACATGGATCCCATCTCAGATTGCATGGCCTCTAACCATTTGTCGGAATCCGGGCCCACCATCGCTTCTCCATAGCTCGTAGGTTCATAGTTGTCCAAGAACCTGACCTCGAAGACATGGTTACCATACCACTCAGGAGTGGTACATATCCTTGTCAACCAACGAGGTACGATAGTAACTTGATCTGAAACTTCATGATCACTATCATTAGCTTCCTCTTCAACTAACGTAGGTGCCACAAAAACATCTTTCTGCGCTGCACTACTCTCTGGTTGAAGTGACAGTTCAACAACCTCATCAAGTTTAATCTTCCTCCCACTCAATTCTTTCGAGAGATACTCCTTCTCTAGAAAGGATCCATTCTTGGCAATAAAGACCTTGCCTTCGGATCTAAGATAGAATGTGTACCCAACTATTTCCTTAGGGTGTCCTACGAAGACGCACTTGTCTGCTTTGGGTTCGAACTTATCAGGTTGAAGCCTTTTCACATAAGCGACGCAACCCCAAACCTTAAGAAATGACAACTTAGGTTTCTTGCCAAACCATAATTCATGCGGTGTCATCTCAACGAATTTAGATGGTGCCCTATTTAAAGTGAATGTAGTTTTCTCTAATGCATAACACCAAAATAACTGTGGCAATTCAGTAAGAGACATCATAGATCACTTCATATCCAATAGAGTACGATTACGACGTTCGGACACACCATTACACTTTGGTGTTCCAGGTAGCATGAGTTGTGAAACAACTTCCACATCTGTTTTAAATGTATACCAAACTCGTAACTCATATATTCACTTCCTCGATCATATCATAGACATTTTATCTTCTTGTCACGATGATCTTCAAATTCACTCAAAAATTATTTGAACTTTTCAAACGTTTCAGACTTGTGTTTCATTAAGTAAATATACACATATCTACTCAAATCATCAGTGAAGGTAAGAAAATAACAATATCCACCGCGTGCTTCAATACTCGTTGGACATACATCAATATGTATCATTTCCAATAAGTCACGTGCCCGCTCCATCGTACCAAAAACGGGGTATTAGTCATCTTGCCCATGAGGCGTGGTTCACATGTATCAAGCAATTCAAAATTGAGTGAGTCCAAAGATCCATCAACATGGAGCTTATTCCTGCGCTTTAGACCAATATGACCTAAGAAGCAGTGCCACAAGTATGTGGTACTATCTTCATTAACTTTGCATCCTTTGGCATCCATATTACGAACATGTGTATCACTACGATCGAGATTCAATAAACCATTCACATTGGGTGCATGACCATGGAAGGTATTATTCATGTAAACAGAATAACCATCATTCTCTGATTTAAATGAATAACCGTATTGCAATAAACATGATCTAATCAAGTTCATACTCAACGCGGACACCAAATAACATATATTTAGGTTCAACACTAATCCCGAAGGTAGAGGGAGCGTGCGATGGTGATCACATCTACCTTGGAAACACTTCCAACACACATGGTCACATCGCCCTTAGCTAGTCTCTGTTTATTCCGCAACTTTTGAACCGGTATCTAATTCCCAGGTGCTACTAGTAGTACTGGTAAGGTACACATCAATAACACGTATATTAAATATACTTTTGTTGAAGTTGCGAGCCTTCTTATCTACCAAGTATTTGGGGTAGTTCCGCTACTAGTTATCGTTCTCCTTACAATAGAAGCACTTAGTCTTGGGTTTTGGTTGAACCTTGAGTTTCTTCACTAGAGCAGCAACTGGCTTTCCATTCATAAAGTTTCCCTTCTTGACCTTGCCCTTCTTGAAACATGTGGTCTTGTTAACCATCAACACTTGATGCTCCTTCTTGATTTCTACCTTTGCGGCCTTAACCACCGCGAATAGCTCCTGTATGATCTCCATCCCTTGCATGTTATAGTTCATCACGAAGATGTAGTAGCTTGGTGATAGTGACTGGAGAACTCTGTCAATCACTATATTATCTGGACGATTAACTCCTACTTGATTCCAGCAATTGTAGCACACAGACATTCTGAGCACATGCTCACTAACTGAACTACTCTCCTCCATCATGTAGGCAAAGAACTTGTCGAAGGTCTCATACCTCCCAACACGGGAATGAGCCTGAAATACTAAGTTCGGCTCTTGGAACATCTCATATGTTCCATGGCATACAAAATGTCTTTGGAGCCCTGATTCTAAGGCATAAAGCATGGCGCACTAAACTATCAAGTACTCATCAGAACGTGTTTGCCATATGTTCACAACACCCATAGACTACGCTTTAAGGGGTGGCGCACCAAGCACTGCATCAAGGACATACGCCTTCGGTGCAACAGTGAGGAAAATCCTCAGATCACAGAACCAGCCTGCATAATTGCTACCATTATGTTTCAACTTAGTTTTCTTTAGGAACGTATCAAAAACACGGGAGCTACAACACGAGCTATACACCATAATTTGCAAATACATTTTTACTATGTTCATGATAATTAATTCAGTTAATCAAATTACTAATGAACTCCCACTCAAATCAACATCCCTCTGGTTGTCTAGGTGTGACATGATCCAACCCACCAACCCAAGTCTGATCATCACGTGAGATGAGGTGGTTTCAATGGTGAACATCTCCATGTTGATCATATCTACTATATGACCCATGTTCGACCTTCCGGTCTCCTGTGTTCAGAGTCCATGTCTGTACATGCTAGGCTCGTCAAGTTTAACCCGAGTGTTCCGTATGTGCAAAACTGGCTTGCAACCATTGTATGTGAACGTAGAGTCTATCACACCCGATCATCACGTGGTGCTTCGAAATGACGAACTTTTACAACGGTGCACACTTGGGGAGAACATAACTTTATCTTGAAATTTATGTGAGGGATGACCTTATAATGCTACCGCCGTGCTAAGCAGAATAAGATGCATAAAAGGATTAACATCACATGCGAATCATAAGTGACATGATTGGCCATCATCTTGTGCTTTTGATCTCCATCTCCAAAGCACCGACATGATCCCATCATCACCGGCATGACACCATGATCTCCGCCATCGTGTCGCCATAGGGGTTGTCACGCCAACCATGCTTCTGCAACTATTGCTACCGTTTAGCGATAAAGTAAAACATTACATAGCGCTTAATGATTGACACACATGTCATACAATAATTAAAGACAACCCTATGGCTCATGTCGGTTGCCGTATTCATCGACATGCAAGTCATGATAATCTATACAAAGCAACATCATCTCATACATCAAATATATATCATCGTGTCTTTGGCCATATCATATCACAACATACCGTGCGAAAATAAGTTAGACGTCCTCTACTTTCTTGTTGCCTGTTTTACGTGGCTGCTACGGGTAACTAGTAAGAAATGTTCTTACCTACGCAAAGCCACAACAGTGAGATTCAAGTTGCTATTAACCTTCTACAAGGACCACCTTTGTTGAATCCGATTCAACTAAGGTGGGAGAGATAGACACCCGCTAGCCATCTTTATGGAACAAGTTGCATGTCAGTCGATGGAACCAGTCTCATGTACGTGGACCAGTAAAGTTGGTACCGGCTGCTTCATCCCACAATACCGCCGAATCAAGATAAGACTAAGAAAGGAAGCAATCTGAATATCAACACCCACAAACTCCTTTGTGTTCTACTCGTGATGTCATCTATGCATAGACCTAGCTCTGATACCACTGTTGGGGAACGTTCCATGTGATACAAAAAATTACTATGCTCACCAAGATCAATCTAGGAGATGGTCGTCTACGAGAGGAGATATTAGATCTAAATACCCTTGTAGATCGCTAAGTGCAAGCGTTAAGAATCGCGGTTGATGTAGTCGTACTCTTCACAATCCAATAGCAATCGAATCTGATCTAGTGTCGAATGGACGGCACCTCCGCGTTCAGCACACGTGCGACTCGATGGCTTCTCCTCCTTATTGATCCAACAAGAGAGGGAGGATAAGTGGATGCAATCTCAACCAGCACGATGGCGTGGTGGATATGGTGGTGGAGCAATCCCAGCAGGGCTTCGGCAAGCGCCTCTGGAACTATGAGCGAGGAAGAATGGGCGAGAGGAGAGGCCCCAGGGCATGGGAATTGTTGTCTCTAGCCCTTGCGCTCCCTCCCTACTATAAATAGGGGTGTTGGAGGGCTTGGGGCACAATTGTAGCTCCTTCTCCAAGGAGGGGAGGTGGCCAAAGGGGGAGGAGTGCCCTTTAAGCCAAGTGGAGGGTCCTCTCCCTTAGGGTTTCCCTTTCCCTAGGAGGATGGGCCTTAGGAGGCTGGTGCGCCTGACCCAATAAGGCTAGGAGGCCCCAATAGCACATGCATGCCCTAGGTGCTAGAGGGATCCTTCCGGACTCCTTTGGATCCCTCTGGAACCTTCCAAAAGCTTCCTGATACAATACTTTTAAATCCCGAAACTTTTCCAGTAGCCAAAATATGACTTGCCATATATAAATCTTTACCCCCAGACAATTCCAGAACTCCTCGTGATGTCTGGGATCTCATGTGGGACTCCAAACATCTTTCGGTCACCTACGTGAATATCCCAATACTACTCCAGCGTCACCGAACGTTAAGCGTGCGGACCCTACGGGTTCAAGAATCATGTGGACATGATCGAGACACATCTCCAGTCAATAACCAATAACGGGACCTGGATGCCCATATTGGTTCCCACATATTCCACGAATATCTTTATTGGTCAAACCACAATGCCAAGGATTCAATCAACCCTGTATGCAGTTCCCTTTGTCTAGTGGTATGTTACTTGCCCGAGATTCGATCAGTTGGTATATCCATACCTAGTTCAATCTCGTTACCGACAAGTCTCTTTACTCATTCCGTATTACAAGATCCCGTGACTAACTCCTTAGTCACATTGCTTGCAAGCTGATATGGTCACTGGTGTTGTAGCTACGAGAAAAGAGAGAAACACCATGAAGACGTCGAGCGTTGTGACCTATATTCAAGATACACTGGGACACAATAGTGTGAGTGCAAAGGAATAGAAGACACCGATACACACAACTACACAGGCTTCATGTATACTTTATATAGGCTTTGTTGGTATTCCAATTTCCTCGGCTGAATCATTGAAGGAGGACATCAAGCCAAACTTCAGAACGGCACCGCGTAGTTATAACCTGGCTGGAGAAATTCTAACCGGGGTTTCATTTTGAGTAGAAGTTCTTTATGGTAGGAGTCCTAGTTAAGTTAGGATAGATGGTACGTGATCAGCGTAGCCGGATTATTTTATTAGGAAAGTATTGTTTAGTATGGCTAGGAGAGAGAGTTTCCTACGTATATTAGTTTGAGACAGAGTCCGTATCGTTTTTGGGTCGGTTTGACCGTGCGATGTATCAGGTGAAGTTTTTGTTTCATCGTGAGTTCAATAATAGTCAGAAAACGTCCCATGTCAGGGGACACCAAATATCGTCTTCGTTGCTGATCCATTGGAATTTTGTTGCTGCTGCGCGTGGAGTCGATATAATCTACTCAACGCTAGTTTTTTATCTTGCGTTCTTGCATCTTTGCTCGATCGGAATTTGTTGTGCTACTGCCAGTATCGTGAAAGATTGGGCCGACAAACGACTCACATCTAGTTGAGTCTATATCACAAGCTTATTATGAGGGCCTACAGATACCTCTCCGTCATACGGACTGACAAAACCCAGTCTCGATCCATGCCAACTCAACAGAACCCTCGGAGATACCTGTAGAGTACCTTAATGATCAACCAGTCATGAAGTGACGTTTGATACACACAAGGCATATCTCCGGTGTCAGGGGGTTGCATGTGCTCATGGTCTTAGGAACAGATACTTGACATGAAGAAAGGAGTAGAAATAAACTGATATGATCAAATGGTATGCTTATGGTTGGGTCTTGTCCATCACATCATTCTCCTAACGATGTGATCCCGTTATCAAATGACAACTCATGTCTATGGTTAGGAAACCTAGCCATCTTTGATCAACGAGCTAGTCTAGTAGAGGCTCACTAGGGACACATTGTTGTCTATGTATTCACACATGTATCTGAGTTTCCAATCAATACAATTCTAGCATGGATAATAAACGATTATCACGAACAAGGAAATATGATAATAACCAATTTAGTATTGCCTTCAGGGCATATTTCCAACATTAGATTCCATGTTTGCTACGATGAGGGCATGTGATAGGTATGTGGATGGCATATTCGAGTTTGTCTTATTTTCGGATCATTATATATATATATATATATATATATATATATATATATATATATATATATATATATATATATATATATATATATATATACATAAACACATAAACACTATTCTGATCACGGGATCAGAATAATATTCTGATCACAACCTGAACTGCCTGAGTAACGCGCCTGAACTTCCCTCTGTACAAACTCGAACTTCGGGCTATCTTCGCAACCGTGGCTTCCCCCGCGAATTATTCCGGTCGGTACTGTTGTGTGGGATGTGACTGTAATCCAGATACTCATACCTGCATCTAAATGCTCGTTCTGATTCGTAATTTTTCATTTTGGCGGATTCACTCTCGGGGCGAATGAACTCGTGTCTGTTTATAAGTTTAATGCATTCAGTGGATGTTCTGGAACCTATAACATGATGGTAATTTGGTTTAAGTGCGAGTTTCATGGGCAATTTGTCGTTAATTTCAACGGATTTGATTTGAGGCTCTGTGTTCTTCGTCCGCAGGAGTGGTTCCGCCGCTTCTGTAGATTTGTTATTTTTATTTGAGTATAGAGGGCGGATTTGATTGCAGTAGTGAGATTGGACCGTTCATGCGTTGTTAATTCCATCGGAAAGGCGAATACACCGCTGAAATCGAGCGATTGGATCGCGTGTCCGCCCGTGCTTGTTTTCGGTTCTTCAATGAGACAGCTTGGTTGATTTATCGTTTTGATGTCAGGGCGCAATAGGATATCGTTCGAGGTCGCGGCCTGAGAAGGTGTAGTCACCCAAGTGATTAAATCTAAAAAGCAAATTCGATAATGCGTTTTTCAGTGATTCTACTGTCTTTGTTACAGAGTTGGACTTCTGCACCTTTTGTGCTTGAACTTCCCTCGTTTGAACGCATGTTTTTTGGTTGATGCTGCAATACGATCTGTTCGGTTGGTGTTGTTATAAAAATTTTGTGTAGGTTTTTGTTTTGTTTTTCAGAGTACTCATATACGTAAATGTGGAGGTGGTCCATAGATACATAAATCATCTTTTTTATATTTATTCTGTCTTCGGGGCTAGTTTTTTGGATCATCCACATTCTGTGGTAGTAATTGGACTTCTATGCTACCATCGATTGAACTTCCTGATTTCCACATTGCAAGGTGGTGCAACATCGCGCTCTATTTTTTGTTTTTTTTGTTTTTTTTGTAATTTTTAATTTTCTAATTTGGGTTTTAGTTTGTTCCGTGGCAACTATGGGATTATTCCCAAATATGCATGCATACCTTTTTTTTTGTAACACATTTGCATACTTCAAACAGTGGTAGAACTTCAGTTTGTGTTTAACGTGAACTTACAAGAATTTTGCTTCTGTGTAATTTGTCTTCTATACATGTTCATTTGATGTTTTTCCCAAACGCCGAACTTCTGTGTTTTTACAACTTGAACTTACCTGTATTTACAACATTTTATTAGTTAACTTACGCCTTGTGCATTTTGTTTCTTCGACACTAAACATTATTGTTCCTCATGTGCTTCTTTCTTGGTTTTTTATGTCATAGCAAAAAAATTCTTGAATGCAGGTTCATCTTTTTTACATTGATATTCCAAGACAGATTACATTCCAGAAATCAAAAACCCTTAGTATATTTCTTCCGCAATTTGTTGTAACTAGTGTGTAAGTGTGGAGTTGGATCACAAGCACTATCTTCAGTAGGATCTGGACTTCTTTTTCATTAATGGTTGAACTTCTGGTTTCGGAGATTTGCACTCCACATTGGAAGGCGAAGGTGCATGATGCTCTATATTTTGATTGTTTGATTTTCTTTGTAATTTTCAATTCTCCAGATGTTCTTTTTAGACTTTTGTCTCGTGAGAAATCATGGGATTAGCCCAAGTATGCGCCGAGACAGGAACGAGCCGGAGCATGCGACGATGCGGCATGCCGCGTCGTCGCATGCGGAGGCGAGTCCGTCACATCCGTGACCCCAATATCTTTCTTAGGGTTTTTAGGGTTTAGGGTGCGTGCGGTGGGGGTGGAAACAGAATAACCGCATTGCGTCCAGTCAAATCCTAGCGCGCAGCAATGTGGTAGCACGAGGCCGAGCAGTGGG
>LR738710.1:503038419-503123479 GCA_902687465.1 Secale cereale
CCTAGCGCGCAGCAATGCGGTAGCGCGAGGCCGAGCAGGGGGCGAGGGGGGTTCGGGACCCCCCCTCCCCTCCCCCTGCGAGGCCGAGACAGGAACGAGCCGAAGCAGGCGACGACGCGGCGTGCCGCGTCATCACATGCGGAGGCGAGTCTGTCACATCCGTGACCCCACTATCTATCTTAGGGTTTTTAGGGTTTATGGTGCGTGCGGTGGGGGTGGAAACAGAATAACCGCATTGCGTCCTGTCAAATCCTAGCGCGCGGCAATGCGGTAGCGCGAGGCCGAGAAGGGAGGGGAGGGGTGTCGGGACCCGCCCTCCCCTCCCCCTGCGAGGCTGAGCCAGGAACGAGCCGGAGCAGGCGACGACGCGGCGTGACGCGTCGTCGCATGCGGCGGCGAGTCCGTCACATCCGTGACCCCACTATCTATCTTAGGGTTTTTAGGGTTTAGGGTGAACTTCATCTGTTTTTGTAGTTGAACTTCTTCTTTTTGTTTCTTTATGGTTTATTTATTCTTATTCCTTTACTTCTTTTATTAGGGTACTTGAACTTCTGTTCTTTATTTTTTGAACTTCTTTTATCTTTTTTTAGGGGCATATTTGTGTATGTATGTTTCTTCCTTTAGTACTGTACTTGCCATCTATTTTTGGTTTTGAGGATATCAGCTGTGTTGTTTTGTGATCTTATCTCATTATAATAGATGCATTCAAATGGTGCATTTATTTATCTACACATGTATTTACTATTTTAGCTGTTGGGGGGTAAAAGTGTAAATTCAGTGGCGCTGCAAGTCCCGCGACAGAGAGGCAAGTGACCATATCCCTCGCGACCACCTGTCCGA
Source organism: Secale cereale (assembly GCA_902687465.1). NCBI lineage: Eukaryota > Viridiplantae > Streptophyta > Magnoliopsida > Poales > Poaceae > Secale > Secale cereale. The sequence goes on from LR738710.1 coordinate 503,039,260, forward strand.
AAACTCCTCTCCCCTTGTCGCTCGCTCTACCCCCCTTCACCGTCGCTCCGCTGCCTTCCTCTCCTCCAACTCCCCCGATTTCTCCACCCTTGTCCCCTGCCCTCGTGCTGGAGTAACCGGTGCACGCCCCCGCTCCTATTTCTCCCCCATGCCCCACACTCTCTCGCCCATCCCGTTCTCTTCTGCTCTGAAGCGAGGGCGGCAACTGCCTGCGCGGTTGCAAGGTGCGCGTGGCGTCGTGGGGAGTGGAAGAACCAACGCGGATTCGTGCGTGCGGGAGTCATCTGGAGAGGTACAAGTGCTGCCCCCCTCCTAGTGCTTACTTCTAGTTTCGCGAGATCTGTCGAGGCCTGCCTGTTTCTTCTGTGTGCTCTCGCGTCCGCCTCCCTCCTCCTTCTTCTGATGGTTTGGTGGTAGATTAGGTAGGGTTCTTGTGCGTGTGGTGGTTGGATTTCAATTCCCCGTGGTCATATTTGTTTGGGAGATGCTTGTGTGTGCTATTTGTCCCTTCATACTTGTGTGAATTTCATTTCCCCTTTGTTGATTTTAGCAGTCAGATGAATGTAAAAGAGGGTGCGGTGTGATGGATGGCTGATGCTGGATCTGATGTATTTAATTGCATTAGTGCTGTGGATTTCGAAGTCTAGATTATGTCTGTGACATTGTATTTAGTTTATGGATACATTTTTTGTTGTCCTTGCCTAGATGTGCTACTATTCATCCTTTGTTGGTATGTTCTGGTTGTTTCATCCTAGGGCTTGATTCAGTTTCTTTTTGTATTTTGTTGTATGATTTTGTACTTGCTAAGTATATGCAATCAATTCGTTGTTCTTAGCAGGTTGTTCTAGTGTTGAAGGTAGTTGTGTTGTCATGGCTTCAAAAGCTTCTCCAGGTATCTTAATGTAGTTGTATCTTGTATTTTAAATAGCATTATTCTCATATATGTCTGCCCATATCTTCACTTAGTATTCATGTTGGACTGCCATTCTTAATAGTGTGAACTTCTAGTAATGGTTATGTGTATGCTTTTTACCATTAGTTTGAGTTAGTAGAGTGTTTTCTGACTTTGTAGTTGATAATTTTGCAGGTGAAACTTTGTCACCAAGTTTTGTTGGACTTCCCAGATGATTCATTTTTGTAGTTTATATTTTTTTTGTTATCATGTTGAATGCAATGATATTTAGTTTGCCTGTGAAATACTTTTTGTTGTCATGCTACATCTTTTTTATGTGCTACTTGCTAGGGTCACATAGTTGAACTTCTGGTTTTAATTATTGTTTTTGATTGTAATGAAATTTGGTTGAACTTCTGTTATGCACATTTTATTTTACTGCTTTTATGTATAGTTGAACTTCTGGACATTCATGATATATGTAGTAGTTCCTCTGCTATAGATTGTTTTTATATTTAGTTTGTAGATTTTTAGTTTGCTTTTTGGGTTTACTGCTTTGTCAGGTATTGTTGAACTTCTGGGTATTGGACATTGTTGTAAAAGTAGAAGTCCCTTTTGTGTAGGATTGCGGATTAGAACTCAGCTACCTTTTTACTTGCACTTTTTGTAGTTGGTGATGAGTTGAATAGTTCTGAAAAAAATGCCTGCGATGAAGTTGGAGCTTCAGAGGTTTATACTGATGCTCTAATATCTGATGCGGCTAAATCACCCATTATCCCTTTGACTGTGATTGCCGAGGTTGCTTTGAGCCTTGAGAATTTTTCAAGCCTTGAGGATCTTGCTTCTACAGCTCTTGCTTCACCTAGTATGTGAAACCCCTTTTCTTTTCATTTTAAAGTTTTGAGCCATGTTTTTTTAGCTTGTTCTTGTCCTTTGTTTTTGTTCCTGACTTTTTTTTGCTTCGAATTTTTGTGTTCTTTGCAGATGTGTCCACAGAGGAGGAAGCTATGAACACCATCAACGATGTTTTATCTGAGTTTGGTTTATCAGAAACCCCTGCTGCTGCTGAGGAGGTGGCTCCGTCAGTCAAAGTTTGTGATTCCGTTCCAGATCCTTTGTGCTCTCTTCAGATGTCAGAGACGCAGTCGCAGTCTGTTGATGGCACTAAACCTGTCATGCAACCCGAGGATGTGCCTCTTCAGCTTCTCCTAGAGGATCAACGTAAGAGAAGAAGCAAGAAGATTTTGTCAAGAAGAGGGCGGCCCGCCTTGAGAAAGGTTCTGATGTTCCTGGATCTGTTCATGCGGCTGAGCTCACTGTTGAGGAAGACGTGTCGTGTGGTAGTGATGGCACGGTTGTCCCTGTTAAGAAGAAAATCAGAAAGACTGCTGCGAGGAAGCTAGTAGTTGGTGAAGTTACTCCTCGATGGAGCCCACGTGTTTCAAGGCATGCAGAAGTTGTTGAAGATGAAGGGTTAGGCCTTGGTGCTACGCCACACCGTATTCCTCGTGTGCTTGCCACTGCCGCGCCTACACCTTCTCTGCTTGGTTCTGGTGCATCTGGTAAGGGGAAGAAATGCGGCGTGAAGCGCAAGGTTCCACCTGCAAAGGTCAACAAGGGTGTTAAGAAGCGTTCTCGTGTTAATCCAGAGGACAAGGATGATGCCGATTTCAATGCTGATGATGAGGACGATGTCGATGATGATGCTGCCGTTAATCAGGTATGAATGTCTCATGTTTACTGTTTTTTAGAGCATTTGTCGCTGTTGCTGTAGCTTTATTGTTTTTAGCACTGCCTTGGCGTACATAGCTGACCTTCTGGTCCATCTCAATATAGACGAATAAATTAGCCGACGTACTTTGCTTTTATGGTATTACTGCCTTTGTGTACATAGTTGGACTTCTGGGTATATACATGAAGAAATTAGCTCAACTTGTTTGTATACATGTTGGATTACTGCCTTAGTGTATATGGTTGAACTTCTGCTTTTTAAATTTCCAACATTTTTGAAAGCATGTTAACTAGTGTTCATACATGGTTGTACTGCCTATGTGGACATAGTTGGACTTCTGAGGTACATGTTTGATTACTGCCATGGTATACATGGTTGAACTTCTGCTTTTGAAAGCATGTTAACTAGTGTTCATACATGGTTGTACTGCCTATGTAGACATAGTTGGACTTCTGAGATACATGTTTGATTGCTGCCATGGTATACATGGTTGAACATCTGCTTTTGTAAATTTCCAACATTTTTGAAAGCATGTTAACTTCTGGTCATACATGGTTATACTTCCTATGTATACATAGTTGGACTTCTGAGATGTGGTGCGTATGTAGGCATTAGTGGAAGTTTGGTGAAGCTTGTGTGTCTCATTGTTCTGCCTTTTTTCCTTGTTAATGTATTTTTTTCAGTATCAGCTTGTGAAGCGGCCTGAGAGGAGGAAGAGAGGAGGCAAAGCGCCCGAAGAAGGTGGCCAAGGAGGAGTGGAGGCGAAAAGTTTTAACAAGATGGTTCGCTGCTCACTAGGAGAGGTCAAGACGTGTGCGAAAATGCTACAAGCTAGGCACAAGACGAGGGTTATCAAGGCTAGTTTTGGTTGTCTGTTTGACTTGAAGGTTGATTCCAACATTTCTCGTCCTTTGATGGGCAACATCTACAGGAGGATTGACCCTTCAACCATGATTTTGGACATGGGTGAGGCGAACAAGGTTCTACGTATTACAAGTGATGCTATTGACCATCTCTTTGGGTTCCCTCAAGGTAATCGTACCCCCCCCCTAGGCCCTCGAATGATAGTTTCGATGATGCTGTTATGAGGTTGAAGGGCAAGCTTGGGTATGCTAGGAGTGACGACATCAAGACAAAGGATTTGCGGAATATCCTCGCTGAACTTGTGAAGGATGAGATGAAGGATGATCTTGCTCTGCAGGTGTTTTACCTTATTGTTTTCATGAAGGTGGTTATCCCTGGAACGTCTACACGAGTGTCCAGGGAGGTAGCAATGGCCGAGAACCTTGTGTTTGAGGACATGGCAGACATGGACTACTGCCAGTTGGTTGTTGACGATATTCGGAGTGCTGTTGTTAGGTATCAGCAAGGTACTAGAAGAGGAAAAGATGTCACAGGCTGTACCATCGCGCCGCTGCTTATGTATATGGACTGCCTTATCATTCGCAAGACGCCTAATATTGACTTGCGGACCCCTCGCATCAATTTCATGGATCAGGCCAAGCTTCTTGAGCTTGCTGCAGCTGACTTGGTCATGAAGGGTGATGATGATCCATCCAACTGGTTGTTTGGGAGACTGCATGTGAGTGTTTCTATGCATTATTCTTTCCTGTGTAGTTTAACTTGAACTTCTGGTATTGTCTTGTATATTTTTGTTCCATGTTCCTTCATTTGTTTTCTGACGCGTTGACTTTTGTTTTTGTATGCAGTGGAAGACACAGGCTGAGGTTGTGTTCTTTAGGGTTATTGAACGTCCTGTTCTAACTATGCCTCGTTCTTCCGGCCTAGGGAGTGGAACTTCCCCAAGATTTGAATTCTCCCGGGATGTTAATATCGGTGCCCCCTGTACATCTAGGAGGTTCTTCTGCCCGTGTGAGTGCTGCATGTGGCGTTTCTTCCAAGAATTTGTTTGAAGCTGCCAATGTTTCTCTGGTTAGGATTGACAGTCTTCTTGAAACTGTTTGTGGGGAGTTGGCTCGTGTTCCTTCAACTGCTGAGCGTCTTAGTCACATTGATGGGATTCTTCCTCCCGGACACGGATTTGATGATGAGTCTTCGAAGGGGGTCTTATCTATTGAAGCTAAATTTCTTGAAGAGCTTCGTCAGAGCACTTCCCACCTCCGAAGTAGCGTTGGGCTGTTCAAGGAAATGCAGGATGCTCGTTGCAAGCCTTTTGAAGATGAGGCAAGTGTTGTTGTGAGACAGATTCAGAGGCAGGTTTTTGTTCGTCCGGGTCGTGAAGGAGGCCACGTGGAGCGTACCAAAGAGGTTTGTTTATGTTGTCTTTTGATATTTCTTTGCAATAATGTCCAATGTTAGCTTTCAGTTATTACTGTTTGTAGTCATAGGCGACCGTTATTGATTTCATGTGTCGTAAACCATTTTTTAGCACAAGTGTTCCTATGTGACCTTCTCTGTTTATAGAACCAGTACATCAACTGCTACAGCACCTGAACTTCCATGACTGGCCCTTTTTTGTTCCCTTTTGTATCTTAGAGTAGTTTGATATCTGGCCTGCTATGTTTACTGTATTTGGACTTCCATTATATGTCAGTTGTGATAGCTGACCTTCACTGATTATGCAATCTGAACTTCTGATGATTAGGTATTTTTTTCTACATGATTTCTTTTTGTAGGCTGTTGATGATGATGCTAGGGTTGAGGAGGATGTTTTACCTGCGCATGAAGCTGCTCCTGTGCATGAGGCTGATCCTATGCATGAACCTGCTCCTGCTAGTGGTGTAATAGTTGATGACGTTCATGGCAGTGAAAATAAGGTACCATTTTTTCTTGTCCATTTGTCTTGTTTGCCCCTGAGACGGACTTGCTGCCCCTGTGCATGAGGTTCAGTCAGCCCTTTGTAATGACTTTTTGTTTCCTTTTTGCAGCAGCAGAATGATGATGTTAGTGTTGCTCTATAGAAGGTTGCAGACATGTTCGTCTCAGGCAGCGGCTGCTCCGACGAGGTGGTCCTGACTGAACCTTTTTCGTCCATTGGCGCTGAGGTTTCTGATGCTGAGCAGGGCAAGACAAATGGAGACATCATTTTTGTGAAAGATCATGTTGAGTCTGCTGTACAAACTGGTGGTAGTGCTGCTGCAAGCCCGGAGAAGTCTCCTGCACCAGAGCCATCAGTTGATGTTGATGATGTACAGGCACAACCAAATATTTTTCTTCTTTCAGATTTTCCAGTTGCTCCAGCTGCTGTTGGTGTCCTTCCCGATGACGCTGCAACGTCTACTGGAGACGATGATGAAGATACCAAAAGTGTTAGCTATGGAGAGGAGGTTGATCATTCCAGTGCTGCCACTGGTCTATGCAAGGATCCATGAAGAGAGGAGCATGCTTCTCTCTTCTTTCCCCATCCCCTTCCCTCTTTGTTGTTTGGTTTAGTCCATGATATCCATTGTGAATTGCCTGTGTGGTCTAAGTTGAACTTTTGGTTTTGTTGTTTGTCGTGTGGGTTGTAAAGAATGGTAAGTGAACATGTTTTCTATGTGGGTAGAGGTTTGTAATGCATGGGTTGTGATGACTATGATGCTGTGGTTTTATCTTTTTTGATGTAGCAGCTGAGATGTGCTTATGTTTTGAATGTTTGTGCTTGAATGTTGGTCTTAATTGAATCTGTCGTGAATCTATGTGCTTTGAGTGTTGCTGTTAATTGCTATTTTCTTTTTGGTGAGCAGATAGCGACCTTGCTACCGTGCGAAAGAAGGTTGTTGACTTTTATTACAGTGTAACTAGGCTTAGGAATGACCGTTCCAAGAGGTGAGTGCAGTTGCTCAATATTTACATCATCCATGTACCCTCTGTAGAACTGCTTGTTGTTTCATACCTGAACTTCTCAACTCTATGTACCTGAACTTCTTGTTTTTTTTGCTTCTCTGGCGCTGAACTTCTGGCCTCTTTTGTAATGTACTGCCTGTTGTGATATAGCTGAACTTCTGTGCTAACATATGTTATGAACTTCCTGAGTTCCTACTGCTGACCTTGTTTTACTTTCTATTCGCTTGTTTTAGATCAATGATTATGTTCCGAAACAAGGAGTATGAAGCTTCTGTTCAAGAAGTCGCAATATCTTTTGGTCCTCGAGGAATGCTTACATCTAATGTGGCTGAGTGTGCACTCTACTATCTACGTGCGAAGTACTAGGGATCCGATAAACTCATCCTGCCGTATTGGGTCACTTTAAGTCAACCTTACAGTGATTTCTTTTCTGTTTTGTTCCTTACCATTTTAGTTTAAACTTGTTCGTCTCATTTTTGTATTTTTTCATATGTTGGTGTTGTCTGCATTATTTTAGGACAAGATTTTCATAGGTCAATTTGATTCCCGTGTGAGGAAGTACTTCATGGCGAGTGGTCCAGATAGCATGGATGCACATGATTCGGTATGCAATATCTTGTTCTTTGCCTCTGTATTAGTTTTGCAGTGCGATCCATTGTGTTAATATTTGTTTTATTTTTCTTTTGTACCGTTCTGATATTAATTCTCATTTTTTAATGATTCGTGTGTTTATTATGCTTCAGGTTGTTTTCCCTACTTTTGACCCGCCTGAGCTTCCTACTTCCATGGGTGGTATCGGTCATTGGGTGTCGGTATTCCTTGACCTGAAGAATTCAAGGTTCCAGCTTCTCGATTCCTACTATGGACAAAAAGATGAATGTGCGGTACGCCTGTTTCGACGGATGACCGACAACATCAAGACGCTTTGGAAGGATGCCAGCAACGACAAGGAGACACCCTTCGGTCCTATTAGCATCGACAATTTCTCTCTGGATTGGATTGATGTCCCCAGCAGCAAAACAAGTATGAGTTCGACTTTTTCTCTTTATCACATCTGTTTAACTATAGTTGTACTTAAGCTGCAGCGTGTTTAATTCGTTGGCTTTCTTTTTCTGTCCTAACACTATTTCTTTTACTTCTTTTGATGGCAGTATCGATTGCGGATTCTTCATGCTTACGAATGTTAATTCGTATTACGGCGGGGTTCTTGCAAATTATTCCCATGAGAATATCAAGGATATTAGGAAGACGTGGCTGTACTCAATCGCTTCTTCTAACCTGTTTGAGACAGACTTCCAAGCTCTGTTTGGCTACTACACATGTAAGTATTTTGGAACTTGTACTGCTTACCTACACTGCATCTTTTATTCTACCTGAACTTCATATTTTTCTCTGAACTTGGACTTCTGCTTGAGGTCTGGCTGGGCTGCTGATTTCGAAAGGAGAGGAGCATTTTCTTTGTACATGAACTTCATTTCTATCTTTTTTAATTTTGCTTGTGTGTATTGTTTCAATAATTTCTGTCCTTCCATTGCTTAAATGGACATGAGCATTTTCTTTTCTAATTGAACTTCAGAGATGATGATTTCTAGTTCATCGGTTTATCTTGAACTGTGCCTCTCGTTGTGCCTGAACTTCATTTAGTTTTTTACTGCAACTAATTGTTTTAGGTCAGCTTGAGTAGTAACCATGTCATCTTTATTAGTTGGACTACACATTGTGATGTTCCTGAACTTCAGTTGTATTTTTAATGGTGATGTTTTCTCTTCCTTTTTTCTTTTACAGTGGATCCGTTGGAGTTGACCGATTACCACTACTCATTCCTCGGGTCACAGGAATACCAGCCTAGGGAGGAACCGATAAGTACAGCTCCGATAGAAGATGATAGACCTCGGACCCTCATTCCTTCCAAGTTGGGGAAGCAGGCTGGTGGTATTCGTGGTACTCCAAAAACCCCTTGCTACATGAAGGCTGATGCAGTCGAAGCAGCGGAAGTAGAAGTGATTTCGTCCGATGATGATTTTGAGAAGATTGCTTACCCGAAGAATGTTAAATGTGCTACTGGTAATGTTGCTGGTAGAGGTGGGAAGAACGTTGTGATTACCAGGAGGAAACCGGGAGTTGAGTCTGGGAACGTAACTTCCTCCAAGAGAGCATCAAGATTGCCTTTGAAGTGGCGTTCTCCTGTTGCTCCCCTGAAAAAATACAGTTACCCTCATCTATCCGAGGCCCGGAAGTTGAAACAGTATGTGCTGAGTAAAGACGGTCTGGGGAAGTGTTCTGAGTGAGTTACCCTCATCAGTCGCTGCCTTGCCTTGGAGTTGTAGTGTCTGAACTTCTGTTGTTCTATTGTCTGAACTGCCGTTGTTGTAGTATCTGAACTTCTGTTTTATGTCTCGTCTTGCCTTTTGTGTTAAAGTGTCTGGACTTCTGTTTGTTGTTGTATCTGAACTTCTAATATATATTTTACCATCCTTTTGTATTCTGCAGGACAAGCTACTGCATGTTTACCATCCTTGGGAATGTGATTGACCTCACAGGACGTGTCGTTTATACGCTTTTCGGTGAAGTGCAGCAGATGGAAGGAAACATAATGGATTATCTCATAAATTTGTGGAAGGATAAGCCGGAGACCTCTGAGATATTCACTAATGCTGATAGGGTTGTACTTAGTCCCTACTTCATACAGGTTTTAGTTCTTTGCACCCCTATCTCCTTCTTTTTGCCTTAGTTTTATTGTAGTGGCATCTCGGAGGTGTTTTAATTGTGTTTTGTTGAATGCACAATACTGCCTGGAGTATGATTTCTACGCCGAAACAGTTCCAAAGTTTGATGTAAAAAAGTTGCTGGTCTCCTCCCAATGTTTATTCACAACGGAGAAGACCTTCTTATCGCAAAGCTGGTTAGTTTTTCATAACACTTGCTTTTTTTAATTTCATGTGCATCCTTTTGCTTAGTTTGTCAAGAAGTTTTTGTTCATGCCGGTTCTTCAGTACATATGCTTTATAGTTTGTGTTCACCGGTCCTTTCATTCTTTGCAGGTTTTCTTGATTCTATTCAAGCCAATTGGCACAATGGCGCACTACAGTGCGTATGTGGTGAATAGATATCGTGGGAGCATTGACATCCTTGATTCACTCTCTTAGGATAATATGCAAACGTCGCGATCGAGTTTCCATGGGGACTGCCAAAATATCGTGAGTGTTTCTTAGCCTGAACCTCATTTCACATTCTCTTGTTTGACAAGAAGTTTATTATGCCTTGTGTTTACAAAATATGTTGCTGCCTCTGTTTTGGTAATACTGCTTGAACTAACTGTCAATTAGAAGTTGAACTTCTGCTATTTTTGTTTAGGTGGATCTTATGCAAGTGTCGCTTTTTTATGTACCTGAACTTAACTATTTTGGTTAACATGTTTTTGACTTCATCTAATTTTGTTATTTCCCGCAGATTAAGAGATTTGTTGGGTTGCTCGAGGAGGTGTACGGCAAGGCTACATACAAGGCGAGCAAGCAGCCTAACTGGGCGACTATTGCAAAGAGGTCGACTTTCATCGATGTTCCGAAGGAGAAGAGTAATGATTGTGGTTTCTTTGCCGTGAAGTTCAGCTCTTCGTATGATGGCGATGACATTGTTGAAGATTTTGGTGATGTGGAAGTATGTTCTGTCTTTGTTCTTGTCTCATCATCCTTTGATTATTCTTGTGTGTTTTTGCTGAGACGCTCCTGCTGTGGTTTTATATATCCATTACTAAACCATCGTTTTCACCTTTCTTTGTTTGCAGGCTGCTGCAGATGACTGGAAGGCTGAGTTCATGCACACTCTGATTTTTAGCGAGAAGAATGAAGTCGTGCGTTCAGATCTCCCTAAAGATATCCAGTCCTTTGGCCCGTGAATTCGAAGCATTAGTTTCATTGTAGATTTGATTTCGTACAGATTTTTAGGTTTGATAATGATTGGAACAATTCCGTAAAGATTTGGTTGTAAGAATGTTTTTAGTGATTTGTGTATCTATAGGTGCATCACTATTACTTATGATATTGTGGACAAATGCATTTGGTGTGAAGAATGATTTGGCTTTGTGAATTTCAATGTAATGCGTCGTTTTTCAGTATCCATGTGTTGAATGTTTTTGCCCCAACAGATGTACCTGAACTTCTGCCTCGGTTTTGGTTGAATTGCTTGATTATTATTTTTTTGTTTATTTTCGAGCTCCCAACATATGATCGTAGACTTGAACTTCTGCTTTGAGATGTGGCTGGGCTGCTGGTTTCAGATGGAGAGGATATTTTGTGTTGTGTAATGTATTGGTAATGTTCAACCCAACCAATATGTATGCTTTTGCGTAGAATCTATATTTGTTTTTTTGTGTTTTTTCAAGTGCGAACATATTTCATATGTAAATCTGTGCAGAAATATTGTTGACATTTCTTTATCTTTGTTGCATTGTACATAAACTTCTGCACGTATCCAAGCAGAACTTCACATTTGAACGCGTTGTCTTAGGCTTGCTAACTTTAGTTTATGCGGCAAAACTTTTTTTAAGCATATTCTTTTCCTACATCGGTTTTACATACCAGAACTTCTTCTGTAAGCTGACATGAACTTCAAAACTATATGATTATTTTGCTGGTTTCTCTTTCATGCAATACAACACGAGCACCTCCTGCCATAACATACCAGGACTTCTGCAGTAAGCTTACTTGAACTTCACAGTATATGTTTTTCATGTTTGTTCTTGCTTACACTTTCACGCAGTACATCACCAGCACATCACTTCATCTCATAACATACCAGGACTTCTGCAGAGCTTACTTGAACTTCACAGTATATGTTTTTCATTTTATTACTGCTTGCTCTTTCATGTAGTACATCACCAGCACATCACTTCATCTCATAACATACCAGGACTTCTGCAGTAATACTACTTGAACTTCACAATATATGTTTTTCATTTTATTACGGCTTGCTCTTTCATGCAGTACATCACTATCACATCACTTCATCTCATAACATACCAGGACTTCTGCAGTAATACTACTTGAAATTCACAGTGTATGTTTTTCATTTTATTACTGCTTGCTCTTTCATGCAGTACATCACCAGCACATCACTTCATCTCATAACATACCAGGACTTCTGCAGTAATACTTCTTGAATTTCAGAGTGTATGTTACCAGGACTTCTTTGAAAGTTCAACAATAAAAGGGGAATGACATAATATTTTGGACATTGACATGACATAAGTTTGCATTGTGTTAATTGACCTATTCTAATTGTTCATCAGCCTTGCGCTCCTCCTAGGCTTTGGTTGTATAGGTTTTTGCTTGAGATGTACCTCTTCCTCTTCATATTCCTCTTCATCGTCCTCTTCCTCTTCCTCTGAAAGCACATTTGCTCCCTGGGTGGTTTTGGTAATTAATGACAACATACTTTGTGGTTGGACTAATGCTTTTATCAAGTATGTTTCAGGAAATCCAATCACATTGGCTATGGAAATGACTGAAGAAGTGGACCCCTCAAAATGCTAAGGCAAGCATTGGCAAAAGCTCAAGACTCCATTTTTGGTTTAGTGATCAAAGATCACATTGAGTCCATAGGAAAAGCCAATACTATTAAAAGGGGATGAGGTTGTGTTGATGATCTGGTTGCTCAAGTGCTTAGTGATTTAGCTCCTTCAACTATCAGCAACTTTCACTACTATACACACTCATAAGTAATCTCGGACAAACCGATTCTTCCAACTCAGTCCCACCGAGATGAACCACCTCAGCCATATGCCAAACCCTAGAAAAATCGGTCCTTCCGAGTTTGAGATCGGTCTCACCGAAATCTGGACTGCCAACCTTCTGTAACCATTTGACATCATATCGGAATAACCGAGTTTGCATTATCGGTCTCACCGAGATTGGCAAGCTTCTGTCTTGGCTCAAATCGGTCTCACCGAGATTGCATTTTCGGTCCCATCGAAACTGGCATGTTCCTGTCTTTTCTCAAATCGGTCTAACCAAGTTTTCTTTCTCGGTCCCACCGAAAATCCCAACGTTCATATCATTTGCACTTTCGGTCTCACCGAGATGGTATTTTCGGTCCCACCGAAAACCCCAACGTTCACTATATTTGAACTTTCGGTCTGACCGAGTTTTCACTTCGGTCTCACCGAGATTGTTCAATTATGTGTGTAACGGTTGGATTTTGTGTGGAGGCTATATATACCCCTCCACCCCCTCTTCATTCAAAAAGAGAGCCATCAGAAAGTACTACCACTCCTACCTTACACTTTCTGAGAAGAGAACCACCTACCCTTGTGTTGAGATCAAGTTGCTCCATTCCTACCATATGAAACTTGATTTCTAGCCTTCCCAAGTTGCTTTCCACTCAATCCTTTCTTCCACCACAGCCATATCAGTGAGGAGAGTTGAGTGTTGGGGAGATTATCATTTGAAGCACAAGAGCAAGGAGTTCATCATCATCAACAACATCTATTACCTTTTGGAGGGTGGTGCCTCCTAGATTGGTTAGGTGTCGCTTGGGAGCCTCCGTCATCGAGATGTGGAGTTGAACCAAGAAGTTTGTAAGGGCAAGGAGATCGCCTACTTCGTGAAGATCTACCCCGAGTAAGGCTAGCCCTCCGTGGGCGTAGGCCATGATGGAATAGACAAGGTTGCTTCTTCGTGGACCCTTCGTGGGTGGAGCCCTCCGTGGACTCGCGCAGCCGTTACCCTCCGTGGGTTGAAGTCTCCATCAACGTGGATGTACAATAGCACTACCTATCGGAACCACGGGAAAAATCATTGCGTCTCCAAATTGCGTTTGATCTTCTCCACCTCTCTTTACTACTTGTGCAATTTACTTTCCGCTGCCCATACTCTAGAATTGCATGTGTAGTATGCTACTTGACTTGTGTGTTATGCAAAATCTGCTAAAATATGTTCTTGTTAAAAGACAGAATTTTTATCTTGTCGAGTAGTCTAATCACCCCCCCTCTAGACACTCTCACCTTCTTCGATCCTACAATTGGTATCAGAGCTTTGGTCTCCATTGCTTTGGTTTACACACCATTGGAGGAAGATGGGCGTGTCTACGTTTGGGAGTGTTAGCCATAGAGTGCCTGTTCTTAATGGAAGGTTCTATAACTCATGGAGGTCTGAAATGCTTAGTATCTTTAAAATGTACAATTTGTGCAAATATATTGAGACCCCCTATGTGCCTCCTTTTGATCCCTTGCACCCTACCATGGATGAAGAGCTTGATTTGCTTCGTAACCTTAGAACTGTAAATCTTATCATTAGAGGGTTACCCGATGACTTGCTTAATCTTGTTACAAACTTTGAGTGTGCCTATGCTATGTGGAAATTCTTGGAAGAACTTTATCCGGACTACTCTTTGAGAAGTCTTGATGAAATTCTACACAAGACTATTGAATTTGATAAGTTGCACCCCAATAATCCCAACTTTGATAAATGCTTCTTTGAGCTTCGTGATCTTATGAAAAAGAAGGGTGATCCCGGTCTTATCAATATTATAATTAGAAATGCTCTTGCATTGCATTCCGAAGATTATTGTCACATTGACCAAACTAATGCAAGTACTTATCAAATTGACCTAGGTGTTGATGATGAACAATCTATGGGTCAATATGATGATGAGCATGAGCAAGATGATGATTACTCCGATTCGGACACCGAGCTAGACAAAGTCATGAAGAGTCTCAATCTTATGGCAAATCTGAGAGACTACATGTCCGGCGGAAAAGAGTGGATTCTTGATAGTGGATGCACCGACCACATGACCGGAGACAAAGACATGTTTCGAGAGCTTGCAAAGAACGATGGTCCACGCAAGTATGTGACTTTTGGAGACAACTCCAAGGGTAAGGTACTTGGCCTTGGTAAGGTGGCCATATCTCATGATAGCTCTATTCAAAATGTCATGCTTGTAGAATCTCTCGGATACAATTTACTTTCCGTGTCTAGATTAGCTGACTTTGGATTCAATGTGCTATTCACCAAAGTAGATTGCCAAGTCTTTCGTCGTGACAATCAAAACATGGCATTTACCGGTATCCGTAGAGGTGATCTATATATTGTTGATTTCACTAAGAAAGCCCAACCTAGAGCTTGTTTCATTGCTAAATCCTCTAAAGGTTGGTTGTGGCATAGAAGGCTAGGACATGTTGGTATGCGAAATCTAGACAAGCTGATCAAAGGTGATCATATTCTTGGTGTTAAAGATGTTCTTTTTGACAAAGATAGACTCTGTAGTGCTTGTCAAGCAGGAAAACAAGTTGGTGGAAGTCATCCCGTAAAGAACATCATGACTACAAGGAGACCGCTTGAGCTTCTTCATATGAATCTCTTCGGTCCCAATGCTTACAAAAGCCTTGGTGGTAACTCCTTCGGTCTAGTTATAGTTGATGATTATTCCAGATTTACGTGGGTATTTTTCCTTGATGATAAATCGCAGGTTCAGAGAATCTTCAAGACCTTTGCCAGAAAGGCCCAAAATCAATTTGAGGTGAAGATCAAGAAAGTTCGGAGTGACAATGGAACGGAGTTCAAGAACGCCAATGTAGACTCTTTTCTCGATGAGGAAGGTATTCTACATGAGTTCTCGGCTACGTACACTCCTCAACAAAATGGAGTTGTTGAGAGGAAGAACCGAACGCTCATAGAGATGGCGAGAACGATGCTTGATGAATACAAGACACCGAAGCATTTTTGGGGAGAAGCGGTCGAGATAGCTTGTCATGCTATCAACAGGCTTTATCTTCATAAGCTCCTCGGCAAGACATCATACGAGCTTCTCACCGGTAACAAACCCCAAGTGGGATACTTTCGTGTCTTTGGTTCTAAATGCTATATCCTTGATAAGCATCGTCGGTCTAAATTTGCTCCTAAATCTCATGAAGGCTTTCTCCTTGGTTATGGATCGAACTCCCACACCTACCGTGTCTACAATAATTTCACCCGAAAGGTTGAAGAGACGGTAGACGTGAAGTTTGATGAATCTAATGGCTCGCAAGTAGAGCAAATGCCTATT
Organism: Secale cereale; assembly: GCA_902687465.1. Lineage (NCBI taxonomy): Eukaryota > Viridiplantae > Streptophyta > Magnoliopsida > Poales > Poaceae > Secale > Secale cereale. The sequence goes on from LR738710.1 coordinate 503,054,712, forward strand.
GATGTAGGAGACAAGGACCCATCGGAAGCTATCCAAGACTTATCTATTGGAAAGATTCGTCCCATGGAAGTGAAGGAGAGTACCTCATCTACATATGTGGAGCCACCTACCTCACGGCGAGATGAACCTCAAGGCAACATGGAGGCCTCCACAAGTGGAACTCACCAAGATGAGGAAGTGCAACAAGAAGATCCACCACAACCTCCTTCTCCACCGCCTCAAGACAACACCAACAACAATGAAGAAGAAGAAGAGGAAGATGAAGATGATGAGGAAGCTCAGCCACAACATCAACAAAAGCTATCCCGAGTTCGAGCAAGAGTCAAGAAGAATCATCCCGTGGAACAAATGATGAACGACATCAACTCCGGGAGAATTACTCGCTCTAAAACTCGCTTAGCTAATTTTTGTGAGCATTACTCATTTATCTCTAGCATTGAACCTATGAAGGTAGAAGAAGCACTTGAAGACCCGGATTGGGTGAACGCTATGCACGAAGAACTACACAACTTCGAGAGGAACAAGGTATGGACTTTGGTAGAGAAGCCCAAGGATGATCAAAACATCATTGGAACCAAATGGGTGTTTCGGAACAAGCAAGATGAAGATGGACAAGTCATCCGCAACAAGGCTCGTCTCGTAGCTCAAGGTTACACACAAGTCGAAGGTATGGACTATGGTGAGACCTATGCCCCCGTTGCTAGACTTGAATCAATTCGCATTCTTCTTGCTTATGCCAATCATCATGATATTACTCTCTATCAAATGGATATCAAAAGTGCTTTCCTAAATGGTGAAATTGAGGAGGAAGTATTTGTGAAACAACCTCCTGGATTTGTGAATCCCAAAAAGCCTAATCATGTTTACAAGTTACATAAAGCTCTTTATGGTCTTAAACAAGCTCCTAGAGCTTGGTACAAATGCTTAACTAGCTTTCTTCTTGAAAAAGGCTTTGAGATTGGAAAGATAGACTCAACGCTGTTCACGAAAAGGGTTAATGGTGAACTATTTGTGTGCCAAATATATGTTGATGATATTATCTTTGGTTCAACTAACCCCCATTTTAGCAAGAAGTTTGGACAGCTCATGTCGGAGAAGTATGAGATGTCCATGATGTGTGAACTCAAATTCTTCCTTGGGTTGCAAATCAAGCAATCTAAGGAGGGTACCTTTGTCTCACAAACAAAGTACACCAAGGATCTCTTCAAGAAGTTCAACATGCAAGAAAGCAAAGGTATGAGTACCCCCATGCCTACAAGTGGACAAAATGACTTGACAAAAGATGGAGAACCCGTTGATCAAAGGGTTTACCGTTCTATGATTGGTTCTCCACTATATCTTTGTGCTTCTCGTCCTGACATAATGTTGAGTGTATGCATGTGTGCACGATATCAAGCAGACCCTAAAGAATGTCATCTTAAAGCTGTTAAAAGGATAGTGAGATACCTGATACACACACCAAACTTTGGCATTTGGTATCCTAAGAGAGCTTCTTTCGATCTTGTTGGCTATTCCGACTCGAACTATGCCGGTGACAAGGTTGATAGAAAGTCAACCTCGGGTACATGTCAATTCCTTGGTCGATCCCTTGTATCTTGGTCCTCCAAGAAACAAAATTCGGTATCATTATCCACTGCTGAAGCGGAATATATTGCTGCTGGTTCGTGTTGTGCTCAATTGCTATGGATGACACAAATGCTTAAAGATTATGTGATACATGTGAGACGTGTTCCCTTGCTTTGTGACAATGAGAGTGCAATTAAAATTGGACACAATCCAGTGCAACACTCTCGAACAAAGCATATTGAAGTTCGTCACCATTTTATTCATGATCATATTGCCAAGGGTGACATTAATCTTAAGCATGTTCGTACTGACAAACAACTTGCTGATATCTTTACAAAACCTCTTGATGAGAAAGTGTTTTGTCGCTTAAGGAGTGAGTTGAACATCATTGATGCTTCAAACTTGGAGTGATAACTCCATTGATGCATGCAAGACATGAGCTCTCTTGACTAATCCTTGATATTTCTCTTATGATGATGATCATATGTCTTGGACACATTTGCCTCCTTGTATTGCATCTAACTCTTTGCAGGTACTTGGATGATCTACATTCCACAAGATTACCACACACTCAAATCATGAGTAATCTTGTAATTGACCAAGTATCTAGCCCTTTGGGATGTTGAGTTCAAGGAACAAAATTCCACATATCCTTTTTGACATCTTATACATCTAGTATTTCACTCTTGTCATCTTGGATATCCTCGAGTATTTCCTTGCTTGCCTAACCCATGTAGGAAGATGAACTACACAAGTAGAAATGGCGCTCCAACTTCACATTCAATGAGCACCTACATCAAGTTCACCTACATGAGTAAAGCAACAACAAGCCCAAGGTATGTTCTTCACATCTTTGAGGAGCTTTGCTCAAAGTCATGAGTACAAGCAGCTTCATAAGATGTGATCACATCAAATGCTTAATCGAAAAATGGCAACCCCATTTTGAGCTTAAATGATGAGTATGACCTATGATCAAATGTCCTCATTTGACTCCTAAGTCAATATACTCAAACATAGGTGACTTTGTCGCCGACCTTTATCTAGATGAAGTACATATGCTTTTGGAGTTTTTCAGTTTTCTCTTATGTTCTCTCATTGAGTTTTCTTTAAACAAAAAAAAAACTTCATCTAGGAATCTTTTTCATTTCTTTTCTTATGTCTTTGTGAATATCCTTTTGGCTCTGATCAATTCCCCGAAAATCTTTTACAAATTCATTGCAAATCTTTTGAAACATTCCTCGCAAAGTGAGCTGAATTATTTCTGCATTTCCCTGGAATTAAACTCGGCGTCACCGATTTATATTTCGGTCTAACCGAAAAGGGTCTACCCTAACTCAATTTGGTGTCACTGATTTATCTTCCAGGATATCATCTCCTGCAGCTCCACTCAATGTTTCTCTTGGAATGTTCTTATTTGCTCTGTTGTGATTCTTAAGGATCCCACTTCTTTCCTTTCATCCTTCCTGTCCTTCCTAGTTTGCTGTCCTTTTCGGCACTTGATGTCAAAGGGGGAGAAGACTTAGGGGGAGTAGGGGGAGAAGAGAAGACTTAGGGGGAGAAGAAAAGCAATCTTATCTTAAGGGGGAGAGAATCACATCAAAGCTTTGTCATGTTTTACATTGGACATTACAATTGGCATCATTCTTTTGATTTTGCTTGTTCCATCAAACCCCTTGTTCTGAGAGAACTCAAAGGGAAAGAAATCTTCAAAATTGATATCTTTATGGAAAGCAAAATCTCTCAGAGTTCATTGAAAATCTTTTAGTTTCGGAGACATGTTTGCTGATTCAAGCTTGTGCTCAATATGAGACACTCTTTATACATGTCCTCCCTGGCTTGGTACTCTTGATGTTCTTGCAGTTGGTTGAAGGAATACTCTTGTATTATCTAACCTTGTTTTCTCAAGTTTATCCCTTCAGGTACAATGCCAAGGAACCTCAAGGTAAGTATATGCACCTTGCAGAATGTGCATGATGGTGACTTGCTTGTAAATACTTGTTTGCAAGAAATCACCATGCACATACGTATTATCACTCACTTCTTTTTTCTTCTGCTCTGATGCATATAGCCAAGATGCATGTAGCACATCTTGCTTATCTCTCTTGTGTGCTTGAGGTAGTCCAAAACCAAAATTTATGAAAATCTTGCACACTTGTAGGGGGAGCCTGTGTACTACATGCTTGTCAAAGCTTTCGTGATAATTCTGTCTTTCTTTCAATAAGCTTTGATGTCTTGTTTAGTGTGATTTTAGTGTGTTGCCATCAATTACCAAAAAGGGGGAGATTGAAAGCACATTTGCTCCCTGGGTGGTTTTGGTAATTAATGACAACATACTTTGTGGTTGGACTAATGCTTTTATCAAGTATGTTTCAGGAAATCCAATCACATTGGCTATGGAAATGACTGAAGAAGTGGACCCCTCAAAATGCTAAGGCAAGCATTGGCAAAAGCTCAAGACTCCATTTTTGGTTTAGTGATCAAAGATCACATTGAGTCCATAGGAAAAGCCAATACTATTAAAAGGGGATGAGGTTGTGTTGATGATCTGGTTGCTCAAGTGCTTAGTGATTTAGCTCCTTCAACTATCAGCAACTTTCACTACTATACACACTCATAAGTAATCTCGGACAAACCGATTCTTCCAACTCAGTCCCACCGAGATGAACCACCTCAGCCATATGCCAAACCCTAGAAAAATCGGTCCTTCCGAGTTTGAGATCGGTCTCACCGAAATCTGGACTGCCAACCTTCTGTAACCATTTGACATCATATCGGAATAACCGAGTTTGCATTATGGGTCTCACCGAGATTGGCAAGCTTCTGTCTTGGCTCAAATCGGTCTCACCGAGATTGCATTTTCGGTCCCACCGAAACTGGCATGTTCCTGTCTTTTCTCAAATCGGTCTAACCAAGTTTTCTTTCTGGGTCCCACCGAAAATCCCAACGTTCATATCATTTGCACTTTCGGTCTCACCGAGATGGTATTTTCGGTCCCACCGAAAACCCCAACGTTCACTATATTTGAACTTTCGGTCTGACCGAGTTTTCACTTCGGTCTCACCGAGATTGTTCAATTATGTGTGTAACGGTTGGATTTTGTGTGGAGGCTATATATACCCCTCCACCCCCTCTTCATTCGAAAAGAGAGCCATCAGAAAGTACTACCACTCCTACCTTACACTTTCTGAGAAGAGAACCACCTACCCTTGTGTTGAGATCAAGTTGCTCCATTCCTACCATATGAAACTTGATTTCTAGCCTTCCCAAGTTGCTTTCCACTCAATCCTTTCTTCCACCACAGCCATATCAGTGAGGAGAGTTGAGTGTTGGGGAGATTATCATTTGAAGCACAAGAGCAAGGAGTTCATCATCATCAACAACATCTATTACCTTTTGGAGGGTGGTGCCTCCTAGATTGGTTAGGTGTCGCTTGGGAACCTCCGTCATCGAGATGTGGAGTTGAACCAAGAAGTTTGTAAGGGCAAGGAGATCGCCTACTTCGTGAAGATCTACCCCGAGTAAGGCTAGCCCTCCGTGGGCGTAGGCCATGATGGAATAGACAAGGTTGCTTCTTCGTGGACCCTTCGTGGGTGGAGCCCTCCGTGGACTCGCGCAGCCGTTACCCTCCGTGGGTTGAAGTCTCCATCAACGTGGATGTACGATAGCACTACCTATCGGAACCACGGGAAAAATCATTGCGTCTCCAAATTGCGTTTGATCTTCTCCACCTCTCTTTACTACTTGTGCAATTTACTTTCCGCTGCCCATACTCTAGAATTGCATGTGTAGTATGCTACTTGACTTGTGTGTTATGCAAAATCTGCTAAAATCTGTTCTTGTTAAAAGACCGAATTTTTATCTTGTCGAGTAGTCTAATCACCCCCCCTCTAGACACTCTCACCTTCTTCGATCCTACATCCTCTTCATCATCCTCTTCATCTTTCTCTTCATCGCTCTCTTCCTCTTCGTCTTCCTCTTCTTCGACGGTGTCTTCGTCTTCGTCTTCGTCTTCCTCTTCCACCTCTTTCTTGTTGCTGGCTCTGGGTTTTGCTTTCTGTTTCTTCTCTGGCTTTTTGCTTGTCTTTTCAGCATCTAATCGCTTCGGGCATGTTCTTGCATTATGTGGTTCGTACTCCTTGCATATGATACAAAGTCTGGTGCTTGCTTTCTGTGGGTGTGGTCCCTTCTTTTGTTCCATAACTTTGGGTTGCTGTTTTTGAGATTTGGGTTGCTTGACCTCCTCAGCATTGTTTCTTTCCAAGAGTGTTGGATAGGTCAGCCTGTTGTTTCCCGCAACCTGGTTGCACACACTACATTTCCTGTGTCCAAGTGGCACTCCATTCTCATCGAGCACCACGACTCTTCCTGTAGGTGGTGCCTTTATTTGCGCTCTCTTGTCACTTTTCTTTGCTGAAGTAATTTTCTTCCTACCCTTTATTTCAGAATACAGCGGCAGTTTCATCGTCTCTTGCTGTCGCTGCTCCATTGATTGGCCATCACCCTGCTTGCATTGGTTGGCTTCAGTGGCGGCGTTGAGCATTTCAGCTTCATAATAGTGAAGGTCATCTTCAATTTCAGCGTCCTCTTCAGCCATCCTTTTGTCAGCATCCGCTTAATTTGCTGAATTTATTGCATCAAGCTCTTCCACGAGCCTCTTGAGAACATAGTAGGCTCTGTCATACTGCTGGTCACATCTCATCGCTTTCTTGTTAACCATCAAATTCAGCTGCATCAAGATGTCTTGCTTCGATAGCCTTGAGCTGCCATCCGATGCGGTTGTGTTGTAGTCCCTTGTATCAAAGGTTGGCTGTGATTTTGCAGTCTTTGTGTACCGTTTGAGGATATACTTGTTTGGAAATTTGTCAGCTTCAGGTAGTCCAGTATGTTCATGATGTGAAGGCAGAACAGGCCTGCATTTTGTGATGAATGCAGAATACATAGTTTGTGAACCAGCAATGAGTTTCATAAATTTTGATATGATACTACTAGTCTAGCTATTTAATGAGTTTGTTTTCCCGCTCACCTGTGTGTGTCCAGAGCTTGCATTCACACTCGTATATTTCATTGTCTGGGTCAGCTACAACCTGGAATTCATGCTTTGACCAGGAAAATCTTTCTTCATCATCATGGCCAGGCTTGTTGTGGTAGTACACAAGGTACTTAGTGGACTCTCTTGTACGCTTTGCGCGAAATAGCGTGGCCTTTCTCATCCTATTCCTCATCTCGGTGTACACGGCTCTCGTATACTTGATAGAGATGTCTTCCTCGTAGTCGTAAGTTGTCTTTGTCACAGGATTGGTCTGCACATGTCAAAATGTAAGATATTAGTCGAAGCAGAATCATGGGTTTCATTTTTTAAAATTCAAAGTGCACATGTTGAAGGTAAACAGAACATGATGGTGGTGTTTTGTACTTGTCATCATACCATGCTGGTCATTGTTTGCTCGTTCTCCTTCTGCATCCAAGTTTGTATGCAAGCATTGACCCGCTTAGCAAACTTGTGTAGGTTCTGGGTCCCCTTGACAAACCCTCTCTTTAGCATGTGGTTCATGCTCTCGCTTCATTGTGTGGAAGTCATTCTAGCACAGAAAATGTTCTTGTAATATGCTGAAATCCACATCTTCCTATGACTCCAGAGATGCATCATCATCTAGTCGTTCTCCAGGTGGTACTTGTGCATGAGTTCAGCCCAGGCATCTTCACACTCCGTTGGCATCAGCGGCCAGTTTAATATAGCAGTGAACTCCTCTTTGAATGTTTTATACTTTTTGTATAGCAACGCGAGGTATTCCTTGTACTTCTTCAATATGTGCCAACGGCATAACTTGTGGACGGTGTTTGGAAATGATTGTGGTATAGCTTTCACCATCGATGGGCACTGGTCTGCATGTATTAAAAAATGAAACTTGATTCTTTCTTGTACTGATGGTGAACTTATGTTTCACAAGTAATTGAACTTCACATCTAGTAGTATGGCTATCTAAGAATGTCACATGTATTTTTTTCTTACAATAGTGTTGCTGAACTTCTTTGGTATCAGTGCTTGAACTTCACAGTTACTAGTAGGACAAACTAGTAGTGTCACAATCAAAGTTTTCTGAAAGCATTGTTGTTGAACTTCTGTGGTGGCAGTGCTTGAACTTCACGTAAATAACTATATTTTTCTGAACATGCTACATATATTTATCTTACAGATTTGTCCTTGAACTTCTATGATTCATAACTATTTTTTTCTAAACATGTGACAGATAATTTTCCTTTCTTGTACTACTAGTTGGACTTCTGTGCTTACAGTGCTTGAACTGCATTCTTTACATTATTTTCAAACAAAACCAATGTACCCAACCAATACAGACCCATAGACTGAAAAGATGATGAAACTTGAGGAGTTTTTTTTTTGAACTCACCTGTTAGAATGCAAGTTGGGTGCTTGTTGTTCATGCAGCGTAGAAATGTATCGAACAACCACTTGAATGACTTTGCAGCTTCGTCTCTTATCAGGGCAACAGCAAATATCGTTGACTGCAAGTGATGGTTTGTTCCAACAAACACTCCCTAGGGCATATGAAATCTATTGGTCTTGTAAGTTGTGTCGAATGTTACGCAATCACTGAAGTCTTGATAGGCTCCTCGGCAGCTTGCATTGGACCAGAAGATGTTTTTAATTGACTTGTCCTTGTCCACTTGGATGTCATAGAAAAACTCATCATTTATTGCCTTCATGTCTTTGAAGAATGATACAAGTTTCAATACATCATCCAAATCATCTTTCCTTGCATTCATGGCTTTCCTCCAAATCACATGCAAACTTGCATTTGTTTATTTTTTGCTAGCAAAGGGTTGTGAGCTAGGTTGCTATTTTACATTGCAGTATGTGGGTGTTTGAATACTTACTGGTTTAGCAGGTCTCGTCCGGTCATGCTTAGGAAGTAGCTTCCATCTTCATTTACAGATAGCATGGACATGATTGTTGTGTGCTTGACATCATGGTACTACAGGAGCTTTACGTACTCCAAAATAGTGGGGTCATAATTCTTGTGTGAGTGCAAAAATACCAGCATGTCATTAGTTTGCATGAGCTCGTGATTATGATTGTACTCAATGTCCACTGCCACGCATGTGCCATCCTCCTGCACCTTCACCCTCATTCTTGCATTGCAGCCTGTCCTCTGCGATGTTTTGTTTCGCTTCCTGTTGGCCTCTGAAACAGAAGATGTGTGTATCCCATGGAAGGCGCAAACAAAATACTTGTGGTTGTCATTTCCACCCGTCTTCCTAATTCCAAAACCAGCGTATCTGTTATAAAATTCCCTTGCTTTCTCTACATCTTTGAATCGCATCTTTACTCTTGGTAATAGATAATCCAGTAGATCTGGCGTCTGTAGAAAAAGAAAAAAATTCCAAACAGCACGTTAAAATATAGTTTATGAACTTGTTATCCTGGAGGGAGCAGAAAATGTGCAGATAATACGTGCGTGTATTATCTGCACATTTTCTGCTCCCTCCAGGATAACAAATTCCAAACCCCTCCTCCATCGGCGTGCTTGGGACTCTGCTGCTGGATACAAAGAATCCGCGAGGGATTTCCGATGTCACCCAATTAGGTGGAGGTGCAAACCTGCGCGGACAGGGCTGTAACCCAGCATCTTGGAAGTATCTGTGTGTTTCAGGTGTCATCCATTTTTGGTCTGGAGCAGGTTGGTAATGCTGTTGGTGCGTTTGAGGTGTGACCCGTTGAGGGGGTGGTGCAACGCGTACAGGCTTTGGATTGTGTACTTGCTGCTGGGAACTTCTAAGCTTCTTCATGCGTCTCTCGTCTTGCTGACATAAAAGAAAAAAAATATCTATTAGCACACAAGTTATATCTGCATATACCTTTGTAGCTGAACTTAGCATTATTCACAGCCTGAACTTCTCATATAAAAGTGGTGAGAGCCATCACACTATGCACTGAGCTGAGCATCTGCCAATGCCTTTGTACCTGAACTGAGCACCCTTCACATAATGAACTGCACATCATGTTTTTTAATTCTACAATATTTGATTACTTATATGTACCTGAACTGAGCACTCTCCACAACCTGAACTTCTTGTTTTGCAAAGGGGAAATACTGTCTACAGTTAAAAAACCTGAACCTTCATGAGTTTTTGAATGGTTGGACTGCTAGTGCATACCAACCTGACCTTCATGTCACATCACATGCATGTTCTATTTTCCTTTTATTTATTTATTTGTACAGAACCAGACACATACCAACCTGAACTCTAGCACACTTACTAGTTGAACTTCACATGGCTTTTCCACACGTGAATGTGAATGCACGCAGATTTTATAGTGTTTGTAGCCTGGACTGAGGCTCACATACTACCTAAACTTCACATGCGTGTAAGCAGGCAGTTTTAAAAAAGCTATTGTAGCCTGGATTGATGCTCACACACCACCTGTACGTCACATAGATATAAGCAAATAACAAACCAAAGGAAGGAATAAGTTCAACCATACCCTGGCTAGAAGTTCGGCCAACTTTTTTCCAGCAGTTGATAGGCCACCTTGAGAAAAATTCGTAGTGGAGGTAGGAGAGGAACCGCATGGCAATCCATGTCTTGCAGGGGGCGCGAAGTTCATCTACACGAAGCAAGAAGGTCAGAGAAGGCGAGATTGAAGAAGAAGGCAAGATCAGGGAGGAAATTCATATACCGTTCTTGGATTTGAAGGCGTCGCCGATGCGGCCTCCGCCGCCGAGATGCTTCCTTGGGTGCGCTGTTCAGGTTGCGCCTTGGCCGTCACGAGCACTGCCAAGCCGTCTGGCGGCGACGATGGACCGAGGATGAGGCTGCCGGAAGTCCATGGCGGCCGTTCTTCGCAGAAATCCGGCGGCTTCGCCGGCTCTGCCGTCTCCCTCGCGTCGGCGTCCGCCGTCGCTCGCTCGCCCGCGCCGACGGTCGGGCAGGAGGTGGAGTCGGAGGGGCGGAGCTCGATCCATTCGGCCAGGATCTGGAGAAGGAAGGGAGGCGCTGGATCCGGCGGATTTTCGACGGCGAATCACGGTGGAGATCGAGGGGGAGGAGCGGCGAGGAGGGGGGTTGGGGAGGGGCGGCTCGATCGAGATCGGGTCCAGGTGGGATTCTGTCGGGATCGGGGTCCAGGTGGGATTCTGTCGGGCTGGGTCGGCAGTCCAGGGACGTTCGGGAACCTGTCTTCGGGCCCTATATAGGGGTTGATGTGATCCAAATAACTATTCTAATCCTAGGATTAGAATAGTGTTGTCCTATATACATCTGGGCTATTCTGTTTCATCAAACAGAATATTATTCTGTTACCCTACTTAAACTGATGAATTCGAGCGGTTGAGCTGATGAATGCGAGCGGTTGAACTTATGCTTTCATTTTCCGTTAAAAATCATCTTCTTTAATTCGATTATTTTTGCATTTTTTTGTCAAAACGAGGCGTGTAATATATCATTGGAAAGCTCTTAACATATACATTGCAATCACATAATTTGTTTTTGGAAAAAAATATATGGTTTAAGAGCAGTTTTGAAAAACCATTTTTTCAAAAACAGAAAATGTGAATCGTATTTTGGACTCTATTTTCAAATGGTTTGTCGGAATTGAGCAAATAAGACGGCGTTGGAAAGCTGGTGAAAATCCACTTCTCTTATATATGTATTGTTTTTTCAAATTCAATACGATTTAAACGTAATTTGAAAAACTATGAAATTCCGAGCGAAATGTATTTTCGCATTTTTTTCAAACGGTTTGTCGGATTGACGCAAATGATATGATGTTTGAAAGGTATGGAAAATACGCAACTTTTTCTTGTTGAAATGTTTTTCTAATTCCTTATGGTTTAAAGTTGAATTCAAATACGATCAAATTTGATTTCGCACACGTTTTTCTAGTTTATCAAAATGGGGCAAATAATATACCGTTGAAAAGATCAGAAACACAAAACTTAGTCATGTTGAACGTTTCAACTATAAAAGAGTAATTTTGAATACAATAAGACCCGTCGTGTTGTCCGTTAGAAAAAACAAAGTAGTTGTACTGATCTAGGTGTGTGTTTGTAAATAGTTTTGAAAAAAAGAGTACTTGAACGTATGTCTATATGGTGTTGTATTGAGCATGTTTGCACTGACTAGACTTTATTCTGTTTTTTTGTATGGTTTTTCTAGTAACTTTTCAACGGTTTATTGTATCATAGTCCCGAACTTGCATGCTTTATATCGTTGAACTGAATGATATTTTTTAAGATAGAAATTTTTCTTGTGTTCATTTTTTTAACTCAATTTTTTTGCAGTGATGTTTTTGAATTTCCATGGGTTTTATTTTTGCGTGAGATTATTTCCCAAACTTATCTACGACGTCGTGTTGAACTTACAACATCCTCACCACAAGAAATAGAAGCGGCAACCGTATATTTTTGCACATACAAGCATACATAAATTTATAACATAGTATATCCTGATACATAGTTGGACGGATGCTCGGAGGTTTTTAGAACTGATGAGGAACAAACATTAAAAATCAACTGGGATTTTTAGAGAAGTTCCATGCTGTAATGAGAAAGTTCAACACAGCTCTCAGATAGTCACTCTGTAGATCTCCAAAACATAAAGGATCCTGAGCTACCAAACTTTAACATTGGAAGGTTATAGTTTCACATGTCTCAAATGTAGAAGGTGTCATTAAATGGCCACAACTTTGAGTGGCTAGTTGGAAGGTAAGTCATCTTATCAGTGGCTAATTGGTTAGCAGAACTTTTGAAGAAAAATGGAAGTAGAGGCACTAGTGCTTTTGCGCACCCGACGATGAGATCCTTGGCGCTTATCCTGGAAATGGTGTTGGAAAGGCTCACGCCACGCTCGGCAGCCATCTGGCGCACTACTTGGTCGCATTGCCTTGTGGTTGGCCCAGCGCCTGGCTCGCCGACCAGCTCTCGGGGCTAACCAATTAACCACTTCTAACCCAAAGACCCTGCAAAATCCTGACCGAGAAATCACTTTTTTCACACACAACAACCTCCAATTAGCATGCACAAGTTCGTGTAAAAAGAACAACAAGTTCATGTACAGTAACATTACATGTTCACATGAATCTCAGCTAGTAATATTTTAAACTCGAACTTCTCCAAAAGAGAATTTCCAACCAAAGAATAAACCTTTCAAATAGTCGGCACTGAACTGAACTAAAATAAGAAAATTATTCATACTAGGATAGAATTGAACTGAAGTAAATTTTAGAAATTGTACTGAATTCAAATTAGAATTCGAACTTGCATACTTCCCAAACAAGTGCTTAGCTCACTTGTCGGACAATGATTTTTTGAATTTCAGTATGGGTTGACCTGCGGATCCCATCGGCAAACTCACAAACTGAAAGACTGGTATGCTCCGCACCAACTAACATGCCCTATGTTGTTTCTTTCGTTGAACTTACTATCTCTCAGAGTCGAACTATTGCAACATCCTTGTGCATCACTTATCATATAATATAAAACCGATAAATTGAGTTGTTTAAATAACACAAATTGAACTTTTTCTATGATTATTTTTGAACTAATGATAAAATACATAGTGAATGGTACACTTATTGTATGATTTCTTGCAAAACCATTCGAGTATACTCTGTTCACATCCATTTTGCGACTTTGTTTCTAGAGAGTGGAAGAATTTAGGACAATGCGAATATCTATATTTTCGCCATTTAAGTGTGGTCTGAACTGAACATACCTGATCAATGATTTTCCAGAGCCATGAAAGGAGTTGGAGGAGGCAGCGATGGGGAACAAAGGGTTCGCAATGACGCATGTGGGAGCTGGAGGGATGCAGGCACACGGGGGCTAGTAGGACGCTGCACCGGCAACTCTCAATGGTGGTGGCTGTCGCATGGCTTCCCGGGGACGCGGCGACCGGGGATGTTCTGGAACTCTTTCCTGAACATCTTAGGTTTCTGTCTATTGAACGCAGAAGACAAATATTTTTGTTATATTTTTTATATAGAAAAAACTTCCAAGTTTTCTCTAAGACACTCGTTGAGTTTAACTTCCTAAAAGTTGAACTATGTATGTATTCATTAAACTTCTAACCAAAATCATACGAGCATCACAAATGCTACCAGCAACAGTTCTGAATCAACGAGAACAACTTTAGTAACATTGTCAGTTCAGTAGTACACACAAACAAACATGGATGAATCATCAATTTGGAGATGAGATCTTTATTGTGGCTTCCATTTTAATAGTAGTACATCAGTTGTTTTAGGAAACATGAACAAAAAAACAAGTCTAGCTCCTTGTCAGTATTTCAACAAACATGTGTAGAGGTATATAAAAGAAATTCAATTAACAACAGTATATCATATGAACTTGTGGGAGCATAATTTATTTTTTCACTGCATTTTCCCCAGAACTTGTTGCAATAAAGCACCATCGTTTTGGGAGCACAATGGTTTCTAGAAACATAGCAGCTGTGACTAAATGGTACTATTGTGAATCAAAACTTCAGAGACAACTAAATTGTACTGCTATGCAATTAAAATTACATCTATAAGCTAGCAAGGATACGTGATTCCAGAAATGTTCCCCAACATGTACTGGGCAGTTTCAGAACCTGTACTGACAATGAATGATGGAATGGCGGCTGGAGGTGGAGGAGCTCCACCCCGGCGAGTCTCACAGCCCCGTCACTTCAGCCAGATTACAGCTGGGACTAATTTGTACTGCCTTGAATCAAAACTTCAGAGAAAAATAAACTATACTGCTATGCAATCAAAATTACAGCTACAAGAAGGATACATGATTCCATAAATTTCCCCCAACAAGTACTGGGCAGCTTCAGAGCCTGTACTGACAATGAACTATGGGTTGACGACTAGAGGCAGAGGAGCTACACCCCGGCGAGTCTCACCGCCACGCCACATCGGCCAGATTCGCATCGTCCGCCACTACTCACTGACACGGGAGGAAACATGTGGAGGCAGCTGCCGGAGCTGGATGAGGATGGTGATTGGCGGCCCCGGGAATAGGCTAGGTTCGTCGTTGGCGGAGGAGCTACACCCCAGGGATCCGGGGAGGTTGGAGGTTGGGGGTTGGGGGCCGGGCGGCGCCGGGAGCCGGGGGGAGGTGGGGCGGTGCCACGAGCAGGGGAGGAGGTGTATCGGCGTACTGGGAACTAGGGTACCCATACTTGCCTGTCTGCGGGCCGCGACGCACTCCTACTACGGCCTGGTTTGGCCCAGCTGATCGACCAGCTATCCAAGACCCTCGCGAGGAGGCTAAGCCTCGCGAGGAGAACAACGTCAAGGCCTCCTCAGGAGCGGCCTCGACAAGGTGCTCCGGAGGGGCGGAGAATCCAAGGCCAAGCCTGGCTCAGGAGGAGGCAGTGATGTCAGCAGTGACGCACCGCGCCATTGGGTGCCAGCGTCCGCCAGCGGCGTAGTTACCATTTCGGTGCAAGGGGGACAGTGCAACCGCAGGTTCCATAGGAGCGGGGCAAATGTTTCCTCATCGGTGCAACAAGACCGAAGACCGCAAGGACGACAAGGAGGCTGTCACCATCGAGCCCACCACCGCGTCACCGCCTGGTCCTTTTGCAGGCGAAGACTGCTTTTGTCAGGGTAGGAATGTCGTTGTGTTCCCTCTGAAAAATGGCCGTTGTGGGATCCCTTCCCGCCTAAACATTTCGGGGGAAGAGGACCGGGGCCACCTATATAAGTAGCAAGGATTCCCACTGTGAAGGGGATCGACTCATACACTCTGCTACCACACAAGGAGCAAGAACACTTGCCTCCTGACCCTCCCGAGCTCACCTCCTGAGCTCGGGAACCATTGTACTAGCTCATATTCCAGCTCGCCCGAGGCTAATCCATCAAAGCAGGAAGTAGGATCTTACACCACACGGTGGCCCGAACCTGGATAAACTCTTGTGTGCTCTATATGTTGTTTGCTTGAATCTCTTCGCCGACGAGGGCAAGGCGCTAGGTAGACGTGAGCGGGAGAGATCTTCGTTCACGCCCCTATGTTCGAACATCTTGGGTTTTGCGGAGCCCTGAATCCGACATTTGGCGTGCCAGGTAGGGGGCGTGTCAAGATCTCGCCTCTCCGACGACCTCGTCCCACTCTTGTCCATCGACCCCGCGTCGTCCAGCTCCAATGAACTGCAACCACGATGGTGGAGGCGCATCAGACGTGTGCGGAAGCCCGTGGCGCTCGCACCGCTCAGGCATCTCCCTTCGGCCGCGGGACTCACCGCCACCCGTCCTTGATCAGGGCCGATGGCACGATGAGGATCACCGACCCGCCGCCAGGGGACCGGCAGCACCCACCGCCCACTCGATGCCAAGGCCGCGCGGCCGCGCGGGCCCCCGAGCACGCATCAGCGAGCTCATGGGACCGGCGCGAAATGGCGAACATGAGGGCCGCACTACTGGTGGATAGGGAACTACTAAGGTGCCGGTTGCTCGATAGCGGCCACGACACGCTACTCCTCAGGGTGGCCGAGTTCCTCGACGCTGCCAGCACTGGAGCCAAGCCATTCTGCTTCCACACGACGACATCGAGGACCGGGTGCTGCCCCAGCCGCACCCGGTCGCCCGTATGGTCAAGACCCGCGGCGACCTACGAGGGTGACATGGAGTATGATCCGATGAACCCTGCATATGACGCCGCCCTTTGTACTCAGGTACCGCTCCTGTCGAGGAGCCATCAGGAGGCGACACCAGGACTACGCCGAACGCCTGGTGCTATTAGGCACCGGCTCCGGGGGGATCAGGAGCAGAAGGTAGGGAGGCAGATCCCCTGCTCTTAGCCCTCAACCCTTCGTCATCATCGTCGATAGCCATGGAGCGCGAATGAAACGCGCGCTGGTGCCTGCGGAGGCCGGCACTCGCGGCGCTAGCCGTAGTCCTCGGGCCAACGGTATCTCTGGCCCCTATCATCGGCAGGCCAGGGAAGTACTCTGGCTACCGCGTCCAGACAGAAAGGAAAGGGAAGGCCCGGGTCAGGCCCTCGTCCCCCCGCACGTGACCCATCGTGCATGAGCACGCCCTGGATTTCACCAGTGGCTCGCTGGCGGCGGGAATGATGCACGCGGGTAGTGGACTTCTCCCCCTCCGTTCTGCCTCAAGACGCCGCGCCTCCCGGTGTACCATCCCCCGGGCTGCGGAGGGTGCGTTTGGAGGCGGTACGGCAGCCTGTCCTATGCGCACAAGGAGGGCCCAAGACCACGGCTCCGTCCCCCTGCTCACGAAATCCCGTACCCGCTGGGCCCGACCCTGATTAGGAAGGGCTCAAGGGAGATTAGGAGCGTGGGTAGGGCGGGGTCCCCCTCGCACTTCAGGGGGACGGAGCATGTTCGGAGATCGCGTGAGCAGTGGGCCTGGTGTTCGGCAGGGGGGCCTATTGGCAAGGTCCCATCCCCCCATCATGCGCAGTGTCCCACCTCATGAATGCCGCCTTCGGGTGAGTTCATGAGGGAGCGGAATAGTGCGGGGCGGGGCCCTCAAAGCGAAGGGGCGGGCACGTGAGAAGATCTCCTCTTGTGATACCCTCACGTAATAATGAGTGGGGCTGTACACGCCCCGGAGTCTCCGGAGCGTTGCCCTAGGACCTTGGGGGCTCCCTCCCATGCCGAGTGGATGCACCATGCTCCACGCTGGCCGTCGACACTGCCCTCCAATGTCTATGCCCACACACGCCGGTGGTAGCCCTATGCTCCGCGCTGGGGAGAAGACCGAAGACCTGCTCAGGGGATGGATGCGGCCCCTCCTTTTTGCCATTCGCATTTGCCCCCTCTGTATCTGCTTTTTCAGGACGATCCCGCAACCGCGCGACTCGTTTCTTGAATAAAGGGGAGAATTTTTGCCTGTGTTTTGCGATTTCCGCCGTGTTTCCTTCGCTAGTCCGTTCTTCGTCTTGCTCGGCCGAGCTGGGCTACGTTCGCATCCCCGCCCTGTCACTCCTCGCGAGCAGGGGCCGAGGCGTGGGCGTACGATCTGTCTGACCCGCGGCCGGACCGCCAACCACTCTTGCGCTCATAGCAGGTACTTGCGAGGCGCGCCCAGACGAGGTCGACAGACGCTCCTTCCTAAGACGCAACAAGGGCTTGAGGCCACATCCTCAGGGACAAGCAAGGGAGTGCCTAAAAACCTATCCTTATGGTGTTCAATTACATCATCAAGAGTTTAAGCCTTGTGACACCCATCTCACCCGGCTCTAGAGCCACAACCAAAAACAAATTTATAGCAGGAACTGGACTAAGCATCGACGCCTTCGCCGGAACTGTCGGTGTCGCTCCCCTCAAGCACCGGCATGTCATCGATGGCTGGAATGAGCTCCGCCACCAACGCGTCCACGTGGTCGCTCACCCAATTCTCTGAGGGTCCGGCGACCGCCTCAGGCGCAGGCTCCAGCAGAGCCTCGATGTTTGTATGAGGGTCAAGACGGTGCAAGTTGCCGAAGATGCGGGAGACCGCGCTCCTCAGGAAGCCGCAGCTTTGCTCATCGAGGAGCTGCCGAGCTTTCCTCACCCCTCCTTCAAGACACTCCACCACCCTGGTAAAGAACCCGAGATACCCGGCGTCATCATTAACCAGAGGGCCGACGACCCCCGAGCCAAGAAGCTCTCCTAGGGCCCGACCGGCCCAGTGCCGCAGGGCCTCAAACATCTCCGAGCGGGTGTGCTGCATCCCACGGACTCGTGCGACCTCCTTAGAATTTCGAGCCGCGAGGGCGGAAATGTATTCCACTTGCTTGTGAAAGCATGACAGTTCCGCCCTGGCAGTGGTGCGAGCCTTCTCCGACGCCCGCTCGCGGCGTTCCGCCGCGGCACATGCCTTCTTCGACGCCCGTTCGCGATGCTCGGCTGCAACGCGAGCCTTTTCCGACACCTGCAGACAACGCTCGACATTTGCCAGTTTGCTCTTAAGAGCCGCGACCTCCTTCTGAAGCTCCTTGCTCTTGTCAGTGAAGCGAGTCTCGTGAAGCCCTAGCTTCTCGCGGTAATCCTTCTGGAGACGCTCCGCCTCCTTGGCAGCCTTCTTCGTGACAACCTCGCGATCATCAAGGTTGCCCTCGGCTTCGGCTATCTGGCGCTCCATCGTCTCCAGGCGTTCGCACTCCATGTTCAGCTCCATCGCCTCGAGTGCCAGCGCCTCCTCCCGCGCTGAGAGGCCCGCTGGGCTATCATCATCAACCACAGGTGCAGCAAGGGTAACCCTTCGAGCACGAACCTGGTGCTCGAGCGTGGCGTTCGAGTCTTCAAGCTCACGCTCACGCTCCTCGGCGGCCGCGCGGCGGTGCTCGGCGTCTCGAGCCTCCTCCAGGGCACGGTCGCAAGCCTCCTGAGCCGCGGCAGCCGATGCTTCCGCCTTCCTTAGGGCGGTCTTGTGCGGCAGCTGGCTCAGGTTGACGGCGGTCCTCAGCTGGCGCCAACCCTTCGCCAGAAGCAGACCCTCAGCCTCGACACACCCATCCACTTCAGCAACCTCGACTTCGAGACGCATCAGGGCGTCCGACGCCTCCCACACAAGATCATGGCGGACCGCACTCCTGCGCAGTGCAAGTTCTAGAAGACAACTAGGCCTATCCCCGACATCCGCGCCGCCCAAAGGGGGATTCCCCTCTCCCTCACATTCAGCGTGTGCCTCGGGGTTAGCCCCGGTGGCGCGCGGTGCTTCCGGTGAAGGAGCAGGCGTGATCCTGATAGGCGGACAGCCGCTCGAGCCACCTCAAGAGCTTGCTGACCCACAGTGAAGGCAAGACCCGGTGCACGGGATGGGCTCCCGACGTACCAAGAGCTGCCTTGCCCCAGAAGCGCTCGGGGGCTGGGAGCACAACCTGTGCAATAAGACCCGGGCATGGCTTCAAGAGCCCGCGCGGGGCCTCCCGAAGGCCCGGCATGGTCCGGAGGAGGGATGCAGGCGGAGGCTCCTGCGGGCCGCATCGAGCGGAGAACACGCACCTGCTTGGTACAACCAGCCTCATCCTCTTCAGAGCCCTCGGGGCAGGGCCGTGGATGCTCCTCAACTTCCGCCTCTTGCCTAGCGCCGCGAAGGACGGCTGGAAGCCGCTCGAGGCAGATGTGCCTAGTTCGAGGGCAAGGTCGCGGCAGGCGCCCCGCTCCCTGATGCGGTGCTCCACGGACTCGCCTCGACCGGAGGCTGCTGCGCCTCCCCTTCAGTCCCTTCAAGAGCCAGCGGTGCCTCAGCACCTTCCACCATCTTCGTCAGCACCGGCGCCTGTCCCTTGTCCGCTTGCTCCAAGGACGGAGTCGACCCCAGGCCAAGGGCTCCGCCAGGCGTGTCCACCCCAGAAGGGAAGGACAGGCTCGCGAGCCCTGATACCGCCACCAAGGGATTGTCATGAGGATCAGGGGTGCCCCCGGAAACAGTCCTCATGCATCGAAGCGGGGCATCCTTTCAGCAAGAGCCTTTCCGACTACAGGAGCCAAGTACAAGGGAGTCATGGAGCCAGGGCGAGCTTCAGGCACTCTACCGATGAGCAGCCGCAGCAGCCCCTGGAGCGTATTAGGGGGGAGCTGCTTCCGCTGGAGACGCGCGCGATCATCAAGAACGCACATTGGGCTAGAATGGTGGTGGAGCGGGGCGACACAGAGGACAAGGAAGTCTCTCACCACCATCGCCAGGGTCAATCCGCTTCTCCTCAGGTTTGCCAGTCGGCGCATCACTCGCTCCGCCCGTGGATCTGAAAGGACCTTGTGCCCCCAGCCCAAGTTCGGCACCGCCGGTGCATCGGGAAGATGGAATTGGGGGCTGTACGCAACGGCATCAACGAACACCCATTACCGGCGAAACCCATCTGTAGTTGGGTGAAGCGAGAAGTTGATTCCGGAGGCAGCAATCACTTCCACTGCGTGCAACGACACGCACCCCGAGCGCTGCCTTGCATCAACCAAGGAGAGAGCGAAGAAGTGGCGAAGCAAGGCCACAGACGGGGAAACGCCAACGAAAGCTTCACATAGGAACACGAAGCCAGAAAGAAGGATGATGGACCTAGGGTCCAGGTGTAACGCCCGAATCTGATAATACGTGAGCACTGCATAGAAGAAGGCGGAAAAAGGGGGAAGGAGACCCCCGAAGATGGTTTCGAGATGAAGCTGGATGTCGTTGGCGCCAAGCTCCGCCACCGGCCGGGAAGCAAGCCAGACCCGGGTCGGCCCCCACTCGTTAGATGCGTCGGCCAAGGCACGATGCACCTTGTCCAGACCCTCCCGGTTCACTATGAGGGAGCGACCCAGCGCCGGCTCGAGTACCGGCGGCGATGCGGCAGGCTCGCCGTCCTCCCTCTTCTTCGCCCTGCGTAGCATGAAGGCAGGGGGGAAGGGGCAGAGTAGGCAACTGAACAAAGGGAGCGATTGGAAGGGAGAAAGCAGAGGCGTCAGCAAGAAGCCCTACCGGGCATGCGATTGGCAAGGCGCACGACTACCAAGACTGCGTGGGAGGCGGGGCCGCCCACGTCCCATCCAACCGTCGCATGCCAGCCTAGCCCGCAGCCTCTGGGGCTCGCGGCGCTTCGTCCTCGACCAAGACTTCGCCCCGAAGCCAACTCCGCGCGCGCCTTGGGCCCGGGGGCTACTGTCGGCGTACTGGGAACCAGGGTACCAGACTTGCTTGTCTGTGCGCCGCGACGCGCTCCTACTACGGCTTGGTACGGCCCAGCTGATCGACTAGTTATCCAAGACCCTCGCGAGGAGGCTAAGCCTCGTGAGGAGAACGACGTCAAGACCTCCTCAGGAGCGGCCTCGGCAAGGTGCTCCGCAGGGGTAGAGAATCCAAGGCCAAGCCTGCCTCAGGAGGAGGCAGTGATGTCAGCAATGACGCACCGCGCCAGCGGGTGCCAGTGTCTGCCAGCGGCGCAGTTACCATTTCGGTGCAAGGGTGACAGCGCAGCCGCAGGTTCTCGAGGAGCAGGGCAAAGGTTTCCTCATCGGTGCAACAAGACCGAAGACCGCAAGTATGACAAGGAGGATGTCACCGTCGAGTCCACCATCGAATCACCGCCTGGTCCTTTTGCAGGCGAAGAATGCTTTTGTCAGGGTAGGAACGTCCTTGTGTTCCCGCTAAAAAATGACCGTTGTGGGATCCCTTCCCGCCTAAACATTTCGGGGGAAGAGGACCATGGACGCCTATATAAGTAGCAAAAATTCCCACTGTGAAGGGGATCGACTCATACTCTCTACCACCACACAAGGAGCAAGAACACTTGCTTCCTGACCCTCTTAAGCTCACCTCCTAAGCTCGAGAACCATTGTACTAGCTCATATTCTAGCTCGCTCGAGGCTAATCCACCAAAGCAGGAAGTAGGGTCTTACACCGCACGGTGACCCGAACCTAGATACACTAATGTGTGCTCTATATGTTGTTTGCTTGAATCTCTTCGCCGATGAGGGCGAGGCGCTAGGTAGACGTGAGCGGGAGAGATATTCGTTCATGCCCCTGTGTGCGAACTTCTTGGGTTTTGTGGAGCCCTGAATCCGACAAGGCGGGGCGGGGTGGTGCCGCGAGCCAGGGAGGAGGTGAGGCGGGGTGGCGCTGGGAGCCGTGGAGGAGATGGGGCGGGCTAGGGTGCATCGCTAGGAGTGCGTCGGCGAGCAGTGGGCGCGTCGTTGGGAGCGCATTGGCGAGCAGTGGGCACGGCCTGCCGGGAGGTGGGAGGCGGGGGCGCGGCGCGGCGAGCTGGGAGGAGGGAGGCGGGCGCGCGGCGAACCGCTGGGAGGTCGGAAGCGGGGGCGCGGTGAACCGCCGGGAGGTGGGAGGCGGGATGGTCACCGGAGGTGGGGAGAATGGGCTCGGGTTAGGATAAGGTAGGTTTTTTCCATTTTTCTCTAGTGCTAGTTCTGGAAACTGGATCGGTGCCTTATAGGGGCAATAGTAACAGAATAGTCCAACCCTATATATATATATATATATATATATATATATATATATATATATATATATATATATATATATATATATATATATGTTACGATATCTTCCTATGTTACTGCTTCTTTGCCACATCATCATATTAGCTATTCTCGAGTGCATGATATCGGCTATGATACCCCCACTATGGCCACCCTAAGCCTGGTCGTAATACGGGAGTATCAAGCAGTATCATGCATGCCAACTAGACCTTTTTGATGACGTGGCACACAGCTCAATGAGGAAAGAGAGGGTGTGATATGATATCATGATACCTATTATATTAAATGTTGTACTACTTTGTGTCCTGCATGTCAATTAATAAGGCAACCTAAGATACTAACTTATGATACTATGCATGCGCGCATTACGGAGGTATTACCGATCATATAGTAGTATCATGCATATATACTTCCTCCTTTCTGGTTTATAGGCTTATCTCGAAATTTTAGTTTTTCCATTTTATAAGGCTCAATTTGGTTGTTCCCCATCACATGTTTAGCTTCTAAGGTGCATTAAATCATTGCATGCAAGTATTAAGAGAAAGTTGACCAATGCATGTACTTTATGCATGCATGTATTGTAATTAATACATTGCAAAATATAAATTTTTGAGGAAAACAAAAGCATTCCACCACTCACAATCTACCTTGGTTGGTGAGATTTTTGAATTGAGCCCTATAAGGCTGGTTGTAATGGGGAGTATCATATACTAGTATCATGCATATGATATATACTAGTGTATGATACTACTTCTATGATGTATAGTATCATAAGTTAGTACTCCCTCCATTTAGTTTATAAGTCATGCGCGTATACATAGGTCGTCAATTTTATCACCCTAATATCAACTATATAACATAAAAATTACACCGTTTAAAAATAAAACATCTGAAGTTTATAGTGGTATATTTTTTGTAATATATGACTTGTATTAGGTTGGTCAAATTGGCGACCTAGGGGTACGCGCACGCCCTATAAACTGAAAGAGAGGGAGTATCTTAGGTTGCCTTATTAATTGTCATGCATCACACAAAGTAGTACAACATTTAATATGATACGGTATCATGATATGATACCACATCCTCTATTTCCTCATTTAATTGTGTGCCACATCATCCAGAAAGTCTAGTTGGCATGCATGATACCGCTTATGATACTACCATTACAACCAGCCTAAACCGGAAAGGAGGGAGTATGATACTAGCTAGTCTATGATATACTAGCGACCTCACTAAGAGCATGGTTAATAATACAGCCAACGGTCGGCTATAAGAAGTTGCCATGTCATATACAGCTAACCTCTTAGCGGGCATGTACAATAATAAGTTTTAAATACGTACTAGTTTATCAATAGTTTGCCCACCTTACATCCTCACAAAGTGTCTTGGGTCTCGTGTTGAAGTTGGCTCTACTAACCAAGAGCCCGCTTCTCTTCTCTCTCATCTTCTCATTCCTCCAACTAATAAGCACATATATATTGTTCCTTATAGCCTGCTTATGTCACTCTATTGTACTTGCTTTAAGACTAGCCACAATGCAGAGTAACGTAACATACACTAGTAACATACACATATCCCTAGACTACGTTACTACCTTTCATAGTTGGTATAGTAACGTAAGTATGGTAACATGCAAAGCCTCATTTATTTGGTTATAGACTCATATAGCATTGGGAGATGTGATGTTACACTAACTAGCTAAGTTACTCAAACTACCTCTCTCCGCATTAACTCATTGCCACATAAGCAATTTTGTTGAGTTGGCTCGATGTTCCTGCTGAAGTTACTCCCACTATGGCTAGCCCAATGCATAGTATCATAGAGTAGCTAGTTCATATGTAGTACATTATTTATATTGTCATGCATGAGACATATTAGCATAGCTTTTATTATGATACGGTTTCATGATATGATACTTAACACTCTCTTTCTTCATTTAATTCTATGACAGATCATCAAAATTATCTAGTTGGCATGAATGTTACTAGCTATGATACCCCCTTACTATCAGCCTATAGATCATGTGTGTGTCACTTTGTGAGTTTTCATCCGTTCGTTCAAGAAGCGGGGAGAAGTTTCAAACATTTCGGCCGTGAGGTGCGGCCAGTAGCGTAGGCCTAGTTGGTAGTTTAGTTACAGGAAATTCAGATAAAGTTCGGACATCATCAAAATCGATGTGTGCCCGTGACGTGCTCTCAGGACCCCGTGGAAAAAATGGTAAAGTTTGGCACAAGTTTTGATGACCGCTCCTTCCAAACCGGAGCGTCTCACATGAAGGATCATGGTTTCCAAAAAGAAGACATGTCAATTCAAACTCCTGTGGCCGGTGACTTCGTCGTTTGACCTCATAAAAATTTCCATGGTACGCAATCACCATTATACCATGAGTTTGATTTTCTGGCGCATTTCAGGTATCGCTAGCTATATTTAAGACATTTTTTGAGATTAACGTGCATTTTGTGCATAAAAATAAAATTACAACCGGAATTGGATGTGTTGTCGAAAGGGATGAGGATCGCTGTTCGATCTGGGAGCATCCAACAGTATAGACGTATGTTCCGTGGGGTTTGGGTTCTGGCCAATCAGAAAGCACGACCCAGATCATGGGCGGGGTGGCGGGTTTGGTCGGCACATGGCTTTCATCAACGAACCATGTGCTATTTGCAAACCATATTGCATATTTTTGTTCACACATACTGTAGTGAGATCAATTGAGTGTGCTACCTCTATGATATAATAATAATAATAATAATAATAATAATAATAATAATAATAATATAAATGATAATAATAATAATAATAATAATAATAATAAACAGTTCATATTCATTGCCTGAGCTGACAGCATATCAAGGTCAACATATTAACGGTTCTTACATCAACAGAAAACCGGGCATAACTCACAAATTCAGTACATGGGACAGTTCTAAATTGAACGAATTAAGTTGCAAGGTAGGCATAAAGAGTAATCTTACGGCTTAATTCCCATGTACATGGGGGAACTGGGATAATTACGTTGACCCCGAATGAACATGGCTTTTATGATGATTTTACACTTCTCTGTTACACGGATGCTTGATCCCTTGCCTGGCAACTCATCAAATTCATCGTACTCGTCCTCATCGGCAACATCGTCAACACCTAGTACCCTTCTCTTCCCAGGCATCACTAAATGGAAGTTCTTATGCAAGGGGACATCCATAAAGAAAAACTGGGTAGCATCGTTGGCAAGAATGAATGGGTCCGCGTGATATGCCTTCGTTGTCCTATTAACACCCGACTTCCTGTACTCATCAATCATTAGCTGACCAAGAGGGATCCATGCGCACTTGAATAATGCCACCTTAACAATCACATATTCAAGCTCCCAAATCTCTTTGATGTTTCATAGTATACCCTTTTATTAGCTTCATTTAAGTCATGCGTTCTATTCGAACACAGCTGTTCTGATATGTGGTCTTTAGATCACATTCCTCAGTGTAGAACATGTATCCATTTGTGTCATATGCTTGGTACGTCAACACTGTGATTGATGGATTTTGTGCCAACCACGTAGCAATGTCATCGATGGATCCTTGTGCCAAATAATTCTTTAGCCATTCGGCGTAGTTCTTAGTGTGCTCCTTCATCTCCACATCTGAGGAAGGCACCATTGGTAAGAATCTTTGGCGTATCTCAGCCAAGTGTTCTTCGTCATAAGTGCTGAGAACTGGGATGTTAAGCAGTACCGTCAAAGGGGCTTTCTCTGCCAATTCTCCGGGTGCAACAATTTGTGTCCCAGCAAGGACCGGCTTACCTTTCAGCCTTCCCTCGTGGCGAGAGAGGGGCAAACCTATAGGTCTTTGTTTCATGTATTCGGTGCAAAACTCAACCACCTCCTCTGTGGTATAACCATGTAGGATGCTTGCGTATGGATGGTTTCGGTTCCGACAAAATAACTTCAGTATTCCCATGAACCGCTTGAAGGGATACGTGTTGCGAAGAAACACAGAACCACAATACTTTATCTCGTCGACAAGGTGCACAGTGAGATGGACCATGATATCAAAGAATGACGGTGGGAAAAACATCTCTAGGTTGGACAATATTCTTGCAATATCATCTTGCATATGATCCAACTCTTCAAGACCTACAACTTTCTGCCATAGTTGGTTGAAGAAATCACAGAGGTCAATGAGTGTGTTTCTTATATCTTTGTCCATTACATTCCTGATGGCCAACGGGAGGATTTGTGTCAACATTATGTGGCAATCATGTGACTTCATGTGTCTCAACTTCATTTTACCTGAGCACACATCCACGAGACTTCTGATGTTTGCGCTGTAGGAAGAGGGTGTCTTAACTGACAACAAATAGGTGAAGAACTGTGTTGCTTCTTTTGAACTAAAATTGTAACTCTGGCGAGCTTTGATGAATTTGTCATCATCTTCTGCTTCACTCTTGCATTTTGATTGATCAGCAAGCATGTCGAGCCGTGAACCATCACCATCCTTTCTTTTACCTTTAATCTTGAGCAAAGTACCAAGGATGCTTTCACATACCTTCTTCTCTACGTGCATGGCATCGGTGCAGTGACGTACACGTATAATCTCCCAGTAAAGTAATTTCCAGAACACCAATTTGTTCTTAAACACTTGACCCTTGGGTGTTTGTTTCACCATCAAAGGGTGGTTCTTCATAGGGTCTTGGGCCCACATCTGCCTCTGCCGTACTATCAAATTCAGCTTTCATCTTTTGGTATGGGTGAGTTTTCTGTAAGAACCTACAACACAAATACACAGTTTTGTGCGAGTTGCGAAGTCTTCTACTAGCTTCCCTATCCATGCATGTGACACACCCTACATCTCCCTTTGTTTCTTGCCCCGATGTGTTGCCTAATGCCATCATATCTTGAATGGTGTGCACTAGCATTGCATGTAGATCAGAAATCTCCTTTTTGTAAGCATCATAATATTTTACAGCCAACACATCTATCCACACTGTCATAAGTTCTTCTACCAGTAGTTGAAAGTAAATGTCGATGTCATTTCCAGGTTGCTTCGGCCTTGGATAATCCTTGACATCATAATGTAGTTCTTCTTCATACACAACCAAGGAGCTAGGTTATATATGCACAGAAGCATCGGGCATGTGCTGTGTTTGGCTCTCGTAACACCAAAAGGATTCATACCGTCAGTACACTCCCCGAGCCTTATACTTCTAGGATCCTTGGCAAAATTTTCAAACTTGTTGTCGATAAATTCCCACTGAGCCCCATCTTACGGGTGCCTCTTAAACTTAGCCGCAATTCACTCATCATGATGCCACCGCAACCTCTTTGCCTCTCTAGGGTTTGCAAACAAACGCCTCAACCTTGGTAGTAAAGGCAAGTACCAAACAACCTTGAACGGAATTCCTGTCTTGATTTCGTCGTCCAATTTGTACATGTCCCATGCTCTCCCGCGCTTGTATCGTGCATGCTTGCAAGTGGGACATGCACGCAAATCTTTGTACTCACCACATGTAACACCCCGGTGTAATGATGCTACAGTAATCCTTGGGGTTAAGTTAATATTTTGCTAAACAAGTGTTGGTTCATCGTTTTCCAAATATCTTTTGCAAATTCTAGTTGAATTCAAATTTCAAATTGTGAGTGAAATTCGAAATTGCTCAAACATGAAAACTAAAATGTTAATCATGTGGCAAATATTATTTTTTTAATATTGGTGGTGGGCCAACATTTTTGCAAAATGTTTAAAGCGTCCTAAACTAATTGAAACAAAAAGAATATAAGAAAAAGTAAAAAAGCAAACGGAAAAATAAAGCAACGAAAAGGAAAAAGGCCCCTTCCCTCCCCCCTGGACCCTGGCCCAGCTGGGCCAAGGCCCAGCAGTCGGCCCACCTCACCTAATAGCCTATATGGCCCCCTCCTCCCCGTGATCTAAACAGCACCACCACACCCCCCGTTTCCCCGATCAAATTCTAGATCGGGATCGAGCCGTCACTGCAGCACGAGGACCTGTGCTACCGGAGACCCTCGCCGCCTCGCCAGATCGCCTCCCCCGTCGCCGAACAGTCGTCCCCGTCCTCCTCCTCAAGGGCCTACCTCGAGCCTCACCGCCCCCTTTTCTCGGCAACGACGGTGAGGCCACGGCCCCGGCCTCTCCACCTCCCCCATCCAGTTGTGCATGCCCGCGTCCCACACCGAGCCCGTGACCGTCGCGGCCTCGCTCGTCGCTCGGCCGCCGCAGACCTCGGCGCACGCCCACACCTCACCTAGCCGCTCCGCGTTTCCCCTCCGCGCGCGCCCGCCTCTACTGCCCGCCCAGCTGTTGCTGCCGCCGCTGCTACACGCCGCGCGCCGAACGGCGGCAGCACCTACCGCCGCCCAGCGCTGCCCCGGCTCCACCCGACCACTACCACGCCCCGCCGCCATCGACTGGCCTCGACCTGGGCCATCTTCGGCCGGCCACAATCGCGGCTCCGCCGCGCCGCGCGCTCCTGCGCCCACCCCGCGCTGCCGCTCACCGCCCGCAGCCCCCCTTCCCCGCCTGACTCTCAGCCTGCTCCGGGACACGACCGCCGCCTCTCACCGCTGCCCGCTGACCGCCTCTGCCCAGTGCGCGACGGCACCGCCACTGCGGCTCACCCCTCACACTCCCCGCAGCCTGCCTCAGCGCCGCCAGCGGCCGCGGCCATCGCCACCACTCTCTGGCCGTGCCGCCCATAGCGCCAGCGCCGCTGCCACCCATGGCCGCCGGTAGCGCCCCCCATGGCCGCGCCTGTCCAGCCCCGCCTCCACCTGCAGCCACCGCCCCCCTCCCCTCCGGCCCGCCACTTCGTCCCGGTCGGCGCCAGCGCGACCCCTCGCCACCGGCGCCCGTGCTGGCTTCGCCCGTCGCTCAGGCGGGCAGCGCCCACACCCATGGGGCTCCGCCCCATGGCGCCCGTGGCCCGTTAGCCGTCGCCCGCTAAGCCCGTGGCCCACTGCCAGGCGGGCCCAGCCCCTTTAAAAAAAGAAGTTTAAAAAATATTAATAAAAATAAATAATTAATTAATTAACATAATTAATTAACTTAATTAATTAATCTTAATTAACCTAATTAATTAGATTAGTTAATCTAAATTAGTAGTTATTTAGTTGAGCTGATGACAGCACGGCCCCACATGTTAGTTTAACTAACTCAACTGACCGCTGACATCATGATGACGTCATCACCTACTATTCTGGATATTGTTGATTTAAATTAAATAAATAAATTCCAGAAAATGTTTAAAACTTTAGAGAATCATATAAAATCATCTGTAACTCGGATGAAAATATTTTATGTATGAAAATAGCTCAGAACGATGAGACAAGTCCGAATACGCGGTCTGTTCGTGCGCCACACTTCTCTATCATACCGAACATGCAACTTTCCCCTCCGATTCATTTGTTCGAAAACACGAAACACCGGGGATACTTTCCCGGATGTTAACCCCCCTACACCAGTATCGCGTAGCACTGAGTTAAAGCACCCTAGCATTGCGTGCTGACATGTTGTGCTTCTCTGTTGCAACTGTTTGCTTTATATTTACTGTTTCTTCCCCCTCTTCTCTTCGGTAGACCCCGATACCGAAGATGCCCCGGTGATCGACTACGGTGTTGACGACCCCTCCTTCTTGCGAGAGCAACCAGGCAAGCCAACCCCCTTTGATTATTCTGATATCACCCATTCCCTTCTCTCTTATGCATGCATTAGAACTGCTACTGCTTTTTGTATGATCCTATTCTGATGCATAGCCTATTGTTGATACCGCTTTCATACCTTACATGCTTATACTAAACTGCTTAGTATAGGTTGGTTAGAGATCCATCAGAGACCCCTCACCCACTTTGTCATGTCTGCCCCGCTCGATTATCAGAAGACCCGACCTACGGGATCGAAGACCAGGCCCAGGCACCGCACATCACTTTCCCCTTAGTTGCTCAACAATACTGGGTTACTATCGAGTGCCGAGGGTGACACCTCAGCAGCACTGATGATGTTAACCTTGTAGGTTAGTTCATCGGTTATGGTCATCGAGGGTGATTCCTCTTTCTCCACTCCCGATAACGACACTATCATGCAACTCCTCAAGAGTGGACCTCGTAGGTGACTCCTCTTACGTTCACCTTGATGATAAACATCAGGTGGAATTCCATCCAGGGTGATTTCCTCAGGTTTCCCTTTGGTGTTAGACACACAGTTACTATGGATCCTATGACTTTACAACTATTACTTGGAAAGGCGGGTCGACCCTGAGGGGTATCCGCGAGTGATGTGGAGACGGGTTGACCTGGAGGGTACCCGAGAGTTGAATACGAGGCATGGCCGGGCATTCTTAGCCCTAGCCGCAAGTCCTCGAGACGGGGCGACGGGGTCACATCTTTCATGAGTCTCTGCTCGTTACCGCATTCCCAAGACACTAAACGGTTTGGATATTTGATCCAAGGGGCCTCTGGCCGGATAGCGCTAACCATCACGTGGGCATATATAGTATGGGCGTTCTGCGTCGTATGCATCAGCCGAAGCTTAACTGACGTCATTGCGACGAGGCGGCGCGCGTCGGGTTGGACCGCGTAAGCACCTACCTTTTTAAGGAGGCTGCCTAGGTCTGCTCACGAGCCGCCTACGCAACGTGCAGGAGTTCCCGGGGCGATTGGCCACCCCTGGGAGCATAGGGTTTAGTCCGGCGTGCATGACCTCTCTATTAAGCCTAGGTCGGGTTGCGGCGTATTGTTTGGCCGAGGGCGGGCATGACCTGATGGTGTGTCCGGCCGGAGTTAAGCAAGCGTGGTGGGTAAGTTGGTGCACCCCTGCAGGGAAGAAAACATCTTTCGATAGCCTATCCTACGGTAACGGACACTTGGAGTTGTATCCCGATCGATACAACTAGAACTGGATACTGAGACATGAATTGGATATGTGGCTCCGGGATTTCTTCCTCGCAGGGAGTCGAGGAAGGATCTCTGGGCGTTATTGCTACAACAAGCTTGATAATTATAATATGTTATTCTTTACTCTCTTCTACTGCTGCAAGATTGGTGGTTTCCAAAAGATGCTAGTCTTCGATAGGACTAGCTTCTCCCCCTCTTATTCTGGCATTCTGCAGCTTAGTCCACAGATACTACCCCTTTTCATCGATACCGATGCATATGTAGTGTAGATCCTTGCTTGCGAGTACTTTGGATGAGTACTCATGGTTGCTTTGCTTCCCCTTTTCCCCCTTCTTTCTTTTTTCTGGTTGATGCAACCAGATGGTGGAGTCCAGGAGCCAGATGCCACAGTTGACGACTGCTACTACCCCGACAAAGCCTACTACGTCTTGGAGACAGCTGATGACCATGAGTAGTGATGAGGTCCCAGGCAGGAGGCCTTGCCTTTTCGACCGTTGATATTTTGTGCTAGCCTTCTTAGTCAAACTTGTTTAACTTATGTCTGTACTCAGATATTTTTGCTTCCGCTGACTTTTGTGTTTTCGAGCTTATGTATTCAAGCCCTCGAGGCCCCTGGCTTGTAATATAAAGCTTTTATTATTTTAATTTGTGTCTAGAGTTGTGTTGTGATATCTTCTAGTGAGTCCTTGATCCTGGTCGTACACATTTGTGTGCATGATTAGTGTACGGTCAAATCGAGGGCGTCACAAGTTGGTATCAGAGCCGATTGCCTGTAGGAACCCCCCCTTTCCAACTCCTTGGACGAAGTTGAGTCTAGTCTTTGAAAAACTGTTTTACTAACATGGTTGTGTGGCTTACGGGCCACGTCGCCATTCGGTGGTATTAGGATCTTTTACTCCTCGTCTATACTCCGGGACTCTAAACTCTCTTCTATTCGTGTTAAACGGATTTACTAACTCGAACTTAGGATCCCGTGACCACATTCACCCCAAAGTTGGATAAGCCATAGTTATTCCTTAGGTTAGTATTTTGAATAAGTACCCCACTCTATCTTGCCGACTACTATGTGGTACCCGATGAACCTCATTCATTCTACATGTTAGATAGTGAATAATTCTTTGTCTTTGAAAATGCTCAATGGTGAACTACCCCTGTTACATGTTAGCAGGATGGTTAGACCAGGTGGTCGTGGCCGTGGTGGCAACACTCCACCACCGCCGGAATTGGTGGCAGGAATGATGCAATAGTTTGAGCTGAATCGCCAGTTCATGGAAGGAGTGATGGCTGAGTTTCCTCGCCCAAATATGAATCAACAGCCAGCCCCAGTGACTCTGCCAGACTTCGCGCAACTCAACCCGGTCATCTACCGTAACTCAACTCAGCCAATGGATGCTGATAACTGGCTCTGAGACATCGCTTTCGAGCTAGCGTCTGCGGATGTAGCCCCTGCCAACTATGTCACCTTCACGACGTACTATCTGAAGGGCCCCACTGTTCAATGGTGGGATAGCCACAAGCGTACCCTACCTGCTGGAACAGTTATCATTGGCCGGATTTCCAAGCCGCCTTCCGTGTCCGCTTCATTCCTCAGGGAATCATGGACAGGAAGAAGCGAGAGTTCCGCAACCTCATCCAAGGCAACAAGTCTGTAGATGCTTATCAGCGGGAATTCTTGGACTTGTCCCGCTATGCTGAAGAAGACATTGCTACTGATGCTCACAGGCAATAATAGTTTCGTGATGGACTTCACCCTGATATCAAGCTAGCACTTCTCGCTCATGACTTTTCCGACTTTGCCACCTTGGTGAACAAGGCTATTCAGGTTGAGACTGGTCTTGAGAAACACCAGGGATCCCTCAGGCGCAACCGTGACGATGGCTCATCTTCGGGACCATCCGCACAAAAGCGTCGGATTTGGATCCCACACAGCATGTATCGTCCAACTGCACCTGCACCAAGACAGTCCTATGTTGCACCTCGTCCGCCTCCTCCACCGCCGAGGTAGCCTCTTCAGACTGCACCGCCCCGAGCACCTGCTTCCAACTCCAAGGATGGCCTATGCTTCAAGTGTGGCCTTCGGGGTCACCATTCTAGGAACTGTCCTCAGAATCAGAATCAACTTGTTCTTCCTCCCGCTGGTCGTGGTAACAATCAGCCCCGCAACAAAAATGCCAGACCTTATGGTCGTGGTCATGCTAACCACGTTGATCTGAATGAAGCTCAAGACCAGCCTGCTACTGTGATGGGTACTCTTCTCGTGAACTCAGTACCAGCTTCTGTGTTATTCGATTCAGGAGCATCACAATCATTCATCTCAGAAAATTTTGCATACACACACGACATTCGATGCGAGCCCATGAACACTCCGATAGTGGTACGCACCCCTGTGGGTCAGTGTCGAACCATCATGATTGGTCGCGACATCCCCGTTGAAATTGAAGGGTTGGAATTCCATGTTTCTCCCATTATATTGGAGTCTTCTAATATTGATCTCATTCTGTGAATGAATGGTTGAAAGCACATACTGCATCTATCATTTGCGCCACCAAAGTCGTTCATCTTCTACATCCATCAGATGAGATAGTAAGTTACCATGCTCAGATTGTTCAAAATGCCGAGGCACGACTTTATGCCTTGAATGCATTGAACGCAGCACCTCTTGAGCGCATTGAGAAGATTCTAGTCATTTGCGATTTCCAAGATGTCTTTCCAGAAGAACTCCCAGGCATACCTCCAACACGGTCTGTCGAATTCGTCATCGACTTGAAACCAGGCACCGTTCCTATTGCCAAACGACCCTACAAGATGCCACCTCACGAGCTCCTCGAACTTAAGGAGGAAATCGACAAGTCTCTTCACAGTGGATTCATTCGTCCAAGTTCCTCTGCTTGGGGAGCACCTTCTCTCTTTGTGAAGAAGAAGGATGGCACGAACCGTTTGGTCCAAGACTACCATCCTATCAACCAAGCTACAATTCAGAACAAATATCCGCTTCCTCGGATCAACAATCTATATGATCAACTGGCTGGTTCATCAGTTTTCTCAAAACTCGACTTGAGGTTGGGTTACCACCAGATCCGTGTTCGTGAAGAGGATATTCCAAATACCGCATTCGTCAACCGTTATGGTTCTTACGAGTTCACCGTCATGTCCTTCGGTTTGACCAATGCTCCAGCGACTTTCTCTCGTCTGATGAACTATATACTCATGGATTACCTCGACAAGTTCGTCATGGTCTATCTGCATGATATCCTGGTATATTCGAAGAATAAAGAAGAACATGATGAACATCTTCGCCTTATTCTGGAAAAGCTTCGGGAACATCAACTATATGCAAGTATTCCAAGTGTGAATTCTGGCTACCCGAAGTAACCTACCTTGGTCATGTGATTTCCAAGGATGGTATTGCCGTTAACCCAGAGCGAGTTCAGGCTATTCTTGTCTGGACCCCTCCCAAGAATGTCAAGCAAGTCAGAAGCTTTCTCGGACTCGCCAGCTACTGTCGTCGTTTCGTTGAGAACTTCTCCAAGATCACCAAGCCACTGACCAATCTGCTACACAAAGTGATGCGGAGCATCCTTCGCTCATCCCCATGTACACCATTTGGACGCAAGGTGATCCCGTTCCTCGACGCTTTCCCTTTCCTTTCTCGCAAGACATGGATGCTACTTTAAGCGCGGACCTTGTGCATGCTCAGGAACACCCATGGAGAGCCCAAGGACCAAGGCCAAGTGAGCGCGAGAGGGAAGGAAGAAGGGCCAGCATCTACAGGCCCCGGACATCCGGCCCCCAAGCCCGGACATCCGGCGCCCCTTCACCGAAGCGAGCACCGCAAGCCCGGACATCCGTCCCCATGCCTCGGACAACCGGCTCCACTCGAAGCCCCGGACATCCGGCCCCTTCGCCGGAAATCTGGCCCTTCATCACAGAAGGCAACCGAAGCCGGCCATGCTCAGCCCGGACATCCGGCCAGAGGCCCGGACATCCGACTCCTCGCGAGCCACCGGACATCCAGCCCCCGGCCCGAACATCCGGCGCCTGCCTGCGCGCAGAGACGGGCCTGAGGCCCATGTATCCCTCTCCCACTTACCCCTTCGTGGACCTAGACAATATATACTCCTCCCCCTCCTCCATTTGAGGGTTAGCTTAGGTTTAGCTCATTTGAGATAGGGCTTTGCTCATCCACTAGTGGTTCATCTCCTTGTGAGTGACTGCGGCCCCTTCACGGAGAAGATCCACACAGATTCAAGACCTCTGCGGAGAAGATCCTACGGGATACCAAGACCTCACGGAGAAAACTATCGCTACTTGTATCGTCCCTTGTTGATCATGGATCTTGTATCTCTTCGTGTTTCTAGGATCTAGCATATGTGTGACTTGTTCTTGTTGGTTTGAGTGATTCTCTCGTATTTCCCCTCGTGTTCCCTCTCGTGTTCTTCGTGTTCTTCATGGGATCCACTCCATTTCGTGAAAGATTGGCCACCTAGGGTTCCACCCTACATCATATGGTATGAGAGCCATGGTTTCTCACGAAATTGGAGCCCCCCACCTAGTTTAATGATCATATGGTATCATGAGCCATGGTTTCTCACGAATTTGGAGCCTCCCCACCATTTTCTAGCCTTGTTTTGTTGTGTTCTTCCCCAAATTAGAAAATTCCCCACCAAAGATAGCCCCAAAAATTTTTGTGATCTGTTGGTTTGATGAGATTTTGTTGATTTTGATCCATGGATTCGTTGGGTTTCGAGTGGATCTAGCATTTCCCCAAGTTTCCACATCTTTCCTCCACAAAATCCGTCAAATTTTGCCCCCAAAATCTTCAATTTCCGCCCCCAAACGAGTTTGGAAGTCCCAATCCCAATCTGGAATCGTTGGGCCGGACATCCGGGCCATAGGCCGGACATCCGGGCCATAGGGCCGGACATCCGGCGACTGGAGGGCAAAATCGTGCAAGTTTCTAGACATCAGGTCCCGGAAATCCGGACCCGGCCCCGGATGTCCGACCCCTGGGAATTCAGCCACCCGTGTTTCACCGTTTTGTCCATAACTAATTCATCCGAAATCCGATTTTGACGTTCTTGAGCTCATTTTGAAGCTCTTGACATCCCCCATAACACAAAAATACCACCATCATCATTTGACTCCATCATAGTTTGTGGATTTTTGCATCTTTGCCTAGGGCTTCCACCATATCATCCGCATAACCACCACCGACTTCCGCAACCTAACCAATTTTGTTCCCATACCATTTGTGGTTGCTTGAGTAGTGATTTGAGTCTCCTAAGGTGTTTAGGCTACTTAGGGACCATTGCTTCTTCATCAACCACCACCACCACTTCCGCATACCCATTGCCCATTATACATAGCCAACCAAACTTAACCCAATTTTGTTCGAGCTTGTTTGAGTTGTGGCTTCTGTCTCCTAAGGTGTTTCGGCTACTTAGGGACCGTGACTTCAACTCCGACATCGTGTATAGCCCATCATTCCACTTGCGCAACCACCACAGCATTGCCGCTACCACCATTTGACATTTGTCCTTGAGATTTTGAGTTGTGGTTTTTCCGTTTCCTAAGGTGTTTCGGCTAATTAGGAATGGGTCTACATCAAGAGCACCACCTCTCATCATCGACACAGACGGTAACCTTGACGACATCATTGTATATTCCCCTTGCAATTGCATTGTTAACCCCTAGCCCATTTTGCGTCACTTGCCTATCGAGACTAGCCTTTGAGTATTGCCGGCAATGTTACTTGTGCACATTAGTGATCATCGATCCGCCCTTCCATTGCATACATACCATATCATCTTGGTATCATCATATCATCCCTTGTGTCACAAGATTGTTCCCGCATATACACAATTGCTATCTTCGTTTGTGCATTTCGCATCGTGGCCATACAAAAAAAAGAGAAAAAGAGAATAAAGCTTTTAAGCAAAAAGAGAAAGACAAAGAAGCTTGTATGCAAGAGCCATAGCATCACAAAATATCATATCATACTTGATCATCTTGGATCATATTGTGCTAAAACCACCGGAACGTCATACATACATATAGCATACTTGGGATAGAAGTCGTTGCATTTTGCTTAGTAGGTTGTGCACAAGTTCGTATCCGCCTATTGTGCAATCGCGCCAGCGTCTCTCTAGTGTTGTGCAACACGAGCATTTTCGTGGATTCCACATTTTGGCTCATTCCTTGGTTGCACGACCCCATCTATCTATCCGTGTGTGTGTTTCCGTGTGCCACCCATATTGCTATTGGTCTACTTGTTTCACTTGCGAATTTGTGAATCTTTTTCAACTTTATTGACTCCTGCTAACATTTTGCATCAAATTTTTGTGCCACTATCCTCACCGAGCTCCACCATAAGCTTTACTTGTGTAGGTGTGAGAAACCGACAAGAATTGGTACCAATTTTGCTATTTCCTTGTTCCACATTTGAGTGATCATTGATCCATCTTCAACATCGGTCAAGGTACATTTGGTATAGTTCTTCTCTTTCTCCCACTCATACTTGCTAGTGTCTTGTGATGGATAGGCAAGGCATTTCATCTCCGGTCTTCGACATTGACGGCGCGAACAAGGACATCCATGCGAAAACCATCGGACTACAACGAGAAATACAAGAGTGCTTGGGCAACATCGCCATCGAACTACTACACTCCAAGACAAGGACAATGGCTTCCTTCGACTACTTGTGCGACACCTTCAACAAACAAATGGCGGAGCTCCGACACTTGGTGGTCTATTACAAGTCTTCTTCCCCTTCATCATCCTCTCGGCGGCGACGTTCAAGTCACAAGTCTTCGGAGCGCAAACATGATGCAAGTGCAAGTCTTCCACGTCCACACCGCCATGGCGACCATCGACATCGTCATGAAGGGCAAGTCACCTCCAAGCATCATGTGCACGACGACGACGAAAGACATCTACCAAGAGCTCAAGCACAACAACAACATCATCATCAGGAAGATTCTTGACAAGCGCATACCTACAAGTCCGAAGAAGCTCTACATCATGCCAAGGCCATGTTTCAAGAGCAAAAGAGAAGACCGCGAGACAAGCACACCCAAGACGGAGCAACGGCTACAACCACCACTTCGGCATCTTCGCCAAGTGCTATCAAGGCATCTTCGCCTTCGGACGTACGGCATCTTCGCCTACTTCCCATGAGTTCGCCTACATCGACATCTCCAACTACAAGGCGACCACCTACGAGCGAGGGCGACACTTCCATCTTCGGAAGCTCCCCACATCAAGACGGCGACAAGATGGTCGATCAAGGGCCATCCCCTTCAACTACGGCGACGAGCATGAACCTCTTCAACAACATGAAGACGGCGCCCAAATATGATGACTACTCCGAGTCAAGCTACGCGTGCGCACATGAGACATTTCCTTTGGTCTCAGAGGAGAGTTAAGATTTGTCACACCCTACGGCATTCATCTTTGGAGGCATTACGGATGAGGAAGTTGAGCATGGAGACTATTGCACCTACACCTCTTCGACATCCACATATGACGAGATGCCCCAATTTCCATGTGAGGAGAGCCACCACCACATGAGTGACATGAGTGACTCCACCATATGTGACATTGAGTGCATTTCCTATGAGAGGATGAGTGTGACCATCACTAGCCCCACACATGAGAGCATGCCACACATCCTATGTGAGGTTGAGAGCCATTTGAGTGACTCCACCAACCATACGAGTGAGAGCATCCAAGAGGGAGTGAGTGAGCCACAACACTTAGTGAGTGAGGTAGTTGCTAGGGCATGTGAGGCCACTATGATTTCTAACGACTTAACCTCTACTCCGAGTGTGTTTTCTTTGGTGCTAGGTCTCCTACAAGACGACATGCCTACCCTCGATGAGTCCGTCCCTCCAATGGACAAACCGATGGCCATGGTGGAAGACGATGCACCACCCACATGGTTCCATCAAGAGAAAGATGAAAACAATCGGATCTTGAAAACCTCACCTACACCACATGAGCGGAACTCCAAAGGTAACATAGGTGATGGTGCTTCTCTCGTCCCACTAGTGGACTATCTTGAGAATGATTGCTTGCATGATGTTGACACACCTATTCCCATGCTTCATGCTAGTGCGAACTCATCATGTCTTGACTTACCTATTTATGATGAATATGATGATGAGCATGTTGAGTTGCCTAGTTGTGATGCCATGCTCCATAGGATATCATGTGAAAATTCTTTTGGTCACATCATGTTTGAGAATCCTTTAAACTTGTCATATGCTATGAGTGAGATCTCCCATATTGCATCATTTCAATCTCAACATATTAACTATGCATGCCAAATTAAAGTAAATCCCATTTGCACTTGTGGCATAGATGACAAGACGATGGTCATTGGCTTGTGTTTCTCTTGCGATGATATTGAAATGCTTCCTTTACATGATTTGCGCAATTCATCTATTATGCAATGCCATGAACACATTGTTCCAAATATGCATTGTTTTCGATGTTATCAATATTCTCCATGTGATGTTTCCATTGATGCTCATGAGGAGACCCCCATAGTTTCCTCATACATACTAGGAGATCTTGATGCATTCCATACTTTGCATAGTTCCCATAATTGTGTGCACCATATGCATTCCATGAATAACAATGCTCTACCTACTTGTCATGATGCATTCCACAATTTGAGTCTCCATTATGTTATACATAACAACAAACCTCTCATGATGGATGACATGTTTCTATATCAGGCATCTCATTTATTTGAGCATTGGCTATTTTGTGCTAACCAACACATGCACGTGCGCATCATGATGGATGATGTGTACATATACCACGCACACACAATTTTCCCTTTGTCTTTGTTTTGTGTAGGTACTCATGAACATTTGTCAACCTCACAATCCCATGAGTTGACAAAACGAGCTCTTGAGAGCAACAATGACTTGGGATCCCGTGGATTTTCCTTACCACCATTCTCTTCGCGCAACCACTACGCGCATCTCTTTTACTTGGCTCTCACACGGCTATGGGCTATTTGCCACTTGTCACATTATGCCCATACTATCGTGTTCACTTTGCATGTTATGCCTCTTGCTATGATTTTGCCATGCAATTGTGACCCTTGCTTGCAATTACCCATGATTCACCATTATGATACTCCTATGTGTATTTGCACGCTTGGTGGAGACACTAGTAGCTATTGCCATGATTTCTTTGTGCCCCATTCTATTGTTGATTCTTGTGTTGGGAGAGTCATGATATCCCATTGCTATTTCCATATGGACTCTCATCAACACATTGATGCTATTTTGCTCATATCTTGCTTTCATGCTTGTGCTATACCATGTGCATCACGTATGCTCACTATTTGCACACATGACATGCTTGCCATGATTACCTCTAGTACGTTGCATCTTCGCACTACTAGCTTGTTTGACTTGATTGCTATGCTTGCTTGCTATATTGCATCACCCATGTTCCACTCTTACTTGCTTTCTTGGGTTGATGACATATATGTTCATGCCATTCACATGATTCACATTGATCATTGTCACTTGTCTCCATTCGTTGCATCTCTCATATTCCCTTGTATTGAGTGCAACCATGCTATGCCTATTGATATTGGAGACTTTGACACCCTTCTTGTGATGCATAGTTACTTGATTGAGCCTATTGCACTTGGTTGTTCTCGCATCTTATGCCTACATACCATGCACCACACCCTTGTACTTTCTTATGATAAGAATGATGCAAGCACTTGTTGGGTATTTTCCCGCATGAATGCTAGGTTTTGCATTATGGCTAACCTCATTTGTTTTTCCGAGTGTTTGTCATGTTCTTTCATTTTGAAGGATTCACAAGGCAGTACCATCACAAGGCATCTTTGGCATGTGAAGGCATACACGTTGCGCGACACCAACATCTTCGAGAAATTCTTTAAGGTGAATTCCTTCTTTGTGAGCCATCCTCACTTATGCATATTGGATGGGCCATACTTTCATTGTTGTTTCCTTCTTGTTGTCTACATGATACATCTACGTGATGGAGGACCGACATTGAAGATGGACCCTTTGGATGCACCTTCGGAACTCCACTCAAGCCACTACATTGAGCATTGGTATATCAACACTCCTTCGGCACATTGCACCAAAACCTCCATATTTGTTGATTGTGTGCCCACATGCCATGCTCCATGGACATATCATACACATGACAAATTTGCATCTTATGCATGGATTGACTCACATTATGATTGCCTTGTTGCATCTTGTATTCCCATGTCATCCATGATATATGAGCTTGTGCATTTCCTTAGCAAATTTGTTGTGATCTTTCTTGATGGCATATTCATACATCATGATCATATTGTCCTCCATCAATTGCATTATAACATACACATATTGAGCATCCATTGCCATGTTCATGCTCTTGATAAACCATCACACTATGACATCATTTTGCACAATGGTAGAAATTGTAGCTTTGTGCAACATGCCAATTACCCTACCTTTGTGTGCACAACAAATGAATTAGCTCACATGAATGCTTTCCATATCATACTATATCATCTTGCTAAGCTTCATGTACCTTGTCACACGGACTCATTCTTACATGATGGACACTTTGTGTGCGCTAACCATTATATTTCCAAGTGTACTTTGTGTTTGCTCATTTTGCATGTACCACATACCGGAGACACCTTGGAGTACTTGGATTGCAACATGCCCTCAACTTCGTCCAACTACAAGTCCGTACACGACTACCGTTTCCATGGTGATGAGGTTTTTGATCCGAGGTCGGATCTTTCCCAAGGGAGGGGAGATGACGCGGAGCATCCTTCGCTCATCCCCATGTACACCATTTGGACGCAAGGTGATCCCGTTCCTCGACGCTTTCCCTTTCCTTTCTCGCAAGACATGGATGCTACTTTAAGCGCGGACCTTGTGCATGCTCAGGAACACCCATGGAGAGCCCAAGGACCAAGGCCAAGTGAGCGCGAGAGGGAAGGAAGAAGGGCCAGCATCTACAGGCCCCGGACTTCCGGCCCCCAAGCCCGGACATCTGGCGCCCCTTCACCGAAGCGAGCACCGCAAGCCCGGACATCTGGCCCCATGCCTCGGACATCCGGCTCCACTCAAAGCCCCAGACATCCGGCCCCTTCGCCGGAAATCCGGCCCTTCATCACAGACGGCAACCGAAGCCGGCCATGCTCAGCCCGGACATCCGGCCAGAGGCCCGGACATCCGGCTCCTCGCGAGCCACCGGACATCCGGCTCCCGGCCGGGACATCCGGCGCCTGCCTGCGCGCAGAGACGGGCCTGAGGCCCATGTATCCCTCTCCCACTTACCCCTTCGTGGACCTAGACTATATATACTCCTCCCCCTCCTCCATTTGAGGGTTAGCTTAGGTTTAGCTCATTTGAGATAGAGCTTTGCTCATCCACTAGTGGTTCATCTCCTTGTAAGTGACTGCGGCCCCTCCACGGAGAAGATCCACACGGATTCAAGACCTCTGCGGAGAAGATCCTATGGGATACCAAGACCTCCTCACGGAGAAGACTATCGCTACTTGTATCGTCCCTTGTTGATCATGGATCTTGTATCTCTTTGTGTTTCGAGGATCTAGCATATGTGTGACTTGTTCTTGTTGGTTTGAGTGATTCTCTCGTGTTTCCCCTCGTGTTCTCTCTCGTGTTCTTCGTGTTCTTCATGGGATCCACTCCATTTCGTGAAAGATCGGCCACCTAGGGTTCCACCCTACATCACAAAGGCGTTAAGTTTGAATGGACAGACAAATGCCAGGAAAGTTTCCAGGCTCTCAAGGACAAGATGACTTCTGCCCCAGTGCTTGCTCCTCCGGATTCTCAGAAGGATTTCGTCATATATTGCGATGCTTCACGTCAAGGATTAGGTTGTGTCCTAATGCAAGAGCGTATGGTGATTGCTTATGCCTCTCGTCAAGTGCGTTCTCACAAATAAAACTACCAAGTTCATGACCTCGAGCTTGCAGGGGTTATTTATTCATTGAAGCTGTGGCGACATTACCTTCTCAGCAATCGTTGCGAGATCTTCACCGATTATCAGAGTCTGAAGTATCTATTTACTCAGCCAGACCTGAACCTCCGTCACCAAAGATGGATGGAGGCTATAGCAGATTATGACGTGGATATTTCCTATACCCCAGGCAAGGCTAATGTCATGGCCGATTCCTTGAGCCGCAAGTCTTATTGCAATAACCACATGGTTCATAAAGCTCAACCCCGCCTTTATGAAGAGCTCTGCAAGCTGAACCTTTAATTAGTTCCACAGGGTTCTCTGAATAACCTTGTCTTGGAACCAACTCTATTGAAATCAATTAAGTCTTCACAAGCCAAAGATGCTTACGTTGATCTAATGAAAAATGATCTTGCCTTAGAGAAATCCAGAAATTTCTCACTTGCTGAAGATGGGACCTTGTACTTCAAAGATCGCATAGTGGTACCACGCTCCGAGCTTATGACTGAGAAGGTGATGAAAGAAACACATGACACCCCTCTCTCTATTCATCCGGGAAGTACTAAGATGTATCTAGACATCCGCTTGAAGTACTGGTGGTCTAACATGAAGCAAGGCATTGCTCGGTATATCGAAGAATGTGACATTTGTCATCGCGTCAAAGCTGAACATTAGAAACCAGCTGGATTTCTACAACCACTTCCGATTCCTGAATGGAAGTGGGATAAGATTTAGATGGACTTTGTCACTGGCCTTCCTAAGTCTCAGAAAGGTAATGATGCTATCTTTGTCATCATCGACCAATTCTCGAAGGTTGCTCACTTTCTGCCAGTCAAGGAGACAATCACTGTTAGTCAATTAGCAAACTTGTATATCTCTAGAATTGTGTCACTCCACGGCATTCAGAAGGAGATCAGTTCAGACCGTGGTATTATTTTCACTTCAAAGTTCTGGGATAGTTTCCAAGAGGAAATGGGAACTCATATAACCTGGAGCACTGCTTATCATCCCCAATCCCAAGGCCAAGTCGAGCGATTCAATCAAATTCTTGAAGACATGCTTCGGGCTTGTGTTATTTCCTTTGGCAAGAAGTGGGAAGAATCTCTCCCTTATGCGGAGTTCTCTTGTAATAACAGTTATCAAGCCAGCTTGAAGATGGCACCCTTCGAAGTGCTTTATGGACGTAAGTGCCGAACCCCTCTGAATTGGTCAGAAACTGGGGAACGGACGCTCATTGGTCGAGACATTATTCAACAAGCTGAAGAGTAGGTTCGCATTGTCCGGGGTAATCTCAAGCCGACCCAGTCCCGCCAGAAGAGCAACTATAACCGGAAACACTGGGGTTCAACTTATCAACCTGGTGAACAAGCTTATCTATGTGTCACTCCTTTGAGAGGCACCCATCGATTCGGTGT
Organism: Secale cereale; assembly: GCA_902687465.1. Lineage (NCBI taxonomy): Eukaryota > Viridiplantae > Streptophyta > Magnoliopsida > Poales > Poaceae > Secale > Secale cereale. The sequence continues at coordinate 503,099,508 of LR738710.1, forward strand.
CAAGGGCAAGCTAGCTCCGCGCTACATAGGTCCCTTCCGCATTCTCGCCCGTCGTGGACTGGTGGCTTATCAACTGGAGTTGCCACCTCAGTTCTCTCACGTCCATGACGTCTTCCAAAGAGCATCCGGAATTGATTGAAGTTCAAGATGATCTCACTTACAAAGAGCATCTGATCCGCATTCTTGAAGAAGCTGGACGTCGAACCCACCGGAAGGTCACCAAGTTCCTCAAGGTGCAGTGGTCAAATCATTCTGAAGATGAAGCCACCTGGGAACGTGAGGATAATCTTCGGGCAGAGTATCCCGACCTTTTCCCTTCTACCTCTTAATTCTCGGGACGAGAATTTCTTTTAGAGGAGGAGAGTTGTTACACCCCGGTGTAATGATGCTACAGTAACCCTTGGGGTTAAGTTAATATTTTGCTAAACAAGTGTTGGTTCATCGTTTTCCAAATATCTTTTGCAAATTCTAGTTGAATTCAAATTTCAAATTGTGAGTGAAATTCAAAATTGCTCAAACATGAAAACTAAAATGTTCATCATGTGGCAAATATTATTTTGTTAATATTGGTGGTGGGCCAACATTTTTGCAAAATGTTTAAAGTGTCCTAAACTAATTGAAACAAAAAGAATATAAGAAAAAGTAAAAAAGCAAATAGAAAAATAAAGCTAAGAAAAGGAGAAAGGCCCCTTCCCTCCCCTTGGACCCTGGCCCAGCTGGGCCAAGGCCCACCAGTCGGGCCACCTCACCTAATGGCCTATATGGCCCCCTCCTGCCCGTGACCTAAACAGCACCACCACACCCCCCCGTTTCCCCGATCAAATTCTGTCAGGACCGAATTTTCCAGGATATATATTTCCCAGAAAATGGTCCTTGTGCTCACCAGCCCCAGGAATACTGTTAGCTGATGAGGCACCAACTTGATAGAGAAATTCCAAGCAAAATACAAAATATGTAGTACAAGACCATTCTGGCCTATGACTACAACAAATGGTTTCTTGTAGTTGATGGCGGAAGCGGTTTGTTGTTCATCAATGGCCATGGGACTCCATTTCTCAAAGGAACAGCTGACCAAGATAACTCCTATCTTCGCGAGGCTGCTATCACCAGTATATATGTTCCGGGGCTGTCATCGCAAAGCTCCTCTCCATGCAAGAAATCTGGCTAAGACAACAGCCAGGGACAAGCCAGTTAGTACTTTGAATGTACTCGCAAACATTATGAACACAGGTACAATAAAACAAAAGATAATCTTGCTCTGAAATATTTCATGATCACAACGTCAGTCACGAAATAAAAATCCATGATGCACGCAAGCAGGTTATTCATATAAAACATGAATAAGCATTCAGAGAATAAAAATTAAAATGCACCGATCGGGTGTCCGAACCGATGCCTCGAAAGGATAATAAAATAAAGCATACCTCAGTCGGGCGTCTGAGCGACGTCACATAAAGGGCTTATAAAGAAAATAACAAACATGCCACAGTCGGGCGTCTGAGCGACACCACATAAAGGGCTTATAAGGATTAATAAATAACAGCATGCCATAGTCGGGCGTCTCAGCGATGCCACATAAGGGCTTATAAATAAAGTAATTAACAAGCATGCCACAGTCGGGCGTCTTTGTGACACCACATAAAGGGCTTATAAAGAAAATAATAACAAACATGCCACAGTCGGGCGTCTGGGCGACACCACATAAAGGGCTTATAAAGGATGTAATTAACAAACGTGCCATAGTCGGGCGTCTGAGCATCACCACATAAAGGGCTTATATAAGCATAATCATAGTGAAAATCCAGGAGGTAGAACCGTCCCAGGGATACTCAATAATTCAAGTAATATACATGGTCAGTCCACAATAATAATAATCATAATCAGCTTATGTCACAAGTCATAATCAATGTTCTGTTTTAGTAGTTTTTCCTCCGAAGACCGACACTTGACCCATCCCAGACTGTAGTCCTTACCCATGGAAACGGCTATTCGAATAGATATAATCAATGCAGAGGGTGTACTCTTTACCCACGAGTAACGGATTCCTTTAGTCCATCGGGACTAATTCCATTTACGGTCTTTTAATTGAAAATACACCTGACCCGCACACACCAGCTTAACTTACCGGTGTCTGGAATCACCCACGACACCTTTTAAGCAAAACTCTAAGTGGGGAGGCTACAACCTTGATTAGCATGGGATCAAATTTATACCGCGCGCTACTAAGGGGTGCCCCCCTCTCAGTCCCAACCGGAAACACCCATGCCGCCAGACCAAGTGGCATGCCTTCCGGATGCACCCGGTATCTTCCACCAAGGCCTCTCTGTACGGTGTGTGCCAAGAATGGGGTTGACAACTTATTAAACCGTACCCTACCAGCGACAGGGACAAGTGGTAGTACGAAACAAGCATGGGGGTTACTGGAGCAAGACTCGATCTATGGTCGACTCAGGAGGTTAAAGCATCACCTTCATGATTAGCATAACAAATATATTCCACACCAACAGACAGAATCACCACTCACCATACCTTACCATGCCTTACTAACTATACCCGTATCAACAAAATATCAGTAACAAGCTCATGTCTACCCAAGACAGAGACTTTCCCGGATTCCTTCCAGTAGGCATGAAAGGTAGATGAGGGTGATTACTATCACAAGTATATTAATTTCTAACAGCAAGGAATCCTCATCATGCACTCATGAGCATGATCACATCATCACATAAAATAACGACTACTACGTGTCAAGGTGGTGTTGTAATCGTATCAAACAACACACAACGAATATTATGCCAGGGTTCAGAATGCTTGCCTTCAAGAGTATGCAAGTGGGGGTGCACTTTTCAAAGTTGCCTTCTTCTTCAAAATCCTATTTTACGAAAATTTGAATTAACACATAGTTTCAAAACAGTACAAAAAAGTTGTTTGGAAAATTTTCAAATAAATACTAAAATAAACTAGACAAAATTTGAGAAACAACAGAAAAAGAATCAAATCAATTGGACTTGTATTTAAAAAGTTACAGCTAGTCAAAGTTTAGTCAAAATTTGTCTTCAATAAAAATCAGGAAAAGAAAACGTTTCGGCAGCACTTACGTTTTCCTCTAGCGAAGGCATATTCGGTGGAATACGCTTCCACTTCAAACACGTTTTAGTGGGGCTGGATCACTGACAGTCGGTCCCTTGGGCCCACTAGTCAGGTTTGACCAGTCGCCCGTGCCTCCTTCCTCCTTTGTCCGAGCGGAGGTGGAGCTCCGGTGATCAACGCCAACGATTGGTGGCTCCTCGCGGGGCTCCGACGGTTGGAACAGATTCACTGCACTAGGGCGATCCTCCCGGTGGTTGACAGGCTGGCGGGGACGAAGGGAGTCGCCGGCGGCGAGCTTCGCGGCGGACGGTGGCGTCGGGAGGATTGGGGTCTCGAGCTACGATGGCTCCCAGTCAAAGCTGAGGGGTTGGGTGGCTCCGTACGGTCGAGGGGAGTCAGACGGTGGTGCTGGAAGGACTGGGGAGTCCCTGCTCGCGACGAACGAAACCGGAGTGTGGCGGCGGTCGAACTGACCGGAGACAAGGAAGAAGGTCTCCCTCCGTCGATTGCTGGTTGTGGGAGCGCTAGGAAGATGGCCTGAGCTCCCCTGAGGGTCTGGACGAGCTCGGGGGCTCCTTTTATAGGCGGTCGAGGACGGTTCCCCTGGCGGCAGAGGATAGGAATGACGAACCGCCGTTCTGTTGCTAGCAGGCGACGTGGAGGCGATTGGAGCTGGTCGGCGCATTCCGACGAACTCCCCACTGCTCAAGGGGGCGAGCTGGCGCGCGCGTATGACATGGGCGGCGCTGCCACGGCCTGGGCCTGTTGCGGCTGTCAGCTAGCCGCCATGGCCGACCTGACGATGGCACTATGGGGTGCCAGGAGGTGGTCGGGGCGGCTCTGCGGCGAGGGAGGAGTCGGGGCACGCTGGCTGTGAGTGGGGACGAGCCAGAACGGGCGCGGGGAGGCGGAAACGGGACGCGGCGACTCGGGCGCACACACGTGCAGATCGCGTGCTCTGGCCACGCCTAGAGCACGCACGCCATGTGTTCAGCAAAATGCCAAGGCATGCCAGGAGGCTTGGATGAGGTTGGGGATTAACATGTCTAGGCTAGAGGTGGCTAGGAGATTAGTGGACATGGTGGTTGGGTCAGGGTATCAAGTTCACAACGCAAACTAAAAACTAAGCCAAAACTGGCCATGCACACAAGGTGCTTGACATAATGCCATTGGCTTCTAGGCATCTCTTCTGGTGGCCAAAAACTGCATATCATAGTCTCTTTAGATGATAAAGAGGGTGGCAAGGTTAGTTTGGCAAAACCAGAAACTTGTTAGTGCAAAATTTTGGGAAAACCAAATCTGGACAGAAAATAAAGGCTATTGTTGCATGGACCAAAAATGCTCCAAAGGATCCAATCTCCTGGACTTAAGGGTTTGGTAGAGTGGTCTATAAGCAGGAAAAAGAATCATGGGTAAAAGGGCAAGTTAAAATATGGTTGCAGTAGAAAATGCCAAACTAGACCAGAGAGCAAAAGAGGATGATTTGCTCAAATTTTCCAAAGAACAACAATGGGTTAATGCATATAGTTGAATTATATACTCCTACTAACATCTCCCAACTTTGGTGAAATTTTTAAAGAAGGGATAATTAATTTGGTGCCCTTAGTTGTGTCCCACTCTGCAGGTTTACCCCTAGTTTCCAAAAACACTTGTTCCTGCCCAAACCACTTTGCTCCTCTTATGCTTTTGCCCTTTGACCGTTTGATCATCACTTTGAAAACTTCATAAAAAATTCATACTAACTCAGAAAAATTCAAATAAGATATCTAAATGTTCAGAAAAGCACCACCTATATGTGCATGGCATTTGCATTCACGGAAAAAGTGTTGGCTAGTCCCCATGAATGCAAATGGTCAAAACTGAGATGGGGACTGGACAACACTTTTTTCATGAATGCAAATGACATGCACATATAGGTGATGCTTTTCTGAACATTTTGATATCTTATTTGAATTTTTCTGTGTTAGTATGATTTTTTTATGAAGTTTTCAAAGTGATGGTCAAACGGTCAAAGGGCAAAAGCATAAGAGGAGCAAAGTGGTTTGGGCAGGAACAAGTGTTTTCGGAAACTAGGGGTAAACCTGCCGAGTGTGACCCAACTAGGGGCATAAAATCAATTATCCCTTTAAAGAAATATTTATATTGGTTGCAGTGCAAACCACAAACTGATCCAGATATGAAAACTTGAGGTTGGGCTCAAAATCTCCAAATGACTAAAAGATATTTTTGCATAAAAGTGATGTGGGAACATCACATGACATCCCCTAATTTTGGTGGAATTTTTAAATAAATTTATCAAAGGTTTATAGTGCAAAAGAGGCTCCAAAACTTATGAAAAATCATTTTAAAAGAAATAAAGCCCAGGAAAATAATTATAGAAATAATTCCACTGATAGAAGAAATGTTTCTTGAGAGGGTATAGAAGTCCAACAACATTTTTGAAAAGTTTTATATTTGGAGGGAAATTCCACAACTCAGAAGAAAAGAGTGGTTCTGAATCAAAAGAAAATCTAGAAAATAAAAATTTAATTTACCAAGGCAAAATTTTAATTAATAAATCATGGTTAAATTTTTGGGGTGTTACAACACTACCCCCCTTAAGAAAAATCTCGTCCTCGAGATTTGCTAAAGGCTGTTATGAAAAGAATTACTCCTACTATCACAAAGTAATATCACAAAAATAACCATCCTACCCATGTAGTAAAATGTGGCTACAGTGAGTGGGCAACTAGTTTGTCGGTTCTGCTCTATGGGGTCAGGGTCAATGCTACAGATACACATATCTCGCAAAAGTGACGTATTACTATGGGAGTCATCGGGGTGGTTTCTGGAAGCTGCGCCCGGATTTAAAAATGCAATCTTACACCAACATACTTATGCATGGCTACTTATAAAAAAATAGGGGCGCACAAGCAGACCGCATTTAATTATGGCGATACAAGATCACACAATTACAGGGCGTGGACATACTAAGACTCGGTACTACTCGAGTGACTAAGTCTACCTCGTTAATATCTAAGTGGGAGTGCCTTGTGGAGGCTTCTCCACGGGCTTCCCCATCGGGGTTTGCTTGAGGGGGTTGAGGGACTGCAGGGTCGGGGTAGCAATGATGACCATCGCGGGGGTTGTTGGCCACAATCCCGTTGGAGCGTGGTCCCAAAAGGCGACGAATCACTTTTGGGGACACCAAAGCATTTTGGTCGATGGCTGGGGCAGACCTCAAGGACTCGATCGGTTGTCCGAACAACACGGCTGAGTTGTCGGCGTCGGGCTCATCTTCTCCTCTTGCCGGTGCTCGGCGAACCAGTTCTCCATGAGCTGCGATCAGATCAAGAGTGATTTGATCGAACAGTTCCTCTAGTGCACTTACATAGCGCACCAGATGCAACAATGCAGGATCCGTCTCGTGATCTCCGTTGGCAACCTGGGGTGCCCAACCATACCCATCACGGTTGGGGTAGTAGTAGAACGAGCGACAGTTAACTCTGGGCGACAAGTGCCGGAGTTGAACTATAGCCTCCCGAGCAGCTAGTTGGATGGCTTGTGGCTCAAAGGAAGTTGTCCTTCCGGTGAACCTGTAGGGGCGTTCTGGCGATAGACCCCTACCATAGACGTGCCCAGTGGCCCAGAATTGATGGCTCTCACCGCCCATGGGCCCTTGGTACACAACATATTCTGGGGGCTCTTCTAATGCAAAGGCACGGTGGGTGAGGTTTGCTAGCACGGTCACAAAACCTCCAAGGTTGGTTGATGTGGTTTCATTGTGAATAATGGATCCAAGCATTATAGCTCGGTTTGGGGTAGAGGTTGTGCTGTGATGGGTTTGGGGAGCGTGCCCTTTTTATAGAAAAAGGGGACGGAGTCTTCCTTTGCACACTTGTGAATGAGACAATTTAGGTGTCGGTCACTGGCGCGTGATCGACAGGCTAGGCTGATAGGTTGGGCACTGACTGCCAAAAGGTGTCGGGTCACTGTGTGGCTATCTTATACGAGAATCTTGGCTGGGGTTAGGTTAAGGTCTGGTGGGTTGGTTAACCTAGGTTTTTCGACATGGCTAAGATAGGATTAGCCAATGGTCAGCCTGGCTCTGATACCAAGGTTGAAATGACCGGATTTTCCAGGATATATTTCCCAGAAAATGGTCCTTGTGCTCACTAGCCCCAGGATTACTGTTAGCTGATGAGGCACCAACTTGATACATAAATTCCAAGAAAATTCAAAATATGTAGTACAAGACCATTCTGGCCTATGAGTACAACAAATGGTTTCTGGTAGTTGATGGCAGAAGCGGTTTGTGGTTCATCAGTGGCCATGGGACTCCATTTCCCATTGGAATAGCTGACCAGGATAATTCCTATCTTCGCGAGGCTGCTATCACCATTATATATGTTCATGGGCTGTCATCGCAATGCTCCTCTCCATGCAAGAAATCTGGCCAAGACAATAGCCAGGGACAAGCCAGTGAGTACTTTGAATGTGCTCGCAAACATTATGAACACAGGTACAATATAACAAAAGATAATCATGCTCTGAAATATTTCATGATCACAACGTCAGTCACGAAATAAATATCCATGATGCACGCAAGCAGGTTATTCATATAAAACATGAATAAGCATTCATAGAATAAAAATTAAAATGCACAGATCGGGTGTCTAAAGCGACGCCTCGAAACGATAATAAAATAAAGCATGCCTCAGTCGGGCGTCTGAGCGACGTCACATAAAGGGCTTATACAGAAAATAACAAACATGCCACAGTTGGGCGTCTGAGCGACACCACATAAAGGGCTTATAAGGATGAATAAATAACAGCATGCCACAGTCGGGTGTCTCAGCGACGCCACATAAGGGCTTATAAAGAAAGTAAGTAACAAGCATGCCACAGTCGGGCGTCTGTGCGACACCACATAAAGGGTTTATAAAGAAAATAATAACAAACATTCCACAGTCGGGCGTCTGAGCGACACCACATAAAGGGCTTATAAAGGAAGTAATTAACAAACGTGCCACAGTCGGGCGTCTGAGAGTCACCACACAAAGGGCTTATATAAGCATAATCACAGTGCATATCCAGGAGGTAGAACCGTCCCAGGGATACTCAATAATTCAAGTAATATACATGGTTAGTCCACAATAATAATAATCATAATCATCTTATGTCACAAGTCATGATCAATGTTCTTGTTTAGTAGTTTTTCCTCCGAGGACCGACACTTGACCCATCCCAGACTGTAGTCCTTACCCATGGACACGGCTATTCGAATACATCTAATCTCTGCAGAGGGTGTACTCTTTCCCCACAAGTAACGGATTCCTTTATCCCATCGGGACTAATTCCATTTACGGTCTTTTAATTGAAAAATACACCTGACCCGCACACACCAGCTTAACTTACCGGTGTCTGCAATCACCCACGACACCTGTTAAGCAAAACTCTATGTGGGGAGGCTACAACCTCGATTCGCATGGGATCAAATTTATACCACGCGCTACTAAGGGTTCCCCCCTCTCGGTCCCAACCGGAAACACCCATGCCCCCGTATCAAGTGGAATGCCTACCGGATGCACCCAGTATCTTCCACCATGGCCTCTCTGTATGGTGTGTGCCAAGAAAGGGGTTGACAACTTACTAAACCGTACCCTACCAGCGGCAGGGACAAGTGGTAGTACGACACAAGCATGGGGGTTACTGGAGCAAGACTCGATCTATGGTCGACTCAGGAGGTTAGAGCATCACCTGCATGATTAGCATAACAAATATATTCCACACCAACAGACGGAATCACCACTCATCATACCTTACCATGCCTTACTGAATATACTCGTCTCAACGAAATATCAGTAACAAGCTCGTGTCTACCCAAGACAGAGACTTTCCCGGATTCCTTCTAGTAGGCATGAAAGGTAGACGAGGGTGATTACTATCACAAGTATATTAATTTCCAACAGCAAGGAATCTTGATCATGCACTCATGAGCATGATCACATCATCACATAAAATAACGCCAACTCCGTGTCAAGGTGGTGTTGTAATCGTATCAAACAACACACAACAAATATTATGCCAAGGTTCAGAATGCTTGCCCTCAAGAGTATGCAAGTGGGGGTGCACTTTTGAAAGTTGCCTTCTTCTTCAAAATCCTATTTTTACGAAAATTTGAATTAACACATAGTTTCAAAACAGTACAAAAAAGTTGTTTGGACAATTTTCAAATAAATACTAAAATAAACTAGACAAAATTTGAGAAACAACAGAAAAAGAATCAAATCAATTGGACTTGTATTTAAAAAGTTACAGCTAGTCAAAGTGTAGTGAAAATCTATCTTTCATAAAAATAAGAAAAAGAAAACGTTTCGGCAACACTTACGTTTTCCTCTAGTGAAGGCATATTCCGTGGAATACGCTTCCACTTAAAACATGTTTCGGCAGGGCTGGGTCACTGACAGTGGGTCCCTTGGGCCCACTGGTCACGTTTGACCAGTCGCCCGTGCCTCCCTCCTCTGTCCGACCGGAGGCGGAGCTCCGGTTGTCAACGTCGGTGATTTCTGGCTCCTCACGGGGCTCCGATGGCGAGAACAGATTCACTGCACTAGGGCGATCCTCCCGGTGGTCGACAGGCTGGCGGGGACGAAGGGAGTCGCCGGCGGCGAGCTTCGTGGCGGACAGTGGCGTCAGGAGGATTGGGCTCTCGAGCTATGGTGGCTCCCAGTCGAAGCTGAGGGGTTGGGTGGCTCCGTACAGTTGAGGGGAGTCGGACGGTGGCGCTGGAAGGACGGGGGCGTCCCTGCTTGCGACGAACGCAATCGGAGTGTGGCGGCGGCCGAACTGACCGGAGATGAGGAAGAAGGTCTCCCTCCGTCGATTGATGGCTGTGGGAGCGCTAGGGAGATGGCCTAAGGTCACCTGAGGGTCTGGACGAGCTCGGGGGCTCCTTTTATAGGCAGTCAAGGACGGTTCCCGTGGCGGCAGAGGATAGGAACGGCCAACCGCCGTTCTGTTGCTAGAAGGTGACGTGGAGGCGATTGGAGCTGGTCAGCACATTCCGACGAACTCCCCACTGCTCAAGGGGGCAATCTGGCGCGCGCGTATGGCTTGGGCGGCGCTGCCACGGCCTGGGCCTGCTGCGGCCGTCAGCTAGCCGCTATGGCCGACCTGACGATGGCGCTGTGGGGTGCCAGGAGGTTTGTCGGGGTGGCTCTGCGATGAGGGAGGAGTCGAGGCGCGCTGGCTGTGAGTGGGGAGGGGCCAGAACGGGCGCGGGGAGGCGGCAGCGGGATGCGGCGACTCGGGCGCACACACGTGCAAAACGCGCGCTCTGGCCGTGCCCAGAGCATGCATGCAATGTGTTCAGCAAAATGCCAAGGCATGCCAGGAGGCTTGGATGAGGTTGGGGATTAACATGTCTAGGCTAGAGGTGGCTAGGAGATTAGTGGACATGGTGGTTGGGTCAGGGGATCAAGTTCACAATGCAAACTAAAAACTAAGCCACAACTGGCCATGCACACAAGGTGCTTGAGAAAATGTCATGGGCTTCTAGGCATCTCTTCTGGTGGCCAAAAACTCCAGATCATAGTCTCTTTAGATGATAAAGAGAGTGGCAAGGTTAGTTTGGAAAAATCAGAAACTTGTTAGTGCAAAATTTTGGGAAAACCAAATCTGGACAGAAAATAAAGGCTATTGTTGCATGGACCAAAAATTCTCCAAAGGATCCAATCTCCTGGACTTAAGGGTTTGGTAGAGTGGTCTATAAGCAGGAAAAAGAATCACTTGTAAAAGGGCAAGTTAAAATATGGTTGCAGTAGAAAATGCCAAACTGGACCAGAGAGCAAAAGAGGATGATTTGCTCAAATTTTCAAAAGAATACCAATGGGTTAATGCATATAGTGGTATTATATACTCCTACTAACATCTGCCAACTTTGGTGAATTTTTTAACGAAATATTTAAATAGGTTGTAGTGCAAACCAGAAATTGATCCAGATTTGAAAACTTGAGGTTGGGCTCAAAATCTCCAAATGACTAAAAGATATTTTTGCATAAAAGTGATGTGGGAACATCACATGACATCCCCAAATTTTGGTGGAATTTTTAAATAAATTTATCAAAGGGTTATATTGCAAAAAAGGCTCCAAAACTTATGAAAAATCATTTTAAAAGAAATAAAGCTCAGGAAAATAATTATAGAAATAATTCCACTGATAGATGAAATGTTTCCTGAGAGGGTATACAAGTCCAACAACATTTTTGGAAAGTTTTCTATTTGGAGGGAAACTCCACACTCAGAAGAAAAGAGTGGTTCTGAATCAAAAGAAAATCCAGAAAATAAAATTTTAATTTACCAAGGCAAAATTTAATTAATAAATCATGGTTAAATTTTTGGGGTGTTACAACACTACCCCCCTTAAGAAAAATCTCGTCCTCGAGATTTGCTAAAGGCTGTTATGAAAAGAATTACTCCTACTATCACAAAGTAATATCACAAAAATAACCATCCTACCCATGCAGTAAAATGTGGCTACAGTGAGTGGGCAACTAGTTTGTCTGTTCTGCTCGATGGGGTCGGGGTCAATGCTACAGATACACATATCTCGCAAAAGTGACGTATTACTGTGGGAGTCATCGGGGTGGTTTTGGAAGCTACGCCCGGAATTAAAAATGCAATCGTACACCAACATACTTTTGCATGGCTACTTATAAAAAAATAGGGGCGCACAAGCAGACCGCATTTAATTATGGCGATACAAGATCACACAATTACAGGGCGTGGATATACTAAGACTCGGTACTACTCGAGTGACTTAGTCTACCTCGTTAATATCTAAGCGGGCGTGCCTTGTGGAGGCTTCTCCACGGGCTTCCCGGTCGGGGTTTGCTGGAGGGGGTTGAGGGACTGCAGGGTCGGGGTAGCAATGATGACCATCGCGGGGGTTTTTGGCCACAATCCCGTTGGAGCGTGTTCCCAAAAGGCGACGAATCACTTCTGGGGACACCAAAGAATTTTGGTCAATGGTTGGGGCAGACCTCAATGACTCGATCGGTTGTCCGAACAGCACGACTGGGTTGTCGGCGCCGGGCTCATCTTCTCCTCTTGTTGGGGCTCGACAAACCTGTTCTCCACGAGCTGTGATCAGATCAAGAGTGATTTGGTCGAACGGTTCCTCTAGTGCACTTACATAGCGCACCATATGCAACAATGCAGGATCCGTCTCGTGATCTCCGTTGGCAACCTAGGGTGGCCTACCATACCCGTCACATTTGGGGTAGTAGTAGAACGAGCAACAGTTAACTCTGGGCGACAAGTGCCGGAGTTGAACTATAGCCTCCCGAGCAGCTAGTTGGATGGCTTGTGGCTCAAAGGAAGTTGTCCTTCTGGTGAACCTGTAGGGGCGTTCTGGCGATAGACCCCTACCATAGACGTGCACAGTGGCCCAGAATTGACGGCTCTCACCGCCAATGGGCCCTTGGTACACAACATATTCTGGGGGCTCTTCTAATGCAAAGGCACGGCGGGTGAGGTTTGCTAGCACGGTCACAAAACCTCCAAGGTTGGTTGCTGTGGTTTCATTGTGAATAATGGGTCCAGGCATTACAGCTCGGTTTGGGGTAGAGGTTGTGATGTGCTGGGTTTGGGAGAGCGTGCCCTTTTTACAAAAAAAGAGAACGGAGTCTTCCTTCGCACGCTTGCGAATGAGACAATTTAGGTGTCGGTCACTGGCGCGTGATCGACAGGCTAGGCTGATAGGTTGGGCATCGACCGCCAAAAGGTGTCGGGGCACTGTGTGGCTATCTTATATGAGAAGCTTGGCCGGGGTTAGGTTAAGGTCTGGTGGGTTGGTTAACCTAGGTTTTTCGACATGGCTAAGATAGGATTAGCCAATGGTCAGCCTGGATCTGATACCAAGGTTGTCAGGACCGGATTTTCCAGGATATATTTCCCAGAAAATGATCCTTGTGATCACCAGCCCCAGGATTACTGTTAGCTGATGAGGCACCAACTTGATACAGATTTCCAAGGAAAATACAAAATATGTAGTACAAGACCATTCTGGCCTATGAGTACAACAAATGGTTTCTGGTAGTTGATGGCGGAAGCGGTTAGTCGTTCATCAGTGGACATGGGACTCCATTTCCCACAGGAACAGCTGACCAGGATAACTCGTATCTTCGCGAGGCTGCTATCACCATTGTATATGTTCCGGGACTGTCATCGCAACGCTCCTCTCCATGCAAGAAATCTGGCCAAGACAATAGCCAGGGACAAGCCAGTGAGTACTTTGAATGTACTCGCAAACATTATGAACACAGGTACAATATAACAAAAGATAATCATGCTCTGAAATATTTCATGATCACAACGTCAGTCACGAAATAAAAATCCATGATGCACGCAAGCAGGTTATTCATATAAAACATGAATAAGCATTCAGAGAATAAAAATAAAAATGCACCGATCAGGTGTCTGAAGTGACGCCTCGAAAGGATAATAAAATAAAGCATGCCTCAGTCGGGCGTCTGAGCGACGTCACATAAAGGGCTTATAAACAAAATAACAAACATGCCATAGTCGGGCGTCTGTGCGACACCACATAAAGGGCTTATAAGGATGAATAAATAACAACATGCCACAGTCGGGCGTCTCAGCGATGCCACATAAAGGGCTTATAAAGAAAGTAAGTAACAAGCATGCCATAGTCAGGCGTCTGTGCGACACGACATAAAGGGCTGATAAAGAAAATAATAAAAAACATGCCACAGTCGGTCGTCTGAGCGATACCACATAAAGGGCTTATAAAGGAAGTAATTAACAAACGTGCGACAGTCGGGCGTCTGAGCGTCACCACATAAAGGTCTTATATAAGCATAATCATAGTGAATATCCAGGAGGTAGAACCGTCCCAGGGGTACTCAATAATTCAAGTAATATACATGGTTAGTCCACATTAATAATAATCATAATCATCTTATGTCACAAGTCATGATCAATGTTCTGATTTAGTAGTTTTTCCTCCAAAGACCGACACTAAGACCGACACTTGACCCATCCCAGACTGTAGTCCTTACCCATGGACACGGCTATTCAAATAGATGTAATCTCTGCACAAGGTGTACTCTTTACCCACGAGTAACGGATTCCTTTAGTCCATCGGGACTAATTCCATTTACGGTATTTTAATTGAAAACACACCTGACCCGCACACACTAGCTTAACTTACCGGTGTCTGGAATCACCCACGACACATGTTAAGCAAAACTCTAAGTGGCGAGGCATCAACCTCGATTGGCATGCGATCAAATTTATACCGCACGCTACTAAGGGGTGCCCCCCTCTCGGTCCCAACCGGAAACACCCATGCCCCCGAAGCAAGTGGCATGCCTACCGGATGCACCCGGTATCTTCCACCATGGCCTCTCTGTATGGTGTGTGCCAAGAAAGGGGTTGACAACTTACTAAACCATACCCTACCAACGGCGGGGACAAATGGTAGTACGAAATAAGCATGGGGGTTACTGGAGCAAGACTCGATCTATGGTCGACTCAGGAGGTTAAAGCATCACCTGCATGATTAGCATAACAAATATATCCAACACCAACAGACATAATCACCACTCACCATACCTTACAATGCCTTACTAACTATACTCGTCTCAACGAAATATCAGTAACAAGCTCGTGTCTACCCAAGATAGAGACTTTCCCGGATTCCTTCCAGTAAGAATGAAAGGTAGACGAGGATGATTACTATCACAAGTATATTAATTTCCTACAGCAAGGAATCCTCATCATGCACTCATGAGCATGATCACATCATCACAAAAAATAATGACAACTCCGTGTCAAGGTGGTGTTGTAATCGTATCAAACAACACACAACGAATATTATGCCAGGGTTCAGAATGCTTGCCTTCAGGACTATGCAAGTGGGGGTGCACTTTTGAAAGTTGCCTTCTTCTTCAAAATCCTATTTTACGAAAATTTGAATTAACACATAGTTTCAAAACAGTACAAAAAAGTTGGTTGGAAAATTTTCAAATAAATATGAAAATAAACTTGACAAAATTGGAGAAACAACCGAAAAAGAATCAAATCAATTGGACTTATATTTAAAAAGTTACAGCTAGTCAAAGTTTAGTCAAAATCTGTCTTTAATAAAAAACAGAAAAAGAAAATGTTTCGGCAGAACTTATGTATTCCTCTAGAGAAGGCGTATTCGGTGGAATACGCTTCCACTTAAAACACGTTTCGGCGGGGCTGGGTCACTGACAGTGGGTCCTTTGGGCCCACTTGTCAGGTTTGACCAGTCACCCGTGCCTCCTTCCTCCTCTGTCCGAGCGGTGGCGGAGCTCCGGTGATCAACGCCGGCGATTGGTGGCTCCTCACGGGGCTCCGACGGCGCGAACAGATTCACTACACTAGGGCTATCCTCCCGGTGGTCGACAGGCTGGCGGGGACAAAGGGAGTCACCGACGGCCAGCTTCGCGACGGACGGTGGCGTCGGGAGGATTGGGGTCTCGAGCTACGGTGGCTCCCAGTCGAAGCTGAGGGGTTGGGTGGCTCCGTACGGTTGAGGGGAGTCGGGCGGTGGCGCTGGAAGGACTGGAGAGTCCCTTCTCGCGACAAACGGAACCGGAGTGTGGCGGCGGCCGGACTGACCGGAGACGAGGAAGAAGGTCTCCCTCCGTCGATTGCTGGCTGTGGGAGCGCTTGGGAGATGGCCTGAGGTCCCCTGAGGGTCTGGAAGAGCTCGGGGGCTCCTTTTATAGGCGGTCGAGGACAGTTCCCACGGTGGCGGATGATAGGAATGGTGAACCGCTGTTCTGTTGCTAGTAGGCGACGTGGAGGTGATTGGAGCTGGTCGGCGCATTTTGACAAACTCCCTACTGCTCAAGGGGGCGAGCTGGCGCGCGCGTATGGCTTGGGCGGCGCTGCCACGGCCGTCAGCTAGCCGCCATGGCCGACCTGACGGTGGTGCTGTGGGGTGCCAGGAGGTGGTCGGGGCGGCTCTGCGATGAGGGAGGAGTCGGGGCGCGCTGGCTGTGAGTGGGGAGGCGCCAAAACGGGCGCAGGGAGGCGGCAGCGGGACGCGGCAACTCGGGCGCACATACGTGAAAAACGCATGCTCTGGCCGCGCCCAGAGCACGCACGCCATGTGTTCGGCAAAATGCGAAGGCATGCCAGGAGGCTTGGAAGAGGTTGGGGATTAACAGGTCTAGGCTAGAGGTGGCTAGGAGATTAGTGGACATGGTGGTTGGGTCAGGGGATCAAGTTCACAACGCAAACTAAAAACTTAGCCAAAACTGGCCGTGCACACAAGGTACTTGACAGAATGCATGGGCTTCTAGGCATCTCTTTTGGTGGCCAAAAACTCCAGATCATAGTCTCGTTAGATGATAAAGAGGGTGGCAAGGTTAGTTTGGCAAAACCAGAAACTTGTTAGTGCAAAATTTTGAGGAAACCAAATCTGGAAAGAAAATAAAGGCTATTGTTGCATTGACCAAAAATGCTCCAAAGGATCCAATCTCTTGGACATAAGGGTTTGGTAGAGTGGTCTATAAGCATGAAAAAGAATCATGGGTAAAAGGGCAAGTTAAAATATGGTTGCAGTAGAAAATGCCAAACTGGACCAAAGAGCAAAAGAGGATGATTTTGCTCAAATTTTCCGAAGAACACCAATGAGTTAATGCATATAGTTGAATTATATACTCCTACTAACATCTCCCAACTTTGCTGAAATTTTTAAAGAAATATTTAAATAGGTTGCAGTGCAAACCACAAACTGATCCAGATTTGAAAACTTGAGGTTGGGGTCAAAATCTCCAAATGACTAAAAGATATTTTTGCATAAAAGTGATGTGGGAACATCACATGACATCCCCAAATTTTGGTGGAATTTTTAAATAAATTTATCAAAGGGTTATAGTGCAAAAGAGGCTCCAAAACTTATGAAAAATCATTTTAAAAGAAATAAAGCTCAGGAAAATATTGATAGAATTAATTCCACTGATAGAAGAAATGTTTCTTGAGAGGGTATACAAGTCCAACAACATTTTTGAAAAGTTTTCTATTTGGAGGGAAACTCCACAACTCAGAAGAAAAGAGTGGTTCTGAATCAAAAGAAAATCCAGAAAATAAAAATTTAATTTACCAAGGCAAAATTTTAATTAATAAATCATGGTTAAATTTTTGGGGTGTTACAAATTCTGGATCGGGATCGAGCCGTCGCTGCCGCATGAGGACCTCGCTACCGGAGACCCTCGCCGGATGGCCTCCCCCGTCGCCGAACTGCCGTCCCCGTCCTCCTCCTCAATGTCCTACCTCGACCCTCGCCGCACCCTCTTCTCGGCAAGGACGGTGAGGCCACGGCCTCGGCCTCTCCACCTCCCTCGTCCCATTGTGCACGCCCGCGCCCCACATCGAGCCGGTGACCGCCGCGGCCTCGCTCGTCGCTGGGCCGCCGCAGACCTCCGCGCGCGCCCACACCGCACCTAGCCGCTCCACGTTTCCGCTCCGTGCGCGCCCGCCTCTGCTGCCCGCCCAGCTGTTGCTGCCGCCGCTGCTACACGCCGCGCGCCGAACCGCGGCAGCACCTACCGCCGCCCCGTCTCCACCCGACCACTACCACGCCCCGCCGTCGTCGACTAGCCCCTACCTGGGCCAGCTCCGGCCGGCCACCATCGCGGCTCCGCCGCGCTGTGCGCTCCAGCGCCCACCCCGCGCCGCCGCTCGCCGCCCGCAGCCCCCTTCCCCGCCTGACTCTCAGCCTACTCCGGGACGCAGCCGTCGCCTCTCACTTCTGCCGCTGCCCGCCTCTGCCCTGTGCGCGACGGCTCTGCCACCGCCGCTCACCCCTCTCACTCCCCGCGGCCTGCCTCAGCGCCGCCAGCGGCCGCGGCCATCGCCACCCCTCTCTGGCCGCGCCGCCCGCAGCGCCGGCACCGCTGCCACCCATGGCCGCCGGCAGCGCCACTATGGCCACGCTCGTCCAGCCCCGCATCCACCTGCAGCCACCGGCCCCCTCCCCTCCGGCCCGCCACTTTTTCCCGGCCGGCGCCAGCGCGGCCCCTGGCCGCCAGCGCTCGTGCTGGCTTCGCCCGTCGCTCAGGCGGGCAGCGCCCATGCCCACGGGGCTCCTCCAATGGCGCCCGTGGCCCGTTAACCGTCGCCCGCTAAGCCCCTAGCCCGCTGCCAGGCGGGGCCCAGCCCATTTAAAAAAATATTAATAAAAATAATTAATTAAATAATTAACTTAATTCATTAATCTTAATTAACCTAATTAATTAGATTAGTTAATCTAAATTAGTAGTTAGTTAATTGAGCCAATGATAGCATGGCCCCTCATGTCAGTTTGACTAAGTGAACTGACCGCTGACATCATGCTGATGTCATCACCTACTATTCTGGATAATGTTGATTTAAATTAATTAAATAAATTCCAGAAATTGTTTAAAACTTTAGAAAATCATATAAAATCATCTGTAACTCAGACGAAAATGTTTTGTATATGAAAGTCGCTCAGAACAACGAGACGAGTCCGAATACGATGTCCGTTCATACGCCACACATCTCTATCATACCGAACATGCAACTTTCCCCTTCGATTCATTTGTCGAAAAACACGAAACACTGGGGATACTTTCCCGGATGTTAACCCCCCTACGCCGGTACCGTGTAGCACTGCGTTAGAGCACCCTAGCACTGCGTGCGAACATGTCGTGCTTCAATGTTGCAACTGTCTGCTTTATATTTACTGTCTCTTCCCCCTCTTCTCTTCGGTAGACCCCGAGACCGAAGATGCCCCAGTGATCGACTACGGTATTGACGACCCCTCCTTCTTGCCAGAGAAACCACGCAAGCCAACCCCCTTTGATCATTCCGATATCACCAATTAACTTCTCTCTTATGCTTGCATTTGAACTACTACTGCTTTTTGTATGATCCTATTCTGATGCATAGCCTGTTGTTGATACCGCTTTCATACCTTACATGCTTATACTAAACTGCTTAGTATAGGCTGGTTAGAGATCCATCAGAGACCCCCACCCACTTTGTCCTGTCTGCCCCGCTTGATTATCAGAAGACCCGACCAACGGGATCGAAGACCAGGCCCCGGCATCGCACATCACTTTCCCCTTAGTTGCTCGACAATACTGGGTTAGTATCGAGTGCCGAGGGTGACACCTCAGCAGCACTTCTAATATTAATCTTGTAGGTTAGTTCATCGGTTATGTTCATCGAGGGTGATTCCTCTTTCCCCACTACCGATAACGACACTGTCGTGCAACTCCACAAGAGTGGATCTTGAGGGTGACTCCTCTTTCGTTCACCTTGACGGTAAACATCAGGTGGAATTCCATCGAGGGTGATTTCCTCAGGTTTCCCTTTGGTGTTAGACACACAGTTACTATGGTTACTGTGACTTTATAACTATTACTTTGAAAGGCGGGTCCACCCTGAGGGGTACCCGCGAGTGATGTGGAGACAGGTTGACCTGGAGTTTACACGAGAGTTGAATACGAGGCGTGGCCGGGCATTCTTACCCCTTGCCGCAAGTCCCCAAGACGGGGCGACGGGGTCACATCTTTCGTGAGTCTTTGCTTGTTACCGCGTTCCCAAGATACTAAATGGTTTGGATATTTGATCCAACGAGCCTCTGGCCTGATAGCGCTAACCATCACGTGGGCATAGTATGGGCGTTCTGCGTCGTATGCATCAGCCGAAGCTTAACTAACGTCATTGCGACTGAGCGGCACGTGCCGGGTTGGACCGCGTAAGCACCTACCTTTTTAAGGAGGTTGCCCAGGTCTGCTCACCGGCCGCCCACGCAACGTGCAGGAGTTCCCGGGGCGATTGGCCCATCACCCCTAGGAGCATAGGGTTTAGTCCGGCGTGCATGACCTATCTATTAATCCTAGGTCGGGTTGCGGCGTATAGTTTGGCCGAGTGCGGGCATGACCTGATGGTGTGTCCGGCCGGAGTTAAGCAAGCGTGGTGGGTAAGTTGGTGCACCCATGCATGGAACAAAACATCTATCGATAGCATGTCCTACTGTAACGGACACTTGGAGTTGTATCCCGATTGATACAACTAGAACTGGATACTGAGACATGAATTGGATATGTGGCTCCGGGATTTCTTCCTCGCAGGGAGTCGAGGCAGGATCTCTGGGCGTTATTGCTACAACATGCTTGATAATTATAATATGTTATTATGTACTCTCTTCTACTGCTTCAAGATTGGTGGTTTCCAGAAGATGCGAGTCTTCGATAGGACTAGCTTCTCCCCCTCTTATTCTGGCATTCTGCAGCTTAGTCCACAGATACTACCCCTTTTCATTGATACCGAAGCATATGTAGTGTAGATCCTTGCTTGCGAGTACTTTGGATGAGTACTCACGGTTGCTTTGCTTCCCCTTTTCCCCCTTCTTCCTTCTTTCTGGTTGATGCAACTAGATGGTGGAGTCCAGGAGCCAGATACCACAGTTGACGACTGCTACTACCCCGACAAAGCCTACCACCTCTTGGAGACAGCTGACGACCATGAGTAGTTAGGAGGTCCCAGGCAGGAGGCCTTGCCTTTTCGATCGTTGATATTTTGTGCTAGCCTTCTTAAGGCAAACTTGTTTAACTTATGTCTGTACTCAGATATTTTTGCTTCCGCTGACTCTTGTGTTTTCGAGCTTATGTATTCGAGCCCTCGAGGCCCCTGGCTTGTAATATAAAGCTTGTATTATTTTAATTTGTGTCTAGAGTTGTGTTGTGATATCTTCCAGTGAGTCCTTGATCCTGTTCGTACACATTTGCATGCATGATTAGTGTACGGTCAAATCGAGGGCGTCACACCACAGTACAATATACAATCATTCACACAAGCGTGTACCTTCTGTACTTCAAGTTCCAATGGGCAAACAATTTTATTCGCTTCATTCATGCCTCTAGGGAGCACATTATCTTCCGGAAGAATTTATTTGAAAATACCTAACATCTCTGTGAAGCCCTTGTTTGATAGACCGTTTGCTGCTTTAAATCCGAGACTCAACTTGGAATATTTCTCTTTGCAACCTGGATACAATTCTTTCTTGGTGTCCACATCAATGGTTAGCAGATCCTTGTACCCAGTCATATCCTTTTTTGGGCCCTTGAAATCTGCAATCATCGCAGCAACATCGGGTATATCAAGATCATCGTCATCAGTGTCGATGTCTAGATTTTCCAGTGGGGGTTTCGGCTTTCCGATGTTCCATTGGTAGCCAGACACCTCTACCCCAATGTTAGATTCAACATCCATGTGACACTGATCGGGGTTTGGCATCTCGCTACCTTGGGTATCTTCGTCCATGACCTACTCTTCACCGTGTCTGGTCCAATGTGTATATCCATCCATGAATCCCCTAGAGACTAAGCCCATGTGGACGTCTGCAACTTCATTTGACTCTGTATTGGCACAATCAGTACATGGACACAAGATGTAATCCGCATCACCAATTCTCCTCTTTGTACTTTCAGCAAAATTCATGGACTCAGTCACGCCACAGATAAAATCTATGGTTTTCTGATTCTTCATCCATCGAGATCGTTCCATCTGCACCGCACGAATGGTAATTAAAAACAAAACAACAACATTAATACACGCATTAACTGCTGCCCAAAGATGCGTGCATATATCACAAGGTTTTATTTTCATAATTACAGAGGGTGCTCCATGTTGTTATCCAAATGTGCAATGACAAAAATTAATGGCCCATCAATTTACACGCAGAGTACAAGTACAACACTACCCTTAGGAATTGAATACCTTAATTAAGCCGCTGACGAAAAGAATACCTTAATTAATTAGCCGCGTGGCGACCTCCACCAAGAAGATAGCGAAGCGTGATGCGGCGGCATGCCAAGACAGCAGGGTCGAGGAGCAAAGCTTAATGCGGCTGCCGCCTGAAGTTCGACCTCCACTATCTCGCCGTCGACTGCGATGGATGTGCTCGAATCACGCCGCCGCCATCCTCGATGGTTGAGCTCCTCCTATCTCCCACTGCAGACCGAGGATTGACCTCCTATGACGCCACCACCGCTCACTGACCAAGGATTGACCTCTTCTCCGATTGCCACTGCCTAGGCTGCCGCCGCCATCTCTATATGCATAGCGGCTGTTTTTTTCGGATATCCGCAGAGCAGCTGTTTACACGGTATCTCACTGTAACTTAATTATATGGACAGGGTAGTACATCACATATGGTTATGTAAGGGCAACCTTGTCTAACCTACGTTGTCTTCTAACACGGTTTGGTCCGGAAATCGTGTGTTACGTGTAACACCTAACACAAACAACAAGTATGAACAGTGTGACGTATACAACATATAGGCCCTGTTTGGTTCGGCTGTGGATTTCCAAAAGCAGCTGTGAAAAATCTGCTGTGGAAAATCTGATGTGAAAAAGATGTAGGTCATTTGGCAAACCAGTTGATATAGCTTTTTCAGATTTTGTCTCGCAGTGGAATCAGATTTTGGAAAGCATGTCCTGAGCTGCTTCCGCTTTTGGTTCAGATTTTGGCAGCGGATTTTTGGAATCAGATTCTGCTAGGTTCGTCCTTTGGTTCAGATTCTGCTGCGCGGCAGCGGAATCCGCCGATAAAAGCTGAACCAAACAGGGCCATAGTGCCATAAGTAGTTACCGATCGTTAGCTTATCTCCACAGTTTCCCCATTTCCCCCAAATCCCTACATAACCTCCAAATTCCCTAGCGTGGCGCTGACATTGGGGGAATGCGGACGAGTGGTGCTAATTGTTTCGGTGCGGCTGCTTCTGCTCGTATCGCCACCATGATGGCGGTCGCCTCCGAGCACTTGCCTAAGGTCATCAGAAGGCACGTGTACTACGGATCAGAATCATCCTGTCAGGTTCCAATCTATCCTGATCTTTTTTAGCATGTCCAAAGTATAGCTCCTTGTTGAATCCCTCCTGAATAACCCCCCTCCCCCCCAGGAAAGCGATCTACCACCGGATCCAGAGCATGACTCCAGAATCCTGCAACACGAGTTTGACTCTGAGTCTTGCGCCACCGAGAAGTAGCAAAAGCTGAGTTGTGTGCACGGGCACACTCCCGTTCGACGTGTATACACGGAGGGATTCGACATTGGTAGGCGGTTTCTCAGTTTCCCCTTAGAGGTTAGTGCTAATTAAGTTCATCATTTTACTTCTGTTAACGCCACCGCTAAACCTGAATACTATTTAACATTGGCAGGGATATGAGGCTTGTGCCTTTGTTAACTGGCTAGATGAAGAATGGCATGGCAGGGCTCGGAGTGTTATCACCAAGCTCGCAGAAGATAATGTAAAGCTGAAGAAGAAACTGGCTGATCTGGAATGTACAATTAGTACGATGATGCAAGAAAGAATCGATTGTAGGTAACAGATGAAAGCAAGAGACAAGAAGGAACTAGCATGTGTAGTTGTGGTTGTCGCCTTAGCCATGTTCTATGCCTTGTTTGCAATGATGATTAGGTGTTTTGTTTGACAGTATTGCTAAAGCACATCTAGATGTGCTCTAAGTAATGCACATCTAGGTCCTATTCCATTGATGTTACGCGAAGATTCGTGCAAATATTTTTCTTTGTCTTCTTTTCTTTTCCTTTCTAGTTTGATTATTACTCGCTTTATCAGTAAGAAGAACTCAATGTATTGCTTGCCAACTGTCCTACTCTGTTCGTACCGGTATCGGTGCATAATCCCAATACTCGTTCTGTGTTTTTGTCCTGAAAAAGGAAACCAGCCAAATAACCAATAGGAGTCATGTGAAACCCCGACAAATTGGAGCGACCGGGTACAAATAATTGCGGTTGATTATATCAGCGGTTAGATAATACGTTAACCCTCGCTTCAATCCCCCCT
>LR738710.1:503123537-503195789 GCA_902687465.1 Secale cereale
AATTGGCAGTTCCTCTTCTCTGCATACCCCACTAAAGTGTCCACCATCTTCATCATCCCCGGCAGGCCGCGCTACACACTAGCACACTCTGCAGCCATGTCGAGCGACAACGAGGACGATAGTTCAGCCAATAGTCTGGCGCCCAAAGATAGGTCAACATCGGAATCATCCCGCTCGTCTTCCATGAGTCTGGCGTCGAGCCCAGACCTCGATTATATCCGGTTCATGGAAGGGACGCCACCTCCAGAGTCGTCAGACGACAACCAGATAGACGAGGAGCCGTTGGAGGACAAAGAAGAGGACCTCGATGATGCGGAGGAGGAATGATCGAACGAGGAGGAGGACGATGACGACAGCAACGACGATGATGACGACGTCGACGATGAAAAGCCAACTGTCAACGGCAAGAAGCATCCTCGCCAATACAATGTCGCGGGGCCATCTAACAACAACAACAAGAAGGACTAAATTAAGCAGGCTGTATATATCTCTGTTTATGTTGTCAATCTCATCGCAGACGGTTACTAATGTGTATTCGACAGAGATCTTCTACATTATCGCCCACATGTTGGTTTGTTGAACCGTGTGCCCTAATGAGCACACAATTTACAAAAAAAGACCGTATAGGCTGTCTATAATGATCGCAGACAATTCTGATTACCGACCAGTTTGTCGGGTATCACACACATCTTGTTACGCCGAATCGTTAGTGTTCACCTCAATCATCGCAAACGGTTCATCGGAGTGAACTATATGCCGTATATCGCACACACCTTGATCTGGCTGCCCGTTTCTGTTGTTCTGTCTCATCGCAAATAGTTCGTACAGATCAACTGTATGCCCCTCATCGCACACGCAACTAAAATCTGAACCATGTTTGATGTATCATTCATCGCAAATGTTTTGCATCTTTTTGACAGTTTTTTACATCACCGTTTGTGATTAATGCATCACACATAGTTTCGTCAAAGCGTCTCTGATCGTAGTGTCGCATTAGCAGCAACCTGTAGTAGTGCAGGAAGATAATTGAATGCGGCCATCATAAGCCAGGCGGCTCTTAAGGACGGGTCATGGGAGTGCAGCTCCAAAGAATACTTTGACTTAAAGATCATCTGGGCTTATTTGAAAGTCTTGTAATAGAATAGCTGTTTAACATAATGATTCGCCTTGTCATGCCATCGTGCATATCATTCAACTTCTTAGCAGAAGTATGTTGATGCATGTTGAACTGAGCCAAACATATGATTTGCACCACAACTCTTATCATTTCCTAAAAAAACAATCAACATTTATACTGGCGACTTATAAATCAATAGCCAGGTGGGTGAGAACCCCAACATTAGTAGCCTTTCACGACTAAAAATCACCATCTTAGCATTTCAAGCCAAAATGAACTGGCGACTAAGTGTCAAAAACCAAGGCGGGTGGTGACCAGAAATAGTCAAACATGAGTTGTAAAATACCAGTGATCTAACGTCTAAAACCAGGGCGGGTGGCAACCCGAAATAGTCAATCATAACTATCATAACCTGGAGCCACACAAGCCGGGGATTCATAATTTGTGCCAAAAACCAAAATTTGAGAGCATAAAAAACATGTGAAAATCAAAGCAGAAAATATGCAAATCTCAAATATTCACTTGGCCAGCTTTTAAGGCCTGACTGGAAAAATTGACTCACAGACCGCAATAGCCGTTGGCTCTCAGGCCTCATGTTTTCTTTCAAGGCTGCAACAGTCGTTGGCTCATAGGCCACAAGATTGCTTTCAAGGCCGTGACAACCATTGGCTCACATGCCACATGATTTCTTTCAAGGCCGCAATAGCCATTGGCTCGCAGGCCACATGATTGATTTCAAGGCCGCAACAGTCGTGGTTTATCCTAGCTCATTGTAAGCCGACTCTCACGTGACACAAGCCACCGTTGTAACCTCAACAAGTTCAGGGTCTTAAAAAAGATAGACTTTTAAGAGTTTGGCGGGTCACTTGGCTGATTAGCATGTTGCAAACAGGCAGGTAAAACCTATGAAAGTGGCACTCAAGCTAGTTAAGAAAGAATGAAAGCTAAACCAAGTGGTTGGAAGCCCCAAGTGACCATATGATCAATCAATAAAGGCTCGGATACACAGAGATGAAACGTCAGAGGCCCCGTAATTTGGGGATGTCAGCTTTATTATACTAATCATAAAAAGTTATATACACTGATTAAAGAATGTACAAAGATAAGAGCCAGCTGCTCAAGTATAGTAAGGCCGGAGATGGGCAATACTCCAGGGCCGTCGGGTCTCCTCTTTCGACTTGCGGGAATCCTTGTGCTCACGCACATCAATGATGTAATAAGACCCGTTGTTGAGATTCTTGCTGACCTCAAATGGTCCTTCCTAGGGAGGGGAGAGCTTATGCATCCCTGTTTGGTCTTGAATCAAACGGAGCACTAAGTCCCCCTCCTGAAAGGTTCGGCTTCGAACTCTACGACTGTGATAGCAACGTAGGTCTTGCTGATAAATCGCCGATCGAGATGCTGTGAGGTCTCGCTCTTCATCTAAATCATCAAGTGTGTTCTGACGTGCCAACTCATTATGAGCTTAAACATAAGCCGCCACCCTGGGCGAGTCATGACATATATCACTTGGCAAACCGCTTCTGCACTATAAACCATGAAGAAAGGTGTATAGCATGTTGATCTATTAGGGTGGTCCATATACTCTAGAGGACTGAAGGAAGCTCTTCCACCAAACAACCCGGAGTTCTTTGCAAAGGAACCATGAGCCGGGGCTTAATACCTCTCAAAAATTCCTGGTTAGCACGTTCGGCTTGGCTATTGGACTGGGGATGTACGACTGAAGAAACATCAAGCCTAATATGCTCTCTTTGACAAAACTCCTTCATAACACCTTTAGACAAATTTGTCCCATTATCAGTGACATATTACGAGGAAAACCAAAACAAAATATCAACTTCTTGACAAACTGAACTGCAGTCTCTGAGTCACACTTGCTGACTGGTTCTGCCTCAACCCACTTGGTAAATTTATCAACCACCACCAAAAGATGGGTCTTCTTATCTTTAGATCTTTTGAATGGTCCAACCATATCAAGCCCCCAGACTGCAAACGGCCATGTTATCGGGATCATCCGCAATTCCTGACTCAGCACATGAGCTTGTCTAGAATTTTTATGACACCCGTGACATTTGCTGAGAATATCCTCTCCATTAGCATGAGTCGTCAACCAATAAAACCCGTTCCAAAAAGCCTTAGCAACAAAAGATTTTGAGCCGACATGATGAACACAATTGCCTTCATGATTTCTTGTAGAATCTAGCGGACCTCCTCAAGAGAAATACAGCGTTGGAACACGTCCGTCACACTGTATCGATGTAACTTGCCGTTGACAATAGTCATAGACTTGGACCTCCAGGTAATCTGTCATGCCAATGTTTCATCATTAGGTAACTCGCCCCGGCTTATATAAGCCAGGTAGGGCAACATCCAATCCAGAATAATATGAAGAGCCGCCACCAGTTGCCCTCCAGGTCAGGTATAGCAATATCATACTCAAATGGTAATTTAACCGATGGGGTATGCAAAGCGTCAAGGAAGACATTAGGGGGCACCGGCTTACGCCGAGACCCGAGACGCGATAACGCATCAGCCACCTCATTCTTCCGTTGATCAATGTGATCCACCTGGTAACCTGTAAAATGACCAACAATGTTTTCGACCGCATGATGATAAGCCGCCATGAGCGGGTCTTTAGAACCCCACTTGCCCGAGACATGCCAAGCCACGAAATCTAAAATGCCCAGGCTCCGAACCCGGCTTAAATTCATCTCCATGGCCATACGAAGACCATGGAGCAAAGCTTCATACTCAGATGCATTGTTAGTACAAGGAAACATCAATATTAAAACATATCAAAATTTATCACCTCGTGGGGAAGTCAAAATAACTCCAGCCCCCGAGCCTTCTAGTTGTCTAGAGCCATCAAAGTGGATTATCCAATATGTGTTATCAGACTTTTCCTCAGGCATCTGCACCTCTATCCAATCATTAATAAAATCTAGCAGAGCTTGAGATTTGATAGCTGTCCTGGGCACATATTTCAAACCGTGAGGCCAAAGCTCAATTGCCCACTTGGCAACCCGGGTAGTGGCTTCTCTGTTTTGAATAATATTTCCCAAAGGAGTAGAGCTAACCACTTAATACGATGTCCAAGAAAATAGTGCTTCATCTTGCGACTTGCCATGAACACCCCATACACCAATTTCTACCAATGTTGGTATCTTTGCTTGGACTCAGTTAAAACCTCACTTATATAATAAGCCGGCCATTGGACTGGATATTCCTTACCCGCCTCCTTGCGCTCCATGGCAACTACTACACTGACAACTTTATTATTAGCCGCCACGTATAGGAGCAAAGGCTCTTTGTCAATCGGAGCAGCCAAGACCGGCGGCTCAGCCAACTGTTTCTTGAGAGCTTCAACCGCTTGATCCACTGCCTCACTCCAAATGAAATGGTCGGACTTCTTCATCATCTGATATAAGGGCAGAGCCTTTTCCCCTAGGCAAATTATGAACTGGTTTAAAGCCACCACACGAACCGCGAGACATTGAACGTCATTTACACATGCCGGCTTAGACAGTGAGGTGAGTTCCTTACGCTTCTCCGGGTTAGCTTCAATGCCCCGTTCTATGACTAGAAAACCTAACAGTTTACCTGCAGGCACACCAAAAACACATTTGGCCAGGTTAAGCATCATCTTGTAGATCCGGAGATTGTCAAATATTTCTTTTAAGTCGTCCAGAAGAGTCTCCTTCTTCCTAGTCTTGACCACAATGTCATCCACATAAGCATGCGCGTTACGCCCAGTCTGACTGTGAAGACAATTTTGAACACAGTGCTAGTAAGTCGCCTGGGCACTCTTAAGCCCAAAAGTCATAGAAACATATAAGAAAGCCCCAAAAGGACTGATGAACGACGTCTTCTCTTGGTCTTTTACTGCCATCTTGATATGATGATAACCAGAATATGCATCTAAGAAACACAAACTCTCACAACCAGATGTTGCATCAATGATTTGGTTGATACGGGGGAGAACAAATGGATCCATTGGACACGCCTTGTTGAGATCCGTGTAATCAATACCATACGGCACATGTCATCTTTCTTAAGTACCAGCACGGGATTGGCCAACCACTCAGGGTGGAAGACATCCACAATAAACCTAGCTGCAAAGAGTCGGGCCACTTCTTCTCCAATAGTTTTAAGTCGCTCGTCATTGAAATGACAAAGGAACTGTTTAACCATCTTAAACTTAGGATCTATATTAAGACCGTGCTCAACGAGCTCTCTCGGTACACCTGGCATGTCAGAAGGTTTCCATGCGAAAATGTCCTGATTCACATGGATAAACTCAATGAGCGCGCTTTCCTATTTGGGATCCATAGTAGCACTTATTGTAAACTGCTGAGATGAGTCGCCAAGAACAAAATCCACTTGCTTGGTATCGTCAACACATTTAAATTTCAACAACAGCTCTTGATCAATACTAGGATTCTTCAGAGGGGTCATATCAGCTGGGTCAACATTATATTTATAATAATTTAAATCCTTAGAGGCACAAGCCGACTCTGCATAAGACACGTCTCCTTCCTCGCACTCCAAAGTGATTTTTCGATCACCGTGGATCGTGATCAAACCTTTTTGCCCTGGCATCTTAAGATGGTAGTACACATAATAAGGTCGAGCCATAAATTTAGCATAAGCCGGTCGCCCAAACAAAGCATGATATAGACTCGTGATCTTGACTAACTCAAACCACAATGTTTCAGTCCTATAGTCATTGTGAGTGCCGAAGGTGACTTCTGATACATCTCCAATGCATCTATAATTTTTGATTGTTCCATTATATTATATTATATTATATTTTTTGGATGTTTAATGGGCTTTATTATGCACTTTTATATTATTTTTGGGACTAACCTACTAACCCAAGGCCTAGTGCAAATTGCTGTTTTTGGCCTATTTCAGTGTTTTGCAGAAAAGGGATATCAAACGGAGTCCAAATGGAATGAAACCTTCGCGAGGATCTTTTAGGAACAAACGCAACCCAGAAGACTTGGAGTACATGCCAGGAAAGTCATGAGGCGGCCACGAGGTAGGAGGGCACGCCTAGGGGGGTAGGCGCGCCCCCACCCTCATGGGCCCCTTGTAGCTTCACCGCCATACTTCTTCAGCCTATATATACTCATATACCCTGAAAACATCCGAGAGCACCATGAAACCCTATTTCCACTGCCGCAACCGTATGTACTTGTCAGATCCCATCTTGGGGCCTTGTCCGGAGCTCCACCGGCGGGGGAATCGATCACGGAGGGATTCTACATCAACACCATAGCCTCTCCGATGAGTTGTGGGTAGTTTACCACAGACCTTCAGGTCCATAGTTATTAACTAGATGCCTTCTTCTCTCTCTTTGGATCTCAATACAAAGTTCTCCTCGATCTTGTTGGAGATCTATTCGATGTAATTCTTTTTGTGGTGTGTTTGTCGAGATCCGATGAATTGTGGGTTTATGATCAAGATTATCTATGAACAATATGTGATTCTTCTCTGAATTCTTATATGCATGATTTAAGTATCTTTGCAAGTCTCTTCGAATTATCAGTTTGGTTTGGCCTACTAGATTGATCTTTCTTGCAATGAGAGAAGTGCTTAGCTTTGGGTTCAATCTTGTGATGTCCTCTCCCAGTGACAGCAGGGGCAACAAGGCACGTATTGTATTATTTCCATCGAGGATAAAAAGATGGGGTTTATATCTTCTTGCATGAGTTTATCCCTCTACATCATGTCATCTTGCTTAAGGGGTTACTCTGTTCTTATGAACTTAATACTCTAGATGCATGCTGTATAGCAGTTGATGTGTGGAGTAATAGTAGTAGATGCAGAATCGTTTCGGTCTACTTGTCACAGACGTGATGCCTATATACATGATCATGCCTAGATACTCTCATAACTATACGCTTTTCTATCAATTGCTCGACAAGTTCATGCATAGGAAGTATGCTAGATCTTGCTTGTCTTGCTAATTTGATTTTCACATGCTATACGATGTTCTCTTTGTGCTTCAATTCTTATCTTTCATGTGAGCATCATTGAATTCTAAAGCCTATCTTAATGGCTATAAAGAAAGAGCTTGTTGGGGGGCAACCCAATTTTATTTTCTTTGTTTTTTCTTATGCTTAGGAATAAATATTGCATCTAGCTTCTGTTTAGATGTGGTTTTTTGTTTTAGTTAGTGTTTGTGCCAAGTAGAACCTTTGGGAAGACTTGTGTGAAGTTTATATGATCTTGCTGTGAAAAACAGAATCGTTAGCGCTCGCTAAAATGGTCACCGGTAAACTGGAGTGTGCTATTTAGTTGATTCTTTTTGCAGATTATTAATAGACAAATTCCTCACGTTTACCAATTTATTTCAAATTTTTATAGTTACAAAAGTATGCGAAAGTTACAGATTACTACAGACTGTTCTGTATTTGAAAGATTTTGTTTTTCGTGTGTTGTTTGCTTATTTTGATGAATCTATGAGTAGTATTGGGGCGTATGAATCATAGAGAAGTTGGAATACAGTAGGTTTAACACCAATATAAACAAATATTGAGTTCATTATAGTACCTTTGAGTAGTGGTTTGTTTTCTTATACTAATGGAGCTCATGAGATTTTTGTCTAAGTTTTGTGTTGTGAAGTTTTCAAGTTTTGAGTATTGCTTTGATGGACTATGGAAAAAAGAGTGGAAAGAGCCTAAGCTTGGGGATTCCCAGTACACCCCAAGGTAAAATTAAAGGACAACCAAAAGCCTAAGCTTGGGGATGCCCCGGGAAGGCATCCCCTCTTTCGTCTTCATCTATCGGTAACTACACTCGGAGCTATATTTTTATTCACCACATGATATGTGCTTTACTTGGAGCGTCATGTATAATTTGAGTCTTTGCTTGTTAGTTTGCCATAATTATCCTTGCTGGACTCACCTTTTTGAGAGAGATAAATATGGACTAGGAATTGTTAGAACACTATGTGCGTCACTTATATCTTTTGAGTTGAATAGTTTTTGCTCTAGTGCTTCACTTATATCTTTTAGAGCACGGTGGTAATTATATTTTGTAGAAATTGTTGATCTCTCACACTTCACTTATATCCTTTTGAAATTCTATTAAAACAGCATGGTAATGTGCTTTGGCTATAAAACTAGCCTTCACATGATAGGCATCCAAGATCAATGTAGTAAAAGCTTTCATACTAAGTGCATTGGATATAAAGAGAAGTTGGATGCTTGATAATTGTTTTGAGATATGAGGATTGTGATATTAGAGTCATGCTAGTGGAGTTATTATGAAATTGAGAAATACTTGTGTTAAAGTTAGTGATTCCCGTAGCATGCACGTATGGTGAACCGCTATGTGACGAAGTTAGAGCATGAGGTATTTGTAGCGTGTCATCCTTTTTGTGGAGGTCGGTGGTGCACGATGGTTAACTCCTACCAACCTCCCCCTAGGAGCATGCGTTGATTGCTTTGTTTTGATGACTCGTAAATTGTTGCAATAAGTATATGAGTTCTTATGACTAATTTTGAGTCCATGGATTATACGCACTCTCACCCTTCCACCATTCCAGGCTCTCTTGTACCGCGCAACATTTGCCGGTACCATACACCCACTATATACCTTCCTCAAAACAGCCACCATATATCTTCCTCAAAACATCCACCATACCTACCTATCATGGCATTTCCATAGCCATTCCGAGATATATTGCCATGCAACTTTCCACCATTCCGTTCATATGACACACTTCATATTGTCATATTGCCATACAAGATCATGAAGTTGACATCGTATTTGTGGCAAAGCCACCATGCATAACTTTTCATACATGTCACTCTTGATTCATTGCAGATCCCGGTACACCGTCGGAGGCATTCATATAGAGTCATACTTTGTTCTAGTATCGAGTTGTAATATAGAGTTGTAAATCAAGTGTGATGATCATCATTATTAGAGCATTGTCCCATGTGAGGAATGGCCAAACAAAAGAAAAGGCCCCTCCAAAAAAAGGGACAATTGCTACTATCTTTTTCCACACTTGTGCTTCAAAGTAGCACCATGTTCTTCATGATAGAGAGTCTCATGTTTAGTCACTTTCATATACTAGTGGGAATTTTCATTATAGAACTTGGCTTGTATATTCCAACGATGGGCTTCCTCAAATGCCCTAGGTCTTCATGAGCAAGCAAGTTGGATGCACACCCACTTAGTTTCTTTTTTTGAGCTTTCATACATTTTAGCTCTAGTGCATCCGTTGCATGGCAATCCCTACTCACTCCCATTGATATCTATTGACGGGAATCTCCATAGACCATTGATACGCCTAGCCGATGTGAGACTATCTTCCTCATTTTTGTCTTCTCCACAACCACCACTCTATTCCACATAGTGCTATATCCATGGCTCACACTCATGTATTGCGTGAAAGTTGAATGGTTTGAAAGAATAGAGTATGAAAACAAGTGCTTGGCTGAAACCGGGGTTGTGCATGATATGAATATTTTGTGTGATGAAGAGGAAGCACAGCCAGACTATATGATTTTGTAGGGATAACTTTATTTAGCCATAGTATTTTGAGAAGTCAAGATTGCTTTGTTAGTATGCTTGAAGTATTATTATTTCTTATGTCAATGTAGACTTTTGTCTTGAATCTTTCAGATCTGAACATTCATTCCACAATTAAGAGAATTACATTGAAAACTATGTTGGTTAGCATTCCACATCAAAAATTCCGTTTTTATCATTTACCTACTCGAGGACGAGCAAGAATTAAGCTTGGGGATGCTTGATACGTCTCCAACGTATCTATAATTTTTTATTGTTGCATGCTATTATTTATGATGTTTTGGATGTTTAATGGGCTTTGCTATACACTTTTATATTATTTTTGGGACTAACCTATTAACCCAAAGGCCCAGTCCAGATTGCTGTTTTTTTGCCTATTTTAGGGTTTTACAGAAAAGGAATATCAAACGGATTCCAAACGGAATGAAACTTTGGGAGAGATTTTTTGGGGCAAAATATGCACGGGAGACTTGAGAACCACGAAGTAGGGCACACGTGGCATCCACGAGGGCGGGGGGTGCCCCCCCTACAGGACGTGCCCCCTGCCTCCTGGGCCCCACGTTTGGCCCCCATTGCCCTCCTTCCTCCTATATATACCTACGTACACTGAAACTATTAGAACAGCCGAGAAAACCCTAGTTCCGACGCCACAACCTTATGTTCCCATGAGATCCCATCTTGGGGCCTATTCCGGAGCTCCGCCGGAGGGGGGATCTACCACGGAGTGCTTCTACATCATCATCATCACCTCACCATGAGTTGTGAGTAGTTTACCACAGACCTTCGGGTCCATAGCTAGTATCTAGATGGCTTCTTCTCTCTCTTTGGATCTCAATACCAAGTTCTCCTCGGTCTTTGAGGAGATCTATTCGATGTAATCTCTTTTTGCGGTGTGTTTGTCGAGATCCGATGAATTGTGTGTTTATGATCAAGATTATCTATGAGAAATATTTGGTTCTTTTCTGAACTCTTTATGTGTGATTATAATATCCTTGCAAGTCTCTTCAAATTATTGGTTTGGTTTGGCCTACTAGATCTATAGTTCTTGCAATGGGAGAAGTGCTTGGCTTTGGGTTCAATCTTGCGGTGTCCTTTCCCAGTGACAGTAGGGGCAGCAAGGCTCGTATTGTATTGTTGCCACCGAGGATAAAAAGATGGGGTTTATATCATACTGCTTGAGTTTATCCCTCTACATCATGTCAACTTGCTTAAGGTGTCACTCTGTTCTTATGAACTTAATACTCTAGATGCATGCTGGATAGCGGTCGATGTGTGGAGTAATAGTAGTAGATGCAGAATCGTTTCAGTCTACTTGTTTCGGATGTGATGCCTATATATAATGATCATGCCTAGATATTCTCATTAATATTCGCTTTTCTATAAATTTCTCGACAGTAATTTATTCACCCACCGTAGAATTCCGCTATCATGAGAGAAGCCACTAGAGAAACCTATGGTCCCCGGGTCTATTCTCGACCTATCAATCTACAGTCTACTTTACTTTTACGCTTTTACTTTCTGTTCTTATATCCAAAAATACCAAAAATATCAAACTATCTTATCTATCAGATCTCACTTTCATAAGTGACTGTAAAGTAACCCCTTATCGCGTTGGCTGCGAAGTTTTATTTGTTTGTGCAGTTGCGAGGGACTCGTGCGTGGTCTCCTACTGGATTGATACCTTGGTTCTTGAAAACTGAGGAAAATACTTATGCTACTGTACTGCATCACCCTTTCCTCTTCAAGGGAATACAATGCAAGCTCGAGAAGTAGCAATTATCAACTTTGCATCTTTTATCATCAATACTATGAATATGTGTATCACTATGATCGAGATTCAATAAACCACTTACATTGGGTGTATGACCATGGAAGGTTTTATTCATGTAAACAGAACAATAATTATTCTCTGACTTAAATGACTAACCATATTGCAATAAACATGATCCAATCTTGTTAATGCTCAATGCAAACACCAAATAGAAATTATTTAGGCTCAACATTAATCCCGAATGTAGAGGTAGTGAGCGATGATGATCATATAAATCTTGGAACCACTTCCAACACACATCGTCACCTCACCCTTAACTAGTCTCCGTTTATTCTGCAACTCATGTTTTGAGTTAGTAATCTAAGCAACTGAACCAGTATCAAATACCCAGGGGATACTGCGAGCACTAGTAAGGAACACATCAATAACACATATATCAAATATACCTTTGTTCACTTTGCCATCCTTCTTATCCGCCAAATATTCGGGACCGTTCCGCTTCTAGTGACCATTACCCTTGCAGTAGAAGCACTCTGTCTCAGGCTTGGGTCTAGCTTTGGGATTCTTCACGGGAGTAGCTTGCTTGTCGTTCTTCTTGAAGTTCTCTTTCTTTCCCTTGCCCTTTTCTTGAAACTGGTGGTCTTATTAACCATCAACACTAGATGTTCTTTCTTGATTTCTACCTCCGCCGATTTCAACATCGCGAAGAACTTTGAGAATTATTTTCGTCATCCCTTGTATTGTATAGTTCATCACGAAGCTCTACTAGCTTAGTGATAGTGACTGGAGAAATCTGTCAATCACTTTCTTATCTCGAAGATTAACTCCCACTTGATTCAAGTCATTGTAGTACTCAGACATTCTGAGCACATGCTCACTGGCTGAGCCGTTCTCCTCCATCTTGTAGGCAAATTACCTGTCAGAGGTCTAATACCTCTCAACACGGGCATGAGCCTGAAATACCAATTTCAGATCTTGGAACATCTGATATGTTCTATGGCGTTCAAAAGATATTTTGAGCCTTGATTCTAAGTCGTAAAGCATGGCACACTAGACTATTAAGTAGTCATCAGACCGTGCTTGCCAAACGTTCATAACATGTGCATTAGCTTCTACAACATGTCTGTCATGTAGCGGTGCATCAAGGGCATATTTATTCTGTGTAGCAATGAGGATAATCCTCAAGTTATGGCCCAGTCCGTGTAGTTGCTACCATCATCTTTAAACTTAGCTTTCTCTAGGAACGTATCAAAAATAGGTGAGCTACATTTTGAGCTATTGATCTACAACATAATTTGCATAGACATTTTGACTAAGTTCATGATAAATTTTAGTTCAATTAATCAAATTACTAAAGAAATCCCACTTAAATTAACATCCCTCAAGTTATCTAAGTGATACATGATCCAAATAGACTAACCTATGTCCAATCATCTCGTGAGATGGGGTAGTCATCAAAAGTGGACATCTCTATGTTGATCATATCTACTATATGACTCATGTTCGACCTCGGTCTTTAGTGTTCCTATACCATGTCTGTACATGCTAGGCTCATCAAGTTTAACCCAAGTATTCTGGATGTGTAAATCTGGCTTACACCCGTTGTATGTGAACGTAGAGTCTATCACAGCCGATCATCACGAGGTGCTTCGAAACGACGAACTGTAGCAACAGTGCATACTTTAGGGAGAACACTTTTATCTTGAAATTAAGTGAAGGGGTCATCTTATAATTCTACCTCCGTTCTAATCAAAATAAGATGCATAGAGGATAAACATCACATGCAATCATAATATGTGAAATGATATGGCCATCATCATCTTGTGCTTTTGATCTCCATATCCAAAGCATCGTCATGACCTCCATCGTCACCAGCTC
Organism: Secale cereale; assembly: GCA_902687465.1. Taxonomy (NCBI): domain Eukaryota; kingdom Viridiplantae; phylum Streptophyta; class Magnoliopsida; order Poales; family Poaceae; genus Secale; species Secale cereale. Next base: position 503,136,854 of record LR738710.1, read on the forward strand.
GACCCCTTAATCTCCATCATTGTGTCGTGGTTGTCTTGCCAACTATTGCTTCTACAATCATTGCTAAATCATAGCGATAAAGTAAAGCAATTACATGTCTTGCATTTCATACAATAATTAAGAGAGACTCATAAGGCTCCTCCCGGTTGTCGATATTACAAAAACATGATCATCTCATACAATAACATATAACTCATCACGCATTGACCATATCACATCATAACATGCCCTGTAAATAAAAAAGTTAGACGTCCTCTACTTTGTTGTTGCAAGCTTTATGTGGATGCTCCGGGCTTTTAGTAAGAACCATTCCTACTTACGACAAAAACCAAAACGGTGATTTATCAAGTTTGTTGTTTTAACACTTTTCAAGGACCGACCGTAGTCAAATTTGATTCAACTAAAGTAGGAGAAACAGACACCCGCCAACCACCTTTATGCAAAACAAGTAGCATGTATGTTCGTGGAACTAGTCTCATGCACGTGGACATGTAAGGTTGGTCTGGGGCGCTTCATCTTACAATACCGCCGAATCAATATAAGATGTTGGTGGTAAGAAGTATGTGTTGGTAAACATAGCATGGGAAAAATTCTACGCACTCGCAATGATCTATCCATGGAGTTGCATAGCAATGAGCGGGAGTGTGTCTACGTACCCTCGTAGACCGTAAGCGGAAGCGTTTCACAACGCGTTTGATGTAGTTAAACTTCTTTGTGCTTCAACCGATCAAGTACCGTACACACGTCACCTCATTATTCTGCACATGTTCAGCTCGGTGACGTCCCTCGCCTTCTAGATCCAGCAAGATGTCGAGGTAGTAGATGAGTTTTGTCACAAGGACGGCATGGTGACGGTGACGGTGAAGTGATAACTGTAGGGCTTCGCCTAAGCACTACGAAAATATGACCGGGGTAGTAAACGATGGACGGGGGCGCCACACACAGCTAAGACAATGTTGTGTATCATTGTGAGGTGCCCATCCCCAGATTTATATATGTGGGAGGGAAGGGGAGGCAGCCAGGGTGCACCCTAGGGCTAGCCGCCGCCCCCTATGGGCCCTGCCTTGCCCTACGCGCCCCTTCCATGTATGCATAAGGGGGGAGGAAAGAGAGGGGAGAGGGAAGGAAGTGGGAATCCTAATCCACACTTTCCTTTCCCTTCCCCCTTTCGTTCTCCTCCTTAGGCCGACCACTATAGGGGGCGCACCAGCCCCTTGTAGGCTGGTGTGTTCCCTCTCTTAGCCCATAAGGCCCATGGAATTACCAGGGGTACTTGAAACACCATCTGGTGACCGGATAAGTACCCGATACCCCCCGGGACACTTCCGGTGTCCGAATACCATCGTCATATATAGCAACCTTTACCTCTCTACCATTTCGAGAATCCTCGTTGTGTCCGTGATCTCATCCGGGACTCCGAACAACATTTGGTAACCATATCACATAACTCATATAACACTATATCGTCAACGAACGTGAAGTGTGCGGAGAGAACTATGTATACATGACCGAGACACCTCTCCGGTCAATAACCAATAGCGGAACTAGCATGCCCATATTGGCTCGTGCATATTCTACGAACATCTTTATCGGGCGAACCGTTATGGCAACATACACAATTCCCTTTGTCCGTCGGTATGTTACTTGCCCAGTTTCGATCGTCGGTATCTCTATACCTAGTTCAATCTCGTTACCGGCATGTCTCTTTACTCGTTCCATAATACATCATTTCGTGACTAACTTTATTCGTCATTTTCTTGCAAGGCTTATTATGATGTGTATTACCGAGATGGCACAGAGATACCACTCCGATACTCGGAGTGACAAATCCTAATCTCGACTCGTGCCAACCCAAAAAAACACCTTCGGAGATACATATAGAGCATCTTTATAATCACCCAATTACGTTGTGACGTTTGATAGCACACAAGGAATTCCTCCGGTATGCGGGAGTTGCATGATCTCATAGTCAAAGGAATACGCATTTGACATACGTGAAAGCACTAGCAAAAAACTGTACGATCAAATGCTACACTAACTGATGGGTCTTGTCCATCACATAATTCTCCTAATGGTGTGATCCCGTTATGAAATGACAACTCGTGACCATGGTTATGAAACCTTAATAATCTCTAATTAACGAGCTAGTCTAGTAGAGGCTTACTAGGGACACGATGTTTCTTTATGTATTCACACATGTATTTAGGTTTCCAGTCAATACAAGTCTAGCATGAATATAAACCTTTATCATGAATAAGGAAATATAAAATAATAGAAACTTTATTATTGCGTCTAGGGCATATTTCCATTAGTCTCCCACTTGCACTAGAGTCAATAATCTAGATTACATTGTAATGAATCTAACACCCATGGATTTTTGGTGCAGGTCATGTTTTGCCCGTGGAAGTGGTTTAGTCAACGAGTCTGCAACATTCAGATACGTATGTACTTTGAAAATTTATATGTCGCCATCCTTGACCTTTACATGAATGGAATTGAAGCGTCTCTTGATTTGTTTTGTTCTCTTGTGAAACCTAGATTCCTTCGCCAAGGCAATTGCTCTAGTGTTGTCACAAAAGATTGTCATTAAACCCGATGCACTAGGTATCACACCTAGATCGGATATGAACTCCTTCATCCATACTCCTTCATGTGTTGCTTCCGAAGCAGCTATGTACTCCGCTTCACACGTAGATCCCGCCACGACGCTCTGCTTGGAGCTGCACCAACTGATAGCTCCACCATTCAATATAAATATGTATCTGGTCTGTTACTTAGAGTTATCCGGATCTATGTCGAAGCTAGCATCGACGTAACCCTTTACGACAAGCTCTTCGTCACCGCCACAAACGAGAAACATATCCTTGATCCTTTTCAAGTACATCAGGATGTTCTTGCCTACTATCCAGTGATCCACTCCTGGATTACTTTGGTACCTCCCTGCCAAAATGATGTTAAGGCACAAATCAGGTCTATTACACAACATAGCATACATGGTAGAACCTATGTCTGAGGCATATGAAATGACTTTCATTTTCTCTCTCTCTCTCTTCTGTAGTGGTCGGGCATTGAGTCTGACTCAATTTCACACCTTGTAGCACAGGCAAGAACCCTTTCTTTGACTGATCCATTTTGAACTTCTTCAAAACTTTTTCAAGGTATGTGCTTTGTAAAAGTCCTATTAAGCATCTTGATCTACGTCTATAGATCTTGATGCCCAATATATAAGCAGCTTCACCGTGGTCTTTCATTCAAAAATTCTTATTCAAGTATCCTTTTATGCTATCCAGAAATTCTACATCATTTCTAATCAACAATATGTCATCCACATATAATATCAGAAATACTATAGAGCTCCCACTCACTTTCTTGGAAATTATGGCTTCGCCGTAAGTCGGTATAAAACCATATGCTTTGATCACCTTATTAAAGCATATATTCCAACTCTGAGATGCTTGCACCAGTCCATAGATGGATCATTGGAGCTTGCACACTTTGTTAGCACCATTAGGATCGACAAAACATTCTAGTTTCATCATATACAACTCTTCTTTCAGATATCCATTGAGGAATGCATTCTTGACATCCATTAGCCAGATTTCATAATAATAAAATGCGGCAATTGCTAACATAATTTGGACAGACTTAAGCATCGCTACGGGTGATAAAGTCTCATCATAGTCAACTCCTTGAACTTGTCAAAAATCTTGAAACAAGTTGAGCTTTGTAGACAGTAACATTACCATCAGCGGCAGTCTTCTTATTGAAGATCCATTTATTCTCTAAGGCTTGCCAATCATCGGGCAAGTCCGCAAAAGTACATACTTTGTTCTCATACATGGATCCTATCTCAGATTTCACGGCCTCAAGCCATTTTAGGGAATCTGGGCTTATCATAGCTTCTTCATAGTTCGAAGGTTCGCCGTTGTCTAACAACATGACTTCCAGGACATGGTTACCGTACTACTCTGGTGCGGTACATGTTCTGGTCGACCTTCAAGGTTCAGTAGTGACTTGATCTGAAGTTTCATGATCATTATCATTAGCTTCTTAGTTGACATAGGCATCACGGGAATGGTTTTCTCTGATGATCTACAGTAAAATTCAAGTGAAGGTACAATTACCTCATCAAGTTCTACTTTCCTCGCACTCACTTCTTTTGAGAGAAACTCCATCTCTAGAAAGGACCCATTCTTAGCAACAAAAATCTTACCTTCGGATCTGTCGTAGAAGGTGTACCCAACAGTTTCTTTTGGGTATCCTATGAAGAAGCACTTCTCCGATTTGGGTTCGAGCTTATCAGGCTGAAGCTTTTTTACATAAGCAGTGCAACCCCAAACTTTAAGAAACAACAAATTTGGTTTCTTGCCAAACCATAGTTCATATGGTGTCGTCTCAGTGGATTTAGACGGTGCCCTATTTAATGTGAATGCGGTTGTCTCTAATGCATAACCCCAAAACGATAAAGGCAAATCAGTAGGAGACATCATAAAACACACCATATCCAATAGAGTACGGTTATGATGTTTGGACCCACCATTACGCTATGGTGTTCCAGGTGGCGTCAGCTGTGAAACTATTCCACATTGTTTCAAATGAAGACCCAACTCGTAACTCAAATATTCGCCTCCGCAATCGGATCGTAGAAACTTTATCTTCTTGTTACGACATTTGTGTACTTCACTCGGAAATTCTTTGAACTTTTTAAATGTTTCAGACTTGTGTTTCATCAAGTAGACATACTCATATCTCCTCAAATCATGTGTGAAGGTGAGAGAATAACGATACCTGCCGCATGCTTCAACACTCATCGGACTGCATACATTGGTATGTATTATTTCAATAAGTCATTAGCTCTCTCCGTTGTCCCGAGAACGGAGTTTTAGTCATCTTGACAATGAGGCATGGTTTGCAAGTATCAAATGATTCATAATCAAGCGATTCCAAAGGTCCATCGGCATGGAGTTTCTTCATGCGTTTTACACTAATATGACCTAAACGGCAGTGCCACAAGTATGTTGCACTATCATTATCAACTCTGCATCTTTTGGCATCAATACTATAAATATGTGTATCACTACAATCAAGATTCAACAAGAATAGACCATTCCTCAAGGGTGCATGACCATTGAAGATATTATTTATATAAATAGAACAACCATTATTCACTGACTTCAATGAATAACCATCTCGCATCAAACAAGATCCAGATATAATGTTCAGGCTCAACGCAGGCACCAAATAACAATTATTTAGGTTTGAAACTAATCCCGAAGGTAGATGTAGAGGTAGAGTGCCAACGGTGATCATATCGACCTTAGAACCATTCCATACGTAAATCATCACCTCATCCTTAGCCAATCTTTGTTTAATATGCAGATCTTGTTTAGAGTTGCAAATATGAGCAACCGAACCAGTATCAAATACCCATGCGCTGCTACGAGCACTAGTAAGGAACGCATCAATAACATGTATATCAAATATACCTTTGTTCACTTTGCCATCCTTCTTATCCGCGAAATACTTGGGGCAGTTCCACTTCTAGTGACCATTGCCTTTGCAGCGGAAGCACTCAGTTTCAGGATTAGGACTAGCTTTGGGTTTCTTCATGCGAGTGGCAACCTGTTTGATGTTCTTCTTTAAGTTCCCTTTCTTTCCTTTGCCCTTTTTGTTGAAACTAGTGGTCTTGTTAACCATCAACACTTGATGCTCTTTCTTGATTTCTACCTCCGCCGATTTTAGCATCACGAAGAGCTCGGGAATTGTCTTATCCATCGCTTGTATATTATAGTTCATCATGAAGCCTTTGTAGCTTGGTGGAAGTGATTGAAGAAGTTTGTCAATAACACTCTCGTCATTGCGTGTCTGCGGGCCGCGACGCGCTCCTATCACGGCCAAGTACGGCCCAGCTACCCAAGACCCTCGTGAGGAGAACGACATCGAGACCCCCTTAGGAGCAGCCTCGGCTAGGTTGCTCCAGAGGGGCGGAGAGTCCAAGGCCAAGCCGTCCTCAAGAGGATGCAGTGATGCAAGCAGTGATGCTTCGCTCCAGCGGGTGCCAGCGCGTGCCAGCGGCGCAGTTGCCTTTTTGGTGCAAAGGAGACTGCGCAGACGCAGGTTCCCAATGAGCGGGACAAAGGTTTCCCCTTCGGTGCAACAAGACCGACACCGCAAGGACGAGAGGGAGGATGTCACCATCGAGACCACCACTGGGTCACCGCCTGATCCTTTTGCCCGCGAAAACCGCTTTTGTCAGGACAAGAACGTCCTTGTGTTCTCGCTCAAAATGGCCGTTGTGGGATCCCTTCCCGCCTAAACATTTCGGGGGAAGAGGACCCTGGCCGCCTATATAAGTAGCTAGGATCTCCACTATGGAGGGGAAAAAATTAGGATTAGATCCAGAAAATCAGCCATCGCACAAAGGAGCAAGAACCCTTGCCTCCTGACCCTCCTGAGCTCAGGAAGCAGTGTGCTCATTCATACTTGAGGCCAATCCACCAAAGCAGGAAGTAGGGTTTTACACTGCGAGGTGGCCTGAACTTGGGTAAACTCTTGTGTGCTTTACTTGTTGTTCGCTGGAATCTCTTCACTGGACGAGGGCGAGACGCTAGGTAGATGTGAGTGGGAGAGATCTTCGTTCACACCCCTGTGTTCGAACTTCTTGGGTTTGCGGAGCCCGTAATCCGAAATTTGGCGCACCAGGTAGGGGGTGTGTCGATATCTCGCCTCTCCGACGACCTCGTCCCGCTCTTGTCGTCGACTTCGCTCCGCTGCCATGGTGGACACACGCCGAGCACACGCCGACCGCCGCGCCGCGAACGTCGCTCAGACGGCGCCCGCGGGCAATGGTGCGCTGCTCCGCCCCAACTCGCCGGTCGCCAACGCCGCCACCGACCCGGCCGTGCATGAGCAGCAGGACTCGTCGCTGCCGCTATCCGTGCACCGCGATGGCCGCACAGCGACCCCGTCACCCTTGCCGATTGCGGCGTCGTCCTCGCTGATCCGCCATGGGACGGTCTACCAGCAGCCTGCGTTATTGATGGCGCGGGACCTCCTGCGCTACCGCCCGGCAGACGACCTCTACGACGAGTGGCTCCACCGCATCACCGAGCTCATCAACACCGCCGGGATGGTACCTGCACCAACTCACTCCTCTCGTCCCACGTCGCCCATGGTGGGGAACGAGGGCCATGGTGTCCCGGCTCCACCTCCACTCTACGGCGCCGCCAGGAGATCAGGCGCGAGGCTCCGCGGCGTGAGCCTCCCCGCAGGGCCCCTGCGTGACGAGGAGAGCTGCCAGGTGATCCCGCATCCCCGCGCAGGAGCTCGCGGGCCCCTTGTCCTGCAGCACCAAGACCGCGCACCACAGGAGGTGGCGGTGCCAGCGCCCCAAGAACCAGCACCGCAGGCGCAGGGGGCGCTTGCAATCATGAGTGTGGCTGGATGTCGTGCCTTAGCTCCCGAGCTACGGCGCCTCGTCTGGCCCGGCAAGTTCAAGCCGGATCTGCCTCCGTGCTACGATGGCACCACCGACCCCACAGAGTTCCTCCACCTCTACGAGCTGAGCATCGAGGCGTCCAACGGCACCGAGCTGGTCATGGCGAACATGTTCCCCATGGCTCTCAAGGATGGCGCACGTTACTGGCTCCTGAACCTCCCTGTGGGATCCATCTCCTCCTGGGGGGAGCTTCGTGAGTGTTTTGTTGCCAAATTCCAGGGCACCCGCGACCGAGCCCCGACGGCCACGAATCTGCGCCGCGTGAGGCAGCAGCCGAGGGAGACCCTGCAAAAGTACATCCAACGTTTCAACACCATGCGCCTCCGGATCCCAGGGTCTCGGACGAGGCCATCATCTCGGCGTTCTCGATGGTGTCTGCGACGTCAGGATGAGGGAGGAGCTCGCCATCCATGAGGACCTCTGCACATCCCTCGAGATGTTCAAGCTCGCGGCAAAGTGTGCCAGGGCGGAGGAAGGACGCCTCTCCCTCCAAGAGCTGCCCAAAGCGGAGGCAGATGACAAGAAGGCCAAGGCCAAAGAAGCAAAGCGCAAGGGACCCACCGTGCTGGCTGCAGAGCTAGAAGTGAAGCGTGGCTGCGGCTACAACGACCCCCAGAGACAACCATCAGTACTGCGTCTTCCACGATGTCCATAGCCACAACACCAGCGACTGCTAGGAACTCAGGGCGATGCGCGACGGGCGCGTCGGGGAGCGCCCTGAGTGCGACAACCATGGCAACGGCCGCGGAGGAGGCCGTGGTGGAGGACGCTGGGTCGGCAGGATCTCACGCCAAGGGTGGCGTGAGCAGCCTCGTGAAGACCACTGGCAGGAGAAGCCTCGTGATGCCCCTGGCGCGACCAGCCTCATGAGGGTCGTCATCAGGGCAACGGAGGTCTGCCTCCGCTGCCACCACCGCTAAGAAGGAACGAAGACAACCGCCAGGGAGATGGAGCAGGGGGCTTTCAGGAGTCGCGTGCGGTTGCATGCATCTTGGGAGGAGCCCATGCTCCCACTTCCCATCGCATCTTCAAGCAGTTCGCTCGCGAGGTGAACGCGGCGCTTCGCAGGCCTGACGCCGCGCGCAACCTCAGGTAGACCAAGTAGGTCATCGCTTTCGACCCCAAGGACCAGCTCAAGTGCACCGCAGCCCCATGTGCTCTCCCGATGCTCTGCACTCCGACCATCAGCAACGTCCTTGTGACCAAGACCATCATCGACGGAAGAGCAGGGCTCAACGTCCTCTCTGTCCATACCTTCGAGACGCTCCAGGTCCCCTAAGATCAGCTCCACCCGACCAAGCCATTCTACGGAGCTCCGGATGGCTCCACACTGCCAATGGGGCAGGTCCGCCTCCCCGTCACCTTCGGTGACCGCGACAACTATCACACCGAGCTCATCTACTTCGACGCCGCCAACATCCACCTCCCGTACAACACCATCCTTGGGTATCCTGCCCTCGCCAAGTTCATGGCAGTGACCCATCACAGCTACAACGTCCTCAAGATGCACGGGAGTGGAGGAGTCATTACGATCGCCTCTGACGAGAAGGAAGCAGTGCGTTCCCTAGAGCACGCCTACCAGACCGTGGTGGTCGAGAGCTCCGATTAGGATGGAACCGTCTTCGCCCTACAGACCGCCCCCAAGAAGAAGAAGAACATGTCCGCCAATGGACCTCGGGACGCAGGGGCTCCTGACGGTTCCGCCTCAGGACTCGTGCTTGCCGACGAGGCGCCCTCCACCCTCGCATAGGGAGGCGCGGCCGACGCCCCTCTCAGGACGGGCTCGGGGGCTCTCCTCTAAAGTGTCTCTGGCCTGACCAGCGTCTCGAGGGAGGTGTTCGGGCACCACCTGCAGGTGTGCCTCAACACGCGTTTTGTGAGCCCAGCGTGAGCCGTACAACGCTGGGGGCTCAGGACTTCATCTACCAGGTTACCTAGGAACTTCAGTACGCAAGGCTCATACGCGGTGGGCGTAACCGCACGATGCCAAGCTCACCTACCCGCAAACCGAGCGACCACTTCCGCGTCTGCATTGACGTCGTGGGTCTCAACCGAGCCGCTTCTTTGGAGCCCTTCTGGCCGACGGCAGTCGGCCGGAGGAGGGCTCTCCCCTGCAGCTACATCTGCACGCTCTTGGGCTTCCGCAAGACAGCTGCCACGTTCCAGCGCCTCGCGCGAGAGGCTTTGGGGGCTCGGGAGGCTCAGTGGCAGGCGGTCCAGACGGAGCGAGAGCCGGACCCCCGTGACCACTGAGGGCCTCCGGAGCCCCTGGGCCTCAGGAGCCCGACGATCCTCAGGAGCAACCTGCACGGCTTGCATCTTCACCTACCCCAGCTCTTCTTCGACAAGTGTCAGGTGACGTCTGACGTATTCAATCGAGGGCGCCCCACGGGCTGCATCATCCTCGAGCTGCTGGGGGCTCTCCCCCTGCAGCTGTCTCTTTTTGCGCATGAATCAAAGCTAGTTGCTTCTTCCTATTTGCATTATCTATATGCTTGGCATTCTCACCGCCACTAAGGTCATGAGCCCTTGCGAGCCCACTCGCGACCGCCCCACGATTAAGGACTGGCACGGCGTCTGTGCTTGGGTCCGTCCCTACAGCGTCACTAAATCCAAGGGCTGAGCTCTGTCTCGCGAGCCATTCCCGTGACATCACCTCCCGCGGTCCTTGGTGCCTTGTTCTCGCATGGGCTAATCATGGATGGGTAAGTAGGGGCCTGTGGCAGGTGCCTCACTCACGTGGGAACCGCGCGCCGGTTGTTTTTCTTTTGGTGAGAAGACTGGCACGGCGTCTGTGCTCGGGTCCGTCCCTGCAGCGTCGATAAATCCAACGGCTGAGCTCTGTCTTACGGGCCGGTCCCGCTAACGTCACCTCTTGGGGTCATTGGTGCTGCAACCTTCTCATGTGATGCCCTCTAGAGATGCACTTGGCATAGGTCGACACAACTCCTCTCTTTTCACATTTTGCAGAAGAAGACTCAGGCGCAACCGGCCTCAGGGTAGGGTCTCGTGAGTGATGCATAAGCTCACGGGAACTTCCTTAGAGTAATTCAGCTCATCCTCAGGAGGGCCCATATACACCTTGCTTGTCTTGCCATGCAAGCCACGTGTCAGGACGGGGCTGTACACGCCCGGAAGTCTCTCCCGGTGGGAGGCTCCCTCCCATGGTCCAGTGGAAGTGCCATGCTTCGCGCTGGCAGAACAAATCGAGGAGCGGTTATGCCCACGAACCAGTGGAAGCACCAAGCTCCGCGCTGGCTGCTACGACCGAGGCGCGGTTATGCCCACACTCCGCGCAAGTGTGGTAGCTCTATGCTCCACGCTAGTTATAAACAACTGAGGGCGGCCCCCAGCGGTCGCACCAACCTCAGGGAGCTTTTCAGCGCACGACGCTCACAGCTTCTCCTTGGATAGGTGTCGTGAGGGGGGCTAGGCACGGGGGCTATGCTCAGGTCACGCCTGACAGACGCCACCGTACCAGGTGCCCAGACACCTGGCTTTCTCGCGCCCCCATCCTAGGAGAAGGCTCGTGAGCAAGGTATGGTGCTCGTTATCCCTTGTGAGATCCATTCGTATGTCAAGGGGGACCCCTAGGCATCGCGACCCAGGGGCCTCACTAGCCACATAGCTCTCATTCTTTGAGTCTAGTTATTACGATAACCCTGGTCACCCGGAGGGTCAATGGTGATCGAGGTATGCGCGGGGCTGGGCCCTGCCAACGCAGAATGCAAACGGGATCGCTTGAACATCAAGGGGGACCCCTGGGCATTGCGACCCAGGGGCCTCACTAGCCACGTAGCCCCTCATTCCTTGAGTCTAGTAATTACGATAACCCCGGTCGCCCGGAGGGCTCAATGGTGATCGAGGTATGCGCGGGGTTGGGCCCTGCCGATGCAAAGCACCTAAGCAAACATGAAAGGAAGCAAGCACGGAAATCATCAAGTTCAAATCTGTCACACCCTGCATTTTGTAATATGTTATTTGCATCAATGAAGCATGAAAATTTGAACCAGCAATTTTTTTTAGCATCATTTGGCTTTTATTTGGAATTGAGTTTTTCTTCATGTGCTTTTTATGTGCTCATTAAATTCAACTATTACCTCTTGTAGAATTCATCTCCATACCCAAAACTTCTGCCCAATGATCATGCCAAGTGTTATATAACAGTATAGTATTTTCTTACAAAATTAATTTGGCCAAAATGTATTTTATAAATTTAATATTCCTAAAACCCCTGAATTGAGGTTTGCACTGCAAGTGCTTGATTTAGGATGAGAAAATTATTTCAAAAGGTGTATTTGAGACCTAGTAGTCATAGGGCTCCCACAAACCACAAAAGTATAATTTTAAAAGTTATTTTCCTATTTTATTTAAAAGCTTTTTCTTAAGGCCAGAAATGGTCTTTAATAGGGAAAAATTATTTAAGTATTTCAAAAATATTTGCCAAAATTCAGGGAGACTCATAGGACATATATTGTCCATATATAAGAGTTTCAACACTTGGTCATGCTCAAACTAATGGGCTAAACCCTCTAAAACCCTTTCTGGATATTTCAAACTTTTAAACTATTTACAAAGGAAACATTCTCCAAAAATTCCAGGGAAATTCTATCATGTCATATATGGCATACTTGATGATCTTGCCAAGTCCCATGCCTTGGGAAGCAAGAAAACATCCTCAAAACCCTTCATAACCATTCTGTCCATATTTGAAGTTTGAGCAACTCTACATTGCCAAACTTGTCCAAATGCTCTCCAACTTGGTGCACATGCTAGAATGGCCTAATAAGGCATCTAGACCAAGTGGCACGAGATTTGGAGTAGGGCAACTTGATCAGAATACCCCAAAACCCTTTCTGTTCAAATGCAAATTTGAACAACTTTACATTACCAACTTTTTACCTGGAGCTTCAAACTTTGTGGGCATGATCAATACCCCAAATGATGAAACTAAACCAAGTGGTGCATCAAGGGGAGATGATTAGCTTGACTCAAACAAGATGAAGCCATTTCTGTTGATTTTTAGGGTTCACCAAAGTTACATTGGCTAGTTTCTTCAAATGAGCCCAAATTTGGTGAAACACCCTATTTTCATATGCCATTCAATCCTGTTAAGTGTCATGGCATGTGGAAGTCATTTGCTTGACCAAACCTTGATCAAATACCTTCTGCAATTTTACCAAAACTACCATCTTGACCCCTTTTACTATTTACCTTGGCCTCAACTTTCTACCACAGCTTCATCTGGTTACTATCTACCTCCAGCAACTCCCCCGTGTCCCCAGCACCATGATTGAGGGGTGAAAACCCTAGTTCATCTTGCTGGACAGCCATTTTCTACCAAGTTACCAGCTTCTCTTCTCTCTCACATCATCTCCAGAGCATCCAAAGGCTCACCCGTGTTGCTTGCATCACCCTGGACCCCCCAGACACAGTGGACGCGCCCAGAGGGCCAATGGCATGCCATGGCATGCTATAAGGCCGCTCCAGAGCGCGCTACAGTGCACCCCCGCACTGTAGCTTCGCCCAATCGCCTACCCCCGACAGCCTCGAGCTCTCCCCTCGCGCCAGTCGATGCCCCTCGATGTCCGCGACCTCCCCCGGTGCTGTCCCCCTCTTCCTCCGCCCTCCAGTGGACGTCTCCACACGCGCGCTGGCCGCTCGAAGCCTCCACTCTTCGGCCTCGCACGCGCGCGCCATATGGAAGCCTCCCCGCTCCTCCTCTCTCTTCCCTCCGCCCTGGAGATCGTCCAGCAACGCCACAGACTCACTCCCGTCGCCTCCCGTGCACTGTGGCTTCGAGCAGGAGCTCGCCGGCGCACAGGTCCACGGGACCTCGCCGCACCCCTATAAATAGGGCCCCCCGAGCCCTCCACTCTGCACCAAAAACCTCCCCTCACCCCCAGCAACACGCCAGTACCACTCAATCATCCCCAGAGAGCCCCTGTGCTCGGGATCGACCGGAGCTCCGCCGCGTCGGGCAACCGGCGATCTCGCAGTACGAGCCCTCTCAGCTCTTCCTTCTGCTCGATTTGGAACCACCGCACCCCACTGATACTTTCCCCTCGCTTTTCCCCCTCTGCAGCTGCCGGAAACAAGCTGGCCAGCGACCTCCCGACGACCCTCCCCCGTCCCACCTCGCCGCCGGCGAACCAGGCCTCCCCGGCGAGTCGCACCACCACCACTGCATCCACGACTCGCTGCTGAGTCCATCCCTGCCGTCCGTTTGCCCCACCGTGCCCGGATTCGCCGCCGGTGAGCTCGCCGTCGTCGTGGCCGAGTGGTTGGAGATGACAGGCGGGCCCCGCCTGTCATCCTCACCGCCCTCTCTCTCCCCTCGCAGCCGCTGACCGCCGGGCCCCGCCCGTCAGGTTTGAAATCCTGACGTGCGCGCGCTGGCGCCCGAGCGGCTGGGCTCTTCGCCCTGGGCCGTGCACTTTGGCCACTCTGGCCCAGTTGCACAGGGCCTTTTCTTCTTTTTCTTTTCTGTAAAACTTCAAATAATTTTACAGAAATGAATATTAGTCCAAATAAATTAATTCCAACTCCTAAAATCTTGTAATATTCCAACCTATTTAATGGTGTCACTTTCATGCATATCCATGAAACTTTTCTGTTCTGTTCAAATTTAAATTCAAATTTGAGAAATAAAACTCCTGTTCTAAAATCCTTAGATTCCATTCTGTCACTCCAAAACTCCAACTAAGAATTTTTGCCATCTTAGTTTTCCCTCTAGTATTTAACAAAAATAAGTTGACATTTTTCTGAGCACTTTGATTTTTCTGTTTTCATTGTGGTCTTATTTTCCCGTTGTTATTTTGCGATGATTAGATCCCGTATTTGACGAAGTTGCTGAAGAAGGAGGAGGAGAAGGATTTGAAGACTTTGAAGACCAAGCCAATCCAGGCAAGCAGCCCTTTGACCATGATACACTTGTTCTTCAGAACCCGTTTGTTTCCGATGCATGACGATAGAGTTACGGTGGTGACCTAGTTGAAACCACCATATTATGCATGCTTTACTCATGATCTTGCTATGTGCTAGATGCAATGCATTTGGTTAGAAATGATGCTTAGAGATGCATGTGTGCCATGATACCTTCGTGGTTGCATTCTTTTCGAAAAACCCCGTCGGGTGCCATTCATGCCTGAGGGAGATGATGAGATGGGTAACCACTTGATGACGAAGTGGTGTACCGAGACAAGTATGTGTGATGTTTTTCAAACGGATTGGTTTAAGTTGCGACCGTTATTCCAACCATACATGTGCAACCACTCTACCCCTTATGGGACGGGGCGTTATTGATTACTTAGGCCGATACTAGCATGGTGCCCGCATTACTAGTGACGGGAAGACTTGAGGTCTTTCCCGGGACGGGGTCGTGCTTGGATAGACGACCATGACTGTTTTTACAGGGCACCGGACACACCGTTGGTCCCTTCGGGTACGTGTGATATTGAAAGTAGGGCAAGTCCCGTAATCTAATGTTTGTACTCGAGGGTCGTGTACCAACGAGTGGACTCTATGTTAGTGTCGTCTAAGGAAAGATAATGGCCGGGTGCTTCCCCCGAGTACTTGAGGTACTGCGGGATCGTGGGTGACACGAAAGCTTCCCGGATCTTGTGGGTAAAGTGCGCAACCTCTACAGAGTGTAAAACTATTCGAATAGCCGTGTCCACGGTCAAGGACAGTTGGGTAACCGCTCTTGGGCTACGTCCAATGTTTGCGAAACCTTGTGTGTGTGTGTGTATGGTGAGTCAAGGAGGTGACTTGACTCGATGAGATGAATCATATTCATGTTGTTATCGGTAACCTGTTTTCGAGGTTACGTGAACTCGTTGATGCATACACTTGGTGGTAGAATATTTATTCTAGCTCATAGCTAGATTGTTCATTGTTGTTCAATTGCATTGTTACTTTGAACCAAAACATGGGTTGCTTGCGAGTACATTCAAAGTACTCATTGGCTTGCCACTGGTTATTTAATTGGCCAGGCATGGAGGAACAGGAATATGAAGAAGAGTTCTTTGGAGACGAACATGCGAACTAGGAGGCTATCCTAGTCAGAATGCATGTAGGGTTAAGGCAGATGGCATGGGTTCTACCTATCATCGAATACTTCCGCTATTTGAGTTATTTGCTATTTAGCCCTTGAGGCTTTATCTATGTAAGACTTGGGCATAATGGCCTTAATTTGTGTAAGACGATATGTATGGATGTAAGACTCTTGTTATTCAGCTTCTGTGTGTTCAGTGAGCATTGATCTCTGGGATCACTGTACACGTGCATTCCGTGATCTCTACTTCTAAGTCGGGGTCCCCACAGAGCGGGTATCAGAGCCATCCTGACTGTAGGAAGCCTTAGTTTGCATGGGCGTTAGTTAGATGAGACCCCTTTTCAAAAACCTTCTGAACCTCTCTTCTTTTCTAAACCTGAGATTTCATCAGCTTATTAACCCCTCCTATTCAACCTTGGTAGATGGCCGCTGTACCTGAGGAGCACCTGACCACTGGGTTTCCTTTGCTTCTCGAGGATAGCCTCCAGGAGTGTCAGTTCCACCGAGCGCCCATCCTCACATACCTTGAGCATTGGGTTAGCGACATTGAGGTGGAATACCATGTGGGTGTGATCGTGAAGGCAAACGATCCTCCCACAAGTTGGTTCTTCGAGGGACCCCAGATGGCAACACTACCTCTCGCTGTCGAGGCTGCTGCACTCAAGGCACTAACCCGTCTCCGCGAGCTTCTTCCGGAGATGGCAGCCAAGATGACAACCCGCTTCTTACCTTACCGGAAGGAAGGTGAAGATGAAAGCAGCGCACTAGCCCCTCCACTGAAGGAAGGACTCTCGCTTCGGTTCCAGACCTACTTCAGTCTATGTGCCGACAGCTTGGCACAAGACTTGGCCTCGGAATCAATGAAGCTTCGAGAAGAACTTCACAAGACCAATGCACTTCTTCGCCGAGCTCAAGAGAAGACAAATAGGATCAAGAAAGAAGGAGCACCTTCTGGACAGTCCGCTATCGCATACCGAGGCGGAAGGCCCTCCAAGGATGTATCTTCCAAGAATGAAGAACCACATCGGCGACGCCGGATGACGGCAAGGGAATATTGCAAGCTTTTCCCTACACCACCGACGAAGCATCGTCGTATCCAACTCCTCCACTCCCCCACACCCTCAAGTGACAAGGGGGCCCAGACAGATGAAGACAAGGAGGAAGACCCAGAAGAGCCGGAATACGCGACCGAGCATTCCACCGCCTAGGCATTATTCGCTACTCGGATATGCTAGTTGTGACCTCTACGGTAGGATAGGTCGTGTAACCCCTATGCGCAGTCGAGTCCTTGTATGGTTCATATGAAACCATCTAGTGTTTGCTTTTGTTGTGTTTGGATGTATGTCGTGTTCTTCCTTCAGGAATGTGTAAACGACTGCATCACCCGTTTGGATTTTTAATGAATGTGTTTTGGCCTTTCGGCCCTTGCATGATTTGGTTAGTGTCACACCCACCCCCTTACTAGGCACCCATCTATCTTGCTTTCCCTCTTCCAAGTCATGAGACCTTTTACCGCTCCAACAGGATGCCTGTTGTAACTCGTACTGGTACCTCTACCCAGCAGCCTGAAGCCGGAGCATCCGCTCAGTCAGAGGCAGGCCACGACCAAACCAACGACCGAGCTCCACCACCACCACCTCCTCCGAACATGGACATGGCTCAGCTTCTCCAAGCTTTCCGAGAGGAACGCCAAGCCAACACTGCAGCCCTTCAGTTGATTGCTCAAGCTGTCACCAACAACCGCCAGCCAGCGGGGAATGGCAATGGACGTTCCACGTTGGCAGAGTTCAAGAAGCATGCACCGCCAACTTTCATCGAGACTGCTGAACCCCTGGATGCAGACGACTGGGTCCGCACCATTGAGGACTTATTGGAACTAGTCGGATACACCGAAGACCGTGAGAAGGTGGCTTATGCAGCCCACTTCCTCGGGGGGACTGCTAGAGCTTGGTGGGATGGATTCAAGGTCATGCATGCTGAACAAGACATCACTTGGGTTAACTTCAAGGAAGAATTCTGCAAAGCCCACATTCCTTCCGGAATCATGGCCATCAAAAAGCGTGAGTTCCAAGCCCTGAAGCAAGGAAGTGGCACTGTCAAGGAGTACATGCAGAAGTTCAGTGTTCTGTCAAGGTATGCCCCTGAAGATGTCAGCACTGATGCTGCAAAAAGGGAGCGCTTCATGGAAGGCCTCAACCAGACTCTGTAGTATTCGCTTGTCGTGTGCGACTGCCCAACCTTCCCTGACCTGGTGAACAAAGCACTTATGCTTGAAGACAAGCGGCGTGCTTTGGAAGACACTCGCAAGCGCAAGATGGTCAGAAAGGGAAGTTCCAGCAACCAGAAGCCTCGTCCGTGGCAGTCAGCCCCGGCCAAGCCAACCTATCAGCAACCAAGAGCTCCTGCACCTCGCACCAACTTTCAGCCTCAGCAGTATGCCAACCCAAGGCCAGCTTTCAACCCCAATAACAGTGGTGGCAACAAGATCAACAATCCAAACCAAGTCACTTGCTTTGGATGTGGTCAGTCAGGACACATCTCAAGGGTGTGCCCTAACAAGAAGCCAGATGCCCCGCGCCCCAATGCGTAGAACCCAGGACAAGGCCGCGGGATGCCACCAAGGAACCCAACTCCTCGCAACCCGCCTAACTATAGGAAGGGGTGTGTGAATCACGTCACTGCTGAAGAAGCCCAGGAAGACCCGGACGTCGTGCTGGGTACGTTCCTTGTCAACTCAGCACCTGCAACTGTCTTGTTTGATTCTGGAGCAACGCATTCATTTATCACTCAAAGATTTGCATTAAAAAGTGGCATGACCCCTACACCCCTGAATAACCCTATGGTGGTACAAACCCCCGGAGTAGAGATGAGAGCCAAGATAGGCTGTAAAGGAGTCAGTATTACCATTAACGGTGTAGATTTCCTAGCAGACGTCATCGTCCTGAGATCACAAGGCTTGGATGTGATCCTAGGCATGAATTGGCTCAGCAAGCACCAAGGCTTGTTAGACTGTGCCAATCGGACAGTCACTGTGACCAATGACCAAGGAGTCGAAGTCAAGTTTGCTTCCAACTCCTCTTCCGCTCAAGCCGTTCAAGTCAAATGTCTGTCTGAAGTCAGGCTGGAGCAAGTACCGGTGGTATGCGAGTATCCTGATGTCTTTCCGGATGAACTACCGGGAATGCCCCTTGACCGTGACATTGATTTCAGCATCGAGCTCGTGCCCGGGGCAGGACCCATCTATAAGAAGCCTTATAGAATGGGGACAGAAGAATTAGCCGAGTTGAAGAAGCGGCTGGAAGAGCAGCTGAGGAAGGGATTTATCCGCCCAAGTGCCTCCCCTTGGGGATCTCCTGTTCTGTTTGTGGCAAAGAGGGATGGTAACATCCGCTTATGCATTGACTATCGTTCCCTCAATGAAGTTACAATCAAGAACAAATATCCACTTCCCAAGATCGAAGATCTGTTTGATCAGCTCAGCGGAGCCAAGGTGTTCTCCAAGATCGACCTCAGATCTGGGTACTACCAGCTAAAGATCAGACCCCAAGATATTCCGAAGACGGCATTCGTAACCAGATATGGCCTGTATGAGTGCACGGTCATGTCCTTTTGTTTAACCAATG
The DNA here is from genome assembly GCA_902687465.1 of Secale cereale. Classification (NCBI taxonomy): domain Eukaryota; kingdom Viridiplantae; phylum Streptophyta; class Magnoliopsida; order Poales; family Poaceae; genus Secale; species Secale cereale. The sequence continues at coordinate 503,156,031 of LR738710.1, forward strand.
CCCCAGCTTACTTCATGTATCTCATGAATAAAGTCTTCATGGAATATTTGGACAAGTTCGTTGTTGTCTTCATTGATGACATTTTTGTCTTCTCGAAGACGGAGGAAGAGCACGAGCAACATTTGAGGATGGTCCTAGACAAGCTTCGGGAGCACCAACTATATGCCAAATTTAGCAAGTGTGAGTTCTGGCTACATAAAGTTGGATTCTTAGGTCATGTCTTGACCGAAGAAGGACTATCCGTTGATCCCGCGAAGATCGAAGCTGTGACCCAATGGCAATCTCCAACGACCGTCAAGGAAGTCAGAAGCTTCCTCGGACTTGCGGGCTATTACCGCAAATTCGTGGAAGGATTCTCTAGCATTGCCCGACCAATGACTCAGCTCCTCAAGAAGGACAAGAAGTTTGAGTGGACGTCAAAATGCGAAGAGAGCTTACAAGAGCTCAAGAAGAGATTGACCACCGCCCCAGTTCTGGCAACACCTGATATTCACAAGGAGTTCGTGATATATTGTGATGCCTCTCGAACAGGATTGGGAACCGTTCTGATGCAAGAAGGCCGAGTCATAGCCTACCTCTCCAGGCAGCTACGACCTCATGAGGAGAACTACGCTACTCACGATCTTGAGTTAGCAGCAGTGGTTCATGCCTTGAAGACATGGCGGCATTACCTCCTAGGGAAATGGTGTCAGATATACATAGACCACAAAAGTCTGAAGTACATTTTCACCCAAAAGGAATTGAACATGAGGCAGCGAAGATGGTTGGAACTCATCAAAGACTATGACCTCAGTGTTCAATATCACCCCGGGAAGGCTAACATGGTGGCCGATGCCTTAAGCAGGAAGGCTTGCTCTTTGAATACCATTATTCAAGAAAGGCAGCCAGCCTTGTTTAAGGAATTCGAACAATTCAGTTTGGAATTGGTCACCCCTGGATTTCTAGATCATTTGGAAGTCAGACCGACCCTGATGGGTGAAGTCAAGAAGGCACAAGGTGGTCACGCAAGCATCGAAGGCATCAAGAAGAAGATGAAGCTAGGCATGGCCCCAAGATTCTCTGAAGACGAGCACGTGATTGTTTGGTACAAAGGCCGCATCTGCGTACCAAACAAGATGGAGCTGAAGAACCTGATCCTGCAAGAAGCCCACGACACTCCGTATTCCATCCACCCCGGAGGAACCAAGATGTATCAAGACTTGAAGGCAAGATTCTGGTGGCACGGGATGAAAAGAGAGATTGCAACCTATGTTGCAAAGTGTGATGTGTGCCTAAGGGTCAAGGCTGAATATCAGCGACCCGCTGGACTGCTCCAACCACTCAAGGTTCCCGAGTGGAAGTGGGATAAATTCGGAATGGACTTCATCACTGGACTACCAAGGTCGAATAGAGGACATGACTCCATCTGGGTCATAGTCGACCATTTGACCAAGGTGGCCCATTTCATTCCTGTCATGGCTACCTATTCCAGCAACCAGTTGGCAACTCTCTATGTCAACCGAATCGTGAGCCTCCATGGTGTTCCACAAGAAATTGTGTCAGATCGAGGCACCCAGTTTACTTCAAGGTTCTGGAAAAGATTCCAAGAAGTCTTGGGAACCAAATTGTCTTTTAGCACAGCTTTCCACCCACAGACCGAAGGTCAGACAGAACGAGTAAATCAAATTCTCGAAGACATGCTCCGAGCCTGTGTCTTGGCATATGGAGCCAAGTGGGAAGATTGTCTCCCTTTTGCCGAGTTCTCCTATAACAACAGTTATCAGTCGAGCCTTCAAATGGCACCATTTGAGGTGTTGTACGGACGCAGATGTCGCACACCCCTCAACTGGTCAGAGACTGGAGAAGGGCTAGTCTTTGGACCGGATATTCTCTGCGAAGCAGAAGAGCAAGTCCAACTAGTCAGAGAATGTTTGAAGGCAGCCAAATCAAGGCAGAAGAGTTATGCTGACACTCGACACCGAGACATGAGTTTCCGTGTCGGAGATCATGTGTACCTGCGGGTAACCCCTCTAAAGGGAACCAAGCGTTTCCACGTTAAAGGGAAACTTGCACCAAGATTCATTGGCCCTTTCAAGATCATCGACCGACGAGGAGAAGTGGCTTACCAGTTGGAACTACCACCTGAGCTATCCGATGTGCACAACGTGTTCCATGTGTCACAACTCCGGAAATGTCTCCAAGTTCCAGACAAGCCTAATCTCTACAAGGATGTTGATCACCAAGCCATTGATCTGCGGCCTGATTTGACCTACCGCGAGAAGCCCATTCACATTCTGGACGAAGCAGAACGACGGACGTGAAGCCGTACCATCAAGTACTTCAAGGTTCAGTGGAGCAACCATACCGAAGTAGAAGCAACCTGGGAACAGGAAGACTATCTTAGATTCGAGTTTCCCGATCTATTTTAAGACCTAGTTTAGGAATCTCGGGGACGAGATTCTTGTAAGGGGGTAGGTCTATCACACCCTGAATTTTGTAACATGTTATTTGCATCAATGAAGGATGAAAATTTGAACCAGCAAATTTTTTTAGCATCATTTGGCTTTTATTTGGAATTGAGTTTTTCTTCATGTGCTTTTTATGTGCTCATTAAAGTCAACTATTACCTCTTGTAGAATTCATCTCCATACCCAAAACATCTGCCCAATGATCATGCCAAGTGTTATATAATAGTATAGTATTTTCTTACAAAATTAATTTGGCCAAAATGTATTTTATAAATTTAGTATTCCTAAAACCCCTGAATTGAGGTTTGCACTGCAAGTGCTTGATTTAGGATGAGAAAATTATTTCAAAAGGTGTATTTGAGACCTAGTAGTCATAGGACTCCCAGAAACCACAAAAGTATAATTTTAAAAGTTATTTTCCTATTTTATTTAAAAGCTTTTTCTTAAGGCCAGAAATGGTCTTTAATAGGGAAAAATTATTGAAGTATTTCAAAAATATTTGCCAAAATTCAGGGAGACTCATAGGACATATATTGTCCATATGTTAGAGTTTCAACACTTGGTCATGTTCAAAATAATGGGCTAATCCCTCTAAAACCATTTCTGGATATTTCAAACTTTTGAAATATTTACAAAGGAAACATTCTCCAAAAATTCCAGGGAAATTCTATCATGTCATATATGGCATACTTGATGATCTTGCCAAGTCCCATGCCTTGGGAAGCAAGAAAACATCCTCAAAACCCTTCATAACCATTATGTCCATATTTGAAGTTTGAGCAACTCTACATTGCCAAACTTGTCCAAATGCTCTCAAACTTGGTGCACATGCTAGAATGGCCTAATAAGGCATCTAGACCAAGTGGCACAAGATTTGGAGTAGGGCAACTTGATCAGAATACCCCAAAACCCTTTCTATTCAAATGCAAATTTGAAAAACTTTACATTACCAACTTTTTACCTGGAGCTTCAAACTTTGTGGGCATGATCAATACCCCAAATGATGAAACTACACCAAGTGGTGCATCAAGGGGAGATGATTAGCTTGACTCAAACAAGATGAAGCCATTTCTGTTGATTTCTAGGGTTCACCAAAGTTACATTGGCTAGTTTCTTCAAATGAGCCCAAATTTGGTGAAACACCCTATTTTCATATGACATTCAATCCTGTTAAGTGTCATGGCAAGTGGAAGTCATTTGCTTGACCAAACCTTGATCAAACACCTTCTGCAATTTTACCAAAACTACCATCTTGACCCCTTTTACTATTTACCTTGCCTCAACTTTCTACCATAGCTTCATCTGGTTACTATCTACCTCCAGTATCTCCCCCATGTCCCCAGCTCCATGATTGAGGGGTGAAAACCCTAGTTCATCTTGTTGGACAGCCATTTTCTACCAAGTTACCAGCTTCTCTTCTCTCTCACAGCATCTCCAGAGCATCCAAAGCCTCACCCGTGTTGCTTGCATCACCCTGGACCCCCCAGACACGGTGGACGCGCCCAGAGGGCCAATGGCATGCCATGGCATGTGATAAGGCCGCTCCAGAGCGCGCTACAGTGCGCCCCCGCGCTGTAGCTTCGCCCAATCGCCTGCCCCCGACAGCCTCGAGCTCTCCCCTCGCGCCAGTCGATGCCCCTCGACGTCCGCGACCTCCCCCGGTGCTGTCCCCCTCCTCCTCCGCCCTCCAGTGGCCGTCTCCACACGCGCGTTGGCCGCCCGCAGCCTCCACTCTTTGGCCTCGCATGCGCGCGCCGTCTAGAAGCCTCCCCGCTCCTCCTCTCTCTTCCCTCCGCCCTGGAGATCGTCCAGCAACGCCATAGACTCACTCCCGTCGCCTCTCGTGCATTGTGGCGTCGAGCAGGAGCTCGCCGGCACATAGGTCCATGGGACCTCGCCGCACCCCTATAAATAGGCCCCCCGAGCCCTCCAATCTGCACCAACAACCTCCCCTCACCCCCAGCAACACGCCAGTACCACTCAATCATCCCCAGAGAGCCCCTGTGCTCGGGATCGACCGGAGCTCCGCCACGTCGGGTAACCGGCGATCTCGCAGTACGAGCCCTCTCAGCTCTTCCTTCCGCTCGATTTGGAACCACCGCACCCCACTGATACTTTCCTATCGCTTTTCCCCCTCTGCAGCTGCCGGAAACGAGCTGGCCAGCGACCTCCCGACGACCCTCCGCCGTCCCACCTCGCCGCCAGCGAACCAGGCCTCCTCGGCGAGTCGCACCACCACCACTGCATCCGCGACTCGCTGCTGAGTCCATCCCTGCCGTCCGTTCGCCCCGCCGTGCCCGGATTCGCCGCCGGTGAGCTTGCCGTCGCCGTGGCCGAGAGGTTGGAGATGACAGGCTGGCCCCGCCTGTCATCCTCACCGTCCTCTCTCTCCCCTCGCAGCCGCTGACCGCCGGGCCCCGCCCGTCAGGTTTGAAATCCTGACGTGCGCGCGCTGGCGCCCGAGCGGCTGGGCTCTTCGCCCTGGGCCGTGCACTGTGGCCACTCTGGCCCAGTTGCACAGGGCCTTTTCTTCTTTTTCTTTTCTGTAAAACTTCAAATAATTTTACAGAAATGAATATTAGTCCAAATAAATTAATTCCAACTCCTAAAATCTTGTAATATTCCAACCTATTTAATGGTGTCACTTTCATGCATATCCATGAAACTTTTCTGTTCTGTTCAAATTTAAATTCAAATTTAAGCAATAAAATCCTGTTCTAAAATCCTTAGATTCCATTCTGTCACTCCAAAACTCCAACTAAGAATTTTTGCCATCTTAGTTTTCCCTCTAGTATTTAACAAAAATAAGTTGACATTTTTCTGAGCACTTTGATTTTTCTGTTTTCATTGTGGTCTTATTTTCCCGTTGTTATTTTGCGACGATTAGATCCCGTATTTGATGAAGTTGCTGAAGAAGGAGAAGGAGAAGGATTTGAAGCCTTTGAAGACCAAGCCAATCTAGGCAAGCAACCCTTTGACCATGATACACTTGTTCTTCGGAACCCGTTTGTTTCCGATGCATGATGATAGAGTTACGGTGGTGACCTAGTTGAAACCACCATATGATGCATGCTTTACTCTTGATCTTGCTATGTGCTAGATGTAATGCATTTGGTTAGAAATGATGCTTAGAGATGCATGTGTGCCATGATACCTTCGTGGTTGCATTCTTTTCGAAAAACCCCGTCGGGTGCCATTCATGCTCGAGGGAGATGATGAGATGGGTAACCACTTGATGACGAAGTGGTGTACCGAGACAAGTATGTGTGATGTTTTTCAAACGGATTGGTTTAAGTTGCGACCGTTATTCCAACCATACATTTGCAACCACTCTACCCCTTATGGGACGGGGCGTTATTGATTACTTAGGCCGATACTAGCATGGTGCCCGCATTACTAATGACGGGAAGACTTGAGGTCTTTCCCGGGACGGGGTCGTGCTTGGATAGACGACCATGACTGTTTTTACAGGGCACCGGACACACCGTTGGTCCCTTCCGGTACACGTGATATTGAAAGTAGGGCAAGTCCCGTAATCTAATGTTTGTACTCGAGGGCCGTGTACCAACGAGTGGACTCTATGTTAGTGTCGTCTAAGGAAAGATAATGACCGGGTGCTTCCCCCGAGTACTTGAGGTGCTGCGGGATCGTGGGTGACACGAAAGCTTCCCGGATCTTGTGGGTAAAGTGCGCAACCTCTGCAGAGTGTAAAACTATTCGAATAGCCGTGTCCACGGTCAAGGACAGTTGGGTAACCGCTCTTGGGCTACGTCCAATGTTTGCGAAACCTTGTGTGTGTATGGTGAGTCAAGGAGGTGACTTGACTCGATGAGATGAATCATATTCAAGTTGATATCGGTAACCTGTTTTCGAGGTTACGTGAACTCGTTGATGCATACACTTGATGGTAGAATATTTATTCTAGCTCATAGCTAGATTGTTCATTGTTGTTCAATTGCATTGTTACTTTGAACCAAATCATGTGTTGCTTGCGAGTACATTCAAAGTACTCATTGGCTTGCCACTGGTTATTTAATTGGCCAGGCATGGAGGAACAGGAATATGAAGAAGAGTTCTTTCGAGACGAACATGCGAACTAGGACGCTATCCCAGTCAGAATGCCTGTAGGGTTAAGGCAGATGGCATGGGTTCTACCTATCATCGAAGACTTCCGCTATTTGAGATATTCGCTATTTAGCCCGTGAGGCTTTATCTATGTAAGACTTGGCCATTTATTTGTGTAAGACGATATGTATGGATGTAAGACTCTTGTTATTCAGCTTCTGTGTGTTCAGTGAACATTGATCTCTGGGATCACTGTACATGTGCATTCGGTGATCTCGACTTCTAAGTCGGGGTCCCCACAAAATCTAGCTATTACAATAATACCAAGTTCTTCAAATTCAACCGAGTTCTTACGCCTCCCCCAGGCACTTGCACTTCTCTCATTCAGACAGGAACATGTCAGGCATCACGAAGCGTGTCATCACCAGTCTCCGCCTCCTCGGCCGCGGCAGCAGCGACCTGGAGGAATGCCTCCACCAGTTCCTTGACCTTCGCCTCCAGGGCCTTAGCAGCCGCGCTCTCTATGCTTGCGGTCACGGGCTCGGACAACGAGGCCAGGTCAAGAGTGGGATCACAGAGACTTAGGTGGCCGCATACCTGCGTCGGGGCCAAGGTAAGGAGATTGCGGCTTTCGACGTATGCTAACTGGCCAATTGCGGCCGCAACCTCGCGCAGGGACTTCACAAGCGCGGCAAGGAGCCCGGCGGGGCCACACCCCGGGGCGGCCCGTGGCTTCTCGAACCCTTCCCCATAAGCAGCCCACAGCACTGTACGGGCCTCGAGCTCGAAGGCGGCAAGGGCCTCGCAACTCACCGCCGCCGAGGCCGCAAGGGCATCTTCCTTCTCGCGTGCAGCTTGGGTCACCCTGGTCTGATCGGCCTCGGCCTTCAGCTTCTCCAGGCTCACGCGATCAGCGACCTGCTCCTGCTGCAGCCGGGATGTCTCAGCCTTCTGTGCCTTGAGCTCCTTCTCTAACCTTTCGAGCTTCAGGGCGCGCCTGGCACCTTCCTCGCGAAGAGCCTCCAGCTCGCTCTCCCCCTTGTGGCGGCGCTTCTCAAAGGACACAGCATCAGCTCGCGCGGCATCGTGTGCCCGCGTGGCTGCCATGGCTTCCTCTTGACCCTTGGCGGCAACCGCTAAGGCCTGGCTCCAGGAGGCTCGCGCAGACTCGTCTGCCAGGAGCCACCCAGAGATCATGCCCATGCGTCCTTCCATCGCGCGGGCATCACTACCCTGAAGCTCGGTACGGAGCCGACCCAGCGTGGCGGAGGCGGCCTCCAAAGTCTCAGGGCCAGGCTGCATCAGCTGGCGGATGGGTGCCAACATGACCGGCTGCTCGACCAGGGGCTCGGGGGCTCCGGCTCCCCTCACTGGAGCAGCTGGAGCGGGAGCCGCCGCGGCCTCGCAAATAGCAACGAAGCCCTCAGGAGCCACCGCCGCCGCGTGCTCGGTGGTCCAGCTGGCCGAGGCACGCAAAGCTGTGGCACCCTTCTTCGCGACCACACCAGCGGCAGGTGGAGCGGGGTACCGCGACATGATCTCCCCCTTCACCTTCTTCATCACGCCACCTAGGCTGCTACGCCAAGAGAAGTATGTCAGGAACACAGCGACTGAGGGATAACAGGAGATTGCACACTTACTCATCAGAGGCGAGGCACGCCATCCTCTTCATCAGTAGGTCGGCCGCGGCCACTGGCACTACGGGCGTGCCGGCAGTTCGGATCTTGGTAAGGCGCGAGGCCATGGACTTGGACGTAGCCGTGGTCACCAGTTTCGCTGGCAAGGCGCTCCTCGACGGGGTCGCCGCGTTGCTCCCCCCAGACGCAGCACGCTCAGATCGGCGCGGAGTGGTCGCCTGGGGCCGTCGAGCAGCACCTGCATGTGACGCCACTTCTTCAGCGGACGCCTCGGAGGAGTCCCCCTCCTCAACCCGGTCCTCGTTGCCCAGGGTCTCCTCCGAGTCCTCCTCGTCGCTCCCATCGTCGGCACCAGAGGACACGTCAACCGTGGGTGGAGCAGCCATGGCACCCCGAAACCTGGCACGGCCTTCAGCAGCTCGGCCTTGTCAGGACGGGTGTACAGCGGCAGGTGGGCCCCGAGAGGTCCTCAAGAACCATCCCCACAAGAGTGACTGAGGCAAGGTCCAGGTCGGCCTCGGCCAGCATCCTCGAGCACAGCCGGAGCCTGTCGTCATTCCCCATTAGCTCCCACATGGGGCGCGAGTGTGCCTGGAGCGGCGCCAGGCGCTGCCTTAGAAACTCCTTCACGATCTGGGCCCCTTGAAGCCTCGAGCCCAGGTCGGCTTCGATCCTTGCCAAGACAGGCTCGGCAAGGGGGTCGGTGAGCTTCGCGTAGCTCCAGCCAGCGCGTTTCGCTGGACGGGCGGTAGGCAGCGCTAGCAGGGGATGAACGCGCTGGGCATCCAGATACACCCACCTCTTCTGGTGGGAGTCTATGTTCTTCCCGGCTGTCATCAGCCGGCAGCCTGGCCCTGGAAGACGAAGGAGACACAGCCTGAGCACGGACCCTCATCGTACCGCCGCATGGATAAGAAGTGGCGGAAGAGGGCGACCGACGGTTTCACCCCCACAAGCGCCTCGCAATAAAAGGCGAAGAGCGACATGACGAAGATTGAGCGAGGCTGGATGTGGAGAGCATGCACCTAGTAATGGTCCAGGATGGCGTAGAAGAACTCCGAGAAGGGCGGCACAAGCCCGACGGAGATGCTGCGGAGGAAGAAGGCGTAGCAGGACTTCGAAAAGATCCACACCACGGTGGATCTGACCCAAATCTTCGTCGGGCCATGCTCGTTGTCGACGCTCGACAAGAAAGACTGGACCTCCGAGTAGTCCCCCTCCCCGGTGATGGTGGACTCCTCAAGCGCCGCCTCAAGGGAAGAAGCAGATCCGGACGCCTGCGCGGCACCCTTGCTTTTCTTCGCCATTGCTGAGATGCAGGAGGATGCATGCGATTTAGGAAGGCCGGAGGCAAAGGAGAAGGGGGTCTAAGCAGGAAGGAAGGGAGGCGATAACTCCTCTGTAGCAAAGACAACCCCCTTATGTCAAGTTACACGGTTGCCGAGACCGCATGGGAAGCAGAGTCGCCCACGTCCCATCCAACCGTCGCGTGCCAGCCTAGCCCGCAGCCTTTTTGGGGCATGAGGCGCTTCGTCCTCGACTAAGGCTTCGCCCCGAAGCCAACTCCGCGCGTGCCTTGGGCCCTGGGGCTACTGTCGGCGTCCTGGGAACTAGGGTACCCAGACTTGCCTATCTGCGGGCCACGACGCGCTCCTATCACGGCCTGGTACGACCCAGCTGATCGACCAGCTGCCCAAGACCCTCGCGATGGGGCTAGGCCTCGCGAGGAGAACAACATCGAGACCCCCTCAGGAGCGGCCTCGCCTAGGTTGCTCCGGAGGGGCGGAGAATCAAAGGCCAAGCCTGCCTCAAGAGGAGGCAGTGACGCACCGCGCCAGTAGGTGCCAGCGCGTGCCAGCGCGTGCCAGCGGTGTAGTTGCCATTTTGGTGCAAAGGAGACAGCGTAGGCGTAGGTTCCCGAGGAGTGGGACAAAGGTTTCCCCTTCGGTGCAACAAGACCGAAGACCGCAAGGACGACAAGGAGGATGTCGCCATCAAGCCCACCACTGCGTCACTGCCTGATCCTTTTGCAGGCGAAGACCGCTTTTGTCAGGACATGAACGTCCTTGTGTTCCCGCTCAAAATGGCCTATGTGGGATCCCTTCCCGCATAAACATTTCGGGTGAAGAGGACCTTGGCCGCCTATATAAGTAGCTAGGATCTCCACTATGGAGGGGAGAAAATTCGAATCAGATCCAGAAACTTGGCTCTCGCACAAAGGAGCAAGAACCCTTGCCTCCTGACCCTGCTGAGCTCCCCTCCTGAGCTCAGGAACCACTATACTCATTCATACTCAAGCCCTCCTGAGGAAAATCCACCAAAAAAGCAGGAAGTAGGGTTTTACACCGCAAGGTAGCCTGAACCTGGGTAGACTCTTATGTGCTTTACTTGTTGTTCGCTTGAATCTCTTCACTGGACGAGGGCGAGACGCTAGGTAGACGTGAGTGGGAGAGATCTTCGTTCACGCCCCTGCGTTCGAACTTCTTGGGTTTGCTGAGCCCGTAATCCCACTATGATACCCCAACATTTTGATTATGTGTTCACTGACAGAACTATTCTCCTCCATCTTGCAGCTATAGAACTTGTTGGAGACTTCATATCTCTCAACCCAGGCATTAGCTTGAAAAATCATTTTTAGCTCCTGGAACATTTCATATGCTCCAAGAAATTCAAAACATCTTTGAAGTCCCGGTTCTAAGCCGTAAAGCATGGCACACTGAACTATAGAGTAGTCGTCAGATCGAGCTTGTGAGAGGTTCACAACATCTGCTATAGCTCCTGCAACAGGTGCGTCACCTAGCGGTGCATCAAGGACCTAATTCTTGTGTGCAGCAATGAGGATAAAATACTCAAGTTATAGACCCAGCCCGTGTAGTTGCTACAATCATCTTTCAACTTGGCTTTCTCTGAGAACGCATTAAAATTCAAGGGAAAGGTAGCACGGGCCACTGATCTACAACATAGATATGCAGATACTATCAGGACTAAGATCATGATAAATTGAGTTCAATTAATCAAATTACTAATGAACTCCACTTAAATTAACATCCCTCGGGTTTATCTAAGTGATACATGATCCAAATCAACTAAACCATGTCTGATCATCATGTGAGATGAAGTAGTCATCAATGGTGAACATCTCTATGTTGATCATATCTACTATATGACTCATTTTCGACCTTTCGGTCTCTCAAGTGTTTTGAGGCCATGTCTGTACATGCTAGGCTCGTCAAGTTTAACCCAAGCATTCTGCATTTGTAAAACTGTCTTACAACTGTCGTATGTGAATGTAGAGTCTATTGTCGGCATTCTGGGAACGGGGGTACCCATACATGCCTGCGTGTAGCCCAGAGCGTGGCTCGCCCAGCGGCCTAGTATGGACCAACCTCATCAGCAACCACTCAAGACCCTCGGGAGGGGCCGAGCCTCGCGAGGTGGACGACGCAAGACCTCCCATGGGGCGGCCTCACTAGGCTAGCTTTCGAGGAGCGAAGATGTCAGGGCAAGGGGCACCTCACTAGGTCCTTGTGACTTGAGCTGTGACGACCAAGGCCAGGCGGGCGCCAGCGGGCGCAGGCTGCCAGTTTCCTCTTCGGTGCTAATGGGGCAGGCACAGGCGAGGAGTCCCGAGGCATTAGGCAAAGGTTTCCATATCGGTGCAACATGACCAAGACCAGAAGGACGGCAGAGCGGAGGTCATCGCGGAGCCCACGGCGGCGTCACCACCAGGGCCTTTCGCAGGCGAATACCACCTTTTGTCAGGATAGCTTGTACTAGCTGTCCCCTTCAAAATTGACCGTTGTGGGATCCCTTCCCGCTTAATATTTGGGAAGAGGACCCGGGCCTCTATAAATAGGACTAGCCACCACCATATGGGGCATCTGATCTGGAGCCAACCCAAAACCTAGAAGGAGGGATCGGATCATCAAGACCACCCTCGCTCTCTCCAATCACAAGAACACCTCTCCTGAGGAAGTTGTTCTTCCCATGTACTAGTTCTTCCTCAGCCTATAAGGCAAGGCACCACACCACACTAGATTATGGTATTACACCACAACGGTGGCCCGAACCAGTATAAACCCTTGTTTTCTTTGTTCTTCGAGTTCGACGAGCTAGGCCTAGGAATCGGTGTAAGAGCAAGCTAGAGTGGAAAGGGGAGATCTTCGTGCGCACCCCAGTGTTCGAACCTCAAGATTTTTGCCGGAACCCAAGATCCGACATCTATCACACCGGATCATCATGTGGTATCTCGAAACGATGAACTATAGAAATGGTGCATACTTGGGGAGAACACTATTATCTTGAAATTTAGTGAAGGGATCATCATCTTATAATGCTACAGCCATTCTAAGCAAAATAAGATGTGTAAAGGACAAACATCACATGCAATCAAATATGTGACATGATATGGCCATCATCATCTTGTGATTTTGATCTCCATCTCCAAAGCATCGTCATGATCTCCATCGTCACCAGCTCGACACCTTGATCTCCATGGTAGCATCGTGGTCGTCTTGCGAACTATTGCTACTACGACTATTGCTAACTCATTGCTATAAAGTAAAGCAATTACATGGCGTTTCAATTTCATACAATAAAGAGACAACAATAAGGCTCCTGCCGGTTGCCTATAATCTACAAAACATGATCATCTCATACAATAACGTATAACTCATCACGTCTTGACTATATCACATCACAAGATGCCCTGCAAAAACAAGTTAGACGTCCTCTACTTTATTGTTGCAAGTTTTACGTGGCTGCTACGGGCTTCTAGCAAGTACCGCTCTTACCTATGGCACAAAACCACAACGGTGATTTATCAAGTTTGCTGTTTTAACCTTCAACAAGGACCGGCCGCAGTCAAATTTGATTCAACTAAAGTAGGAGAAATAGACACCCGCCAGCCACCTTTATGCAAAACATGTTGGATGTTTGTCGGTGGAACTGAGCTGATGTACATGAAGATGTAAGGTTGGTCTGGGCCGCTTCATCTTACAATACCGTTGAATCAAAATAAGACATTGGTGGTAAGCAGTATGACGATCACCGCCCACAACTCTTTGTGTTCTTCTCGTGCATATCATCTATGCATAGACCTGGATCACGATGCCACTATTGGGAAACGTAGCATGGAAAACATTTTTGTTCTATGCACACGCAATGATCTATCCATGCAGATGGATAGCAACGAGGGGGAGAGTTTGTCTACGTACCCTCGTAAACCTTAAGAGGAAGCGTTTCACAATGCGGTTTATGTAGTCGAACTTCTTCGTGCTTCAACCAATTAAGTACCGAACGCACGACACCTCTGTGTTCTGCACACGTTCAGCTAGGTGACATCCCGTCGCCTTTGGATCCAGCAAGACGTCAAGGTAGTAGATGAGTTTTGTAAATAAGACGACATGATGATGGTGATGGTGAAGTGATCTCCACAAGGCTTCACCTAAGCACTACGAAAATATGACTAGGGGAGTAAACGCTGGACGGGTGCGCCGCACACGACTAAGACAATGTTGTGTATCCTTGTGAGGTGCCCCTCACCACATATATATATAGGTGGGAGGGGAGGGGAAGCAGCCAAGGCGCGCCCTAGGGTTGGCCGCTGCCCCTAGGGGCCCTACCTTGCCCTGCGCCCCCCTTCCATGTATGGATAAGGGCGGAGGAAAGAGGGGGGAGAGGGAAGGAAGTGGGAATCCTAATCCACACTTTCATTTCCCTCCCCCCTTCCTTCTCATCCTTATGCCGACCACTATAGGGGGCTCACCAGCCCCTTGTGGGCTGGTGTGTTCCCTCTCTTGGCCCATAAGGCCCAAAATATTGCTGGTGGTACCCGAAACACCTTCTGGTGACCGATAAGTACCTGATACCCTACGGAACACTACCAATGTCCGAATACCATCATCCTATATAGCAATCTTTACCTATCGACCATTTCGAGACTCCTCGTCATGTCCGTGATCTCATCCGGGACTCCCAACAACATTTGGTCACCAAATCACAAACTCATATAACTCTATATCATCAACGAACGTTAAGCATGTGGATTCTACGGGTTAGAGAACTAGGTAGACATGACTGAGACACCTCTCCGGTCAATAATCAATAGCGGAACCTGGATGCCCATATTGGCTCCTAAATAGTCTACAAAGATATTTGTCGGTCGAACAGTTATGACAACATACACAATTCCCTTTGGCTGTCGGAATGTTACTTGCCCGAGATTCGATCGTTGGTTTCTCTATACCTAGTTCAATCTCGTTACCGACAAGTCTATTTACTTGTTCTGTAATACATCATTTTGTGACTAAAATCATTAGTCATTGGCTTGGAAGGCTTATTATGATGTGTATTACCGAGACGGCCCATAGATACCTCTCCGATACTTGGAGTGACAAATCCTAATATTGATTTATGCCAACCCAACAAAACACCTTCGGAGATACCTGTAGAGCATCTTTATAATCAACCAGTTTTGTTGTGATGTTTCATAGCACACAAGGCATTCCTCCGGTCAAAGGAATATGAATTTTACATAAATGAAAGCAGTAACAATAAACTATACAGTCAAATGCTAAGCTAACGGATGGGTCTTGTCCATCACATAATTCTCATAATGATGTGATCCCGTTATCAAATGACAATTCATGTCCATGGTTATGAAACCTTAACCATCTTTGATCAACGACCTAGTCTGGTAGAGGCTTACTAGGGACACGATATTTGTTTATGTATTCACACATGTATTTTGGTTTACAGTCAATTCAATTCTAGCATGAATAATAAACCTTTATCATGAATAAGGAAACATAAAATAATAATAATTTTATTATTGCCTCTAGGGCATATTTCCATCAGAATGACCATCACCGCCCACAAATTTTTGTGTTCTACTTGTGCATATCATCTACGCATAGACCTGGCTCTTATACCACTGTTGGGGAACGTTGCATGGAAAACAAAAAAAAACCTACACACACGCAAGATCTATCCATGGAGATGCATAGCAAAGAGAGGGGAGATTGTGTCTACGTACCTTCGTAGATCGTAAGCGAAATCGTTTATTAACGTGGTTGATGTTGTCGAACTTCTTCACGATCCAACCGATCAAGTACCGAACGTACGACTCCTCCTAGTTTACCACCCGTTCATCTCGGTGACGTCCTCACCTTCTTGATCCGGCAAGACGAGCGAAGTAGTAGATGAGTTCCGGCAGCACTACGGCATGGTGACGGTGATGGTGATGCTATCTCCGCAAGGCTTCGACTAAACACTACGAAAATATGATAGAGGGATAAAAATGTGGAGAGGGGCGCTGCACACGGCTAAGACAATGTTGTGTGTTGTGTGGCCCCCTCCCTCATATATATATAGGTGTGGGGAGAGGCAGCTCCTAGGGTGCCCAAGTGGCTGGCAGCTGCCCTAGGGCACTGGCCTAGCCGCCCCCATTTTCCGTATTTGAACATGAGGGGGAAAGGTAAGGGAGTTGGCTACCTTAGGGCGCCTCACCTTTCCTCCCCTCCCTCCTTTGGTGTGTGGGCAGGGAGTAGAGGGGCACACCAGCACCTTGTGGGCTGGTGTGCTCTTCCCCTTTGGCCATAAGGACCAATAACCTACCGGGACCTCCCTGATCCCGTTCCGGCACTCCAGTATACCCCGAAACCTTTCCGGTGTCCAAATAGTGTCATCCTATATATCAATCTTTACCTCTGGACCATTTTGTAGCTCCTCGTCGTGCCCGTGATCTCATCTGTGACTCCAAACAACATTTGGTTACCTAATCACATAACTCATATAACACTATATCATCAATGAACGTTAAGCGTGCGGACCATACGGGTTTGAGAAATATGTAGACATGACCGAGAGACCTCTCCGGTCAATAACCAATAGCGGAACCTGGATGCCCATATTGGTTCCTACATATTATACAAAGATCTTTATCGGTTGAACTTTTATGACAACATAAGTAATTCCCTTTGTCTGGCGTATGTTACTTGCCCGAGATTCGATCGTCGGTATCTCCATACCTAGTTCAATCTCGTTAACAACAGGTCTCTTTACTCGTTTCGTAATACATCATATCACAACTAACTCCTTAGTCATTATGCTTGCAAGCTTCTTGTGATGTGTATTACCGAGAGGGCCAGAGATACCTCTCCGATACACTGAGTGACAAATCCTAATATCGATCCATGCCAACTCAACAGACACCTTCAGAAATACCTTTAGATCATCTTTATGATCACCCAGTTACGTTGTGACGTTTGATAGCACACAATGCATTTCTACGATATCCGGGAGTTGCATTATCTCATAGTCAAAGGAATATGTATTTGACATCAAGAAAGCAATAGCAATAAACTATACGATCAAATGCTAAGCTAACGGATGGGTCTTGTCCATCACATCATTCTCCTAATGATGGGATCCCATTATCAAATGACAACTCATGTCTATGGTTAGGAAACCTTAACCATCTCTGATCAACGAGCTAGTCTAGTAGAGGCTTACTAGGGACACGATATTTGTTTATGTATTCACACATGTATTTAAGTTTCCGGTCAATACAATTCTAGCATGAATAATAAATCTTTATCATGATATAAAGAAATATAATAATAACCATTTTATTATTGCCTCTAGGGCATATTTCCATCAGTACTTGTTGTACAAGTCATAAATCTGGTCAGAAACTAGGTTTAGATGATTTGGTCATTTGCGAGAAGTTTTGCATGGGTCTTGTGCATTTTTTGGTTTAAATGACTAAAATAAATTATGAGAATTGTTTGATAATTGTTAGTGGCAAAGAATTATAGGTTGCTTCACAACCTAGGCACTTGAAGGTATATTCTTTTATATAAAATAAAAGGAATACTCGTTTAATTCAAAAAGGTGGTGAGCAAGTGTGTGATCTTGTTAGGCTTGAGGAAATGGGTTGTATCATCCAAGAAAAGAAGAGAAACTATATCCTGAGGCTAAGTCCAAAAGAATAGTTCCCAGAAGTATCTAATAAAATTTGAAAAATCCATAAAAAGAAAAGGGGCAAAATCAGGGTGTTCCACTCTCGGAGGTTGAAACCTCTCGTACGTCTTGAGCAGTGTATATACTTTAAGATTAAATCATTTGCGGTTTACTCCTACAAATGCATCTCAGACATGTGCGACCTGTGCCACTTCCTAAGGTCAGCCGCCATGCAATAAAGCTTAATGTGGAGGGATTTAATGGCATCCTGCAAGAACACTGGCTTGGACCAAGCCCCCATCATTGTATCATGAAGCCAGGCAGATCAAAGCAAAAAGTTTCAAACGTGAAACCGCTTAATTTTAGATAATCGTCTTCTTCAAGAGAAGAGGGCAGTGGTCCAATATCTTGGTAGAGGCTGGGACGAGTTGACATGGGGGAAGGGTAGTTTCCAATCTTTGGTCATAAGAACACATTCTAGCTTGGATGTGGTGTTACTCTAGCACTCACTAACCCAGATGAATCTTTGACCCACAAGCTGAAATTCTCAATTCTCGAGATCTTCGAGCACACATAGAAATCTACCCATCACCCGGATCTTCAGATTGCTATTGATCTTCTCATCTACCGTCGCACTTAGGTTGAAGTCTCATGTAATCAGCCACTTGTTCTGAACCCCTAGCTAGATGTCTTGGAGCTCCTAAAGGAAGGTGATCTTATCATGATCATCTTGGGTTACATAGACCAGAGTAATTGACCATGATGAGCCATCAGACTTATCTGTGATATCTACCCAAAGGGGTTGCCGGCCGACACCCTGGTCATGGCCGCAATAGAAAACTCCTGAGAGCATGCAATGATAATGGATCTCGCTTCCCGTCAACATCTTTGAAAATGAAGTTATCACAAATTTTGGGCCGAGATTTTCACACACAAGGGATATAAAGAAGTCAACTATCTTGTTTTCATGAAGATAAATTAAGTTGCAGTTTATGTCTGAGACACAATTTTGGATGGCACGACGAGGAGTTGGGTTGTTCAAATCTCGAAAATTTCAAAATTTAGGAGGCATATATCTCATAACCATCTGATACAACTCTGAACAACGGGTAGTGGCAGCAAGAGACAAATCTTGCCACCAGGTTCATATCAGCAATACAATAGAGCGATCCGATCCAACTGTCATATCAACATAAATAGAAACCACATACACTAACAGCACAGTGAACCAACATAGATGATAAACACTAGCAGCAAAACTGAAACCACTGAGAGGACGAACATAGACAACACGAATACTGATAGGGGAAAAAAATTCTAGAGCCATGAGGTAGGCTGTAGATGGCCGATTGTAGGAGGCCCTAATCCGACAAACCGTTGGGACACATTTATAACAACTTTAATAAGGTAAGCAATGAGACACATGAGTTGAGATAAGTAGAAATTTGAGCTTATCCTATATACTAGAGAGATTCATCGCCACTATGTTATTTATCTTGACATGTAACATATCGGGTTCGACTCATGTGCAGGGGTCACCACAGGGATTAATATGCAGGGCCAATAATCCAGTGACATGTGTCCTGGTTGGCCAGCTAAAGAGGCATTTATTTTTTTAGCTTTTTTTCTAATTATTTTCGTGATTCCTCATGTTCTGTTCTTTCTTCTATCTAGACTGGACACATGTGAAATCAAGGCCATAATTCTAGAACTGCAATTGAGATGTTTTCTCATCTTTCACAAAGAGTACCTAACACCATTGGTGTCGCTGCCACCGGCCACGCCAATGAAGCTTCTTGCATTGGTCGCCGAGCCGCCGACCCTAGCGTCATGAAGTCAGACAAGATAGAGGATGTGATGGCCCACAGCCCCAACCCTCCTATATGCACGAGGACTGGCAATTCAACACTGCGAGTGCAGCCATCTCATGGACTACTCTCTGTATGTCCGTCAGCTTCGACCCGTTGTCCTCCACGGCCCCACCATGGCCACAGATAACCCACAAGTATAGGGGATCGCAACAGTTTTCGAGGGTAGACTATTCAACCCAAATTTATTTACTCGACACAAGGGAAGGCAAAGAATATTCTCAAGTATTAGCAGTTGAGTTATCAAGTCAACCATACCTGAAAGACTTAATATCTGCAACAAAGTACTGAGTAGCAAAGTAATATGGAAATAACGGTAACTTTGGCAAAAGTAACAGTGGCAGTTTTTGTAGCAATCGTAACAGTGGCAGCGAAAAAGAACTAAGGAAAGATCAATATGTGAAAAGCTCATAGGCAATGGATCATTGATGGATAATTATGTCGGATGCAATTCATCATGCAACAATTATAACATAGGGTAACATAGAAGTAGCTCCAGTTCATTAATGTAATGTAGGCATGTATTCCGAATATAGTCATACGTGCTTATGGAAAAGAACTTGCATGACATCTTTTGTCCTACCCTCCCGTGGCAGCGGGGTCCTATTGGAAACTAAGGGATATTACGGCCTCTTTTTAATAGAGTACCGTACCAAAGCATTAACACTTAGTGAATACATGAACTCCTCAAACTACGGTCATCATCGGGAGTGGTCCCGATTATTGTCACTTCGGGGTTGCCGGATCATAACACATAGTAGGTGACTATTGACTTTCAAGATAGGATCAAGAACTCACATATATTCTTGAAAACATAATAGGTTCACATCTGAAATCATGGCACTCGGGCCCTAATGACAAGCATTAAGCATAGCAAAATCATAGCAACATCAATCTTAGAACATAATGGATACTAGGGATCAAACCCTAACAAAACTAACTCGATTACATGGTAAATATCATCCAACCCATCACCGTCCAGCAAGCCTATGATGGAATTACTCATGCACGGCGGTGAGCATCATGAAATTGGTGATGGAGGACTCTTGATGATGTCGACGGCGATGGATTCCCCTCTCCGGAGCCCAGAACGGACTCCAGATCAGCCCTCCTTAGGCCTTGTTTGGTTAAACCTCTCCTGGAAAGGTTTGGAGGGGATTGAGGGGGATTTTGACTTGTAGGGGGTCTAATCCTCCCCCAATCCACTCCAATCCCCTTCGAATCCCCTCCAACCGAACAAGCCCTTAAGAAGATTAGGGTTAGGCGGCGGCTCCATATCGTAAAATGTGATGAATCCTTCTCTCTGATTTTTTTTCTCCCCGAATGTGAATATATGGAAGAGTTGAGGTCGGTGGAGCTCCAGGGTGCCCACGAGGCAGGGGGGCGTGCCCTCCACCCTCGTGGACGGGGTTTGGGCCCCCTGATGCTGATTGTTCTGCCAATTATTATTATTATTTCCAAAACTTGTCTCCGTTGATTTTCAGGTCATTCCAAGAACTTTTATTTCTACACAAAATTAACACCATGGTAGTTCTGCTGAAAACAGCGTCAGTCCGGGTTAGTTCCATTCAAATCATGCAAGTTAGAGTCCAAAAGAAGGGTAAAAGTGTTTGGACAAGTAGATATGTTGGAGACGTATCAACTTCCCCAAGCTTATACCTTTGCTTGTCCTCAAGCAACTCAGTTGACAAACAGAAAGTGATAAAGAAAACATTTGCAAACTCTGTTTGCTCTTGTTGTTGCAAATATGCAAAGCCAGCATTCAAGTTTTCAGAAAAGATTATGAATTAACCACATTCACAATAACGTTTAGGTCTCATGTTTACTCATATCAATGCGTAATCAACTAGCGAGCAATAATAATAAATCTCGGATGAAAACACTTTCTCAAAACAATCATAACATGATATAATAAGATGGTATCTCGCTAGCCCTTTCTGAGACCGCAAAACATAAATGCAGAGCACCCCTGAAAATTGAGGACTGACTAGACATTGTAATTCATGGTAAAAGAGATCCAGTCATAGTCATACTCAATGTAAATTAATGGCAATGCATGCAAATGACAAGGGTGCTCTCCAACTGGTGCTTTTTAATAAGAGGATGTTGACTGAACATAAAAGTAAATAGATAGACCCTTCATAGAGGGAAGCAGGGATTTGCAGAGGTGCTAGAGCTCGAGTTTTGAACCAGAGATAAATAATATTTTGGGTGCCATACTTTCATTGTCAACATAACAACCAAGAGACCTCGATATCTTCCATGCTACACACATTATACACGGTTCCCAAATAGAATGGTAAACTTTATACTCCCCCTCGACCAACAAGCACACTCCATGCCTGGTCTGAAACAACAGGTACCGTCCATACCAACAACAGTCATGGGGGAGTTTTGTTTGCAATTATGTTGATTTGATTTGAGCATGGGACTGGGCATCCCGATTACCGGCCATTTTCTCGTGAATGATGAGCGGAGTCCACTCATCATGAGAATAACCCACCTAGCATGGAAGATATAGAGAACCCTAGTTGATACATGAGCTATTCGAGCATACAAAACATAATTTCATTTGAAGTTTAGAGTTCGGCACATACAAATTTACTTGGAATGGCAGGTAAATACCGCATATAGGAAGGTATGGTGGACTCATATGGAATAACTTTGAGGTTTATGGAAGTGGATGCACAAGCAGTATTCCCGCTTAGTACAAGTGAAGGCTAGAAAGAGAGTGGGGAGCGACCAACTAGAGAGCGACAACAGTCATGAACATGCATTAAAATTAATCAACACTGAGTGCAAGCATGAGTAGGATATAATTCACCATGAACATAAATATCGTGGAGGCTATGTTGATTTTATTTAAACTACATGCATGAACATGTGCCAAGTGAAACCACTTGAATCGTTCAAAGGAGGATACCACCCTATCATACCACATCACAACCATTTTAATAGCATGTTGGCACACAAGGTAAACTATTATAAACTCCTAGCTAATTAAGCATGGCATGAGCGCCTATAATCTCTAATTTTCATTGCAAACATGTTTCATTCAAAATAGGCCAAATCAGGAATGATGAACTAATCATATTTACAAAAACAAGATAGGTCGAGTTCATACCAGCTTTTCTCATCTCAATCAGTCCATCATATATTGTCATTATTGCCTTTCACTCGCACGACCGAACTGTGTGGATAATAATAATATTGCACGTGCATTGGACTAAGCTGGAATCTGCAAGCATTTAATACAAGGGAGAAGACGAGGTAATATGGATCTTGGTTAAATCAATAATAATGCATATGAGAGCCACTCAACATTTTCATCATGGTCTTCTCCTCTCGACCCCCAAAGAAAAGAAAAGAAAAGAAATAAAACTATTTACACGCGAAGGCTCCCAACAAGCAAAAGAAGAACGAGAAATCTTTTTGGGTTTTCTTTTAATTATTACTACTACAGGCATGGAAAGCTGAAAGCTACAAATAATAAAAAAAATTGGATTTTTCTTAAGGTTTTTCTGACACACAAGAAGAAGGCTTAGAAAAGAAAATAAATTAGCATGGATAGTACAATGAAAAAGTATGAGCACCGACAACTGGCATGAGTGTGTGAACATGAATGTAATGTCGGTGAGAAATATGTACTCCCCCAAGCTCAGGCTTTTGGCCTAAGTTGCTCTATGGCCACTACTGGTCTGGCGGATATCCAAAGTTGTAGTTGGGGTTGTACTGCGATGCAGCAGCTATTGCCTGATGAGCTGCAGCTTGGAGACGAGCTGCCTCTGTCGTCTTCTTATACTCGTTCACCTCCTCCCTGGTTATAACAGATCTCCTTTTTGCCTGAAAGTTAAAGAAAGTAGGAGCAGGAAGGGCAACATGGACGGTGTGCTATCTGTCAAAGATTAGTCGGTACTGCAGGAATTGTTCATTCCTCTCAACAAACTGATGGTGAACCATAGCATTATAATCTGGACAAGCAGGAGGTAACTCTATATCATTTCCCTGTATGGGTACACGAAGATAATTAGCTACACAAGTTGCATAAATTCCACCAAACAAATCTCCACTTATACCGTTAAGATGCAACCTTCGTGCAACAATAGCCCCCAAGTTATATTGTTTATCACCTAATACCACACTCTTGAGGACACTAAGATCTGGAACACACATGTGACAAGCCTCATCTTTACCGTTAATGCATCTACCTATAAACAGAGCAAAATAATGTATGGAAAGAAAATGAATGATCCCTATGGTAGCTTGTGTGATTTCTCTAGATTCCCCCATAGTGATACTAGCTAGAAAGTCTTTATATTCAGATTTGCGAGGTTCACTAACATTGCCCCACAGCGGGAGTTTAGAAGCAATAATAAAATCTTCTAGGTCCATGGTACATGATTTATCATAAAGATCAAATAAAACAGTGTGAGAATTGCGTGAGGATGTAAATTTAATCCTTCTCACAAAGGAATCTATTAGGTAGTGTTACTATGGGCACTTATCTGACACGAAGTCCTCAAGATCAGCATTACGCACATACGTGTCAAATTCAACCTTGATGCCTGCCTGGACCATAAACTCTTCTGACGGCCATTCACAAGGCTGCACTTAAGCTTCCCTCCGTGGTTCATCGTCTGGCTCACGTATGGCAAGCATTGGTCCTTGCTTCCTTGAGGAACCACCTTGGTACATTTTCCTATGCATTTTTATTTCTCTGAAAAATTTCTGAAATTTTAGTGACTCAAAATAAAAGTGAACCAAACTCAACAAGATTGATAGCAACTACTCCCATAAGTGCCTAGGGGCCATATAAATTTGACATGCAAGCTCAAGAACAGGATCACCTTAGCAGCAAAAATTTGCAATAAATAAAGCACTAGAAAAAAAACTAATTGGACCGTTGGAGGAGTTACATACTGAAGAACAATCCCCCAAAACAGTTTTGTGAATGAAGCTTTGAGCAAGGAGATCGAAAATGGCAGCAAGATGAGCGAGAACACGGGTTTGAGCTATGGGAGGATTTTTTTCTGGAGGAAGACGAAGTGAGTGGGTGCTAGAATAAGTGGAGGGGGTCCACGTGGGGCCCATGAGGCAGGGCATGCCCTAGGGGGGTGGGCGCGCCCTACACCCTCGTGGACAAATGGTGGGTCCCCCTGCTGTGTTCTTAGTGACAGAAATTCTTAAATATTCTACAAAAACTCATATTTCATTTTCAGGACATTTGGAGAACTTTTATTTTTGAGGTATTTTTATTGCAAGGATAATTCAGATAACAGACAGACAATATTATTTTTGCTTCATTAAATCTAGGCCGCACGGGTTTGTCCCTGTAGCGTGTATTCCTTCTGCCTCTTTAGCTCACTCTGTTGGGGGCGCCCGTCGGGCTGCATCATCCCCAAGCCGCGCGGGTCCATCCTAGTGGCATGTATCGTTCTTGCATCTTACCTGAGCTAGCATTACCTTTTTCGTCAGTTGCATTAAGATCATTAATCTGCCCGACCGGCACCTCTATGCCATGAGCGTCTTACGCCCTCACTAACCTGCTTGTGCCCGCCTCATGACTAAGGACAGGCACGACGTCTGTGCTTGGGTCCGTCCCTGCAGTGTCGCCAAATCCTAGCAGCCGAGCTCTGGCTCATGGGCCAGCCCCATATACGTCATCTCCCGTGGTCCTTGGTGCCTCGCCCTCACATGAGCTGGGTGTGGACAGGCGGGTAAGGGTGCACAACATGGTGCCTCGATGCCCTGGAGGCCTCGCGCCCGGTGTATGCGCTCGTGGTATCCGCATGAAAAGACCAGGCACGGCGTCTGTGCTCGAGCCCGCCCTTGCGGCGTCGGTAAACCCAACGACTGAGCTCTGTCTGGCGGGTCGGCCCCATTCACGTCACCTCCTGGGGTCGTTGGTGTTTGGCCTTCTCACGTGGCAACCTTGAGGGATGCACTCGCGCAGGTTGCCTAACCAGCTTGCAGGATCACCCCAAGCCCTCTCACACAAGACCAGGCATAACCCGCCTTGAGGTAGGGCCCTGTGAGTCCCACACTGGCTCACGGGTGCCCAGATACACCTTGTCTAGCCCTACCGTGCAGGCCACGTGTCAGGACGGGGCTGTACACGCCCCGGGGGCTCTCCACAGTAGGGAGTCCCCTCCCACGTTCCAGTGGAAGCACCATGCTCCGCGCTGGCAGTCAACACGGTCGAGGAGCCGCTATGCCATGCAAGAACGATAGTGCCATGCTCCGCGCTGGTGAAAATAATTAGTGGTGGCCTCACTGCTGCTTTAACCTCAGGGAGCCACCCGGCTCGTTGGCCAGCCCCACCGCGCTGCACTCCCCTCGGGAGAGTAGGGCAAGGGGGCTTGGCATGGGGGCTGCGCTCTGGTCACCCCCAGCGTACGCCCCACCAGGTCCCCCGAGCCTGGTCGCTGCAACCCTCCTGAGCGAAAGCCCGGCGAGGACATGTATGAGGTATGTTCGTATGTCGAGGGGGACCCTTGGGCATCATGACCCAAGGGCCTAACTGGTCCTGTAGCCCCTCACTCCCTGGTCTTGTCCTGGTGATCGGCCCAAGCTAGCGGCGGCAGAGGTACGCGCTAGGCCGCACCCTGCCGACGCAGAACGCAAAGGCCATCTCTCCCATTACTCTCCTAAGTGTTGTTCGTGCGTCAAGGGGGACCCTTGGGCATTGCAACCCAAGGGCCTAACTGGTCCAGTAGCCCCTCACTCCCTGGTCTTGTCCTGGTGATCCGGCCAAGCCAGCGGCGACTGAGGTAGGCGCTGGGCCTGGCCCTACCGACACAGAACACTAAAGCCCTGCTTTGCGCTTCCTTCCTAGAGACTATTTGCGCGTCAAGGAGAACTCCTGAGCATCGCGATTCAGGAGCCTAACTGGCCACGTAGCCCCTCACTCCCTGTTCTTGTCCTGGTGATCCGGACAAGCCAGCGGCGGCTGAGGTACGCGCGGGGCCGGGCTCTGCCGACGTAGAACAACAAGGCAAATAGGAAGGGAACCGCAAATATCTAGCAATTATTACAAGCCAAATTGTCCTTCAAGCATCAAACAGAAGTTTTAAAGCCTCCACGAGGCACGTCACATGTCGCAGGAAAACAAAGATAGGGAGGAGCACCGTCACTCACCAGCAGGCCCCTCCTTCAGCCTCGGGCACCAGAACCAGGAAGTGCTTCTCCATCAGCGAGACCGCCAAGCCCTACGGAGCATGCCTCGGCCGGATGCACGGCGGCACGATCGGCCGGAGATGAAGGGTCGATGACGAGGAACTTCTGCAGCAAGGCCTCCACCCGGCCCCTCACGGCCTCAGCAGCGGCCTCGCAGCGCTCTTCGTCCACACGCTCGAGCAGTGCACCAAGGTCGGCGGAGGGATCATGAAGATGCAGGTGGCTAAAGACACGCGTCAAGGCTGAGGAGGACCGCGCATGGGCTTCCCCTTCAACCATGGGGCCGATCTTATCGACGACACCCTCGAGGGCCATAACAAGGTAGGGAAGCAGCTGGGCTGGGCCTTCATCGTCCGTCACTAGCGGCTTCTCAAAGCACTTCTCGTAGGGTGCCCTCAGCGCTTGGCGGGACCTTTCCTCCAGGGACTTGAAGGCTGCGTGGTCCTCAGCCAGAACCTTCACCTTGGCCTCTAGCTGGGCCTTCTCTACTTCCGCCGCCTGCCACAACTCCCCCAGGCGGCTGCTCTCTGCAGCCAACGTCTTCACCAAGTGATCCAGCTCGGCGTCACGGCTGGCCGCGGCGTCTTCTCGGGCCTTCATCTTCTCCTCCTCCGACACGCGCTTGCTGCGCATGCTTTGCAGCTCAATCTCCATCGACTGGCATCGCTCCTTGACGGCATGCACATCCTTCAGCGCCGCCTCGCGGGTGGCTATGGCCTTCTTAGTGGCCTTCTTGTCCTTGTCGAAAGCTGCCACAACTCGGCTCAGCGCATCCCGGACAGACATGTTGGAGTTCAGCCAGCCCGAGACCAGCTCCAAGTGCCCTGCCACCAAATGACAATTAGTGCCCTGGAGGTCATCGTGAAGTAGCGTCAGTGCGGAAAAGGCCTCCTTCAAGGCGCTGGGCGAAGCTGGGGGGCCGCGAGCTAGTGGTACGACCGGAGCTGGAGGCCTTGGCATGTTCAAGACCTCCTGGATCCTTGAACCACCCGCAGGCAAGCTGGAGGAGAGTGCCTCTAGGGCCTGCTTGACCAAGGAGGCCATCACCTTCCGAGGTTTGTCCACCAGCCCTCGCGAGGACACCTGGGCAGGAGAAGGTGAAGTCAAGACGGACCGCTGAGCTTCTGGTGCGGCCGCCTCCCCCTTCTTCTTCTTCACCAACGGCGTTGGCCTGGCAATACAAGGGAAGGCACCAGGAATCAGCAACAGGATCAAGGGTGGAAACAAGGCCAGGACAAGGTACTTACTGGTCCACGGCGGCGTAGTCCCGCAGCCTCTTCGCCACGGAGCCAAGGGGCCTCGCTGCTGGTGGTGCAGACGCTGATAAGACCATAGCAGCTGGCACAGCTGCAGCGTCAGGCACTGCCAAAGCCGAGGCGGTGCCTCGGGAGATCAGCGTCGACCTGCCCTTCGTCGGGACCTCGGCTGGCAGCTTCTTCGAGGGGGTGAGCTTAGACCTCATGACAACCCCTGCCGAGGACGTCGCCTCCTTCACCGGGTGGTCGTCGGCGTCGTCATCATCAGGCAAGGCGCGAAGGAGGCCAGCCTTGCATGGAGGGGAGGACCCCCCGGCCCCCTCCGATCTCGCCTTTGAGTCTTCTTCCCCGCTGGAGTCACCGGAAGAAAGCTCCACCGGTTCCGTTTCCACCTGAGCTTCAGGGGCGCCGGAGGCACTAGCCCGCGCCGTCGAAGGTGGGCATGGAGGCTGTCACCATCGCCCCATCCTGGCGGCGGTACAAGGGGACATGGGTAACAGGCGGATACCCCAGATCGTCCCCAACATGGAGACGGAGAGCTACCCCAAGTTGCTTGTTGGACAGGGCGTCGAGGCGCAGTCGAAGGTTGTCCGTCTCATCCCCGAGAATCCACAAGGGGCGCGAGTGCCCTTGAAGTGGAGCTATGCGGCGTGCCATGAATTCCTTGACGATCATGGCTCCCATCAGCTTCGCTGCCTCCGGGTCGTGAGGCTTTAGGTCGGCAGTCATCTTCTCTAGCACCTTCTCTGCTCGAGGGTCGGTGAGCTTCACGTTGAGCCACCTGTCGCTCGACTCGGGCATCTCTGTCGGCAGCACCAAACCAAGGATGGGAGCACTTGGCGTCCACAAGGACCCACTTGTTCCCGAAGTTCTCGGTCTTCCTCCCGGACTTCAAGATCATGTTGGCCCCCTTCACCGCGACGAAATTGGCGCACCCTGAACAAAGCTTACCCTTGTTCTGGAGGTAGAAGAAGTGGCGAAGTAGCGCTATGGGCGGCATCACACCAACAAATGTCTCGCAGTAGAAGGCGAAGATTGACATGAGGAGGACATAATTGGGATGAAGATGAAGGGCATGCAGCTTGTAGTGGTTGAGGACGAAGGAGAAGAAATCGGAGAAAGGGGAGACCAGCCCCGCGATGACATTTCTCATAAAGAAGGGATAGAAGGTACTCTTGCAGCCCTCTGGCTCGGTGGAGGCGGCTCGATTCGCGGTCTTCCCCTTCTTGTTTGTGTCCTCCACCGTCATCAGGAGCACGGTAGTGTGATTTGTCTCTAAGACACTGGGCATGCACTGGGTCGGCTCATACCAGGCAGGTAGAACGGCAGCCTTTGCCTTACCGGACGCCATCGGCTGTGATCTTAGGGGGAAGACAGCAAAGATCTGGAGTCTTTTGGAGGAGAGGAGCAAGAAAGGAGATCTGGAGCAAGCCGAAGGCAAGCAATGAAGGCACTGGAGAGCGCGCTTGCCTTTTGTCAGCCGTGCAGTTGTCGAGGCGGCGTTGGGGAGAGCAGACGCCCATGTCACGTCAATCGCCACACGTCAATCAAGGCCGTAGGCTTTTGGGGCCCGCGACACTCCGCACTTGACCCTTGGTTTCGCAGCGAAGCCAAACCCGAGTGCGCCTTGGGCCCGAGGGCTACTGTCGGCGTTCTGGGAATGGGGGTACCCAGACTTGCCTGTCGGCAGTCCAGAGCATGGCTCGTCCAGTGGCCTGGTACGGCCCAACCTCGTCAGCAACCACTCAAGACCCTCGCGAGGAGCCAAGCCTCGTGAGGCGGACAACACAAGACCTCCCCTGGGGCGGCCTCACTAGGCTAGCTCCAGAGGAGCGGAGATGTGTAGGATCGAAAGAATGTCTAGAGGGGGGGTGATTAGACTACTTGTAAATATAAAAATTCTGCCTTTTGACAAAGAACAGTTTTTGGCAGATTCACAATTATGATCAAGTCAAGTATCACCCTACACATGCAATTCTAGAGTATAGGCAGCGGAAAGTAAATTGCACATGTAGTAAAGAGAGGTGGAGAAGAGCAAACGCAATTTTGGAGACGCGGAGATTTTTCCCGTGGTTCCGATAGGTGGTGCTATCGTACATCCACGTTGATGGAGACTTCAACCCACGGAGGGTAACGGCTGCGCGAGTCCACGGAGGGCTCTACCCACGAAGGGTCCACGAAGAAGCAACCTTGTCTATTCCATCATGGCCTACGCCCACGGAGGGCTAGCCTTACTCGGGGTAGATCTTCACGAAATAGGCGATCTCCTTGCCCTTACAAACTTCTTGGTTCAACTCCACATCGATGACGGAGGCTCCCAAGCGACACCTAACCAATCTAGGAGGCACCACCCTCCAAAAGGTAATAGATGTTGTAGATGATGATGAACTCCTTGCTCTTGTGCTTCAAATGATAATCTCCCCAACACTCAACTCTCCTCACTGATTTGGCTGTGGTGGAAGAAAGGATTGAGTGGAAAGCAACTTGGGAAGGTTAGAGATCAAGCTTCATATGGTGGGAGTGGAGCAACTTGATCTCAACACAAGGGTAGGTAGTTCTCTTCTCAGAAATGTAAGGTAGGAGTGGTAGTTCTTTCTGATGGCTCTCTCCACGAATGAAGAGGGGGTGGAGGGGTATATATAACCTCCACACAAAATCCAACCGTTACACACATATTTGAGCAATCTCGGTGGGACCGAAGTGGACAACTCGGTGAGACCGAAAGTTCAAATAATGTGAACGTTGGAGTTTTCGGTGGGACCGAAAATACCATCTCGGTTAGTCCGATTTGAGCAAAAGACAAGAGCATGCCAGTTTCGGTGGGACCGACTTCATCATCTCGGTGACACCGATTTGATGACAGAAGGTTACAGAAGCTTGGCAGCCCATGTTTCGGTGAAACCGATTTCAAAATCGGAATATCCGATTTTTCTAGGGTTTGGCTTATGGCTGAGGTGGTTCATCTCGGTGTGACTGAGTTTGGAATATCGGTGGGACCGAGATTACTTATGAGTGTATTTGGCAGTGAAAGTTGTTGATAGTTTAGGAGATGTATCACTAAGCACTTGAGCAACCAGATCATCAACATAACCTCATCCCCTTTTAATAGTATTGGCTTTTCCTATGGACTCAATGTGATCTTGGATCACTAAACCAAAAATGGAGTCTTGAGCTTTTGCCAATGCTTGCCTTAGCATTTTGAGGGGTCCACTTCTTCAGTCCTTGCCATACCCATGTCACTGAACTTCTCTGAAATGATTCTCAAGTAACTATTAGTTCAATGATATATATGTTGTTATTAATTGCCAAAACCACCCGGGGATTAGTTGCACTTTCAATCTCCCCCTTTTTGGTAATTGATGACAACATATAGATCAAAGCTTCGACAAGAGATATAATCAATGAATAATATCGTCGCTTTGAGAAGTATGTGATAAGCAAGAGCTCCCCCTAAATTTGTGCATTATTTAAGATTTGCGTTTGAATGCAAATGCACAATCGATTAGGATCATGGGTCACTCTTCCATGTCACATACATCTTGGTGGAGCGCACAAAATGATAAGAATGAACAACATGCACCCAATCACCAAGACAAGAGTAAATAGCCATACAAGATAGGAATGACATATGATAAGCATTAAGCACACATTAAAGCATAGTACGACTAAGCACTCATTAAGGTAGCATCAAACGGAGTATCAAGCACACGGAATGTCTCGAAAACCAAAAGTATCTCAAAGAGACCGCAAAAGAACGAAGGAGCAAAAGCGCAAAGATAACATCACTCTCTCTCTCGAAGCCCTATGATCTATACAATTTCTCCCCCTTTGGCAACAATTTACCAAAAAGTTCGAAAAAGCATAGAGCTAAACGTCACTATGGGCTCTGCTGGCGGCTCCCGTCTGGGTTGATGTCGGAGTGGATATGACGGCATCGGCGAAGACTTCAGCTGATGTCTGTGCTGGAGGAGTGGACACTGGAGCTGTTGCTGGAGTAACTGCTGGAACTGTGGTCCTGGTGTCAGTCACTGGAATAGCAGCTGATCGGGATCCTTTGGGAACCGGAGCAGTCTGTCGATGAGAATCCTGGACTAAGTCATCCTGCATAAGCTCTGCCTTGTCCTGCTTTGCTTCCTCCATGTCTGCCTCAAGCTTGTTGACGGTCACTTGAATTTCAGTCAGCTTCACGTCCAGAGCGCGTTTCTTCTCGTCAACAATCCTCTCTAAGCTCTCCTGAGACTGTTCAATGCTGGCCAGGCGTTGTTCAATCCTTTGGGTAGCTTCAAGAATTTGCTCTCCGAAACTCTTTGGTTTAGCTGCTGCTGCTGCTGCTTCTTTGTCAGCTTTGGCTTTCTTAGCAGCTTCGATCTTGGCTTGACCTTCTACAGATGTCGGATCCTCCTCGTCCATCACAACAACATTGTCTTCATGCTCTGGCTGCAGGGGTAAATGTTTCCTATCCAACAAGAATTTTCCCGTGCCAAACTTGGCATTGATAAGCATCTGAATATGTGGGGCAAATCCACATGACCTTTTCTGGTCAGCTGCAGTCCTCTTAATGGTCTCTACCATTAAGTCCATTACCTTGAAAGGTGCTTTCTCATCAAGTATATGCAGCATGTTGATAGAATATCCTCTGATCATGCGATGATCTCCAGACTTGGGCATCAAGGTATGCCTCAAAATAGTATTAGTGGTAGGTAAGCCTGCCTGGAGATGGTAGACTGAGCCGAGCTTCCAGACTTCCAAATCTGCTGCGGGGATCTCTTTGTACATGTTCTTCATGGAATCATGATTCTTCTTTGAAATCCCATAGACATCAATATCATCTTCTCGCTGCACTGGAGCATTCAGAATTTCTGCCCATTCTTCAACAGAAGAAGAATACCTTTGACCTTCAGTCATCCACGTGATCTTCCCATCAGGATAGAAGTGAGCTGTGGCATAGAATTGCATTATCATCTCATCGTTCCAACTGGTCAATTTCTGACCTACAAACTCTGCAACTCCACATGCAGTGAAGCTTTCATGCACATGTGGAAAGAAATCTCTGTGCTCTTCGCTGTCAATGTATTCCCAGTCAACATATCTGGTGTCTGCGACTATGGGCTTCTTGTCCACCAGCACGGTCTCATAGAAGTCCTGCTGCTCTCTGGTGTGAAATCTGGGATCTACAGCAGTTCTTCTCCTCATGGCATATGGGTCAGCTTGTCTCCATAGCCTGAGACCTCTATCTTTCCTTGCCTTCATATCCTCAGCTTGAGGATGAGCATCATTGTGAAGTGGCAGTTTTGGACGGAGTTTCAGCAACACTTGTCCTTCCTCGTCAGACTC
The DNA here is from genome assembly GCA_902687465.1 of Secale cereale. Taxonomy (NCBI): domain Eukaryota; kingdom Viridiplantae; phylum Streptophyta; class Magnoliopsida; order Poales; family Poaceae; genus Secale; species Secale cereale. The sequence goes on from LR738710.1 coordinate 503,188,778, forward strand.
AGCTGGTGGCACATCATCCTTGTTCTTTTCAGATGCTGGAATATTTCTGGTAGTCCTCTTGGGCTTGGCAGCAGGCTTTGCTGGAGCTGCCTTAGCTTGAGCGGATTTCTTGGGCTTTGATGTGGCTCCAGCCCTAATGGCATCACCCATGAGCTTCTGCTTCTGAGGAGCAGGCTGGGGTGCTTCCTCATCTTCATCCTCTGCTGCTGCATCTGCATGAGAATCACTATACACTACCCTCTTTCTCTTGGAGGTTTTCTTCACTTTGCTTGGAGTTGGCTCTCCCAAATTTAGCTTCTTAGCTACAGTTGACTGCTTGACTTTGCTGGTGCCCTTCTTAGACTGCTGACCTTGTTGCTCTTTGGCAACAACCTTTGAATAGATAAGGTATAGGCAGAGAAGAAGAGTTATCACAAACTGCAGAAGTTTTTGCAACAAAAATGAGTTCAAATTTTAGTTTTAAGTTTTCACAGAAGACATTTCGGTCAGACCGAGTTTGAGTTTCGGTGAATCCGAAGTGTTAAACAGAAGCTTTACACACCACTTTCGGTTTGACCGAAGTGGGTTTCGGTCCTGCCGAAAACACTAGGGTTTCACAAAAACTACATTTCGGTCACACCGATTTGCACAACTCGGCTGGACCGAAGGGTGCAGTGCAATGGCCAGAGGCCAAATCGGTCACACCTAAATTCTAAAATCGGTTTTACCGAGATGTGTTCCGTGGAAACCTAACCCTAAGAATTTTACTCGAATCTAGTTCAAACGAACCAATCTGGTGTAAAGGAAGATTTCAATCGTGGCATGATATTGGGCAATCCAAACGTGCATTGAATCGAAGATGGGAGCACGAGTGCGATCGAAACTCACCCTAACTTGGTGGAGTTTCTCTACGGCGGCAACGGCGCGGAGGAGAAGGCCGTTGACGGCGACGGAGACCTGCGGCGAGGGCGCACAGGCGACGACGGCGACGATCCGAAGATCAAGGCGACGACAGCAAGGGGTGTGGGGGCGAAACGTTTGAAGGAGGAATCAACGCGCGCGACCCTTGGTATATATATCCCTTTGCTGTCGGTGTGACCGAGTTGAAAAACTCGGTGGCACCAAGATGGATAACTGCCAGGCAGTTATGCATTTCGGTCACGCCGAAAATTACAACTCGGTTTCACCGAGATGAAACCTAGATCAGTCTAAATGCTTTCGGTTTGACCGAGTTTGAGTGAGTTGGTCTGACCGAAATCACTTAGAAGGTTTTGGAGGTTAGCCCTAGACGGATCGGTGGCTCCGAGTGCTCCTCACTCGGAGGGTCCGAAAATGACTTGTTCAAAGTTTGTGATTTAAGAATGAATAGAATTTGAGACAAGAAAGCATAGATAGCTAGGGGAGGTACTTAGGCATTCTTGTCCATCCATTTGGTCAGAAAAATCAAAACAACCAAAACAACAAATGGATGTCCTCGAATGGATAAAATCATGCATTCAACATGCTCACACAATAAGATAGAAAATGAAATATGTGTCAAACATGCACAACCAAAACTCTAGCTACTAACACACAATTTGTCGATGACTAGGTCATCTTTATATGAGTATTTTGACTTAGGAGCCAAATGAGAACATTTGATCATAGGTCATACTCATCGTTTAAGCAGAAGTGGGGTTACCACTTTTACATAAAGCATTGATGTGTTCACATCATTTGAAGATGCTTTAGCTCAATTTTTAGAGCAAAGCTCCCCCTAGATGTGAGAACCCCTTTTAAAGGGTCAAACTAACCTTGGGTTGTCGTAGAAGACTTCATGTAGATGTTGAAGATGTGGGTGCTCAATGTTGATGGAGATCATCAAGAGTTGGGAGCTTTCCCTTGGATTCGGGCACTTTCAATACCTACATGGGTTAGTCCCACAAGGAACAAACAAGGATATCCATGGACATAGATTGAAGTTCACAATAGATGATGTCCATGAAAGCAATGATTACCTTGTCCCTTGACTTACCAACAAGAGGGTTTGTGACTCCATGAACTAGTGCATGATGTGGAAGTTGATTGCACAAGTTCTTTGCCAAAATGAATGTGAGTGAAGTATGTTGGCGGAGTCACCCTCAAGAACCTTCTAGTTCTTCTTCTTCGGGATCCACATCATCTTGATGGGAATCCTTGGGGTTGTAGTTGAGCTTGACGAAGTAGAACTTGATGTTTCCTTGGGAACCCACTTGACCATGGCTTGAGGTGCTTCAATGAATGCATCAATCTCCTCTTGAAGCTTGTCCTTGGCTTTTAGCTTGTGGTCTTGTGGTGGAAGGTCATCTTGAGCTTGTTCCACATTGGAAGAAGTAGGATCATACTTCTCCTTTTGAGAAACAAACTGCGGAGTAGGATATTGACCTTCTTCCCACTCAACACCTTCGGCGTTGAACTTTCGCTCAAAACCAATCCCTTGATTCTTCCGGTGCCTCCCTTGCTTGCGAACAATTTCCTCAAAGTTCTTGCTTCCGGCAAGGCTCTTGTAGACACCTTTCTCTATGATCCCTTTCAATAAACTATTCTCTTGCTGAAGTGTAACTTGGCTTGAAACATTGTTAGTGGAATCAAGAGAACTACTAGAAGCAACAATATTGGATTTAGCATGGTTATTGTTACTGCTAGAGGAATAATTTTTCTTATGCTTGTCATGCTTAGTCTTAATGGGTGGCAAGAAATTAGACAAGAGAAGTCGTTTGGCAAGATATGAAGAACTCTTCTTTCGAAGATCATCATTGATCCCTTTTAGAAACTCATGTTCTTGCTCTAGAGTGAGCTTCTCGAAGCGTAGCTTCTCATGAGATCTTAGGAGCTCTCTATGATCTTCTTGAGTTGTTTCATGAGCTAACTTAAGAGTGTTTAGTTCTTTAGTTAGACGCTCAATCTCCTTCATAGCATTGTCATTCGACTCTTCTCGACTATAAAGACTACTAGCATTTTCATCGTTACTAGGCTCACTAGATTTATCATGCAAGAGCTCATCTTCACTAAGCAAGTCATCCTCATCACTATTGAAGTCAATGAATTCAGGGTGTGATACCTTGGGGCCTTTAGCCATGAAGCATCTTCCAATTCCCTCATTTGGTGAATCAAATAAGTCATAGGAGTTGGAGTTGGAGGATACGAGAGCAAGACCGGCAACACCTTCATCTTGACTATAGTCGGAGTCCGAGTGATAGCTTCCATCGGATTGATTGTCGGAGTCAGAGCCGGAGACCCATTCACCTACATGAGCTTGATGTCTTCTTCTTGTGTAGCTCCTTGATGACTTGTCTTTCCTCTCCGAATCCTTGCTTCTCCGAGAGGGTCTTCGTTCATAACGATCATCTCTACTCCTTCTCTCTTTCCGAGGTGACTCATCTCTTGAACTTCTTCTTCTTGGAGATTCTTCTCTTCTCTTGTGGGGAGCCGTACACTCATTTGAGTAGTGTCCGGGTCTTCCACAATTGTAGCAGTTTTGATCACGACTAGAAGATCTCTTTTCATCATATGATCTAGACTTTGAGCTTCTCTCTTTGCCTCTATACTTGTAGAATTTGTTGAAGTTCTTAACCATTAGGCTTATCTCTTCATTGGAAACTAACTTGTCACTTGAGGTTGTGGGAGCATCACTTGTAGCTTTGTAAGCACCACTTGACTTGTTGTGAAGCTCTTCCTTATCCTTAAGTGTCATCTCATGAGCAACAATTCTTCCAATGACTTCAGTTGGCTTGAGAGTCTTGTAGTTTGGCATCATTTGGGTCAAAGTGCACACGGTGTCATACTTTCCATCCAAAGCTCTGAGAATCTTCTTGATGATGAATCGGTCGGTCATTTCTTCGCTTCCTAAGCCGGCAATCTCATTTGTGATGAGAGCAAGCCTAGAGTACATTTCAGCGACTCCTTCACCATCCTTCATCTTGAACTTGTCAAGTTGACCTTGAAGAATATCTAGCTTTGATTCCTTCACAGACTCGGTACCTTCGTGCATTTCAACCAAAGTATCCCAAATCTCTTTTGCATTTTCAAGACGGCAGATTTTGTTGAACTCCTCGGGACACAAGGCATTGAAGAGAATGTCACAAGCTTGAGCATTGTTTTGCAACATCCGTAATTCTTCAGGTGTAGCTTCGCGATCCGGAACTTTTCCTTCCTCGAAGAATTCACCTTGCATACCAACACAAATAATGCCCCATGCGGCTGGGTTATGACCAAGAATATGCATTTTCATTTTATGCTTCCAACTAGCAAAATTTGTACCATCAAAGTAAGGACCTCTACGATAATTACCCTCACTAGACGCCATACTCTCCTAGGTTGTGAAACCAAGCTTATGGAGTCCAATGCAATGGAAACCAATACAATGGAGACCAAAGCTCTGATACCACTTGGTGGATCGAAAGTATGTCTAGAGGGGGGGTGATTAGACTACTTGTAAATATAAAAATTCTGCCTTTTGACAAAGAACAGTTTTTGGCAGATTCACAATTTTGATCAAGTCAAGTATCACCCTACACATGCAATTCTAGAGTATAGGCAGCGGAAAGTAAATTGCACATGTAGTAAAGAGAGGTGGAGAAGAGCAAACGCAATTTTGGAGACGCGGAGATTTTTCCCGTGGTTCCGATAGGTGGTGCTATCGTACATCCACGTTGATGGAGACTTCAACCCACGGATGGTAACGGCTGCGCGAGTCCACGGAGGGCTCCACCCACGAAGGGTCCACGAAGAAGCAACCTTGTCTATTCCATCATGGCCTACGCCCACGGAGGGCTAGCCTTACTCGGGGTAGATCTTCACGAAGTAGGCGATCTCCTTGCCCTTACAAACTTCTTGGTTCAACTCCACATCGATGACGGAGGCTCCCAAGCGACACCTAACCAATCTAGGAGGCACCACCCTCCAAAAGGTAATAGATGTTGTAGATGATGATGAACTCCTTGCTCTTGTGCTTCAAATGATAATCTCCCCAACACTCAACTCTCTTCACTGACTTGGCTGTGGTGGAAGAAAGGATTGAGTGGAAAGCAACTTGGGAAGGTTAGAGATCAAGCTTCATATGGTGGGAGTGGAGCAACTTGATCTCAACACAAGGGTAGGTAGTTCTCTTCTCGGAAATGTAAGGTAGGAGTGGTAGTTCTTTATGATGGCTCTCTCCACGAATGAAGAGGGGGTGGAGGGGTATATATAGCCTCCACACAAAATCCAACCGTTACACACATATTTGAGCAATCTCGGTGGGACCGAAGTGGACAACTCGGTGAGACCGAAAGTTCAAATAATGTGAACGTTGGGGTTTTCGGTGGGACCGAAAATACCATCTCGGTTAGTCCGATTTGAGCAAAAGACAAGAGCATGCCAGTTTCGGTGGGACCGACTTCATCATCTCGGTGACACCGATTTGATGACAGAAGGTTACAGAAGCTTGGCAGCCCATGTCTCGGTGAAACCGATTTCAAAATCGGAATATCCGATTTTTCTAGGGTTTGCCTTATGGCTGAGGTGGTTCATCTCGGTGTGACTGAGTTTGGAATATCGGTGGGACCGAGATTACTTATGAGTGTATTTGGCAGTGAAAGTTGCTGATTGTTTAGGAGATGTATCACTAAGCACTTGAGCAACCAGATCATCAACATAACCTCATCCCCTTTTAATAGTATTGGCTTTTCCTATGGACTCAATGTGATCTTGGATCACTAAACCAAAAATGGAGTCTTGAGCTTTTGCCAATGCTTGCCTTAGCATTTTGAGGGGTCCACTTCTTCAGTCCTTGCCATACCCATATCACTGAACTTCTCTGAAATGATTCTCAAGTAACTATTAGTTCAATGATATATATGTTGTTATTAATTGCCAAAACCACCCGGGGATTAGTTGCACTTTCAAGATGTCAAGGCAAGGGGCACCTCGCAAGGTCCTAATGACGTGAGCCATGACGACCAAGGCCAGGTGGGCGTCAGTGGGTGTAGGATGCCAGTTTCCTCTTTGGTGCTAAAGGGACAGGCGCAGATGAGGAGTCCTGAGGCATCAGGCAAAGGTTTCCATATCGGTGCAACAAGACCAAGACCAACAAGACGGTAGAGCGGAGGTCATTGCGGAGCCCACGACGGCATCACCACCAGAGCGTTTGGTAGGCGAAGACCACGTTTTGTCAGGATAGCTTGTACTAGTAGTCCCCCTTCAAATTTGGCCGTTGTGGGATCCCTTCCCGCTCAATATTTGGGAAAAGGACACGGGCCTCTATAAATAGGACTAGCCACCACCATACGGGGCATCTGATACAGAATCAACAAGGCACACACCAGCAAGCTCATCCGAGCACAAGAACACCTCTCATCAGGAGATTGTTCTTCCCTCGTACTAGTTCTTCCTCAGCCTATAAGGCAATCCACTATACCACACTGGATTAGGGTATTACACCACAACGGTGGCCCGAACCAGTATAAACCCTTGTGTCTCTTGTTCTTGAGTTCAACGAGCTAGGCTTAGGAATCGGCGAGTAGACGAGCTAGGGTGGAAGGAGAGATCTTCGTGCGCACCCTAGTGTTTGAACCACAAGGGTTTTGCAGGAACCCAAGAGCCGACAGAATGCACCGGTAGTCATCGAATCACTGAAAGGGGTTCCAGGAGGCCCCGGGAGGTCTATAGGCCTAATGGGCCAAGGAGAGGCATACACTAGCCCACAGAGGGGTTGGCTCGCCCTCTCCCTGGCCGCCGGCCCTAGAAGAAGGAAAGGGGACGCCACCTCCTCCTGCCTTTTCCCACATGTGGGAGAAAGGAAAGGTTGGGGGCACCTCCTCCTTCCTTCCCCTTGGCGTCAAAAGAAAGAAAGGGGGCGGCCTCGGGCAAGCCCAAGTAGGATTCAGACCTACCTGGGGCGCCCCATGGCCTCTCCCCTCTCCCTCCCACCTATATATATATATATATATATATATATATATATATATATATATATATATATATATATATATATATATATATATATATATATATATATATATATATATATATATAT
>LR738710.1:503195912-503214064 GCA_902687465.1 Secale cereale
CCCGCCGTTTACACCCTCGGTCATATTTTTTTAGTGGTTAGGCGAAGCCTTGCGAAGATCACTTCACCATCACCGTCACCATGTTGTCATGCTGCCGGATTTCATCTACTACTTCGCCTGTCTTGCTGGATCAAGAAGGCGAGGACGTCACCGAGCTGAACATATGCTGAACGCGGAGGTGTCGTACGTTCGGTACTTGATCGGTTGGGTCGCAAAGAAGTCCGACTACATCAACCACGTTGTCCAATGCTTCTGCATACGGTCTAGGAGAGTACGTAGACGCGGTCTCCCCCTCGTAGCTATGCATCTCCATGGATAGATCATTGCATGTGCATAGATTTTTTTTGTTTTCCATGCAACGTTTCCCAAAAGTGGCATCATGAGCCAGGTCCATGCGTAGATGATATGCACAAGTAGAACACAAAGGGTCGTGGGGAGTGATGGTCATACACTCATACTGCTTACCACCAATGTCTTATTTTGATTCAGCGGTATTGTAAGATGAAGCGGCCCATACCAACCTTACATGTCCACATACATGAGATCGGTTCCACCGACAGACATGCAACTTGTTTTGCTTATAGGTGGCTAGCGGGTGTCTGTTTCTCCTACTTTAGTTGACTCTTTGATCGTGGCTGGTCCTTGAAGAAGGTTAAAAGAACAAACTTGATAAATCACTGTTGTGGTTTTTTCCATAGGTAAGAACGTTTCTTGCTAGAAGCCCGTAGCAGCCACGTAAAACTTGCAACAACAAAGTAGAGGGCATCTAACTTGTTTTTGCAGGGCATGTGATACGTCTCCAACGTATCTATAATTTTTGATTGTTCCATGCTATTATTTATGATGTTTTGGATATTTAATGGGCTTTGTTATACACTTTTATATTATTTTTGGGACTAACCTATTAACCCAAAGGCCTAGTACAGATTGCTGTTTTTTTGCCTATTTCAGGGTTTTACAGAAAAGGAATATCAAACGGAGTCCAAACAGAAAGAAACTTCGGGAGAGATATTTTTGGAGCAAAATACGCACGGGAGACTTGAGAACCCCAGAATAGGACTGAGGTGGCGTCCACGAGGGTGGGGTGCGCCGCCCCCCTACAAGGCGCGCCCCCTACCTCATGGGCGCCACATCTGGCCCCCGGTGCCCTCCTTCCTCCTATATATACCTACGTACCACGAAACCATCAGAACAACAGAGAAAACCCAAGTTCCACCGCCGCAACCTGCTGTTCCCGTGAGATCCCATCTTGGGGCCTGTTTCGGAGCTCCGCCGGAGGGGGGATCTACCACGGAGTGCTTCTACATCATCATCATCACCTCACCATGAGTTGTGAGTAGTTTACCACAGACCTTCGGGTCCATAGCTAGTATCTAGATGGCTTCTGCTCTCTCTTTGGATCTCAATACCAAGTTCTCCTCGGTCTTCGAGGAGATCTATTCGATATAATCTCTTTTTGCGGTGTGTTTTTCGAGATCCGATGAATTGTGGGTTTATGATCAAGATTATCTATGAGAAATATTTGGTTCTTTTCTGAACTCTTTATGTATGATTATAATATCTTTGCAAGTCTCTTTGAATTATTGGTTTGGTTTGGCCTACTAGATCTATAGTTCTTGCAATGGGAGAAGTGCTTGGCTTTGGGATCAATCTTGCAGTGTCCTTTCCTAGTGATAGTAAGGGCAGCAAGGAACGTATTGTATTGTTGCCATCGAGGATAAAAAGATGGGGTTTATATCACTATGTTTGAGTTTATCCCTCTACATCATGTCATCTTGCTTAAAGCATTACTATGTTCTTATGAACTTAATACTCTAGATGCATGCTGGATAGCGGTCGATGTGTGGAGTAATTGTAGTACATGCAGAATCGTTTCGGTCTACTTGTTTCAGACGTGATGCCTATATATAATAATCATGCCTAGATAGTCTCATAATTATCCGCTTTTCTATTAATTGCTCGACAGTAATTTGTTTACCCGCCGTAGAATACTGCCATCATGAGAGAAGCCACTAGAGAAAACTATGGCCCCCGGGTCTATTCTCAACATATCAATCTACAATCTACTTTACTTTTTCGCTTTTACTTTCTGTTCTTATATCCAAAAATACCAAAAATATCAAACTATCATCTCTATCAGATCTCACTTTCGTAAGTGACCGTAAAGGGATTGACAACCCCTTATCACGTTGGCTGCGAAGTTCTTATTTGTTTGTCCAGGTGCGAGGGACTTGCGCGTGGTCTTCTACTGGATTGATACCTTGGTTCTCAAAACTGAGGGAAATACTTACGCTACTGTGCTGCATCACCCTTTCCTCTTCGAGGGAATACAACGCAAGCTCGAGAAGTAGCAAGAAGAATTTCTGGCGCTGTTGCCGGGGAGGATTACGCAAAAGTCATATACCAAGTACCTATCACAAACCCTTATCCTCGGCATTACATTTTTTGCCTCTCGTTTTCCTCTCCCCCACTTCACCCTTGCTGTTTTATTTGCCCTTCTTCTTCCATGTGTTTACCGTTCGCTTGCTTCTTGTTGGCTTGTGTGTTGGATTGCTTGCTTGTCTCTATGGCTCTCCCTATCAGTGTTGACCCTCGCCTCAAGAGGCTGGAGGAGATCGAAAACAATGTTAGACATTTTATGTCTGTGCAATTTGAGCACAATGATTTCTTTAGAAATGAGCTTAAAGAACAGAATTTTTTATGGAATATATGAATAAAGACCTTGATGACATGTCTAAGGAATTTTATGGTTTGAAATCTCAGTTTGCTCATCTTGAGAACTTAATAGCCCAAATTTCGGATAAACAGTCCACCTTAGTTAATAAGATGGCTGCTAAACCGGAAGAGCATGAAAATAAAGATGAAGATCTGAAAGTTATTGATGTGTCTCCTATTATATTCTTGTTTTCTAATATGAATCTTGATAAAGATAGGATTGGAGATGAGTCTACTTTAAGGTGTCCCAATGATTCGGAGTTTTTAGATCTTGATGCTAAAATTGTTAAAAGTGGGATTGAAGAGATTAAAACTTTGCATAGTGATGATCCCACTACTTTGGATTTCAAGGGATTCAATTATGATAATTGCTATTTGATTGATTGTATTTCCTTGTAGCAATCTGTACTAAACTCTCCACATGCTTATAGTCAAATTAAAGCTTTTACCAAACACATAGTTGATTCTTTGATGCAATCTTATGAAGAAAAACTTGAATTAGAAGTTTTTGTCCCTAGAAAGCTTTATGATGAGTGGGAACCTACTATTAAAATAAAAATTGAAGATCATGAACGCTTTTCTTTGTGTGATTTGGGTGCAAGTGTTTCCACTATCCCAAAAACATTGTGTGATTTGCTAGGGTTCCATCATCTTGATGATTGTTCTTTAAATTTTCATCTTGCGGATTCTACCATTAAGAAACCTATGGGAAGGATTAATGATATTCTTATTGTTGCCAATAGGAATTATGTGCCTGTAGATTTCATTGTTCTTGATATAGATTGCAATCCTTCATGTCCTATTATTCTTGGTAGACCTTTCCTTAGAACGATTGGTGCAGTTACTGATATGAAGGAAGGAAATATTAGATTCCAATTTCCGTTAAGGAAAGGCATGGTACACTTTCCTAGGAAGAAAATTAAATTACCATATGAATCTATTATGAGAGCCAGTTATGGATTGCCTTCCAAAGATGGCAATACCTAGATCTAGCCATGTATCGTGCCTAGGTAGGGGTGTAAAACGATTGCGCTTGTTGGGAGGCAACCCAATTTTATATTTTTTGTTTTTGCTTCTGTTTAGGAATAAATATTGCATCTAGCTTCAGTTTAGATGTGGTTTTGTGTTTTAATTAGTGTTTGTGCCAAGCAGAACCTTTGGGAAGACTTGTGTGAAGTTTATATGATCTTGCTGTGAAAAACAGAATCGTTAGCGCTCGCTAGAGTGGTCATCAGATTTTACTAGAGTGTGCTATTTAGTTGATTCTTTTTGCAGATGATTAATAGACAAACTCCTCACATTTAACAATTTATTTCATTTTTTTGGAGTTACAAAAGTATGCAAAAGTTACAGATTACTACAAACTGTTCTGTTTTTGACAGATTCTGTTTTTCGTGTGTTGTTTGCTTATTTCAGTGCATATATGAGTAGTATTGGGGAGTATGAATCATATAGAAGTTGGAATACAGTAGGTTTAACACCAATATAAATAAAGAATGAATTCATTACAATACCTTTTATTAGTTGTTTGTTTTCTTATACTAACGGAGCTCACGTGATTTTTGTCTAAGTTTTGTGTTGTGAAGTTTTCATGTTTTGAGTATTGCTTTGATGGACTATGGAACAAATATTGGAAAGAGCCTAAGCTTGGGCTTGCCCAAGGCACCCCAAGGTAAAATTTAAGGACAACCAAAAGCCTAAGCTTGGGGATGCCCCGGGAAGGCATCCCCTCTTTCGTCTTCTTCTATCGGTAACTATACTCGGAGCTATATTTTTTTCACCACATGATATGTGTTTTACTTGGAGCGTCATGTATAATTTGAGTCTTTGCTTGTTAGTTTGCCACAATTATCCTTGCTGGACACACCTTTTTGAGAGATATAAATATGGCCTAGGAATTGATAGAACACTCTATGTGCTTCACTTATATCTTTTCAGTTGAATAGTTTTTGCTCTAGTGTTTCACTTACATCTTTTAGAGCACGGTGGTAATTATATTTTGTAGAAATTGTTGATCTCTCATGCTTAAACTATATCCTTTTTAGAGTCTATTAAAACAGCATGGTAATGTGCTTTGGCTATAAAACTAGCTTTCACATGATAGACATCCAAGATCAATGTAGTAAAAACTTTCACACTAAGTGCATTGAATATGATGAGAAGTTGGATGCTTCGTAATTGTTTTGAGATATGAGGATAGTGATATTAGAGTCATGCTAGTGGAGTTATTATGAAATTGAGAAATACTTGTGTTAAAGTTAGTGATTCCCATAGCATGCACGTATGGTGAACCGCTATGTGACGAAGTTAGAGCATAAGGTATTTGTAGAGTGTCATCCTTTGTGTGGAGGTCGGGGGCGCGCGTTGGTTAACTCCTACCAACCTCCCCCCTAGGAGTATGTGTTGATTCCTTTCTTTTGATGACTCGTAAAGTTTTGCAATAAGTATATGAGTTCTTATGACTAATGTTGAGTCCATGGATTATACACACTCTCACCGTTCCACCATTGCTAGCCTCTCTTGTACCGCGCAACTTTCGCTGGTATCATACACCCACCATATACCCTACTCAAAACAGCCACCATATATCTTCCTCAAAACAGCCACCATACCTACCTATCATGGCATTTCCATAGCCATTCCGAGATATATTGCCATGCAACTTTCCACCGTTCCATTCATATGACACGCTTCATATTGTCATATTGCCATGCATGATCATGTAGTTGACATCGTATTTGTGGCAAAGCCACCATGTATAATTTTTCATAAATGTCACTCTTGATTCATTGCACATCCTGGTACACCGCCAGAGGCATTCATATAGAGTCATACTTTGTTTTAGTATCGAGATGTAATTCAATGAAACTGTGATGATCATCATTATTAGAGCATTGTCCTATGTGAGGAAAGGCTAAATAAAGAAAGCCCCTCCAAAAAAAGAAGGAAAGGCCAAAGAAAAAAAGAAAGGCCCAAAAAAAGAAAAAAGAAAAAAGAAAAAAAGAAAAAAAAAGAAAAGGAAAAGGGACAATTGCTACTATCTTTTTCCACACTTGTGCTTCAAAGTAGCACCATGTTCTTCATGATAGAGAGTCTCATGTTTAGTCACTTTCATATACTAGTGGGAATTTTCATTAGAGAACTTGGCTTGTATATTCCAACGATGGGCTTCCTCAAATGCCCTAGGTCTTCATGAGCAAGCAAGTTGGATGCACACCCACTTAGTTTCTTTTGTTGAGCTTTCGTATATTTTAAGCTCTAGTGCATCTCCATAGCCCGTTCCTAGTTAATGTGAGACTATCTCCCTCCTTTTTGTCTGCTCCACAACCACCTCTCTATTCCACCCATAGTACTATATCCATGGCTCACGCTCATGTATTGCGTGAACGTTGAAAGGTTTGAAAGAATAGAGTATGAAAACACGTGCTTGGCTGAAATCGGGGTTGTGCATGATATGAATATTTTGTGTGATGAAGAGGGAGCATAGCCAGAATATATGATTTTGTAGGGATAACTTTCTTTAGCCATAGTATTTTGAGAAGAGATGATTGCTTTGTTAGTATGCTTGGAGTATTATTATTTCTTATGTCAATATATACATTTGTCTTGAATCTTTCAAATCTGAACATTCATGCCACAATTAAGAGAATTACATTGAAAACTATGTTGGTTAGCATTCCACATCAAAAATTCTGTTTTTATCATTTACCTACTCGAGGACGAGCAAGAATTAAGCTTGGGGATGCTTGATACGTCTCCAACGTATCTATAATTTTTTATTGTTCCATGCTATTATCTATGATGTTTTGGATGTTTAATGGGCTTTGTTATACACTTTTATATTAATTTTTGGACTAACCTATTAACCCAAAGGCCCAGTCCAGATTGCTGTTTTTTGCCTATTTCAAGGTTTTACAGAAAAGGAATATCAAACGGAGTCCAAGCAGAATGAAACTTTGGGAGATATATTTTTGGAGCAAAATATGCACAGGAGACTTGAGAACCACGGAATAGGGCTGAGGTGGCGTCCACGAGGGTGGGGGCGCCCCCCCTACAGGGCGCGCCCCATGCCTCATGGGCCCCACGTCTGGCCCTCGGTGCCCTCTTTCCTCCTATATATACCTACGTACCCCGAAACAATCAGAACAATAGAGAAACCCTAGTTCCACTGCCGCAACGTTCTGTTCCCGTGAGATCCCATCTGTGGGCCTGTTCCGGAGCTTCGCCGGAGGGGGATCTACCACAGAGTGCTTCTACATCATCATCATCGCCTCACCATGAGTTGTGAGTATTTTACCACAGACCTTCGTGTGACGCCCCGAGACCGATGCTCCAGAAGATTCCAGATGTTCCAGGTTTACCCGTGTGTTTCATTTGTGTTTGCTTCATATATTTTTTGCATTGCATCATGTCATCATGCCATCAAGTCTTTTAATTTTTATAACTCAACTAAATAAACCGTATGGATCCTTGATCCATTTAAATTGAGGATACTCACTGTGGTGACTTCTCATTATAACATATAAAAGCCTCTCAATATTATTAGGGAGCAATGTTAAATTATTCCATTGCTTTGGAATCACCATAACCCACTTGCAATTTAATTCCATGCCTCTTCTGCTTCAATTTTTTGACAGATATCAAATTCCCAAGGCAAAGTTCTTTCCTTCTTTATTTTCATCCCTATTTTACATGAGTCGTGCAAAGATACCATACTTGAGATCATTCTAGTATGAGCTTATGCCTTTAAGTCGTGCCTCGACACGTAGGAGGTATAATCTCATACTGGGCATTACAAGTTGGTATTCAGAGCCTTCTCCGACCTAGGAGCCCCCGCTGATTGATCAAATCGTTGACGGTTCAGTCTAGGCACACACATGAAAATGTTTTGAGTCCTGTATATATATCGGAGAGTAGGATTTCGTTTGCTCCTCATCCCTTTTCACTCTGGTGAGAACTCCTAACGATTACTTATCTCTTCTACACCCAAAAATCCCCTAATTTTTTTAGGATCACGCGAGTATTGTTTGGATTGTTTCGATGTCTTTGTGACGAGAACATTGTTCTCGATGCCTCCTGTCATTTAGGGGTTGTGGCAGTGTCCCGGGGAGTTGAGCTCCAAGGTGTTGTCGTCACAAATATATCGCAGCAGTTATGGAATACTTAAGACGGTCGACATAGAAAACTCTCCTATGCGGTTAGTGGCAAGATAACCCCGACGTCACCCAGTACTGGGGAGGTAGTTCGGGAGTATTGCCATAGCTTGTATAGTAGATGCGTTTCGAAGGTCCGAGGTAAACGGTTTCCGGAAATAACTGGTTATGTGTTGAAGGATGGATACAGCTGGATGTAGGATTAGAGTTGAGTGTGCGATGCTTCCCCTGTATCCCCCACACCTGATTGCATAACTGGAAACTTTCGGAAATTAATAGGTGGGTTCATCTAGTAGTTCGTAGGCATTCTTACAACGAATGCATGATATGGAGTTCGGGGTTCTACATTGAGTGAAGTAGTTTTATGGGCGTTTGTTCCGCTCGGGAGTTGCATCTTAAAGGGTCCTTGGCTATGCTGGTCCGGGGATTGCAAAACCCTTTTGTAACACGTTCCATGAGCTTTCAGCACAAATATGTGGAACGAAGCTTCTATCTTGTATTTGTTCTATCTGATCCTTGTTGTTTTTTGTTTACCTTTGGTGCTACCAACTGGCTTCTCGACAAGTGTTGTACCATTAAGCTATGGAATTCATTCATTCAATTCTCTGTTCGAATGATATTGTGAAGATTATGTTGCAACATATCTATCCGTTGTTTTGATTTGATTCTGGTATTCGAGTTTCTTCGATGTCAAATGTTGATTCCATACCTTTCCTAATCGGTGTTCTCATAATTCTATGTGAGTACAAATTCTTTTTGACCATTGAGATTTTCATGGCAATCCTTTTCAACCGGTGTGCCTTCTCTTCAAGTTATTCCATACGGACGCCGTAGAGAAATCTGACGATTTGTCTGTTTAATTCGTCCCAAGTTGTCTTTGTTTTCCCCGCCCTCCCACCCTTCTTCTTCTCGAAGCCAAAAAATCTGAAATCAAGTATCCTTTTATTCATGTGAAGTTCTTCATTCTTCCTTCAATGTTCTTACTCGGTGTTTTTCTCGTGAAGATACTGAGGAAACTTCAAGTTCATCATTCTTTTGTTCTCAAATTCTCCGGTGAATTTAATTCAAGATTTCGATGTTGATCTCATCCTTTTCCTCATTTCACAATGCTTTCTTATTCCGGTGCACCAATTAATCATTCTCCTCTTGCTATTCATATCCGGAGAGCTGAAGGTATCTCATAAGATTCATATTTCCATTCTTAATCTGTTCAAACTATTTTGAGGACTGTCATCTTATTCAAGCCATTTAATTCAACCGGTGCAATATCTCTTGAGAAATCTTTTTCAACGGTGATTTCTTATGAGTGGGCCCTAACCCACAGGTCTTTTCCTAGGATCTTACCTGACTCTTTTAATTTTCCGGAGTTATTCTGAAATTCTTTTCAAAGTGTGACGTAAGAATGATTTCCATCAGTCACATGCCTTCTCCAAGTTCGGTTCCAATTATTTTCATATTTAGCCCCACCTTGCCCCTTTTCATTCTTCCGGAGTATCGCACATATTCTTCTTGGTGGTTCTCGTTTTCATTCTCAACATTTGAAGACCAAAGAAGAGTTCCTCTTAAATCTCGGCCCGTTCTCTTGAAGATTCGCGGTTCTAGCTTAATGCCATCCTCATTATTGTTCCGATTGTGAGGAATTCTTTTTTAAACCCATCCGGAGCATTTCATGAATTCTTTCCATTGTGATCCTCCGAAGGCCATCATTTCAAAAGATTCTTCGTTCTCAGTTTTCAACTTCGTCCTCCAACTATTCTTAATTGATGCCTCTTCGTTCGTCTTCATATTCTTATAGTTGTTCGTTCAAGTTTTCTCTTCCTTGTTATCGTATTA
Organism: Secale cereale; assembly: GCA_902687465.1. Lineage (NCBI taxonomy): Eukaryota > Viridiplantae > Streptophyta > Magnoliopsida > Poales > Poaceae > Secale > Secale cereale. Next base: position 503,205,614 of record LR738710.1, read on the forward strand.
ATTCATTTGTTCTTTTCATAATCCTACCGGTGAGTCGTTCAAGATTTTTTTTCTCAAGTTTGGCTATATCTCTCTCCAATCCTTTTCAAGAAGAATAAGTAGTATGTCAAATCCATTGGTTGTCATCAATTTAAATTGGTGAAGGATATGCATAACATAAATCTTATTCTAGTTTCTTCCAAGAGGTTAATCCCTTCATTCGGAGTTTGTTCAGAAGGAATATATTCTCGGTTCTAAGTTGTTCATCTTTTCTTTCCGGAGTTCCAAACTCTCTCTATTATATTGTCATGAAGATCCTTCTAAATTATTGCATGGCTACAATCTTATTCTTTACATCCTTTTATTACCAGAGTTCTTCATGCTGGTTCATCATGATTTAATTCATCCTCGAAGTTTTCAACATGATTCTGGATCAATCAGCTCAAGTATTCTTCTTCTTGCATTCTGAAGTGCAATTCTTTCTACCTTATCGTTTGAGATGGTGGTATGTCAGTTTGACAATTTTCCCTTTATGTTTCCTGATTCAAAAGTTGTCAAGAATGAGATATTTAAACCCATCTTTTTCTTCATTTAGGAGATCTTTCTAACCTTTCAATTTATTAGTTGGAGTAATCTTGGGTCGTATTTCACCTAAAAAATTGTTGTTGCTATTCTGGTGTTTATCAATGACCCAAGTTCTTCATTTATCCTCTCGGTGATATTAATTTTTAATCTGTTTGGTGCTCTCAATCAAATGAATTGTTTCCGTTAGTGGCAGAATTTCACCTCAAGTTTTGAGATGTTTTCCATAAGCCCACAACAAGCTTATTCTTTTGTTGTCGATTTTTCCAACAACTTCGTTCAACCCTTCTTCGTAAGGATAATTTTCATATTCATTCATGGGAGAAGCTGTCATTTTCTTCTCCGTTCTTTTCTTTCCAACGACCTAGCATATATTCTTTCATTCCGGAGGCTTTGTGATATTGCTCTCTTTGACCATCATCTCGTTTTTTATCAAGATCATATTCTCCCTTGCTTGTCTATTTAACCGGAGAGTTGTGTCCTCCATTCAAGTTCTGTCATCTTATCTAGTTTTCCTCTGTTTGCAACCGGAGTGCTGTCTGAATCCTTCTTACCCCTTGTGCCATTCTTTCAATTGTTTTGGAGGCAATATGCTGTTGATTTCATCAAGTATCATTCCATCTCCTCAAGTTCATGTTAATTCCTTCCATTTTCTGTCGGAGTGCTGTCCGAATTCTATCATTCGTTTTCCTTGGCTATACCGTTGCGGTTTCATATTCTTTTGGTTCATGAGCTCTTGTTTCATGCCTTTCAACCTACAAGGTTCTCGTAATGTTCCTTGTTCCTCATTTCTAACGGAGTGTTTTCATCTTCGTTCATCTCCATTGTATTCTTCTTTAAATTAGGTCAACCTCTCAAGGTTTGTGGTTTCACTCGTTTGTCAAAGAAGCAACTTTGTTTTACCTCTTCTTTTCCGTTTTTATCCGGTACCATCTCCAGGATCTCGGGTCGAGATCCTCTGTTAGTGTGGGAGAGTTGTGACGCCCCGAGACAGACGCTCCAGAAGATTCCAGATGTTCCGGGTTTTCCCGTGTGTTTCATTTGTGCTTGCTTCTTTTATTTTTTGCATTGCATCATGTCATCATGTCATCAAGTCTTTTAATTTTTATAACTCAACTAAATAAACCGTATGGATCCTTGATCCATTTAAATTGAGGGATACTCACTATGGTGACTTCTCTTTATAACATATAAAAGCCTCTCAATAATATTAGGGAGCTATATTAAATTATTCCATTGCTTTGGAATCACCATAACCCACTTGCAATTTAATTCCATGCCTCTTCTGCTTCAAGTTTTTGACAAATATCAAATTCCCAAGGCAAAGTTCTTTCCTTCTTTATTTTCATCCCTATTTTACATGAGTCCTGCAAAGATACCATACTTGAGATCATTCTAGTATGAGCTTATGCCTTTAAGTCGTGCCTCGACACGTAGGAGGTATAATCTCATACTGGGCAGTACACTTCGGGTCCATAGCTAGTATCTAGATGGCTTCTTCTCTCTCTTTGGATCTCAATACCAAGTTCTCCTCGATCTTCGAGGAGATCTATTCGATGTAATCTCTTTTTCTGGTGTGTTTGTCGAGATCCGATGAATTGTGGGTTTATGATCAAGATTATCTATGAGAAATATTTGGTTCTTTTCTGAACTCTTTATGTATTATTATAATATCTTTCAAGTCTCTTCGAATTATTGGTTTGGATTGGCCTACTAGATCTATAGTTCTTGCAATGGGAGAAGTGCTTGGCTTTGGGTTCAATTTTGCGGTGTCCTTTCCCAGTGACAGTAGGGGCAGCAAGGCACGTATTGTATTGTTGCCATCGAGGATAAAAAGAAGGTTTTTATATCACTATGTCTGAGTTTATCCCTCTACATCATGTAATCTTGCTTAAAGCGTTACTCTGGTCTTATGAACTTAATACTCTAGATGCATGCTGGATAGCGGTCGATGTGTGGAGTAATAGCAGTAGATGCAGAATCGTTTCGGTCTACTTGTTTCGGACGTGATGCCTATATATAATGATCATGCCTAGATAGTCTCATAATTATTCAGTTTTCTATCAATTGCTCGACAGTAATTTGTTTACCCGCCATAGAATAGCGCTATCATGAGAGAAGCCACTAGAGAAAACTATGGCCCCCGGGTCTATTCTCAACATATCAATCTACAATCTACTTTAATTTTCCGCTTTTACTTTCTGTTCTTATATCCAAAAATACTAAAAATATCAAACTATAATCTCTGTCAGATCTCACTTTCGTAAGTGACTGTAAAGGGATTGACAACCCCTTATCGTGTTGGCCGCAAAGTTCTTATTTGTTTGTGCAGGTGCGAGGGATTTGCACGTGGTCTCCTACTGGATTGATACCTTGGTTCTCAAAACTGAGGGAAATACTTACGCTACTATGCTGCATCACCCTTTCCTCTTCGAGGGAATACAACGCAAGCTCGAGAAGTAGCAGCATGTTGTGATGTATATGGTGAAGACGTGATGAGTTATACGTTATTCTATGTGATGTTCATGTTTTTAATCTCCACAACCGGCGGGAGCCTTTTGGTTGTCTCTTAATTATTATATGAAATGCAAGCACCATGTAATTACTTTACTCTATTGCTATGAGTTAGCAATAGTTGTAGAAGCAATAGTTGGCGAGAGAACCACGACGCAACGATGGAGATCAAGGTGTCGAGCCGGTGATGATGGAGATCATGACGATGCATTGGAGATGGAGATTTAAAGCACAAGAAGAAGATGACCATATCATGTCACATATTTTGGTTGCATGTGATGTTGATCCTTTATGCATCATATTTTTCTTAGAACGATGGTAGTATTATAAGATGATCCCTTCACTAAATTTCAAGATAATAGTGTTCTCTTGAGTATCCACCATCGCTAAAGTTCATCATTTCGATGCACCTCGTGATGATCGGGTGTGATAGACTCTACTTTCACATACAACGGGTGTAAGACAGTTTTGCACATCCAGAATACTTGGGTTAAACTTGACAAGCCTAGCATGTACAGACATGGTCTCGGAACACTAGAGGCCGAAAGGTCGAACATGAGTCATATAGTAGATATGATCAACATAGAGATGTTCACCATTGATGACTACTCCATCTCACGTGATGATCGGACATGGATTAGTTGATTTGGATCATGTATCACTTAAATAACTTGAGGGATGTTAATTTAAGTGGGAGTTCATTAGTAACTTGATTAATTGAACTTAATTTATCATGAATTTAGTCTTGATAGTATTTGCATATCTATATTGTATATCAATGGCCCGTGCTACCGTTCCCCTGAATTTTAATGCATTCCTAGAGAAAGCTAAGTTGAAATATGATGGTTGCAACTACACGCACTGGGTCTGTAACTTGAGGATTATCCTCATTGATGCATATAAGAATTATCTCCTTGATGCACCGCTGGGTGATACACCTGCTATAGGAACTGATGCAGATGTTGTGAATGTCCGGCAAGCTCGATCTGATGACTACTCTATAGTTTAGTGTGCCATGCTTTACGGCTCAGAACCGGGATTTCAAAGATGTTTCGAACGTCATGGACATATGAGATGTTCCAGTAGCTGAAATTGATATTTCAAGCTAATGTCCGGGTTGAGAGATATGAAGTCTCCAACAAGTTCTATAGCTGCAAGATGGAGGAGAACAGTTTTGTCAGTGAACACAGACTCAAAATGTCTGTGTATCATAACCGCCTGACTCAGCTGGGAATTGATCTTCTAGTTGAGAGTTTTATTGAGAGAGTTCTTCAATCACAGCCACCAAGCTACAAAGGCTTCGCGATTAACTATAATATGCAAGGGATGGATAAGACAATTCCCGAGTTCTACGCGATGTTGAAATCGGCGAAGGTAGAAATCAAGAAGGAGCATCAAGTGTTAATGGTTAACAATACCACTAGTTTCAAGAAAAAAGACAAATGAAAGAAAGGGAACTTCAAGAAGAATGGCAAACAAGTTGTTGCTCCCATGAAGAAGCCCAAAGTTGGACCTAAACCTGAAACTAAGTGCTTCTACTACCAAGGGAGTGGTCACTGGAAGCGGAACCGCCCCAATATTTGGTGGATAAGAAGGATGGCAAAGTGAACAAAGGTATATTTGATATACATGTTATTGATGTGTCCTTATTGATGTGTTATTTGATATACATGTTATTTTATACTGGTTTGGTTGCTCATATATGTACCTCGAAATAGGAGCTACAGAATAAGAGGAGATTGGCTAAGGACGAGGTGACGATGAGCATCGGGAATGGTTCCAAGGTCGATGTGATCGCCATCGGCACGCTGCCTCTACGTCTAACTTCGGGATTAGTTTTAGACCTAAATAATTGTTATTTGGTGCCTGTGTTGAGCATGAACATTATTGGATCTTGTCTAAGGCAAGGAGGTTATTCATTTCAGTCAGAGAATTAATGGTTGTTCTATTTATATGAGGAATATCTTTTATGGTCATGCACCCTTGAGGAATGGTCTATTCTTTTTGAATCTCGATTGTGGTGATATAAATGTTCATAATATTGATGCCAAAAGATGCAAAGTTGATAATGATAGTGCAACATACTTGTGGCACTTCCGTTTAGGTCATATTGTTGTAAAGCGCATGAAGAAATTCCATGTTGATGGACTTTTGGAATCACTTTATTATGAATCATTTGATACTTGCGAACCATGACTCATGACCAAGATGACTAAAACTCCGTTCTCTGGAACAATGGAGCGAGCAAATGACTGATTGGAAATAATACATACCGATGTATGCGGTCCGATTAGTGTTGAAGCACGCGGCGAGTATCGTTATTTTCTCACCTTCACAGATTATTTGAGTAGGTATGGGTATATCTACTTGATGAAACACATGTCTGAAACATTTGAAAAGTTTAAAGAATTTCAAAGTGAAGTAGAGAATCATCGTAACAAGAAAATAAATTTTCTATGATCTGATCGCGGAGGCGAATATTTGAGTTACGAGTTTGGCCTTCATTTAAACAATGTGGAATAGTTTCACAACTCCCGCCACCTGGAACACCATAGCCTAATGGTGTATCCGAACGTCGTAACCGCAATCTATTGGATATGGTGCCTTCTATGATGTCTCTTACTGATTTGCCATTATCATTTTGGGGTTATGCATTAGAGACAGATGCATTCAAATTAAATATTGCACCGTTTAAATCCGTTGAGATGACACCATATGAACTATGGTTTGGCAAGAAACCCAAGTTGTCGTTTCTTAAAGTTTGAGGTTGCGACAGTTATGTCAAAAGGCTTGAGCTTGATAAGCTTGAGCCAAAATCGGAGAAGTGTGTCTTCATATGATACCCTGAAGAAATTATTGGGTACACCTTCTACCATAGATCCGAAGGAAATTTGTTGCTAAGAATGGGTCCTTTCTAGAGAAGGAGTTTCTCTCGAAAGAAGTGAGTGGGAGGAAACTAGAACTTGATGAGGTAATTGTACCTTCTCTCGAATTGGAAACTAGCTCATCAAAGAAAACTGTTCCTGTGATGCCTACACCAACTAGAGAAGAAGCTAATGATAATGATCATGAAACTTTGGATCAAGTTACTACTGAACCTTGAAGGTCGACCAGAACAACTACCGCACCAGAGTGGTACGGTAACCCTGTCATGGAAGTCATGTTGTTAGACAGCGGCGAACCTTCAAATTATGAAGAAGCTATGATGAGCCCAGATTCCAAAAAATGGCTTGAGGCCATGAAATCTGAGATAGAATCCATGTATGAGAACAAAGTGTGGACTTTGGTGGACTTGCCCGATGATCGGCAAGCCATGGAGAATAAATGGACCTTCAAGAAGAAGACTGACGCTGATGGTAATGTTACTGTCTAAAAAGCTTGACTTGTCGCAAAAGGTTTTTGATAAGTTTAAGGAGTTGACTACGATGAGACTTTCTCACCCGTAGCGATGCTTAAGTCTGTCCAAATCATGTTAGCAAATGCCGCATTTTATGATTATGAAATTTGGCAAATGGATGTCAAAATTGCATTCCTTAACGGATTTCTGAAAGAAGAGTTCTATATGATGCAACCAGAAGGTTTTTTCTATCCTAAAGGTGCTGACAAAGTGTGCAAGCTCCAGCGATCCATTTATGGACTGGTGCAAGCATCTCGGAGTTGGAATATACGCTTCGATGAGGTGATCAAATAATATGGCTTTATATAGACTTACGGTGAAGCCTGTATTTACAAGAAAGTGAGTGGAAGCTCCATAGCATTTCTGATATTATAGGTGGATGACATATTGTTGATTTGGAATGATATAGAATTTAGGGATGGCATAAAAGAATACTTGAATAAGAATTTTTCAATGAAAGATCTCAGTGAAGCTGCTTATATATTGGGCATCAAGATCTATAGAGATAGATCAAGACGGTTAATAGGACTTTCAAAAAGCACATACCTTGACAATTTTTTGAAGAAGTTCAAAATGGATCAGTCAAAGAAATTGTTCTTGTGTGTGTTACAATGTGTGAAATTGAGTCAAACTCAATGCCTAACCACTTCAGAAGATATAGATAAAATGAAAGTCATTCCCTATGCCTCAGTCATAGGTTCTATCATGTATGCTATGATGTGTACCAAACTTGATGTGTACCTTGCCATAAGTTTGATAGGGAAGTACCAAAGTAATCCAGGAGCGGATCACTGAACACTGGTCAAGAACATCCTGAAGTAACTGAAAAGGACCAAGGATATGTTTCCCATTTATGGAGGTGATGAAGAGCTCATCGTAAAGGGATACGTCGATGCTAGCTTCGACACAGATCCGGATGACTTTAAGTCACAGACCAGATACACATTTATATTGAATGGTGGAGCTGTCAATTGGTGCAGTTCCAAGGAGAGCATCGTGGTGGGATCTACGTGTGAAGCGGAGTACATAGCTACTTGTTGTGGTGGGCGCACGGCAGATGCCAAGGGATGGCTATAGATAGGAGGAGGCTCGAGGGCACTGGTGGGCTCCAGAGGCGGGGTTCGTATGAGCAAGCGTGGTACGCAAGACATACCTAGGTTCGGGGCTCTCCGGGAAGATAACACCCCTAATCTTGCCGAACATGGTTGATGTTTACTAGTGCATAGTTGCTCCTTGAGTTGTGTGGTGGAAGGAGGAAGATATGCCAGGGCTTAGCCTGCTTATCCCGGGATGTGTCTATCATGTTCTCTCTAGTTCGTGTCACCCGTCTGCATGAGGGCTCTGGGGGTTTTATATAGGCCAACCCCCCAGGGATACAATGGTAATGTTACACGGCCGTGGGGCTGGATTGTCATTGTCCGGGAAGCCGGTGCTGGGTCCCGCCGGGTACAGGGCTCGCAGGGTTCTCCGGGTGCGGCGCCCTCTGGGTATGGGGGAACTGCGTGCCGTCTTGTCGTTTGCCAAGGATTGGCTGAGCTGAGTCGGGTACGGCGTGCTCCGTCATGTCACCGTCTGCCGGCATCATGGGCTGTGATGATTACACTATAGCCACGCCCCGGCTGACTAGGGGCATGGGCGAGGCATTGTTGCCTAGGTCATCAGTAGGTGTGTCTCGTCTCATCGTACGGCTGGGATGGGACGGGAGCTGACCCACGACCGGATTGGGGAACACGCCAAGGGTCGGTCTGGCTTGTTGGAGAAGTCTTGGCATGCCAGCTCCGGATCCCTCGAGCGGGGCGCTGAGGCCCGATCATGGGAGCCGGCCAGACTGGAGAGTCTTGCCGGATCGTGGGTCCTGGCCGGATCGAGCGACCCGGCCAAGTAAGAGCCGGATTGCGGGGCGATGCTAGCCCTGTCGTTTTTGAAAAGGATCCGGCTTCCGTTGCCTGCCTGGGGTTCACCCCCCCCCCCCCCCCCCC